>SRSE01000487.1:0-600000 GCA_005024645.1 Planiliza haematocheilus
CTTCTGCCAGTCCTGTATCTCCTCCTACTGGGACGGAGGAGGAAGGGGAGCCAAGGCGTACCAGTGTCCCCTCTGCAAGGAGTCCTTCCGCAAGCGACCAGAGCTCCACATCAACCGAACCCTGAGGGAAATCACCGAGCAGTTCAAGCAGATGTCCAACGCAAGCCCACCAACGGATAGAAGAGTGGAAGTCGACCATCATCATCACCCTCATCACCATCCACCTCCGTCTCCCCATGCGAGACAGGCGGAGATGCCAGGCAGTGTCATTGCCGAGATGAAGACACGTTTTCAGCAGTTGCCAGCGTCTGATGCACACCAGGAGTATCCTAGCAACACTCACCCACAAAGCCTCCGGCGAAATTCTCAGAGACTGGAGCACCAAGACCTACCGCCACCCTACTCACCTCCCCGCAGGTACAAGTCTATAATCTATTTCTAATGAGTTTAACTACTTTTTTAAGACTACATTAAAAACAATATTAGTAACTCACTAAGAAATGGGAGTCCGTAAACGTAGCAAAACAATACCACAAACCATACAGTTTTAAAGAGGCGCGTGCTAAGTAACCACGAAGAAGTATAAATGTGTTCATGTACCGAGTGTTTTTGAGAACCAGTAAAACAGACCTTGAGTAACTTTGACAACATTTCCAACGACCCCCTCTCAATGTTGCAACAGGTTCACTCTGAGCGGCCCCAGTGACTCTTCCACTTCCAATTTGCCTCCATGCAACATCCACCGGAGCGGCCTGGAGTACTACTGTCGTACTGACGGCACCTGTGTTTGTAGCATCTGCGTGGAGATGGGAGATCACAGAGGACACAACGTCATTCCTGCCAAGAGAGAGTGGCACATCAAGAAGGTGTGTTAATGTGTTACCCTTCAGTGGCAATGTAATAGCAACGTAAAATATACTATGAATGCAACAAGACAAACTTCAAATTCCTGATGCATTGCCAACGAGTTCTTGTTTTAAATGCATATGGTATGGATGATGTGAGCAATTAACCTCTAAATACGACTGATTCCCACTACAGGAGGCAATGTGCACACAATTCAGCCTCTGGACATTTATTATTTAGCCTGTCCGTTATCAAATTCTACCTTTGTGCACATATAGAATTCATAAAAATATTGATATTTCCTCCATATCGCTGTTTCTCAGGGAAACCAGCCACCAAGTCATGTTAGATATCTTTGCAAAGCTAAGCTGCCGTACAACTGGACTATATTGTATTTGTTATGCTTTGCGATAGACTGGCGACCTGTACAAGTTGTACCCCACCTCTCACCCAATGACATCTGGGATACACTCTAGAGGACAAGTGGTTACAGAAACATACAATAAACAATAAATGAATGAATGTATTTGTTATCTGTACCACCATGAGGCCACTAGATGGAGGCAAAGGATCATGTATGATATTAAGGAACAGGGATCAGATTCTGTCAGGCAAGTCATCATATGGTGGATAGTTGATGTAGGATCAAATGGACAGGCTCAAAAGGATATGCTGTTATATTCCAATAATACTTTTTTTTTATATATAAAATCAGCTTCTTTTAGAGTCTTCATTTGAGGCTAACATGTTAAGTCTGTGTGTTTTCTATCTTCTCTTCTCTAGTCCCAGTTAGGCATTACAGAGGTGGAGCTGAAGGATCTCATCAGTGAGAAAGAGAAAAAAATGGAGGAGATACGCAACTCCCTACGGGAGATAAAGGTCAGTTTTACGTCTGTGAAAAGACAAGGATAATTCTTTTCAGATTAAGTTTATTGAAGATTAACCCAATTAACACCAAATTTTGAGACAATCGCAGCCTGCTGCAATCAGCAATGGAAATGTTCAGACAAGATTAATTTATGTAATTGGTGCCAATATGTGCCACCTTTAAAAGCTATGCAAATAACAAATAATTTGTACCAAAGTTCACTGCAAATCCAAGTAAAAGCATTCAGAATAAATGTAAATGTAAGACAACTTACCATACACATTCTAATGCATCAATGTTCGGCTTATTTTTCACAGACAGCCAATGAGCACCTTTAAACACAAATGAATTGCTCTTCTTTGAAACAGGATGCAGCCGAGAAGGAAACAGATGAAGTTGTTTGCGGCTTTTCGAAGCTGATCTCCAGCATGGAACGCTGTCAAGCTGAAGTCTTGGAGGTAACAAACCCAGGACATGAATCCTCTCACAAAAAAAAAAGCTACTTTGTACGAATTACGGTCGCAGACAAGTCGGCTGAATTCATACATGATCATTTTGAGGTCTGTTCTCTATGGCCCCATTCAGTCCACACACTTGATCTGGCGTCAGTCCCCATGTGGAAGTCTGGGACACCTCTTTCTTTGGTAGTGTGAACACACAATGAGTCCTGGGTCACGTTAAAGACCAACTACTCAACTTTATTTCCTTTCTAATCAGAGATGTCTTCCAGGGTTCAGTTCTAATTTGAGATTTGTCTCTAAAATAAAGATGAACTTAACGTGTGAGAGACTTTACAGCTTGTTCCAAAATATGGATCATCTCCCCAAGTCAGACAGACAAACTGAGATCAGATCAAAAGTGTTGGCTGGGGACGCATGTGGAGACACATTTTAATACCAGGTGTGATCATGGGTACTCAGAGATAGACAGGTGGGATTGGATTGCTCGGGATTTTTATTTGTATTTGACCCAGGTGATAGAGGTGAAGCTTCGAGAGACGGAGCACGCGGCTCAGAGCGTGTTGAAGGAGCTGGACGAGGAGATAACGGAACTGAGTAAGATAAGGACGACGCTGAGCAAGCTGGCTGTGTCTGAAGACTACGTATTCTTTCTCGAGGTATGAATGAATGAATCCAAGGGAAAGTCCACGTTAAATTCAGCTTGTAGCCTCAGATAGTGAGATTACCAGTGATGATACTAATATTCAGTGTTTTCTTTCCAATGCCAGTATCAGTTTAGAGTGAAAAACTTGACCTGCATAGCAAGTTTGTTCAGACCAAGTTTCAGGTGGAGCATTTGCATGTGGCTCATTGGATTTTTTAAAACAATAGCGTGATAACCCTGATGACTTACCCTGGTTGAGTCACACGGTTTCAACACTTACAACCCATACCATGCCAGCATAACCTGACAAGGGTCAAAGGAGGTTTTTTTTTATGCTTGGCTTTCTCCTTCACCTACTTTGGTTTCACGTAGTCCTTGAAAAGCTTTAAAATACGTACAGGCTCATTTACCTGCAGCATGCCATGTAAGACTACGCCACTGTTACTCTGTGGTCCAAACAATTCAATTTGGCCCAACAGATCATAGCAGGTACATTATCAGTTCCCAACAGAGAGACTCCAGACCAACTTTCCTACACAACAAATTTGTAGAAAGGGAGGAAGTTGGTTGGGCTTCTAGGCTAGCAGTATCCTGCATCTCCACCACAACCTAAACCAGGCAGGGTGGGGCATGGCGTGATTCTTCTTCTAAGTCAGGTCCGATGATGATGCCAAAACATTCACAGATGACGCAATAACATGGATTATCTTGTAACAATGGCAAATGTCAAGGCGTCCTCAGAGCTTTTGTAGCGTCTGGAGCTTTTCTGGTGGCACACAAAGCACCAATGGAATATTTGTTTGGCTGGTCATGATTTTCCTACATCACTCCCAAACAGGTTCATCTCTTTCTCTTTGACATTTTCTCTTCCTGCAGACGTTCCCCGCCTTTTCCACTGTCCCACAGACTAAGGACTGGTCTTCTGTCTCTGTGTCGTCTAACCTGACCTTGGGGGGCATCTCCAGGGCCGTCAATCAGATGGTGGAGCACTTTCAGGAGGAGATGAGAAAACTTCCAGAAGAGTGTAAGTCTTCATACCTCAAATGAAGTTGGACAGTGGCGAACCTCCAAAATGTCATGCAAGCCCTTGAACCAAGTATGTCTTCAATTTCATACTATGGCAAGATGTACGGCAAGTTTAAAGAGTTATTTTCCCTTGTTAACAGGCCAGAGATCCTCATCCAACCAGTCTGTAGCCAGGCCCAGCCTGAGTAAGCTTTTGATTTGCTAACAACATTAAAGGAAATCCAATATTCTTTTCCTTTTCAAACACATTTATTCTCTTTTAAACGCAGAGGTAAGGAGGGTTCAAGAATATGCAGGTAAGAGTTAAAAGAAATATATATATATATATTGCCACTTTCTTAGCCAGTTAGTTGAAGAACTAACCATCACTTTCTCTCAATCCGTCAGCCGACATCACTTTAGACCCCAGCACCGCCCACCCACGGCTCATCATCTCAGTAGACGGGAAGAAGGTGCAATGCGGAGAGCGTCATCAGCTGGTACCGGACAACCCTGAGCGCTTTGACCGGGTGGTGTGCGTGTTGGCGCGCGAAGGCTTCAGCTCAGGACGGCATTACTGGGAGGTGGGTGGGACACCGTGAGAAACTGTACATATGTACTGTACAGGTGAATGTCTGTGATACAGCTATGACTCCAATACATCATTTACAGCTTAAAGAGCTTAGGGGAAACTTCCACTCAGCTGGCATCAAGCAGGTGGATATGAGCTGGTTAAGTTGCCACCATTGCTTTAGTGCTTGCTTTGGGGGTAAAGTCCTAAAATGCATGAAGGGACAACCATAAAATGAGTAGAATCAAATCTACAAAGAGAATTATCTGCGTACTTCTTGCAAAAGACAAAAAAAAGTGGACATAGCACTCATTCTACATGGCCCTCTTTCAGGTGGAGGTGGGAGCAAAGACCGACTGGGACCTGGGAGTGGTTAACCACTCCGTCAACCGGAAGGGCAAAATCACCGTAAGCCCCGCCCACGGCTACTGGTTTCTCAGCCTACGGGAACGGACCTCCTACGCTTTCCGAACAGAACCCTCGACCAGCCTGGCGGTCAACCCCAGACCCTCCCGCATCGGTATCTACGTGGACTACGACAAGGGACTGTTGTCCTTCTACAACGTGGAGGCCAAAGTGCTCATGTATACCTTCACGAATACCTTTTATGACACCATTCATCCCTTCTTCAGCCCGTGCACGAATAAATCGGGAATGAACGAGGCTCCGCTGGTCATCTGCTCCGTTGCAGAGTGAAACAAGCACAAACACACAAACCGCTCTGATCACAGGACTGCAGCCCAGCACACAATGCAGAGGACGTTGATTGGTGTAGGTTACTGTAGGGCTTGAGCGTCATCAGTCTGTCTGTTTTGTGAGCCACTGTTAATATTTTTGGACTGAATTTAGTCATAGCCAATTCTTCCGTTTCAATATTTGGTTGTAAAATATTTGGAAACGATAAAGAGACGACTAAAACCATGTTTGCAGATTGGGATTTGTAATGCTCACTGAAAGTCTAACCTACTTCTGGCTACTGACCCATGCACCACACCCTTGTCCACTCTCGGCTACGGCATCTTAGCTTGATTTCAGTCACAAGTTAAACAGGCACACCTTCTTCTGGCCCACATTAAACTGATTCCACTTTGTTAGTCATTCCCATGGGGCAGAATATCTTCGATGTGTCAACGCGGATTCAAAGCACAGCTTGAAGCCCAGAGTTACGGCACAGATGTTGGATTGTATGTCCACAAGAGTTCAGCAGAACACTGAGCTGCTTTGGCTCCAGAACACAGGATTACATGTTGACTTCCTTGGTGCAAACAAGTTCTTTGGTGAATTGGTTGAAGAAGCTTGGGGGTTTGGTTGAATTCTGGGATGCATCATCAGTAGTGCTCCTCTGGTTCACGTGGTGTTTTGGCCTTTCACGCTATACACCCTCAACAGAGGAGGTCGGCTACATGGTGATCAGTCCTGAGCCTGCATCCTATACCCAGTTGTTCATGAGAGTCGCCTTGTTGTAATGTTGTGGACATCTCCTGGGAGGGGCGTCCTGCAGAACACCAAGCTGATGGTGTTGATGTATTGTTCTTAATAAATATAAATGACGAATAACGTAGATAGACGGTTCCTCAAACTGGCTTTGTGTGAAACGCCTTTGAAGAAGTTCTGCATCTGTCCCAAGGATAACAGGAGGTGTTTTTTCTTCTTCTTCTTTAGTTCTTTTAACTCTTTATTGATCTTTTTTTTACAACCCAATGAATCGTAAACTAACCAGGAGTGGGTTGGTTAAGAATGGTGAAAAAGAAATTGAATTTTGCCAAAATGGTCTAATGTGATACTTGTGGATTTACATGTAGTTTTTTTTTTTTTTCCAAAAATGTTGAAAGATGTTGACACCATTGAGCAAACCAGAGGGTTTAGGGTTAGATAGTAGGTTCTTGTGTGAAAAGTGAATGAAAATAAAGAACAGTATAACATTTTCTGAGACTTTTTTTACACACTGCTGATAATCTTGCCCATCTGGTGTCAGAATATTTGTCCTTTAGCTGTAAAACATCAACAGAGGAAGGGCAGGGCCTAACAAAATCAAAGAAACCAGAGCCAGAGAGTTTGAAAAAGTACAAATACTGGAACCTAGACCACAACTTGAAGCACTTAAAGCAGCGTGGAGGAATTTTAGTTTATGTTTCAAATTAGAATATCATCACTGAAACAATCAGATCCGTCTTTGCTAGTTGGTCCTTTGGTGAAAAGCTTACCAAATTCTTTATTGTGTTTATTAAGTTTATTCTGAAGTGGGGAAAAGATTATCTAGGCAAAAATTTGTATATTTTTCTAACAAATTAAAATGACCATCCTCCTTTTGTCTTGAGTTATAAACAAAGGTGAGAAAACTATTTAGATCAGATTTAATCAATGTTTTTACTTGCTTCCTTTCTGGCTTCTCTAAGATTTAAATTTCTTTTCTCAAAGTACATGCCCATCCCCTCCAGGCCACTCCATCATCACCCTCATTAAATGTCACAAAAGCAGCACCAAACGTTTTGCACGGTCATATTTGTTTATTACCAAGTGATTGCACACAGGCTTCAGAAGCTGCATAGCAAAACAGAGAATGGGAATAAAGAGAGAACTGTGGTTTAACCTCGGAAATCACAGGATAACAGTTACCCCATGAGAGTCCATCACTTTGCCTTTTGTTCATGAGCAAATGCAAACAATCTGTGAAATGGTCTGTACAATAAATATTCATACCTGCTTCTCCTTTATGTCGCAGATTGTAATTAAAATGTACATGCGCACACACAAGTACAGCGCTGCTTGAAAGTATTTGCGTCCTTCAGAATTTTCTACATTTCTGCATAAATGAGCGATTTTCACACTAGTCCTGGTCCTAAAGAGAACCCAGCAAAACATATGAAACAGAAATGTCATACTTTTGTTTTTGTTTATTCTGGAAAATAAGACAATTTTATGTATTTGTGAGATGTTTCCAGTATCTGCTGTGACTTTCTTGTAACTAAATGTTTCTGGTAACTGACGGACAGTCGTCTCCAGCAGCTTGGTTCCTCAGAACAGAACCACTTCAGTTCTGAGATGTTGGTGGGTTTCCTCACATCAACTGCTGCTTCAGGTCCTTCCGCAACATTTCTATTGGATTAAGGTCAGGACTTTGACTTGGCCGTTCCTAAACATTCATCATGTTCTTGTCTGTGAAGGTTCCAGGTCATGGTTTATCCAAAAAGTGTCCATAAAGACAAGAGTTTATTGAAGACATTTTGCCACTCATCTGAGTAGCTTCCTCAAATCTAAATTTCAGGTCTTTTAGAACTGATGAGCAGCAAAACATCCTCAAGAAACTCTGCAAGTCCAGTTGTCTTTCTTTAACACTTTCTTTTAACCGTTCTTTTGTAGAACAGCTTGTCGTCTTGCTGCATGACCTGGTTTCTGATCTTCATTGGTGGACCACTTTAACAATCATCTTAAATCTCCTCCATGTGTTCTCAATCTGTCTGACTGTGGATTATTTGTGGATTCCAAACTCTTTAGAGATGGTTTTCTAACCTTTTCCAGCCTGATGAGAAACAACAACTCTTTCTCTGAGCTCCTCAGAAAGCTGATCAGACTGAGACAAATCCCTGATTTATTTAAACTAAAGCAGGAAGTGAAGCACACATGAGTCTCATTACATTGATGGAAACACTTCTGAACACATGGACTCCGATTGGACCTTGAATGAATGAACTTGTAATCCTAGAGGTGAACCTGATCTCTTCGTCTACTTTCAGGACTTGTGTCAAAATCTACTGATGTTTTGAGACATTTTAAGCAGAAATGTAGAAAATTCAGAATCACACAAAAAACGTTTAACCAGCTCGGCACATGTGGGTGGGTCAAAGGGATTAGAGGTGTAGCTTGTTGAGCCAGAATGGCGCACACACACACACACACACACACACACGTATAAATCACCAGTAGCACAGATTGTTAATAAAGCACCATCTAGTAAAAGTCTGGTGTCTTACTGCACAGTGTTCCAAACCGAAGTGCAAAAAATAAAGTATTTACATTGAAAGCCGCTCAAAGCATCTCTCACACACGCTCAGTCACACAGTTGAACTGCTATAAAAATGTAAGAAGTAAATCATCTTTATTCGTTTTATAAATACCCCTCCCCCCCTGCAGTTACCGTTAAGCATTACAATCGGTTAGAAAGGTGAGACCCAGTCACATCTGCTTCTCTTCGCTGTATATAAACTAGTCTGAACAGTGCCGAGTGACTCCCAAACCTCCTCCATAAAGGAAGGCAATATGAAGTACAAAAGTGACGTCTGATCCCACAAAACAAAAATAAAAGGACAGTAAATACAAACAATCACCCTGGTTGGTTTTTGCCCTTGGGAGTTTTGGACATCGTTTACACCTGGTACGGTAACGTGCTTTACGCCACCGTACTCACTGATCCCGGCAATTAACTTGGTCCCGGGTTCTTAATAAACCAGAACATACGTCGTTAAATCAGCACACACACTAATCGTCCCAGGACGGGACGCGTGGAGCTGAAGTGACGGGTTGAGTTTGGGTTGATTTGGTTCAGCTGAGATGAGGCATCGCCGTCGTCGGATTAGCTGCTCTTGTCTGGATCAGCACCCATGTGTCGTAGCCCCTGACTTATTCAGTGTTGACTTTAAAACACTTTGTCTGGTTGAGTTGAGTTTTGCCTACATTCATAATTTCACTGCTTAAAGTGACCTGCACCCTCGCTAAGACTGCTGCCGTCGGTATCTGGTTTGTCGGTTCCACTTAGCGTCCCTAGCTTTGCCCTCCTACGTTTAGTCACTGGGCCTCTGGTAGAGATCGGCCGGGTTCACATCCCATAGAGGGCGCCGCCACCACTAGTCCGTTTGCGCCGCGACACAGCAGCGTTTTGGCGGCTGCTGCTGACGAGGAAACGCTGCCGCCAGTTATGGTGCCGTTGAGGTTGCGGTAGGGTCGCTGCCGTGGCAAAGAAGCCCTCCGGCGAGTCGCGGAGATGCCGGCCGAGCCACGGAGACACACCGAGGGGAAACTCAGACCTGCGAGGCAGCAGCCCGGGCAGGAAATGACCTCATCCTGTTCGTTGTGGTCGGCGGACAGCACCTGGGCTCCGCTGTAACCGTTATTAGAGCTTCCCCCTCGGCCCCACTGCACCTGCTGACCGATCACGAGACCAGAGCCGTTGTTGTTGTCCAGTCGTGGCAGGGGTGGCAACGAGGGCGGTTCGCTAGAGATGGGCAGTGGCCAGCCGTTTGAGGAGGTGGAGGTGAGCAGAGGCTGTGCAGGAGAAGAGTTCACGACTGGTTCGGGTGACTTCGTACAATCCATGGGTTCTGTTAGACATACACTTTCGTCCTCCTCCTCTTCCTCCAGTCGCTCCAGAGACACCATCTCCAGTTCAATGGGAAGACCTGAATCCTTACCCACACCTTCTTCTTTCTTCTTCTTCGTTCCCTCCATGTCCTCTACCTGCAACCTTTCCTTCACCCTCTCCGACACCCATTCGCCCTCCACATCCTCCCCAGTTGCTCCCTCAGTCACGACCACCTGGGTGGGCTTGTACTTGTCCTCCTCCTTCACCTCCACGACTCTGGGCAAGGCCACAGTCCGGCTGAACTCCGGGGTGCAGGGCAGCGACTGGCACCTCCTCGGCAGCGCTCGGCTTCCCAGCGTCCCCCTGAGGAGGTGGGGCGAGGCGCAAGGGTCAAGGAGCGCCGGCAGCGTGAAGGTCAAGGAGATGACGGACTTGCTGGGCGTGTCCAAGAGTTTGCACCGCCCCCCGTTCAGGTCCTGCCTCAGAGAGAAGGGGTTGACCCGAGCTGGGGTCCCAAGGAGCGGAGGAGTCAGGGTTGCGGGGGGCAACATGTCCGACTGGCTCCTCGCCAAGCTTTGATGTAGCTGGCTACGGTCCACAAGGTGGCAAGGTGAACTACGGCGCCGGTAGGGGCTGACGTCAACCACCACTGGCTCTGAGCAAGAAAAGGGGAAGAAAGAGTCGCGTGAGACAGGAAGTAGAAGAAAAGCGGAACATACAAATGGTCTTGATTGGTACCAGTGACCATTTTTAAAATGATCGGATCCTTGGTAGTCACTTATTTTGGGTCTGCCATAAACTAGGACCACGTCCCTGTAGTGTCTTCTTCTGTTTTATTGGTGGCAGGCTAGCGTCAAAGCTAGCCAACACGTCTGCAGTTTACTGAGTCAGACGGCAGATAGTAAATAGTTGCATCTGGATGTTTGGTGAGGTGGCACCACGGCACCACAGCATCAGCTGATATCACCCAACACGGTAAAGCTGCCATGCAACCTATAAGGCTGTTACTCGCAGCGCTTGTTTGGGAGTTCCCGCAACTTGTTCTCGACACATCAACCGAACACAACCTTTTTCTTGTGTTGTGTCGGAAACTGGAAGTGGGCGTGGTTAATGCGGAAAAGCGGGAATGCTCCCAGATGCTAATATTCGCAGAGTGACCAAAGATCGGCATACTGAACGGCGTAATCTGATCTCCCACAATGCTTAGCATGTGTTTTACGTGTGCTGGAGCAGGAGGGCCCTTTGAGGACTTCCCCAGAGGTTGGCACTTGAGTTTCTCGTGAAGTATAAGCGACCTGGCCTTGTGCTCGAACAAGTTTCTCGATTCTCACCAAGTATGTAACGAGCTTTAGCACTTGAGCAGTGCTGCAAACGGATTTAATCAAGGCTTTTTATTTACCAAGTGCGATAGACTTCTCTTCCTCTTCCACTCTCTCCATGCCTTCCAACGTCAAGACAATGTTTGAGAACGAGGGACGTTTCTCTGCAATCATCTTAAAAAAACAACACAGAGTAAGGGTTACATTCACCATGGCCTTCCACAAATGATCATAACCTAGGGTTAGAGTTAGGGTTAGCTTTTGGCTGCAGATCATAGGTATATCAGCCACACACTGTAATCCATGCATTTCATGTTTCAATCTGTATTATTCCTGCCACAACTACTATTTTTCTAATTTAATTAAACAAATTATCTAAAAGATTAAAAAGTCACCTTAAAATATGCATTCATTTATTCCATATTAGTGGAATTTTTACATATTTCTGTTTTGTTATTCAAACGCAACCTAAAATGCAGAGTTCTCTCGGTAATTATTGTCTTTCATCATCTTCAGTTTTCACTAGCACAGTTAAACGACTTATTGTAACCCTACAGAATATATATTTAGCAATTCAGAGACACAAGTATTTGTTTTTCGGTTCATCTTTGCCCGAGCAATGACAGAAACGTTCTTTTCTACCAAAATGCAAAATAAAATGGGTCCTGTTTGGGGAAAAAATAAAACCAAAAGAAAATAAACTGTGAAACTGTGAAGAGTAAATTGTCATAAATGCCAGATGGAACAGTGATCAGTATATTTTTATTTTTATATATAAATATTCAAGGTAAAGGTCCTATAATTTCATACGTCAGGCTTTACAGGGTTCAATCTGGTAGATATAATAAACGTGCTAACGTGTCTGTGCGTACTTACGTTACAACAGGTGACAGCGAGGCTAAAAAACGCAGGTGGACAATCCCCGACCATGTTTTCAAACGCATCCACGTCCAAACCGAAGTCCTAGACACAAGCACAGACACATAGAGCTGAGTTTAATCTTATAAAATATCACTCTTCACGTCCCAAAAGTAAGAGACACACATCACCAACCAACTATACTTAAGGCATAGGTTTTCCAACTGACACTCCACTAAAAACTAACCCTACCTCAAACTTTTTGTACCCAACCCTTTTCCTAAGCTGGGGATGTCAAACATATGGCCTGCTGGGTCAAAACCGGCCCATGAGATCAAATCAGGATGAATTTGCAAAGTGCAAAACAGCTCATGCAATAAAAGTTACTGCTATTCCTCAGTTGCCCACTAGGAGTCGCACTGTTTTAGTCAGTGTTGTGTTCATTAAATGTAAACGTTTTCATGATGTACTTGTACATTTTTGCACTAAAACAAAGGGTTATTATGGCATTACGTTACTTGTCCGGCCTCTTGGAGGTTCCTTCCCTGAGCTAAAATGAGTTTGACAGCCCTGACCTATGCTTAAACCTGAACCTAACCCGACTCTTACTCATAGCTCAAACAGCTCAACTCAAACCAAGTCTTCACTACAAAATTAGCTTCTTATTCGCCCCAAAAAGATGATGTGGAGTTATATGTCCCCTCATTGAGGACTCCTACCTCCGTCCTGGGCAGGATGTCAGGGTCAGCTTCAATCCGGGCAATGATCTCACACAGGATGATGCCGTACGCGAACACATCCACCTGAGCAGAGGAGAGTAATGAGACAGCTTATATTTAATGACTCTCTCAGCTGATGTGATTTCACAACAGTATAAAAAGTTATTGCCCAGCTTTTAGTCTTCAGCAGCTGTTAGATCATAAAACATGAATATCAGCCTCATTAATCATTTGGAAATCACCATCCTGGTAACGAGTAAAGTCGAAGGTATTTGGAGTTCTAAGTTACAGCATTTGTTCTTGTGCAACACTGAACAGACCAGAATAAAGTCAAATTCAATAGACGACAAATGGTGGAATTGAAGACTGTAAAGATGGAAGCGTTGGTCCAGAAGCTCGTACTGATGATTTCTTTCTATTTCAGGGCTGGGTATACTTTATTTTGCAGGTTCTGTAGAAGCAGGTTCACCTTCTCATCGTACAGTTCTCCTCTCAGAACCTCAGGGGCCATCCAGTACGGAGAGCCTACGATGGCCAGAGGCTGCTTCTCCACACCGTCGCTGAAAAGACAACGAGTTCAGTTCACTTCCTTCTAACTTCTAAATCACTGTCCAATGTGCAAACGCTCTGCTGGTGCAACCCCACCGACCTGTAATCAGGGATCTTCTCCGCTAGGCCGAAATCTCCCACCACAGCAGTGAACGTGCCGTTGTCACAGCGAACCAGACAGTTCTGAACGAAGAAACAATTACTGTCAACAACTAAAACACTGTCACTGACGTCTTCAGCCTGCTGTTCTAACCTCTGATTCTGCATGATTCATAAATATTTCATTACAACTTGAGCATCATCTACAATCTGGACTTGCTTAGCATCACGGATCCATAAACACGACTATGCTGCCGTAGCTTATTTTACCTTGGAGGTGAGATCTCTGTGGAATATACCCTTGCTGTGCAGGTACTGCAGCCCTCGGGCGATGTCCACAGACAAGCCGAGCCTGATGCCCCATGACAGGTACAGGTCGCTGTCCAACAGCTGCTCCAGGTTGCCGCCGTTGATGTACTAAAGAGAGAGGAAGGACGAAAGAGACAACAGGAGGACGCAAGATTAAGATCCTGAAGAGTTTGGACAAATACCAATTAAACTCTATGTAGACCCCTGAACACAATAATAACTCTCTTCAAGTACAACTGACAGTTAAAGTGACGGTCTTACCTCAGTCAAAGCATGGAGTTGACCTTCGTGCACACAAACTCCTAGAAACCTGAGAAGACGTAATGAAATGTGATTAAAAACTACAACAACCAATAATGAGTCACTTAAAGGTTTTTCTTCTCAAAATATCAACAGAGTTTCATACAAGTCCTAAAAATGGACAAAAAGTACCTAATCACACACACAAAAGACAAATATTATACTTGTGTATTTAGTTATTCTAGAAAATTAATCATTTGTACGGATCTTTGAGTTGTATAAGAAAGAGCCTCCTTGTTTCCAGTATCTGCTGTGACCTCTTTGTAACTAAATGTTTCCGGTAACTGACGAACAGTCGTCTACAGCAGCTTGGTTCCTCAGAACAGAACCACTTCAGTTCTGAGATGTTGGTGGGTTTCCTCACATCAACTGCTGCTTCAGGTCCAACAACAACATTTCTATTGGATTAAGGTCAGGACTTTGACTTGGCCGTTCCTAAACATTCATCTGGTTCTTCTTTAACCGTTCTCTTGTAGAACCACTTGTGTTCTTGGTTCTCCTTGTCTTGCTGCATGACCCAGTTTCTCTTCACATTCAGCTCATGGACAGATGTCCTGACATTTTCTTTTAGAGTTCATTGGTCCATCAATGAGGACAAGGCGTCCTGGTCCAGATGCAGCAGAACAGGCTCAAACCAGGACATTAGCTTCACCCCCATGTTTGATGGAGGGATGAGGTTCTGATGCTTCATCTCATTTAAACCAAACTATTCTACTTTGGTCTCATCTGTCCACTAAACATTGTCCCAGTAGTCTTCTGTCTTGTCCATTCATGATGTTTAGAAATGTTCTTCTTGGAGAGCAGTGTCTTTGTCCATCACACCATGGTTGTTCAGTGGATTCATCAACATTACCATCAGTTCCCCTGGGTTGTCCTGACATTTTCTTGTAGAGTTCACTTGTTTGTGGAACGGTATGATGGAGGTTCATATGAGGAAACCCACCAACGTGCTGTAACACGCTAAAATTCCTCCAAGCTTCTTTGGATGACTGATCAGCAGTTACCGGAAACATGTTGTTGCTGCACAAGGAGGTCACTTCTGAACTTTATAATTCATTTTCTTGAATAAACAAACACATATTGGGTTCTCATTGGGTCTACTTTCGGGGGACTTGTGTGTACTGACGTTTAGAGTCAGGACGCAAAAGCTGAGCAAAGCTGTGAAACATCAATCTGCAGTGCCACCGTAATCCGTTCATAAAAACCTGGTGCACTGCTCTTTACTGCTGCTAAAACCAGGTACTCTGTTGACGAGTCCACCTGTCCACCAGGTAATTTCACGATTAATTAAAGTTGTACCTTCTCCTGCTTATCTGACTGCACACTTGATTTAAAAGCCTCAACATGTACAACTAGAAATTTGTGGAGAATGGCGCCCCCTTGTGTTCCTTAATGGCAAACAGTGTTTTCATCTCAAGGCAAAACAGTTTGGGTTCTTACTCTGTAATTATAAATACATAAGTCCTACTAAAATAACTTAAAAATACACTCTCAGAGATGCCCTACAGTCTGATTTAATAATAGTAAAGAACATTAAATTAGTTGAGTAAAGGATCTGAACACATTTCTAAACTAAAGATGACAGTTTTTGATTTTAAACTTTTCACCCATCACCTACCGGAGTATGTTGGGGTGGCAGAGCCTGTTCATGAGCTGCACTTCTCGTAGCATGTTAGCTTTGTTGCTGGCCAGCGTGTTCATTTTCAGCGCCATCACCTGGCCCGTGATTCGATGCTGCACCTGGAAAGAGAAAGTCGTGAGACGTCAAGTCGCCGACAGAATGAGGACGGATGCAGGTATTGTTTCGATTGTTTCCGAACAAACAAAAGCTCAGAAACGTATCCTGGTGTTTCAGCCAGGCCTGTTTGAGAAACCTCAGAGAGGCACCAAGGTCACAGATCAGCCCTGGTGAGTAGCTGGTCTTTAATGAGACCCAGGACTCACTGTGTGTTCACACTACCAAAGGAAGGAGGTCAAAGTGGTCCCAGACCAGCTCCAGATGTGGACTGACACCAGATCAGTGTTCACACGTGGACTAAGATTATTAATTACTAACACTGACACAGAAACACCGACCGGACTTTAACGTATTTAACTGTTTAACAAATCAAACAGACATAGTTTATTTAGTTTAAACACGTAGCTTCCATAACTCACGCTGTGCGTCCTGAGACCTGCCTGCTGACCTCTGACCTTCAGACAGAGCAGCAGAGCTTAGGTTTGTGGTCGTGTGAGTGAGTGAGTGAGTGAATGGCTCATTGTCTGGACCTATACGTGGCGTATGGTCTGGACCTGGGAGCGTGCACGCATCTGCGTTAGCGTGCACGTGTGTTTATTAATAGCGTGGCTGTAAGAGGCTTTCTGGATTTCCCATCACTCCTCCTGATCTGCATAAATCCACTGAGGCCTCCCTGTGAGGAGAGAACTGGGCCGTGGTCTCCAATCCTGACCGTGCTGCTACAATATACTGCAGACTAACATCTTATATACAGTATTTATAGATGTTGTATAGTTTCATACATATACTCTATATGTCTGAATACTTTATACAATGCATTTATCTACATATACAGACAATATATCTCAGTTTCATCTTTTATACACTAGTCAGCCACAACATTATGACCACTGACCATCTTGTGACAGTTCAGTGTTCTGCTGGGAAACATTTGGACCTGGCATTCATTCATTGGTGTGGATGTTACTTAGACATGTAGCACCCACCTAGACCAGACCAGACACCCCCACCCCATAGCAATGACACTCCTTGATGGCAGCAACCATCCCCAGCAGGATGCACCCTGACACCGGAACGAAAACGCTTTAGAAACAACCTAAAAAAATCATGAAGAACAGCACCAGGTGTTGACCTGGCCTCCAAATTCACTAGATCCCAAACTGATCAAGTACTAACAACATCACTGACTCTACTATCCGTATAATGAGGCAACTGGAAAGTAAATGTTCCACAGGATAAATAAAACAACCATCTATCTGTCTTTTGTCTTTCTGTCTCCTCGCTTGAGATGGACGTTGCTGCTGATTTACAGGAACTAAAGAGCGAAATCTCAAAAAGAGGAATTCATTAATTGACACATTTATCACTTAAACAATATTTATTATTATTATTATTAACCTGAATGTGCCACTCACAGCGCTGACGTAGAGGGATCATTTCTAAATCACATGACGTCTTCAGGTAATACTAATCCCGTGAGAACGAGGCTTTGGAAACGGACACTCTGCAGGACATGGACAAGGCCCTGAACTGTGACTACATCTGGATACGTCCTCTGGTTTAGTCTCCTTTTTAGGCCTTTAATAATCTGGGTGACAAATAATGTGAAGCAAAAACCGATATCTATGGTGTACGTGATGTTAACTTTGAGTTTGACTTTTAAAGAAATATGTTCGACGTTTGATTTCACAAAGAAACATTTCTATTCCTGCACTTTCACCCACCAAAAAGAACATTTCTGTCCGTCTGCAGTTTGGCAAACATCATGTGGACAAGACAGAAGACTATTGGGACAATGTTTAATGGACAGATGAGACCAAAGTAGAATAGTTTGGTTTAAATGAGATGAAGCATCAGAACCTCATCCCTCCATCAAACATGGGGGTGAAGCTAATGTCCTGGTTTGGGCCTGTTCTGCTGCATCTGGACCAGGACGTCTTGTCCTCATTGATGGACCAATGAACTCTAAAAGAAAATGTCAGGACATCTGTCCATGAGCCGAATATGAAGAGAAACTGGGTCATGCAGCAAGACAAGGAGAACCAAGAACACAAGTGGTTCTACAAGAGAACGGTTAAAGAAGAACCAGATGAATGTTTAGGAACGGCCAAGTCAAAGTCCTGACCTTAATCCAATAGAAATGTTGTTGTTGGACCTGAAGCAGCAGTTGGTGTGAGGAAACCCACCAACATCTCAGAACTGAAGTGGTTCTGTTCTGAGGAACCAAGCTGATGTGTGTTTTTCTTTCCAAGAATAAACGAGTGAAGAACAATTTAAGACGTCACAGGTTCACACTCGAAAGTTTTAACTCGATAAGGTCACTTTCATCAACTCAGATTTACGGTTTATTGAATAGCTCTGGTGAAAGATGCTTTAAAACAATTCAGCTGCTCTACTGTAAGAACTGTGCACTTTATTCCGGTACTATTTAGTTTTATGTAGTGATATTTTTGTTCATTTTGCGTTCTTCCTGTTTTTTTTTTATTCCAGCTCATCTCGCCGCTCTGCCGTTTAAAGGACGTCGTCTCACTACAACTCTCTGGACTTTCAATCGTTTTATTCAAATTAAAAGTTTTTGAACACGGTTTCTGACATCGACAGTGACGCAGAGATCTTATCTGATTGGCTGCTCTGAACCAGAGGACGACAACGGATTGGTCGAAATGTCTAAATGTGCGAGTGGCTGGAAAAAAGACGCCGGCAAAAGACACCGCACAACCCAAGGTGGCTTATATTTAGGATGTCAAATCTGTTTTAACTCACCAGAAATATTTGATCTTAAAGCATATGCAAGGAACTTTGTGACAAAGTTTTGTTCCTCTGGCTTGGGCTTCTCTGGTGTTTTATCAGAAGTTTCAGTTTTACACATTTATTCAGTTTCGCCTTCCTCCTGTTTTACTGTGAAGAGTGTCTTTCAGTTAGTCTTCATCAGTTGTTTATTAGTTCTTAGAGAATATAAAGTCCTGTCTCTGCTCTGGTCTTTTGTCAGTTTGTTTCCTCTAGAGTTCCCGTTACTCTCTCTTGTGTTGTGTCCTTCGTGAACGTGGACTCATTCCAGTTGTCTTTGCGACGTTAAATGGACTTCATAATGCCATATTTAGATTCCTTTCTTTTCCTAATGTAAGACTCTGTAAAAGTGTAAATGGTTCGATCGTTTTAGAAGCATTCATGAGCCCAGTAACGACCAGACCTCGGGTCAACATTCGCCCAATTAGATCAGCGAGTGTTAAATAAAATGTGACTCCGTATCCGTCCCCAGCCGGCACTAGAGAACTGATCTGGTTAATCAGAATCCAAAAACAAGAAATGTTTTGCTGTTGCTAACATGAAACGACATCTGCAAAACAATTTCCTTGAAGGACTAATGAAGTAATCTGAGTCTGATTAACCAGATCAGATCTCAAGTGTTGGCTTGGGACGGATGTGGAGATGGTTTTTAATGTGACCCAGGAAGAAGCATTGAGGTCAAACGTGTCTCAGACCACCTCCACATGTGGAATGAGATTGTCCACTTGTGATCGGATCAATCAGGACGGACGTTAAATCCTTTAATAAATAAAATACGGCTGAAGAGATGACACCAAGTTACGTTAGAGTCTCAGCTAAACACACTGAAGACGCCGTCACCATAAGAGACGATCACATACCTTGAAGACCTCGGAGAAGAAGCCCGAGCCGATCTTCTCGCAGAAGAAGTCGTCGATGCGAGCCAGGCTGGACACGGCGCTCCTCAGGGCTCGGTAAGACGAGGGGCGGATCCGGTTGTGGGCGTGGATGCTGTGAAGGGGGGGCTCGTCCGGGCCGCCGCCGCCGCCACCGTGACCCTCCTCGGGGTCACAGAAGCAGCACTCGGCGTGGTAGTCCATGACGCTGGTGGACCCACCACGCTCCAGACCCTGCAGCCCGTTAGACCATGAGGTAGGAGGTTGACGATGTCTCTGAGCGCCGCCTCAGAACGACCAGCGAGTTAAATCAGTCGGTTTGCCGCAACGCTACAGCCGATAGCGCCGGCTTTCCAAGAACCACAAAGATGAAGGGGAGAGTAGATGCCCCTGAGAAAGATTCATGAGCACGGAGTTACTCCAGTTCTTCAAGTTGTTGAGGTTATATGAATTCCTGGCGCCCGTGAACGCCTCCTCACCCTGTTTGTACATGGCGGGGCTCAGTTTCATCCGTCATCCCGACGGTTTGGACGCTGCAGCCGAATCGATTCCTTCAGAGGCTCAAACACTGGTCCCTGTGGAACAAATATATTATTGGAAGCATCTGTATGTGACCACTTTAACCCTAGAAACATGCCCCCTGGTGGATTAAACCGTGCACTACAGTCATTTTGGCAGCCATTTCCAAAATGGCCGCCGTCATGAACTTTCCAGTTTGTTTGTTTTCTTAATGATTTATATCTTTACTGATAATTTATACATTATGTTATAGTAAATTCATGCTTAATAGTTAATTTAATACTTTGATTAAACTGATATTTAAAAGATTAAAATATGCACATGCATTTATTTCATATTAGTGGATTTTTTAGGCATTTATGAACAAATGTTGCAGGTTCTCTTGGTTATTATTGTCTTTTGTCATCCTTAAATATCACTAACACAAGTAAATGATTACAGCAACCTTTACAATATATATTTAACATTTAAAAGAAGAAATTAAAGACAGAATATTTGTTTTTTATTCCATCTTTGCCTGAAAAAGGACAGAAACTGTTTTTTTTTTCAACCAAAAGGTGAAATAAAAAAGGAAATGTTGGAAATGTTCAAAAAGACAATGAACAGAATAAAATAAAAGCCCGTGGTGTCAAATATGAGGTCCTGTAAACACTGAAATGTCAAAATTAAAGATTTTTCTGACCAGTATTTCATGTGTCAGGCTTCAAATGCTTATAATAATCTAACAGGGACTGTTATGAAGGCAGCACAGGTCTGATCTGTCTCTGTGTGGAAGCCATGAGGCCGGTGAACACAGGGAATCACCTCACAGGGCGATAAGCCACAACCTCAGGGCTTACACATAATTACAGGCCTTATTCAGCACTGATTCGTTCTTTCACTTGTTTCTTCCACAGCTGCATGCAGTAAATAGTGTAACATTATAGACTGAGGATGTTTCCAAAGCCCATACGTCTAATTGCATCTTTATAATAACCCTAGCTGCTGTTAATAACAGGTGCTGTCAATGAGCAGCGGGGCTGCTGCTGCTGCTGCTGCCGCTGCAGAGCCTCAGTCGACGGCTCACCTCTCCGTGCAGACGTCGCTATCGCTGGGTGTGAGGTCTGAGGAGCGGGGCCCCGGGAGATGGAGGGGAACCAGCGCCAGAAATGTCGGCCCGGCGGCGTCCGCTGCTGATAATCCTGTCTGGATTCCTGCTTCTGGAGCCGCTTGTTGGGACGATTACCATCATGAAGCAGCTCGGAGTCAGGGATACCGACCACTTCCTGTTGGTGGATTTCACAATAAAAGCTCTGGGAGCTACAGAGAATTTTCTGAATTTTTGCATAAAAATGACTAAAAATATCAGCGGATTTTCACACAAGTCATGAACGCAGACAGAGATAACACATTCAAACTAATAAATGAACAAAAAATACTAAACTTGTGTATTTATTTATTAAAGAAAATAACAATTTGTTCATTATATGAGTTGTAAAAGTAAATTAACCCTTGTTTCCAGTATCTGCTGTGACCTTCTTGTAACTAAATGTTTACGGTAACTGCTGGTCAACTTGGAGGAATTTTAGTCCATTCCTTCAGTTCTGAGGAACGGACATCAACTTGATACTGGTCCTTCCACATCATTTCTACTGGATTAAGGTCAGGACATTGACTTGGCCGTGCCTAAATAGTCATCTTGTTAACTTGCAGATGTGTACTTGCTTTTACATCTTGCATTTATGCAATATTGGCTAGTTTTTCTTAATACACAAATACATGAGTGCACTATTTCTTTATGTCATCTGTTTGATTTGGGTTCTCTTTGTCGCTTTGAATTTGCAGGAAACTCTGCTGATGCTTTGAGTAATTTTTATGCAGAAATGCAGAAAATTCTGAATGGTGCCAGAAAAAAAATTCAACAGGAATTTGATATCGTTGCATCGTCCTAAGTTCTTCTTAAAAATGTCTATCCACTCATGTCAGAGAAGAGATGATAAGAGAAACAACATATCTTGAGGTGAAAAGTAGCACACATATATGAAAAATAGATTAAATATATTTGACACACTGTAAACCAGAGAATAAAGCATATACACAAGTTATTATACGTGATATTAAGGTTTACGTCCCAATTTTGACCCAGCAACTGAGAGTAAAATGCGGTATATACTCTTGCTATGAAACCAGAAACACTTTCTTATAATTTTCGGTGAAATAGACATTCATTAACAGAACCTGCTAGGACACATTCGTCCTGTTTGACCTCCGTACATCTTTCCGGCCCTTTAAATGTTCTTGCCGCCCCTGTGGAACCAAGCTACCTAAAATATAGCACAGCTAAACCGGAAGTTGCGTCTTCCAACCTCTTAAGAGCCGAAAACCTCTTAACGTGTATGCGATATAAGATTTATTAAAACATAAAACACAATATTAAATGCAATACAATATATTTTACTCGTATACAAAGGTAACACGTCGAGTAAGTTCCAAAACAAAACAAGCTAAGATGGGTTTTATTTTGTTAACATCCACACCGGAAGTTGCGCTTCTATCGACTTTCATGGCAGCAGCGCGTTGCGAGCTAGCGTCCAGTCATTCATATTGAGCCAAAGGCTAACGTCTGCCTTTTCGACTCCCTCGTTTCGGTGGTAGCTAAAGTTGTGAACATGGCTTTGCTAACGCCGTTATTCGCCTTCCTGTACCACCTGCCGCTGGTGTACAAGTGGCTCCTGAAGCCCTACTACGTCGCGTCTATCTTCATGTCTCTGGCGTTTCTCGCTGTTCGCAAAACGCCGGGCATCTGCGATCACCTGGCTACGCAGCGAGAGGACGGCAACTCCTGCGACTTCGACTGGGTCCGTAGGAAAATTGCCCGAATATATAAGTGCTTCCGAATTATTATCGTGTCAGTCAGCATGCTAGCTAGCTAACTTGCTAATCCGTTAGCCGTGTATAGAGGACGACCAGTAGGGCCAAAAACAACGGTCACCAAGCAGAGATTCATTTATAGGACAATTACGTTTATTTTAAATGGCTTCGTTTAATGCCTCGTTTATATACGGGGACACCGCTAGAGTAGCTTTGTTTGATTT
The DNA here is from genome assembly GCA_005024645.1 of Planiliza haematocheilus. Lineage (NCBI taxonomy): Eukaryota > Metazoa > Chordata > Actinopteri > Mugiliformes > Mugilidae > Planiliza > Planiliza haematocheilus. Next base: position 22,837 of record SRSE01000487.1, read on the forward strand.
AAATGTTAAAACTGTTTTTAGTTCTCCTGTGCAGCGCCGTAGTTCATATATAAAACCTGCAGTTTTAGCTCTTGTCTCTTTAAGGCCCCTCCTCCTTTAAAAAGCCCACTGTCTCCTGATTGGCTGACGGTGCGGAAGTGTATGATTTTGGCTAACGGTCGGTCGGCTAAATAAAAATCCGCTAATTAATGCTCTGTGTTTTTATTCGGGGACACTTGCAAGGAAAGCCTATGTTAAATAATAGCCAGAAATTAAAAAAATATAGATTTATTTTGTTATCAAAGTGCTTAAAGGTAATTTTGATTAAAATAATAAAATAAATAATAATAACCATATATATTCTGTGTGTTTATGTGAATTTACTGACCATAATTTATTTTTCATTTTGGAACAGAACATTTAAAAAGTGTATTGTATGAATTAATACTTATTCTAAGATGAAGATTGAATCTTTTAAATAAAAAGTTTAATTTATTTAGAAGAATATACCTGCGGTTTCATATTTGATACAGAATTTTTTCTCCAAATTTTCTCCAACTAGAAAAATCGATTCTACTTTAAAATAATTTATAAAGTGTAAAGTAATCATAGGTTGCTTTGATAAAGTAACTAACAACGTAACATATTCTCAACATAACCTTTTCAAAAATACTGCAAACAAATCTTAAAAACGGACATTTTGGACATGGCTGCCAAAAGCTACTGAATGCAGTGCATGGATAAATCCACAAGGGGGCAGACGACAAACATCAGCATGTTTATAACTGAACTTAACGCTCTCCAAAATGTTTTTCCCATCATAAAACATAATATAATTAACACAGTGAGTCTGGTCTTTGAGCTTGACTATTATGAAATCTATTGAATATTGATATCTAAATCATAACACGCCAGATTCATATTTGTTTTCTCAGAGAGAGGTGGAGGTCCTCATGTTCCTCAGTGCCATTGTCATGATGAAGAACCGACGAGCGAGTGAGTAAATGTTATAAATAAGTTTGGTTAAAGTTTTTATATGTGGCGCTGTCCGGACGATGACATGTCTGTGCTTCTGTTGATATCAGTAACCGTGGAGCAACACGTGGGCAACATCATCCTGTTCAGCAAAGTGGCCAATGTGATCCTGTTCTTCAGACTGGACATCAGGATGGGACTGCTGTACCTCACACTGTGTATAGGTCAGTCCAAACCTGAAATCAGATACTAAAACCCCTTATGTCAATAATGTCCAACGGCGGCAAAGTTGCTAGCAACCCTTGTAGGTGCCACTATGCCGCCACGCTACAAAGACTAAGTTGATAATCTTGTGTTGGTTCTACGTGTTTCAGTGTTTTTAATGACCTGTAAGCCGCCTCTTTACATGGGACCAGAATACATCAAGTACTTCAACGACAAAACCATTGCCGTGAGTAAAAATGCCCAGCTCTATATTTATTTATTTACATTTGAAGTTTGTATATGAATCTAAAGTGTGCGTTTTGTACGACGTGGGTCCAGGACGAGCTGGACAGAGACGGCCGTGTGACGTGGATCGTTGAGTTCTTCGCCAACTGGTCTCCAGAGTGTCAGTCGTTTGCGTCCGTCTATGCTGATCTCTCCCTCAAGTAAGAGTCCGTCCATTTAAAGTGAAAGCATACCGTTACACAAGAGTAACTTCAGGTACTTCTGTGTTTCAGGTATAACTGTGCTGGCCTCAAGTTTGGCAAAGTGGACATTGGACGCTATGGAGAAGTTTCCAAAAAGTAAGACTTGTTTGTATTATTTTTTCTGTGTCGTCTCCGTCCATGAGAAGTGTTGATTGACTGATGGGGTTGTTGTTCGGCCTGGTTTTACCTCTGCAGGTACAAAGTGTCGGCGTCTCCGCTGTCCAAGCAGCTTCCATCTTTGGTGTTGTTCCAGGGAGGGAAGGAGGTGATGCGACGCCCCCAGGTGGACAAGAAGGGCAGAGCGGTATCCTGGAGCTTCACTGAGGTCCGTCTGTAAATCTGTATCTCGTTCTACAAAAGATGTCGAATGGAAACATGAATGCTTGGTTCTGGTTTAGTCTGGTTTACATAATACATGCCGCTGATTGCCACTATAAACAGTATGTGAGCACAGGTTGATGTATCTGTGTTATAGTTTGACTGTTCTGACGTCTGTCAACAGTTCAGGCCTCTAGAGTGTTGGTGTAATGGTGTTGGCAGTGATTTCTAGTCAGTCATGCTGTAATGTTTTAAAAAATTCAGCTAGTTGTCACAAGGGTAGGTGGAAAAAGTGTGCAGCTACCAAGATGAACTAATCTATGCTTTGAGGCAAAGCGAATGAGGCAACAAACGATGTTTCTGAAACATTAACCGTGAGGAAACTCAACAAAAACCAGGTATTTATCAGGGTAACGATAAATAAACACCAATTCAGACTAATCTTTTTGACTATAATGCATCGGCAAGTTTTACCCGAGTTGTTTTTAATTTTTACCGGACTCTTTGGATGAAGTCGACGCTTTTCTAGCTATCTTCATGCCTAGTGTCGCAAATTTGCCATTCAGACTGCAGACAAAATAACGCATGTAATACTCCAATGTCGGTTTGTACACATTCAAAAAAATCCTAGGAACCTTTTGCAAGCACTAGTTTCTGGTAGGACCAGCCGGAGTGGTAACAAAAATACAAATATTTAATTTCTTTATATAATTGAAAAATCAATTCAGGCGTTAAGGGGTTAAAACCAAACCAGATAATGGAGGTGGAGCCTCGTTTAGGAACGAGCTCCTCTCTGCCGGTGTATCTGCTCCACCTTCCACCATTGTCAGTTTGTCAATATTCCACACGTGTTGGGCTGCGAGTGCGTTCATCAATGGGAATTTATCGTTTTTCTCGCGGGATGACATCTTGTTACCGTGGGGAATGTTTTTGACGACATATCGTAAACAATGAAATATCGCACATCACTACACCACATGGTGACATACCTAACAGAATCAGATCCCCATGCCTCAGTTTCATACACGGCCCTTTGCCTCCGTCTAGTGGCTAATGGTGGTACTGCAGATAACAAACACAATATGGCTGTCTCGTACAGACAGTTAGCTTGATGCTGCTATGTAACATGACTCGTTAGGTTGTTTCCCTGGGGAGTTTATAACATATGAAGGAAATATCAGTATTTTTATGGATTCTATAACGTGCACAATAGATGATTTTACTGTAGACTGTAGAATACGTCTGCTTTGTGGCATTTAACACCATCTCCTGATTCCCTCCACCAGGAGAACATCATCCGCGAGTTCAACCTGAACGAACTCTACCAGAAGTCCAAGAAACTCAGCAAGAACAAAGGAGACAAGGTCAGCCAGTCCCAGTTCCCTCCCGTCCCCGAGGAGGAGGAGCCGGAGCAGCAAGGAGCCAACGCCCAGGTGGAGGAGTTGGAAACCAAGAAGGACAAATAAGTGCCGTTGGCATCGCTCAGCTTGGACTTTGGGATGGGACTTGTGTGTCCAGGTCTGCTAACTCCTCCTCCAGCTCATCGTCACGCTCCTCTTCAAAGTGTTTTCAGCTTGTTCTCCTCCCTAACCCCACCCCCTCCCTTCCAAGATTTTATTTAGTGGTGTAAGAAGAAGGAATAGAATAATAATAATAATAATAATAATAATAATAAATAATAAAATGTAGTTGCCCTTAAAATAAAATTAACAATGCACACTTAAGAGGAGGAGCAAACAAACACCTAGATTTTGAAAGGGGGGGGTGGGGCTGCTCTTAATGAACAGTCCAGTCGATCAGCACCAGACCTGGACCGGTGTGGTGCAGCGCTACCGTGTGGACAGAGTCTAACGCAGCACATTTCTACCATGAAGTCAGAGCGACTGCTCCTCGAGGAGGCGCCTCAGATTAACAGGAAGGGAGCAGTGAATGTGATGCTACTTGGTTTTATGCTACTAATTTAATTCAGAGTAGACTTTTCTAAAACGCATTTTATGATTAACTGTGTTTTCTTTTAACCGTCTTGTCTGTTTTTGTTGAAGTAGAACTCACCGCGGTGTTAAACGGTGCGTTCAGGCGTCACGTTTGTCAAGGCTTCATTCCTCTTCCATCAAACCACATTCCACCTGATTCTTTTTATTGTTGCACTCCTGTTTCCGTTAAATATTCCTAATGTGTCGGCCTTATTTCTTAAATTCTAGTTGTGAAACCTGTTTGTGTTTTTTTTCTGTGTTGCGTCACAAATTGCCACATTCCAGCAAACAGACAACCCGACCCAGTTGTTGAATGCGCTGAATTTCAAGCTTCGTATCATCTTTTTATTGAATCTGTACATATTCTGTGTCATACTGTATGGACTGATTGACTGACTGTAACACGGAGCGCACACGGATTGTACTGCTACGCACGAAGAACAATACTAATCTTGTCTTGTCCAGTGACCGTTCCAATAAAGATAATTTAAACAAAACCTAAGTGCAGTGAGGTTGTTCTACGACAAGAGAGAGTACGGCTGCATTTAAAACAAGCTCACTACAGTAAATGATGGATCTATGACAAAGAGATGAAACCAGCAACAAGGCCATTAATGTATACACTGATCAGGCATAAAATTATGACCACTGACAGGTGAAGTAAATAACATTGACCATCAGGTGACAGTTCAATGTTCTGCTGGGAAACTTCTGGACCTGGCTTCATTCATTCATTGGTGTAGATGTTACTTAGACATGTAGCACCCACCTAGACCAGACCAGGCACCCCCACCCCATAGCAATGACACTCCTTGATGGCAGCAGCCAACTCAAAAAACAAACATGCTCAAGGTGTTGACCTGGCCCCCAAAATCACTAGATCCCAGACTGATCAAGTATCCTGCTTGGCCAAAAAAAGAGGCACCACCATTTTCCACCAATATCTTGTATTGATGATGGAGAGTCTGACCACTGCTCAAAGCTTCTCCAGCTCATCCCAAAGATTCTCAATGGGGTTAAGGTCTGGACTCTGTGGTGGAACAATCCATCTCATGCTCCCTGAACCACTCTTTGACAATCTGAGCCCCATGAATCCTGACATTGTCATCTTGGAATATGATCCATTGATGGAATAAGCTGCTCATTCAGTATATTCAGGTAGTCAGCTAATGAACCTAGACCCAGATCATAGCACTGCCCCATAGCACAGGCTTGTACAGTAGACACTAGGCATGATGGCTGCATCACTTCATCTGCCTCTCTTCTTCCCCTGATGCCCCCATCACTCTGGAACAGGGGAAATCTGGACTCATCAGACCACATGACCTTCTTCCATTGCTCCAGAGTCCAATCTTTCTGCTCCCTAGCAAACTGAAGCCTTTATTTCCAGTTATCCTCACTGATTAGTGGTTTTCTTAAGGCTACACAGCTGTTCAGTCCCAATCCCTTGAGTTCCCTTCACATTGTACGTGTGGAAATGTTCTTACTTTCACTATTAAACATAGACCTGAGTTCACAAATCATGACCATATTTATTCCTGGAAGACGATGCTTCTCCACTCTCCTTCCAGTTTCTAATAATGCCTTGGACAGTTCTTAACCCAGTTTTAGTAGCTTCTTCAATCTCCTTAGATGTTTTCTCTTCTTCTTGATGCATGCCAATGAGTTGACCCTTCTCAAACAGACTAACATCTTCTCCACGACCACAGGATGTGTCTTTAGACATTTAAGGAATGAGAAGCTACTCAGTGCATCAGTTAAATAACTTGTTTCCAGCTGAAAGATAATCACCCATGCAGTAATTATCCAATAGGAGGCTCCTACCTGTTAGCTTAGTTAAATCCAGGTGGTGACTTGGGCCAGGGAGTGTACCTGTGAGGCCTATGACTCCCCTCAAAGCCCTCCTCAGAAGGCCCATGTCCATTCTTTGATGAGTCATCACAAGGGAGATCTACACTCTATTCGAAGAAAGTGGTCGTAATGTTGTGCCTGATCAAGCTTGTTCTTGGTTCTGAGCTTCAGTTTACCTCCAATCTCGTGTTGAGCTTGTTCCTTGGTCTTGGTCTCCGGTCTGCGGCTGGTGAGGACGATGAAGACACGTCCGTCCTTTGCCACGTCATTGCCGACACAGTGACACACCTAAGGGCTGAAAGAGGAACTAGAAGAGCGGTCTCCGTCGCTAACACCGAGACGCATTGAAACATAAACCACATGTACCCACGCTGTCCAGATAGAACCCTTTTTATTCTCATGACTCGAGTGTTGTATATTACAGCGGTCCTTGTGAATCTGTGGCTTTATTTTGGTCACTGAGTTGTTGTTTTTCTCATTATTTAAAATTACAACTTTATCCAGGAATGATTTTCAACTTTTTCTCAAAAAAAAAGAAAAGAAAAATCAAGTAACCTTGTAATTATTCTTTTAAAAAGGTCCTTCTTCTTGTTTTATTTATTTTTTTTAAACAGTGGCCCCAATACTTGACTCAACATTGATCCTGACCTCTAGTAGTCTGTGACGTTAACTCTTTGTGCTAGGTTATACGACGCAGTTTGACTGTAAGGCCGTGTCATAAATAAGACATTTACAAAGTTGCTAATTGTCTTAATTAATTAATTAATTGTTGCAGCTCAACTGAAACCAGAAGGGCTCGACTTTATCTTCATCCTTAACGCTGAAACCGACACAACAGTAAACCAGTAAACACCGCCCCCCCCTCCCCTTTTTTTGTGTCAATATTAAAAACTCTTCATTTGTCAATAGCAATATTTCCATATAAATGTATATAAAACAATGTCTAATTAAATAGGTGAAATAAAAAATAAAGTAAAATCGACAACACTTTTGAATTTTCAAGGCATTTTGCTCAACGAGTCGATCGCGGTGAAAACCTCTGGCCTGGTCCTCAGGAGCACGTCAACGATGAAAAAGGCCAAAGCGCGGTTTCCACGTTCACGTCAGATTCTTCGACGCGTGGTGACCCCTAGGGGCCGGCTGCAGTAACGCATGCTGTCCGGTTTAACACCACATGATCTTTGTTTTTTGTTTTTTTTGTTTTTTTGTTTTTTACAAAAATGAAATTCACATTTAAAATCACACTATCCTGTACAAAACATGGAATCATATTCACATCTAGGATTAAACCAACAAGTCAGAGCACGAGGGGAAATTTCTCCTCAGATGATTTTTTTTTTTTGTTTGTTTTGTTTTTCCTTCCGTTCGACAAAATAGTTAATAGTTCCCGGGTGGCCTCGGGTTCGTTTGTCCGGCCGCTGGCAGATTGTCGTCAGATCCCGCTAACCGTTTAAACGTCGTGGCATCCCTGTGAACCTGGAAGGCTGCGAATAAAGACCTGGAGGGACGGGACAGCAGGTTATTAGGGGACACCGCTCGTCGGTGCAATCCGTTCGACGCAGACGTCGCGTTTAGCCGACGCCTGACTTGATTTTAGTTCATCGTCTACAGGAAGCCCTTAACTTTTGAATGGATTCTTCTTCTACTGGGTTCCACAGTCTCGCTCTACACATGTGAACCTTTGTACAGTCCTACAAGCCTATTCCAGACGTTTCTGGTGCTGGTCCCGGTGGGGATCCGGCCCCGAACCCTGGCAGTGGTTACGCCTTGACGTCATGCAACACCCAGACGTGATCGTGCAAACACCTCCAACTATCTACGGAGCTAAAAAACCCAAAGTAAGATCCACAAAATGAATCAGTGCCATTGAGTCCTGGCTTGTGTCAGTCCAGGTCGTGTTCCCAGCGGTCGCTGAGGTGGATGTGTAGCAGCAGGAGTCAAACAGTCCTCCAGGTCTGCAGCAGACCGTCCTTCAAAAGACGACAGCAGCTCTCCTCAGGGTGGAGCCCGACCGGAGCGGCTCAGACGGAGATCTCGTAGGTGGTGCCCCCGACGCCCGTCACCTTCTTCACCCCGCCACCCTGAGGCTTGTGGGCTGGGCTCTGAGTCAGTGCTGTGCTGGGAGACGCCGCTGCCGCCGCCGCCGCCGCCCCGGGCCGGGCAGACACGTGTGCTGGGTGGAAGGGTGAGGGAGGGGCCGAGGAGGAGGAGGAGGCGGTGGAGTGCGAGGGAGAGAAGGGCTGGCCGCCGTTGGTCCGACCCAGAGGCGTCATCTGGATCGGCTCATCCCTGATTACGAGGAAAAAACGCAAAGAAGTGAAAGTGAAAGTAAGGGACGGGGAGTCGGAGCTTTGAAAACACAAGAAACATGATTCACAACAATGATTTAGGCTGGACGAGGAAGAGAAAATAACCCAAGACTCAAAGGGCTAACTCATGCTAACTGGTAAAGCTGCGTAGGTAGGGCTGGGTTTGAGACGACTGATTTCCTGATTCAATCCTTGGGTCGATTTCCTGCTTCCTCTTGTTAGAAATCTCAACCTTGCACTTTTGTTTTTTAGCCCAATTAATCGACGTGTGAGGTCACCGTCAGGACTGAGAGCTGATTGTGGAAATACGACAAACCTCTGCAGCCAATGACGACATTAATCAAACTGTTTGGAAACTGAAATGTCTCAGGAAATCAGCAGCGACACCCAGCCTTATCTGTGAGAGCTGGACTAACTTGACCTCGATCCTAGAGGTGCACATCACAGATATGTAATATTGGCTCTTTTAATATTTCTGTTTCTTTGGTTCTTTGTGCAAATTAAGAACAGCACATGAAATTAACAGTCACCAACACATCTAACATGGCTCGTGCTGTGGTTTTGTTTGCCGTCACACCACCCCAGTCTACTCATTAAGGTCTCGGTAGGACCATCAGTAGTGTGGAGTTGTAGTGTAACTGCAAATAACAGTGAGCACGATGGAAAACAACAACAGGGATGTGGAACAGAAAATGAAACAGTCCAAAGCTCTATTTGTACGGGAGCTATGATAAAACGCCTCCTCATCACCCTCCTGAATCTGTGTCCATAGTGACGTCCAGGTTTTCATAGGCAGGTACTGCAGGTTATTAGTGTTCATAGTTTTTAATGATACACATTTACAAACGCAGCAGATACCAAAGGGATTAACGTCACAGACGACAGATACTGGGATTAAAAATTGACTGGAGGTCCCCAGATGATGTCAGACCCGTGCAAATAGAGGCTTCACAAGCCAGAATAGCAGACAGTGTTGGATCTGGGACTGTTGTTAATCCACAGGAAACACAGGAACCATGTTTGAAAGCAGAATTAAAAGATCAACGTATGTTTGATTAGATGATAAAAATGGTGTCATTTCAAATATTAGATTCATTTTAGGGCTGCGTCAGACTTTTTCAGTCAATTAATCTATTGAAAGGGCCGGTTAGCAGTGATGCCTCACAGCGAGAAGGTTCTAGGTTCTAATCCATCATGGTCTGACTGCTTCCTCTCTGTGTGTAGTTTGCATGTTCTCCCTGTGTCTGCGTGGGTTCTCTCCAGGTTCTCCAGCTTCCTCCCACCGTCCAGAGACATGCTGGTTAGTAGGTGTGAGTGTGAATGGTTGTCTGTCTCTCTGCATTAGCCCGCCTCTCACCCACTGACGGCTGGGATAGGATCCAGCAGACCCTGTGACCCTTAACAGGAATAAGTGGTTACAGGAGATGAATGAAAGTTTTATTTAATTATTATTTTTATTTGACATTAGTCTATTAATTAATTCATTTTTTTCTTTAGATTAGTTGATTCATTTATCAATAATTCCATTCAGATTAATTAATCCATCAATTAGTCGATCAATCTTTCCAATTAATCTTTCAATTATTTTCACAGCAGTCAATTAAGCCTTTGGCTAACCAATAAATAATAAACAGAAATTTCCCTAATAAATCTTCATTCAGTCATAATTGTGACACAACATCTAGAAATGAAGGTAAGAAAGTTGTGATTCATTCCATGTAACGAGGAAAGATGCTGTATTATCGTGGGATGACATGTTCTTGCTGTGGAGAATGATATATTGACGATATATCGTAAATGATTAAATATCGCACATCCCTACTTGCAAGGTGTGAAAATTGTTTTTAATTTTTTAATGCAAATAACAGCTTTTTTCTAATTTGTCCACTGTCTTTGTATGAGACATGGACAGAAGACAACACTGAGACCCAGGACTAAACAGCAGACAGCAACGTGGACAAATTATACTTGTTTTTCTGAAAAAAAATCTTTTTTTAAAGGATAGTTTATGTTTAATTTACACCAATGGAAAAAGTCTGTTGTTGTCGATACTTCTAGGTTATTATTCTGCCGCTTGAGAACAAATTGGGATGTATGTGGTCCCCGAACTAAAATGCTATAAAGGGTCACATCCTGTAGAGCCCATTTATGGCGCATTTCCACTAGCACGGTTCGGCTCGGTACGGCACGGCTCGGCGCGCTATTGCGTGTTTCCACTAGCACGCAGTACCTGGAACCCGGGTACATTTTTGGTATCACCTCAGCCCTGGTTCCAAGCGAGCCGAAGCGTTACTAAAACGTGACGTCAGCCGACTGCCTTCCACTGATTGGCCGATGAGTGTCGTCACTGGAAGCGTCATAACCGCGCGACGACCGCCTAGAATGTAAATAAAAACAAGACGCGAGACAAGACACCACTTTTTACTGCTTTTCGACTTGGAACGAGATGGCTTCTCAGAAAAAATCCGCTCCTTGGTCGGTGGAGGAGGTCCAGACGTTCCTGACTCTGGTTGCCGAAGAACGGATTCAGAGGGAGGTCTTCCGGATTTGTACGTTGCTCGGCGCCGTGTAAATGACGTCACAGCGGTTTCGCGCAGCCGTGTTATGACGACCCCGCCCACGTCGAGGAGGCACCAGTTGTAATGGAAACACAACCAAACCGAGCCGAGCCGTGCCGTGCCGTACCGTACCGAGCCGAGCCGTGCTAGTGGAAATGCGCCATTAGAGTACTGACCAACTTCACATCTATGTCTATGTGAGAGGAAACACAACCGACACAGGGAGAACATGGAAACTCCTCAAAGAATCACTCCAGACAGTCAGCAGGTTAGAACCAACAACCTTCATGTGGTAATGCTAACCACTGCTAAAGGCTAACGGCTGCTAACACCCACTTAAAGCATTTAGTTTTAAAGGTCCATGTGCTAGCCATTAGCATTACCATTAGCATTACCATTAGCATCAGCCCAGGAGTCTCTGCTTAGTCCTTTTTAAAAATAAAACAACTGATAAGGACACGACGACTCCCAGGCTCTGACTAAAGACTAAACTCAGTGGAATAGTCTAATTTTTCTACTTTTGAGAATCTTTATCTACTGGTGGTATCATTAATTTCATCACTTTTGATGTCTGGGTTCAGGGTTTTCTTTGTAAACGTTGTGTCGTGACGTTGCAGCCGAATTTTTAATCAATTTTATTTATTATTATTTGTTAATTTCTCCATGAGAGCTGTTCCAGTTACGGCTCCTGTGTTCCTCTGTGTGGACACGAACCGACGTACTGACCCAACGAAATACGACAACAATGCAGACAACGAGAACAGACAAGACGGACGGACGGACCACGACATCGAACAGGGACAGACGCCTCAGACGGATGAAGACAAGCAAAGGTTAATAGAAGGAGGAACTCACAGGAAATCTGGTAAGAGGAAAAGGGGGAGGAGAGAGGGGAAGAAGAGGAGGAGGAGGAGGAGGAGGTCAATCAGGAAGTCAGGATTTCAGGCGGGCAGGTGCTTTTTTTTTATTTCAGTTTTAGCAGCAATCGTCCTGACAGAAGGTGAAACTCATACTCACTTCGGCGCATGTATTCCTCCTCCCATCCCTCCACTTCCTCCTCCTCCACCTCCTCCTCCCACCCCCGCTGCATTTGCCCCGGCTGACGCCGAAGCCTTGCGGACCAGACGGTATTGCATTTCCGCGGCGGCAGCGCTGGAGTACGAGAGCGACTTCCCCAGAGGCGGAGGGTGCGGGGAGCGGGGAGGGTGGGTCGTGGAGGTGGTGCCCAGCGGCGTGTCGGTGGAGCGGGTGCGGTAGGGGTAGGCGTGGTGGGGCAGCGCATGGGGGGCCGCGAAGCACGGGGGCCGGGAGGTCGAGGAGGAGGAGGAGTGATGGTGGTGGTGGGAGTGGTGGTGATGGTGGTGGTGGTGGTGGTGCGGGGGAGCGGGGGCCGAGGAGGGGGGTCCGGAGGTGTGATTGGCCGACGGATGGGACTCGCCCAGCATGCGCTCTCTCTCTAAGGGAGGCGGCGGGGAAGAGGACGTGGAGGAGGAGGAGCGATGCAGGAAGGGGTGGTGGTGGTGGTGGTGGCGATGGTGGGAGGAGGAGGAGGAGGACGAGCGGTGGTGGGGAGACTGGGAGGACTGGGAGTGCGTCTCGACGTCTCTCTGTTGCGAGGACATGAAGGGGGAGCTGTAGCCGCCGGCCGCCGGTGTGCAGGGTCTCCCGGCGTACGCTTCAGGGGCTGCTGTACCGGCCGCCACGCCTTTGTCGTAATCATCGCCGCCCGCCAGCAGGTTGTCGTAGGACAGGCTCCCGTTGCGAGAAGGGTGGTGAGACGGCGTCTGATTGGCCAAGCTCTTGAAGCTCGCCGAGGTGGTGGTCGCCTCGGAGACGTGGGCGACGCCCCCCGAGGTGTGTGTGGAGCTGGAAGATCGCGACGTCACTCCCGACAGGACGGTGGGGTCGGAGAAGGAGGGGTACGAGCGCCCGCCGAGGGTGTAGCCGGGGATGCCTCCTCCGCTCCCTCCCGCCTCTCTTCCTCCTCCCCCCTCCCTCCTCTCTCCGCCGCCTCCTTCCCCGCCCACTCTGTCAGAGGAGGTGTCCCGGCGGTCCAGGCTGGGCTGCGAGCGGAAGCCAGGCTGCTGGCTCGCTTGGAGGAGGGAGGAGGAGTCCCTGGCACTGCCAACGCTCTCCCCTTGACTCAACTGGAGGAGGTGAGAGGAGGGAGAGAAACGGGAGAGGAGGTGAAGAAGAGAGGGAGCGGAGGGAGGTGAAAGAGACGAACAAGTAAGAGCTTTAGGCTCCGTTCAGACCTCGCGTTAAAATCCGACCTGGACTAAAAGTGCCTGGTGTTAATGTGTCTGTAAATAAACAGCGCCATCATGTGGTCATTTCTAATGAATGAGTTCTCCTCCTCTTCCTCAGATCAGCCCTGTTGAGTAGGTGGTCTTTAACGTGACCCAGGACTCATTGTGTGTCCCAGACCACCTCCACATCTGGACTGAGACCAGATCAGTGTTCACACCTGGACTCTTGCGATCAGATCGCTCAGGACGGATGTTAACGCGAGGTCTAAAACATCGTGACTCAACACCGCAGCTGATCCCAGTCATGTTTCAAGCTGTTTTCAGGTTTCTGTTACAGGAGAATGAAAGTTCAGAAGCTGGAATAACACATTGTTCGTGAGGATGATGAATGAAATATTAATACGGAGACAGTTACACCAGAAAGAAGAACTAATATGAAGATTGGAAAAAAATAAAGGAATGTTAAGACAGGGTGAAAATCAGGTTTTCGGTGTCGGACGTGTCAGGTAGGAGGAAATACACAAGACATGAGCACAAATACTTAGTAGAACTAGCTTAGATAGACCAATCCAGAATTAGTCAGGTACTATAAATGATGATTTAACAAAAAAATACCTTTATTCAGGTTCATATTTAAATCCAAAACCAAAATAAATGAAGTCTCTTCTGTAGTGTTAGACGACAAAGAGAAAGTTGATACAGACTAATAACAGACTGGTTTCTCCTTCAGTTCTCATTCTGTTTGTCTACATGGTCTTTAGTTTCCCAGTTTTGATCGGGTTTTTGAAGTATCCCGGTTTTGTGTTTGTCCATGTAAACACCATATCCCGAATTCAGAAATCAGGATATGCTCATTTCCCGATTTCAAGAAACCCGGTTTTGCCACCTGGAGTACTCTGATAGAAGCCGGGATACTGGAGCATGACCTTATCCCGATTTCTGACGGCCGCCCACTGATGCCAAGTGACGCACTAGAAATACAAACAACATGGCGGCAACGAGAACTTCTCACTTTTGGAGCAACGAAGAGACTGAATTTTCCCTTAAAGTAATTAAAGAACTAAATATAACGACGTGTTTAAATGGCAGAAAACACCGGAAAAGCTACGTGACGCTGGTTTACCTCGCGCAAACTGTTGTAAAGTAAACAAAAGACGTAAAAGACGTAACACACGCACGCGCAGAAAGGATGAAGTGATCGGAAAATCGGGTTACTGGTATTTATCATGTATACGGGGATATGAATAACCAGGTTTCTCTGTGTTCCATGTTAACACCATATCCTGGATAAGCCTCAAAATCTGGATACTAAAGACCATGTAAACGCAGTCACTGATGAATGAATAAAGTGAGCCAATATTACATATCAGTGAGGCTCAAAAGCAGGTGCACCTCTAGGTTCATTTCAAGGCAATAAAGGTCAATAAAGTCTTATTTAAAGCAAATTAGAAACACTAAAAACTAAAAAGGCCAAACAGAAACATCTGTTTTTTTATTTTTGTTTTGTTTTTTGTATTTTCTCGGCACTGACAAATCAGAAATTAAAGATTTCTCAACCCAGTATTTCACTCATGTCCAGATCAAACACAAAGAGACAGAGAAACGTAAAAAAAAAGGAGGAAAAAAGCGGACGATAAGACAAGGAGAGAAAAAATAAATAAATAAAAAGCTTCCAGAACAATCACTTACTGATACTGATCAACAGAAAGCCACTGAGAAATCAAACCAAGATGGCAGACCGGAAATTAAAAGGAAAAAACAAAACAAAACACAAAAATGGAGACGCATTAGATTGAAATCAAAGTGATCAAAGAAGCAGGGACAATGAAAATGTATCGGGCCGTCTCCTTTACGTGTTCACGTGTGCGTTACCTGGTTGGCGTAAGCGTGCGTGAGCGCCGTGTGGTTCTTGCCGGGGCTGTAGGTCGGCCTGTATTTGTACATGGTGGGAGTGGGCGGGGCTTTGTTCAGGAGGCTGCACTCTGTCGGAGAGCGGAAAGAAAATAATACAAATATAAATATATACATACAGGATATCACAGAAACTAATCCAGTTGCATCCACCATTAACAAAAATAGTAGTGGTAATGTAATTTAAGCGCCATCATGCGAGGGCGAGGGTGCAGGCTGCTTTTAAAGTCAGTGTGCAGGATGTAAAACCAGATCTGTGGCAGACATTAAACAAGAGTTACCCTCTGCGTTTCCTCTGGTGATTCCAGGATAGCGGAGCTCTGGTTTAGGAGGAGGCGGCGGCTCCGTGTCACATGACTGGCTCTCGATCATCTCCAGACTGGACTTGGACTGAACAGATGAAAGCAGACGAGCAGAGTTAAGGGTTAAATGAAAACAAACGGTAACACAGCTGAGTTTATGCTGCTCGTACCCTGTGCAGGTCTCCCTGGATGCCGTTGTCCAGGATCTTTGCAGCCAGTTGGGCCTCAGTCAGCTGGGGCCTCAGGAAAGGAGGCTGCACGCACACGCTCTGCACACACTTCTTCCTGCCCAGATACCTGCACAGAACGACCACAGACTAAATAAATGCGTGCTTCTATCTCGCTGCAGTCTCTTGAGCCTGGTTTAGTGAGACGACGAGATTAGTGGACGTGTGGGGGAGATCCAGACCAGGGTCTCCAGCTCTTAGAGCACCGTGGGGACTGAAAGCTGATTGGATTTAAAAAACATTGAGGATAGAGAAGAGCTGGACAAAAGCAAAGAGACAAGAAACTAGAGAGAGAATATTGTGGACATACCATAAATCCCTGGAACCAATGACAATGAAAATATTCAATATCTCTACAACTAATAATGAACAGAAAAGCATCTTACAGTGAGCACCAGCAACAGCTTAATTTACTTGGGACGTCCCGATCAAGTCATATTTCTGTCCCCTGATCTGATCCTAATCATTTACTAATGAGCATCAACCAAAGTCTTAAGCCTTCATTAAGGCTTATCCTGTACTGTTTAGGCTAACATCTCAGCTAACATTAACTTCTTTAGGCTAACATATCAGCTAACAGTAACTTCTTTAAGCTAACATAACAGCTGACATTGACATCGTTAGGCTAACATATCAGCTAACAGTAACTTCTTTAAGCTAACATAACAGCTGACATTGATATCGTTAGGCTAACATAACAGCTAACATTAACTTCTTTAAGCTAACATAGCAGATAACATTAATTTCTATTTGCTAACATAACAGCTAGCATTAACTTCTTTAAGCTAACATAGCAGATAACATTAATTTCTATTTGCTAACATAACAGCTAACATTAACTTGTTTAGGCTAACAGTAACTTCTTTAGGCTAACATAGCAGCTACATAGTAGCCAACATTAATTTCTTTAGGCTAACATAACAGCTAACATTAACTTGTTTAGGCTAACATAGCAGTTAACACTGACTACTTTAGGCTAACATAGCAGTTAACACTGACTTCTTTAGGCTAACATAGGCTAACATAGCAGCTAACATGGACCTTTTTAAGCTAACATAACGGCTAACATTGACTACTTTAGGCTAACATAGAAGCTAACGTTACTTGTCTCCCTTGTATTCTCCAGATTCAGTCCAATAAATCTTTCTGTCAAAGTTGATGTTGATAATTTTTAGGAGCTGAGGTGATGAAAGAGAGACGGACAACTTCTCTTGCATGTGTTCAAACTGCCAATATTGGTAATAATAAATAACGAGGAACCAACTGAATACTGTCAAATGTCAGGAAAAACTATTTCGCTGGGTTATGAACTGAGACGTGTGTTTGTTAATGGAAGGACAAACAGAGAAGCAGCATAACAGGAGAAGAGTTATTAAAAATGAACCTTGGTGCCTGTGAACTGCAGAGGACATGAGAGACATTCTTCCAGCAGCCATTGGTGAATGGGTTAACGCCTCCTCTGAACTTCCCTGTTACCTGGGGAAAAGAAAATACAGAGATCAAGAGGAGATGGTTGTTAAACATGTCACCACTACTTCTATAATTATCACACACCCAAATAAAAACCTGGGACTAATCTCTGGTATCATTTCTCACCTGTTCATTGGTTGTCCTGCCTCTGGCCACAAGTACTATGTGGAAGCCAGTGAGGCCAGCAACAGGGATGAAGAACAGTCCTGCAACACACATTACAGCCAGTCTGGGAGCACAGGGGGTCAAGGATTAGCTTTATTTATTTGTTATTACGGTGTTCAACAAATAGGTCGAGGCCCATAAAGATGACACGGACACACTCAACGGTGCTTTGGACCTGTTCAGCATGTGACACAACCTAAATAACGGTGCCTGTAAAAAAAAGAAAAATCATCCAACCCCTAAGCATGCTTCACCTTGTATCGTTTTTAAATGGCTAACATTAGCTTATTAATGCTAATATATCAGCTACCATTATCTTGTTTAGACTAACAGCAGCGAACATTAGCTTGTTTAGGCTAACAGCAGGTAACATTCGCTTGTTTAGACTAACAGCAGCTAACATTCGCTTGTTTAAGCTAATTAAATGCCAACATTAGCTTGTTTAAACTAACAGCAGCTAAAATTAACTTGTTTAGACTAACAGCAGCTAACATTAGCTGGTTTAGAGTAACAGCACCTAACATTAGCTTGTTTAGGCTAATATATAAGCTACTATTATCTTGTTTAGACTAATTAAATGCTAACATTAGCTTGTTTAGACTAACAGCAGCTAACATTAACTTGTTTAGACTGATTAAGTGCTCAACATTATCTTGTTTGGTCTACTTAAATGCTAATATTAGCTTAATCAGGCTAATATTCTTGTAACCTTTTAAAAAATTAAAGATTTTACTCCAAAAAACTGGAAAGCTCTTGACAGCAGACATTTTGGAAATGGCTGCCAAAAGCCACTGACTGCAGAGTATGGATACATCCACTAGGGGGCAGATGACAAGTATCAAATCAACAGGTTTTAGAGGTAAGTACTAATGGATCAGATCCAGATAGATAAAAGGGGATTAATATTTATGATCTCAGTGCATCTTGGGGAAATTCAGATGGAGAGGACATATTAAAAGATACGTGACAATGGTGTGCAGGCGGTCGATGTTCTGGCGGTGGTAGAGGATAAACAGCAGGCCGAAGCCAAACACGGCCATGATGTGAGCCGTCAGAGACAGGAGGAAGAGGAAGAAGTAGCGGTAGTTTCTCCTGCCGATGCAGTTGTTCACCCATGGACAGTGGTGGTCGAAGTCCTACGTGGGGGTTAAGGGGAAGACACGGTGCAAGATGTTTTAAATGCAGTGCATTCATAAAATAGATAATCATTCATTAACAGTCCATGTGTGAGTGTGGGCCGACCTCGACACAGTTGTCGCAGACGGAGCAGTGGGAGCACCGTGGGGGCCGGTAGAAGCGGCAGGTCGAACACCACTTCATCCTGACCTGGATCCCCCTGATCTCCACCGTCTTGTAGAGGGGAGCACGGAAGTCGTCCTCCTTGTCCTCGTCCTCCTCAGCTTCACAGATAACACACAAAGTTCTGAATGTCTGACACGAGCGCATGTTTTATTGTTCCATCAGCCAGAAAAAGTTTACTTTTCTGTCCAGACTTATATGCAGTGAAGGGCATTAATAAAGTGTCTTTAATTAATTAGACTGAGCCCACGGTGGAATTAACCTTTGACATTTTGGATGAAAGATCACTAGACAATTATCTTTCCATTAGTTTGAAACGCTGTCATAATTAACCCCTATTCACACAGGACTAGCTTCACCTGGGGACCTAATAACTGTCTAATAACTGCAGAGGGTCGTCTTTGATCATAATCCCGTGACAATTGGCCATGTCTGTAATTTGAAAAGTAAAAATCACGCTGCAAATTATCAACCATATCTTGTGAAATGCCGAGTTTAGTGCACGTCATAGACTTCCTCCCATTGGCCAAACACATGCTAGAACCTACTCTACTCTCAGCGAGGTCCAAGACTCACAGAGCCGTTGTCAATGGCAACTGTCAATCATCGTAGCGTCAAATAACTAACTAAACTGAACCGTTTCTTAAAAATTTGACATATGCTACCTAAACCATCCTCATTTTGGCTCTAGTCCCGCCCACTAACATGGAGGAGGTGGAGCTTATGACCTATATTGCAACCAGCCACCAGGGGGAGCGACACATGCCTTCACCTCACTTTTGAGGAGCTGTCATGGCGTTTACTTTTCTACAGTCTATGACGCGTGACTCAGATTCTACTTGGACTTTCAAAGTAAGACGTCAGAGAAGATAACGACGAGAAACCAGAGATAAGAGTATTGAGTAAATAACACAAGTCTCTGGAACCAAAGATAACCTCAGTTTTACTGGAAAAAACATTTAGAAACTAAAATATCTCTAAATTAATTGCTTTTCAAATTGAATCAGTACCCTATGCTAAAGAAATTAGCCCCAGAAAACAGTGCACCTCTAACCACTGCTGCTGCGATGTCGCAAAAAGGCAACAGATCTTTATACGTGAAAAAAGCAAGATATGCACAGAAGTTGACATTTACCATCGATATATATGAACAGATAATATCTACGTAAACATCGGTACACTGACCTCTCGGGAAGATGCCGGGGTCCATGAACGTGGCCATGCAGAAGTTAGCCAGAACAAACAGGAAGATGACTCCATTGTAGATGGGCACAGCTACTGAGAAACGCTCTGACAGCCACGGACACCTGAAACATGAACAGCGCCGTCAAGATCCTGCTGCAATATACATATTACAACTGTTGGTATTGAAGGTAGGGGATGTCCAAAAAAAGTTTCAAAAAAGGCAACTGGACTTGTAGATTTTTGGAGAAGACGTTTCACCACTCATCCGAGTAGCTTCCTCAGTTCTGAGGGACTGGTGGGAAGTCTGAGGTTTGAAATTCTTCTCCAAAAATCCAGTTGCCTTTTTTGAAACTTTTTTGGATTACCATGACCTGGATGACTGAGAACCTTCACAGACAAGGTAGGGATGTCCCGATTGATAAAGGGGCTGATCCGATCCATTTTTAAAATGATCAGTATCAGGATCCAGCCAGGATCTTTTGCAGTTATTTATTTCAGAACTTCTTGCCAAAACGCTGCCAAAACAACAAAGTAGAAGAAGAGGAACCAAAACAATGCGACCAGTTCCAGAGAGGGTTTTTTTCATTCAAAACCTTAAAACTAGCCAAACTTTTAAGTGTTTATTTACATTTTCTAACCCTTACTACATCAGCATTTTTTTACACAGTTTACACTGTAAACTGTGAAAAAAAATGCTGACTATTCAACTGTGTAAACTTTACACAGTTGAATAGTGGAATTAAATCCTAAAGGCGGTGATATATTTTCTCTAAAAAGCTGGAAAGATTTTATTCTAGCTTATTCTATTCTTTGGCTTATTTTCATTACTTTTACTTCTTTCCATTACTGATTATTTATACAGAACACGATTTAGCATCTACCCCATTATTTTCAGTGTTAGCTAAGCGGCTACGTTTACCCTCAGGAACTCCCTGCTATTACAGATGACACAGATATATGCCAATTTACATTCAATAAATGAGCATAATAAGCTTTTTGAATGGTCGCATCATATAATCATAGTAATTAGTTGATGAGATAATATGGAGGAACGTGACAGTGACCACAGGTACAGCTAGAAGATGGAAGAAGGGCGAGTAACTGGGCGATGGGCTTTTGTTAGGGTGACAGATGTTGGCCTATTTTCACCTCGCTAATCTGAGGCACCACGCTGATCACACCAACACACACACAGATTAGATTTTCTCACATTTCCACCACGCTCCCGTTTCACAACACTTCGCTTGTCACAGTCTCACACTCTGTCAGTTACGCATAAGCCCACTCCAGAGTGAGATGTCGGCAGATTAGCGGCCATTTAATACCATTGACTTTGCTTTCTGGCTAATACACGTACAGACGCTGCTTACGTCTGAAAATGGTTTCAAAATAGGTAGAACTAGGTTGAAGTAAAGTGTTGTTTACATTTTTATTTTGGCCTAAAATATCTTTTAGATTACACAGAGGAAAACAACACAATAGCAATGACTAGAACTGGACCAATGGTTTGTAGAATATGTGTCACTTGTTGTATTTCTATAAAGATTTGAGTAAAAAACTGAACTAGACCATCTAGAGTTGAGAAGAAAAAACAAATCAATAATTATCGATATCAACTGATGTGAAACACTTATATCGTGATATCGTCATTTTTCCATTGGACATATTATTTATCCTGAACATCATGGCGGTCTGCCATTGTGCACATCATACAGCTGTTGTGAATGAATGCAACTCCTCAGGGAAATCAGTCACCGAAGCAAGTTACACACAGTTGTGCAGCTGACTTTCCTCTAACTCCACTACACAGAGGCCAAGAACCACGTATGAACCTGAGACACGTGTCTCAGATCCAGTCAGGTAAATCACCATGTGGTGGATAGCTGATGGAAAAACGGGTGGATATAAAAAGAAAGAAAGAGCAGCGTCTCTAGTTCCCAATGACACCCAGCATGGCAGAGTGGAGCAGAGTGGATTGTGTACATTGATCCAATTAATTTTAACTGTCCCACACGTTTATGGGGCTCTTATTTTATCACTAAACAACCACTTTTTAATGAAATACACCTGGAATGTTGTTTTTATTTTTTGGTTTAAAGCCTCATAATTAGCAATAAACTCCATACACCCAATTATATGATTATGATTACTTGCAGTTAGTTACATAATCTGGTACTTGGTTCATCGTGTGGAAAGGATTTAAAATAATTAGCACCATTCAGAAAGCTTACCCCCCTGAGCCTGCACTGTTGCATTCTTGTCTTTAAAGGCGCTTATAAATTAAATGGATTATTATTAATATTATTATTATTATTAAGTGCACTTACGTGAAGCAGAAGAAGAGCGTGGTGGAGCCGACGAGGAAGAAAGTGGCCGCCGACACTGGGACGTAGCGGGAAGGTCGCAGCGGCCGGCTTGGCGGGACGACAGCATGAGGCAGCGGTGACGAGGACGGACCCCGCCCCCCGCTCTTACTACTACTACCTGGCATCACTTCCTGCGGGGGGTAAGTATGTATGTGTGCGTCTGATCACTGACCCACTGGAGTGGAGTTTGTCACAGAAAAAGGATAAAAATAAAGGAAAGACGAGAAATAAAAGACAAACGGAGGAACGGCTGCAAAGTGAAGTCTTGTCAGTAAAAACAATCTAAAATTATCACTCTTACGGGGCCTTTTCTTCAACGGTACAATGAGTGTAAAACAAGCGTAAATCAGATGCTTGGGCAAGACCTTACAATAGTGCAATTAAAAAAAAACATGGCTGTTATTAAGAGAAGGAAATAATTTAAGTTCTTTAGTGAGTTGGTGCCGTTAGCTGATAAACACAAAAGGCTACTGATATGAACTTCTCCAGGTTGAATTGTCTTCGATATATGATTGCAGTGAGGTACAAGAGTTGGCCGAGGTAGATCTGTTTTGGTGGGAACTGGATATGAAGTAATGAGAATGAAACAGAGACCAAAAGGAGAGGAAAGCGTAAAAGAAAAAGTGCCTGTGATAATGATCTGACTTCTTCGGGTCCTAATATAAGTTTTCTGTATCCAGTTGTAGCAGAGCGATGGAAATAAGGAAGTCTTGCAAATAAAAATGTTAAGAGACAACCTGCTTTCAGTCCGAGACTTGTATTAGAAAGAAGAGTATGTAAGCGGGCCAATTAAGTAGCCTGGTTTTCCGGTGCCGGGGCATCCCTGAGCCCCGCCAGTGGCCGATTCAAACCACCTCTCTCGCTAACGGCACCATGGATGAGACTGGAAGACGAGAAAGTGGCAGTGAGGTACTTTCCAAAACGTAGAGGGGAAAATCCAGTGGAACATCCATTAGTGTGCATGTGCGTGAGACAGCACAGCAGTGCTCAGCCTTGATAGAGATGATGATGATGATGATGGTATTGTCTCATGTAGTCTCATTGTTCAGCGGTGCTAGTGGACGTCCATGCCAGTTAGTCGTGGAAGCGCCGCCCTTCCCGGCTTCAGGCTGTTCTCTCTTTATCCCTCTTCTCCAGGGACTTCCCTCGGCTTCCTTCCCCAGCAGAGAGCGCCGACGCTCGGATAACACCCTCCCACAACGATTCCTCTGAGGATACAGCCTCTGTGGAGCAGCGTCCCAAAAACAACCCCCACCACCCAACAAAATAGCGGTTTGGACGTGGGGATGGCAAGATGGACGTTGAGGTTTTCTGGTCGGGAGAATCCTTGTCAGAAAATAAAACAAAACAGGATGTAAACGCTTTTCCCTTTCCAGTGTCAATCAGTGGCTTCCTTGTTTGTGATGTGGATCACGTCGCGTTGAGCAGAAATCTCAGGGTTGCCCTCGGTCACAAAAGTGAATCCAGTCTGACGGCTGGTCAGGACGCTGCACCTACAGTATTAAGAAGAGGAAGAAGAAAGGGTTGGGTATTTAAAGGCGTCTGCTGAACTACTAATACATCTGCATACGTTTTAATTAACACGGCTGGGTTTAAAGAAATTAGTCTCTGTATTCTTGTCCAAATCAGAAAAATACAATGATAGATAAGAGCTGGATAAAAGCAAAGACAAGATTAAAAAGAAGTATGTCTCGCAAAACCACAGATTTCTAACAAGAAGATTACACGACCAAGACTACTTACAAGCTAAACATACCATAGCCAAATCTTAGAAGTCCACTATCAAACCAAGTATCGGTGTCTGGCTTGCAGGACTGTCAGACTCTCTTACACTGGAAAAACTTAAAGGGTAAATATCTCGTCTTTCACGATATGTGGAGATCTTTCATGGTGTTCTTAGAGGGGAGTAAAGCATTGGAGGCATGCTCTCTGTGTATGTCAACCAGGAACAAATGAGTATTGCTGTGTATTTAGTACACGTCTGTTTCTCCTTGCTTAGTTTCTTTGGACCTGGACCAGTCACACATGTAGGGGGAACACTTCCTCCCCACACTTGCATATAAAGTACAGAGGCTATCATTGTTTTTAATCAGGGTAATGAGATGATATGTGCAATCTAAACTCCCTAAAAAAAATAAATGTATTACTAGTCATTACATAACAATAAGGAGGAGTTTTGAGGATGTTTTGCAATGTTTCATTATGTGCACCGCGGCATGCACATGCAGGAACCATAGAACCATAGAACAACACTTCTACCACACCACTGTCATTACACCATGGGCATGTCACAAAAGCAAAGCCGTGTGCGAGGTGTGTCACCTACATAGGTCCAAATTAATTCCATATCAGTTCATTTAGAGGTATTTCCATTTGTGACTGGATATCCGGCACTACGTGCACACTGATCAGGCATAACATTATGACCACCTTCCTAATATTGTGTAGGTCTCCCTTGTGCCACCAATACAGTTGTGACTCATCAGAGAATGGACATGGGCCTTCTGAGGGTGTCCTGTGGTGTCTGGAAACAGGATGTTGTTAGTGGTGGGGGCTTTGAGGGGAGGGGCCTCTGTGAATCATCCCACGGACACTTCATCAGTTTGGGATCTAATGAATCTGGAGGCCAGCTCAACACCTTGTGCTGTTCTTTATGTTGTTTTTTTTAGCTGTTCCTAAAGTGTTTTTGTGTCTGTGTCAGGCTGCATCCTGCTGGGGATGTCTGCTGCCATCAAGGAGTGTCACTGCTATGGGGTGGGGGCGCCTGGTCACACAAACGCCAGGTCCAAACGTTTCCCCTGCAGAACACTGAATTATCACAAGATGGTCGATGTTTTTCCATTACACCCGCCTGTGGTCATAATGTTATGCCTGATCGGTGCATATTACCACAGGTGTGATACTTAACACACGTCTTAGAGCTATAAAAATAAACCTTTCTTCATGAACGGAGGCTGCACAACTCCTGCTAGAAAAAAAAAATGCAAAACAGACAAAAAATATAAAATCAGCTGCTTTGATCAGAAGAGGAAGCATCCAGCTCTGCCTGCACATTAATACTGGGTGTGTTTGGCCCGCTGCAGTCACGGCAACGCCGTTTAAAGCCTCCGCATGAGCAGCAGCAGCGTAGCCGGAGCAAGGTGACAGTCAAACGGATAAGCTCTGACAGCCAGCCGAGGATCTCTTTTTTTTTTTTAACAAAACACCAACATTATATTTAAAAAAATTAAAAAAAAAACACACAATTTAGCGTGGGGGAAGTGTGACATCCAAGATTTGCATGTCATCGAAAAAAATAATAGAACAATTTTTCGAAAACTAAAGGGTCTGCTCGTTAAATCGGCTCGTAGCTCTTTGGGATACTAAACCCAGGGTGGGGTGCACAGCTTGACCAAACATTAGTAACATTAAGAGCCTGTTTTAGTTAGCTAGCTTACACTGTTAGCAATCCCGTAACGATAATATGACAGCAGGGTGGAGATAGCTCCCGTTACCGAGTCTCAGGAGCCAGTAACGGGAACTGAAATCCCACCGATCACATGCTCGTAACTATAACGAATTAACTGAGTATTAAAAAAAAAAAAAAACGCATTACACACAAGCACTGCTCCCATCCGTGCTCTGTGTGCTGTCTGGTAAAGCTCATTATTATAACAGAAGACTATTTCCTTATCACAAGCTAGCCGTTAGCTACCCAGTTTTACATTCGTTAGCCCCGGGTAGCAGCGGGTTAACAAGCCTCCTCACCTGTGACGGATTTTTCAGCGGCTCCGGGGCCAAAAACAGTGAATGTGGTGAGCCAGTCCTGCTCACATTATTCCCCCTTGGGATTATTATCACCCGAGATAAGTCGTAACTTCCATCGCCATCCATACGAGGGTAATTCAGCGGTGCCGGGGGAGGGCACTCGTCTTCTCCTGGTGGCTAGCTGCCCCAGCTATACCACAGGTACGCGATTGGCTAGCTGGACAAGTAACCAGCCACCGACAGAGCCTGATGTTACCACGGTCAGCTAGCTTAACTAACCGTTAGCCAGGCGCTAGCTTGACTAAATGTTAGCCAGAAGCTAGCTCGACTAACCGTTAGCCAGGCGCTAGCTTAACTAACCGTTACAGCCAGGCGCTAGCTTGACTAACCGTTAGCTGAAGTTGCTTCTGCTAGCATCTGCCGAGCGGCTCCGTGTCCTCCTCGGAAGTTATATATATATATATATATAAAAAAAAAGGAAACAGACAGTTGAACAGAATCCCAAAACAATTACGAGTTTCCCTCACGTATCCATAATAGTGATAATAATAACGGCGGACCAGAGATTCCCAGAGGTCGGTACATCAACACTCCGACGCCGGGGTCCAACCGCAGGATTGCCGCAACAAAACTGATTCTGATTGGACGACGCGCGTGTCAATCACGCAGGGACCTGAGCCCACTCACTCTCTCTGGGGCTGGACGTCATTGTGGCTTTAAATCATGATTAAAACCCACTAACGACAAATGTTTTGTGTTACAGTCTATGAGATCTCTGCACCACCCACATAATAAATACTGAAAAACCTGTAATAATATGATACTTGTCATCCGCCTCCTGCTGGATTTAGTCAAGCTCTGCAGTTTGGAGCCTGTTTTCATGGAGTCTAAAAGGGGAAAAAAAATGCAAATTATGAAAAATATGGTTTATATAATTCCAAGACCACTGTTTGCATCACAACAGATTTTAAAATCATTTTATTTCA
Organism: Planiliza haematocheilus; assembly: GCA_005024645.1. Taxonomy (NCBI): domain Eukaryota; kingdom Metazoa; phylum Chordata; class Actinopteri; order Mugiliformes; family Mugilidae; genus Planiliza; species Planiliza haematocheilus. The sequence goes on from SRSE01000487.1 coordinate 49,399, forward strand.
CCATATAATTGAATTGATATTGATTTCATTGATGTATGCAATCAGAGTTGCAAAAATGTGCATTATTATTACAACTATTAACATGATTATTACTGCTGTTGCATTATCCTGATATTCTAAGTTCTAGCCTGAGTCATTTCATCTCTTCCTGGTGCAGAGCAGCGCCGCTCCTTGACTGGGCTGCAGTAGATAACGGAGGTTTGTTGCCATATTTTAGTTTCCCCCAAAACATGTTTGGCACATAAGCTGTCTCTGACATGAGGTTTTTAATCCTCTCATGTGACACAGTAACGTGTGGGTGGGTGCGTTGTGGCCACATAAGAATGACACAAGCTGCACAAAGGGGAGATTAAAATGGCAGCCTGCCATGAGGGGATGAGCACAATCTCTGAAATGACAACAAACCGAAAATCCGGCTGTGGGGAAAAACACACACACACACACACACACACACATGAGGCTGTGTTGTGGAGCAAAGGAGCAATCGAGGCATTAAAAAAAACAAAAAAAAACAGTGGATGATTATGGGATGACCCATTTCCCACCAGGGCTCACACCAGCAGCTTGTGTGCTTTAATACGAAAGTGTTAAAGGTTTGAAGCCTTTCCACCTTTTACAATATGCAATGCTGTAATTAATGAGGCTGAATGGGGTTAAAGGAGGTTTAAGTGTAGTTTAAAGCAGCAAGGAGGCTTAAATGATGCTCATAATAAATATAGAATTGTTATTATTATTATTAAATTCAACAATGAAATTAATGAAAAACGAAAACACTGAAATGAAAGGATTTTAAAATCAAATCGTTGTGGAAGTTTTTGCAATAGTTTTAAAATCGGAAAGAGCAAATGTCCACCAACGTTATTTATCACAATATTCCTCATATGCACATATGGGACATATGCCTACACCCCAAAAACCCAACGAAAAAAGGGGAACCAATCATCTAATAACATATAAATATAGATATATATATCCCAAGAAGAAGAAAGATTTGTTTTTATCCAGTTTTTGCTTCCCTTTACTGTATCCCTTCAAAATCCATGACATATCCAGAAATAACATGTGTTGGTGATTCGTTTAGTTGCATGTGCACACTCCGCCCATATGGACGAAATATCAATACTTTTATGGATTCTATAATGTGCACAATGCTAGAATTTGATTATGTAGAGGCTAAACAAGATCACCAAAGGTTAAATTGTTTGTCCATTGCCTCCAGAATAGATTTTCCAGTAACTGCGGATCTGTCGTCCACAGCGGGTTGTAGGAATTTTAGCCTATATGCGTTTTTGGTATAATTTTTGTATAAGAGCTGCATGTAACAGTAACCAACAAAGACCATTCAGTTTGTCCCGCTGTTAGCAGGCTCATGTTGTGCGCTGTATAACGTGAGAATGATGGAAAAAGGCCAATTATTACCTGACATTTTTATTAAAATGACAATGGTGTTTGTCACTGTACCCAGAATTCTGTGATCTGTAGGAAGTGTATATATCCTTATCACCCGTAACTCCAGGCTTTTTTTTTTTTTTTTGGATAAATTAACCAGAACAGAAATAAACAGATTATTTTGAATATTCAAATTACCATTTCAATGTTTACGTCTCTACAACATAACGAGAGGCCGGTTCAGAGAACAAAAAGCAAGCTTTTTCTCAAGCTGATGCAAAAATACAAAAAAAAAAAAAAATCCAGATCAACAGAATAACATAAACATGAAAACAGGATAAACCAGCATGACATGAAATGCTAAGGAAAACATGGACGCACACAAAAGAGACTAGACTACAAATGCGAAAAAGCCTGACCTGAAAATTTAAACATGTCTCAGTTATGAAGATATGTTTTTTTTATATATAAATATGTACCTTTGGTAAACAAGTGTCCTTTCATTTAGCGCCCCCAGCAGTTCTAACAAACAAAACACACAGACAAACTTTGAATTTCACATACAGCATGTCAGAATTACTTCTTATGTCTCAATATTTCAAATCAAATGTTTACATCAAATGCAATTGATATTGTTTTCGTGGTCCTTTTGAGCCTATCCACATGATTCTCCATCAACTACGCACCGCACGGTGACTTGCCTGACTGAATCTGAGCCTTGTGCCTCAATTTCATTCATGGTCCTTTCCCTCCACTTAATGATCCTAGAGATAATAAATACAGTACAGCCATGTTGTAGTAAAAGTTAGCATTGCAAGTTTGCATTGAAATCTAATTAGGTTGGTGACTTGTTTCCCTGGGGAATCACATGTATGAACAACAGCCACATGGAGGAAATATCAGTACTTTTATGGATTCTATAATGTGAACAATGGTAGAAATTGACAACGTACAAGTTAAATAAAATGTCAAAAGGTTGAATTGTGTGTATATTGCCTCCTGTAGTGAGAATCGGTCTTACTTTGTAGCCAAGGTCTGTTTATAGAAGTAAAACCCCAATGTCTGTGAAGGTTCTCAGTCATCCAGTTCATGGTAATCCAAAAAGTTTCAAAAAGGGCAACTGGATTTGTAGATTTGTAGAGAAGATGTTTCACCACTCATCCGAGTAGCTTCGTAGCTTCTTGAGAACTCAAGTAGCTGCTCGGATGAGTGGTGAAACATCTTCTCTACAAATCAACAAATCCAGTTGCCTTTTTTGAAACTTTCTGGATAAAAACCCAATGTGAAACACTTTGGGTACTTTGGTTTCATCCAAATATCCTAATGGAGAGTTGGCCTGGTTCTATTTTTACTAAAACCTTTACAGAATATGTGTGCTTTGTAGTATTTCTATAAACTCTTGGTCCAGTTCGAGTCAAGAGGTTGATGAATGAGTTCAGTGGCATCTCTGTTCATGATATCATTGCTATCAGGATGTTTTCTACTGTCGAATCTGGAATATACTTTAGGGCAGGATAAAAATGTAAAGTTCTCCTTTAGTTTATTACAAATTAATCAGACATAGTTACAGCTACAATGTTACTGGCAATTGGTACCCATTATCTGAAGTCTTACCTACCCATAGAGACCAGGGACATGCATATGGTCCAGATGGTTTTGCAGTTATTCATGGTTTAGTTTGGGTTTGTCTGTTTAGGCGAGCTTCACCAACCTCTAGGATTTAGAAGCCTAAACTTCTCTCTCCTCTAGTCCAGTCTTTTTTTTCTGTCTTATCTCACCAGACATAATTTCTTGTACAACCTACAATGACAAGAAAGTGTCTTACATTTACAGTACGTCTAAAATTGTATGTCTCTTCTATGACGCTATTCATTATTTGTTGTTTTTTCAGCTCACCTGGTTGAGACAGGTGGTCACCAACACAACACTGACTCTTGTGTTTTTTGTTCAATACTAGAATGAGGTTGCGACTTACTGATGAATGAAAGACAAAACAAAACAAGCATACCATTCCGCTTAAAAGATTTTGCATCGTCATCAGTCAAAATATCTGTGGATTTTAACACGTCCTAAAAATACCCAAAAAGAACCCAATCAAACACATGGAAGAGGAATATTATATGTTTCTATATATTCATTCAAGAAAGTTCATGATTTGCTCATATCAGTGAGTTGTATAAGTCAGAGCCTCCTTGTTTCCAGTATCTGCTGTGACCTCTTTGTAACTAATGTTTGTGGTAACTGACGAACAGTCGTCTACAGCAGCTTGGTTCCTCAGAACAGAACCACTTCAGTTCTGAGATGTTGGTGGGTTTCCTCACATCAACTGCTGCTTCAGGTCCAACAACAACATTTCTATTGGATTAAGGTCAGGACTTTGACTTGGCCGTTCCTAAACATTCATCTTGTTCTTCTTGTAGAACCACTTGTGTTCTTGGTTCTCGTTGTCTTGCTGCATGACCCAGTTTTTCTTCAGATTCAGCTCATGGACAGATGTCCTGACATTTTCTTTTAGAGTTCACTGGTATAATTTACAATTCATTGGTCTATCATTGATGACAAACTGTCCTGGAACCAGATGCAGCAGAACAGGCCCAAACCAGGACATTAGCACCCCCATGTTCAACAGATATTTCCCATCAACCTTCCACAACATTTCTACTGGATTAAGGTCAGGACTTTGACTTGGCCTTTCCTAAATATTCACCTTGTTCTTTTGTAGAATCACTTGTGTTCTTGGGCTCGCTGTCTTGCTGCATGACCCAGTTTCTGATCTATGTTGATGAACCAGCAGTCATCTTAAATCTCCTTCATTTGTTCTCAATCAAATCTCTGATTTATTTAAACTAAACGAGGACTTGGGTCTCATTACATTGATTGGAAACACTTCTAAACAAATGGAAACAAAACAGAGAGCACCTCGCTGATTTATAATACTGCCTCATGCTCCTGAATAAATAAATTTACAAGTCTAACATTTCTGTTTTATGTGTGACTGAGTTCTCTTTGTCTACTTTCAGGACTTGTGTGGAAATCCATTCATGTTTTGAGTCATTTTTTTAGGAAGAAATATAGTAAAAGTCATTGATCATTTAATCTTAAATGTCATGCTCACTGGGAGAGTGTCCATTAGCTGAATACCAGTTTGCATGACCCTTTGTGCTTCCATTTTCTGACTGAGCTAGAGAAATATTCTCTTTCTCGTGTTGGGACTTCATCCTGATCAGATTTCTCTGGTGATAGAAGAGATATCCTGGCAACAGGAAGCCAGTCAAGGAGAAGATGAGAAGGCCCAGATTGATCTGTTGTGAGGAAGGAATATCAGTTCATGTTGCGTATATTTGCATATTTAGCTTAGTCAGGTGTGTTTGTGGGTGCTTCCTACCCAATAAGGGTCTCCATTGAGGGGTCCCAACATTAATATGAACAGTGGCTGCTGGAGCAAGGCGAATGCGGCGCTTATCATGGACTGCATACCTGTCAGCGTCCCAAAGTGGTTGGCTGGATACCTAGAGTGGTACAGGAGGATGAAGATGAAGAACAGGACCACTTCAGTTCTTTCTTATTCAAAATGAAATAAAACTTATGTTGAGCCAAAACTGGGTCACAGTTTTCGAGCTATTATATATTGAAAGCTTCGTATTGAGATCACACTGACAGCTCGTTGAGAAAGTTATGCAAAAGAATATCTTGCAATTCTACCAGATTGCTGCTGTTAAAAGTATTCAACCGTGCAAATCTTATTCAGGAAATCTTATGCGATAAATCATAATTTATAGGAGGTGGTGAATCAGATTTACGGCAAATTATGAATGAAAGAGTACATTTATGTTGGACACGAGTCTGATCTTGATTTGGTGCAAATGAAGAAGCTTTATGTCAAAATCTTTGTCTCACAATTTCAAATGAACCCCAAAGGACTGTATGTTTTAGTCCATTTAGACTGTTTTTAGCCAGATCCAGGCAATTTTCTGATCCGAAAGTATGTCTACAATTGCTGATTTGCCAAAGCTGGAAGTTCTAAAAGTAGATAGAGAACATAATCAAACCCATGAAATAAAAATATACTTGTGCATTCAACTGAGCCAATATTACGTATCAGTGTTTCCAGTATCTGCTGTGACCTCCTTGTAACTAATTGTTTCTGGTAACAGCTGATCAGTCGTCTCCAGCAGCTTGGTTCCTCAGAACAGAACCACTTCAGTTCTGAGATGTTGGTGGGTTTCCTCACATCAACTGCTGCTTCAGGTCAAACAACAACATTTCTATTGGATTAAGGTCAGGACTTTGACTTGGCCGTTCCTAAACGTTGTTCTTGTTCTTGTTTGTGAAGGTCCAACCGGAGGCATAATGAAGTCGACAGGTCCAAAAAGCATTTAAGAAAGGCATCTTGTTCTTCTTTAACCGTTTTGTAGAACGCCTAGTGTTCTCGGGCTTGTTGTCTTGATGCATGGCCTGGTTTCTGGTCTGTGTTGGTGGACCACTCCTGTGGACTCCTTTGTCCGTTGCCATCACACACTTCCACAAACATCTGTTGTGAAGATCACCAAGACAAATCACCAATGGTGAACTTACTTTTGGCCCTCACTGATACGTAGTATTGGCTCATTTTCCCAAATAAATAAATACACAGTATATTTCTGTTTCATGTGTTTCACTGGGTTCTTTTTGTCTACCCTCAGGACTGAAATTGTGAGTAAGCCCGAAACAAAATAGCTCTGGCTCTTGTTGCCAGATGTTCTACTTTATACATCAGCCAGTTGTGCAACACCAGTTTTAATAAAAATCAACTGAGCGGTTCTACTCACACTGCAGCATAGAGACCTCCACAGCAGGAGTGGATAAATCCTCTCACTACTGTATGAAGAACATACGACACCAACTATCAGAGAAAGAGAGACGCAACAAGAAACAGACATATGTATAAGAGATTACGTGAAGTGTCCCACCATGCTTCGTTTTCTCTGTGTGCATCTGTACATTCAAACACATTGCTTCTTGATACTGCATTAACATGAAAACTGTTGTCTTTGTATTTCTGTGCGGTATTTCTAACCTGTAAGGGCAAGTTGTCAATCAATGAAATTATTCCGAAGGTGACCAATAGCAAGTTGGTGAAGATGAAAGCTCTCATGGCATTGGTCAGTTTCTGGATCTTTCTATCTCTCTTTGGGGGACCTGATCGACTGAGGAGGGACAAATGTGAAAAGAGACTTAGAGCTAAGGAGGAGGGGAGTTTGTTACAAGGTCCAAGCAGCAGAAGTACAAGACAAGTGACGGTTCTCGGTCATCCCGGGTCATGGTAGATGTGAGAACAAAGCTAAAGCAAAGGCAACTGGACACGCATGAGTTTCACTGAAGACATTTCAGTTCAGTCAAATGCTTCATCTGGTACATGGGTTCTCTGCACCATCCACATAATGTCATCTGCCCCCTGGTGGATTCATTCATGCACTGCAATCAGCCGCTTTTGGCAGCCATTTCCAAAATGGCTGCTTTCATGGACTTTCCATGTTTTATGCTTATTTTAAAAAGGTTACGTGAAGAATATCATTAATATTGTAACTGGTATTTCAGTATGATTATCTGCTTTATTGAAACAACGTATAATTACTTCATACTTTAAACGCTTCACGCTAGTGTCGCAAATTTCTTTCTTGTAGGACCCGTCGGAGTGGTAAGCAAAAACACAAATAATTAATTTCTTTATATAATTAAAAAAAAAATCAATGTCATTATGTCATAATAAAGTCATATTGAAATTTGTTCAGTCGTTGTAATGCTTTTTGCTGTTCAGTGTCACTTTATTTATAAAGCACATAAAAAAGTATAGTATAGGAAAATATATAAAACATATAAATAATTAACAATTATTTCCTTTTCTCGTCCTTAATTTCCACCAACACATTTAAATGACCATCATAACCTATAGAATATATATTTATCAGATTAGAAAAGTAATTTCAGAGACACAGACATTTTGTTTTCAGTCCATGTTTGTCATAGCAACGACAGAAACTTGTGTGGAAATGGTTAAAATTCTGAATGTTTCGCTTCACCAGGGTAAGAAAATTCAAGCAAGTCCAGCTGCCTTTGGTTTAAGCTTTGTTTTGTACAGAGGACTGGCCTTTGTCCGTTCTGATTTCATCCGTCATCATTCTCTGCTCGTGGTAACACAAAGCCTAAATCTGAAGTGAAGCCGCTGAAGCTATTTTCATACCTGTTGACCGTTTGCATCTTTGGACTCTCATCTTCATACTCCTTCATCCTCCAGTCCATGATGTAGCCAATCAGAGGGCAGGTCACGAGACACAGCAGCTGCATCGTCCCGAAGATGGACGAGTAGAAACTGACTGGAGAAGGAGGGAAGTCAACAGATAAAAGACAGTCCTATATCTGCTTCTTCTACGTAACCATTGACGTCTCAGTGCCATCAACCCGTGCTGCCCGTTACCTTGGTGCTCCACCTCCTTCTGTAGCTCCTCCGTGACTGAAAGAGACAACAATGCAGGTCAAAATGAAATGTGAAAGGTTTGAATGCAGTTCAACAAAATTAACCTATTTCCAGATCATTTTCTTATCATCTGTCACCTACAAATACGTGGCTTTTCTTTTATTTTGAAGATGCCACCAGTTGAAATTTTTATTTAAACCATTCTGAGGTGAAGCTTAAATTCAGAAGCCTCTAAACTTAAAACTTTAAGTTTCTAAACTTTAACAAAGTGGACATTGTTCCTAGCAAAACAAAAACCCTCTCAACAACTTCGTGGGTGCTAGCCTACTTTTGTGGCTGCTGCTGGTGACCAGGAACTCCACCATCTTATTCATGGCGCCCATGAAGAAGATCAACCTCAGCTGGGTCATCGCCATGGTGATGACACTCCACAGGAAGATGGGAGAGCAAACGGAATGACAGAGCGGCACCGAAGCTGAAGGAGGAGAGGAAGAGATAACGTGTGAAAAGAGCCTTTAATTCAGCAAATACTGTTTGTCTAATCCATGTCTGGAGACCAGGACGTCTTGTCGTCATTGATGGACCAATGAACTCTAAAAGAAAATGTCAGGACATCTGTCCATGAGCTGAATCTGAAGGGAAACTGGGTCATGCAGCAAGACAAGGAGAACCGAGAACACAAGTGGTTCTACAAAAGAACGGTTAAAGAAGATGAATGTTTAGGAACAGCCAAGTCAAAGTCCTGACCTTAATCCAATAGAAATGTTGTGGAAGGACCTGAAGCAGCAGTTGATGTGAGGAAACCCACCAACATCTCAGAACTGAAGTGGTTCTGTTCTGAGGAACCAAGCTGCTGGAGACGACTGTTCGTCAGTTACCGGAAACATCTAGTTGCTGTTATTGCTACAGATGGGTTATTGCTGCATGTTTCAAGCCATATTTTCATCAATCTAATGCTGCTTGAGTTTCTGTACCCAGGTAGATCCTCCAGTTCTTTAAAGAAGAAGGCATGAAACACAGCATCAGGAACAACGTAATCGTTAATTGTTTAATTTTAGAACCTGAGTTCTTCTCCTAATGCAGCCCTACTGCAACCGAAACAGCAACTGATGCAACGGATTGACCTTAATACTTTAACTTCAGTCAGTACATAAATGTACCTTGGGCTGTGCTGGGGGAGTCAGCCTGCTCAGGTTCTGGATGCTTGGACCCTGCTGTGTCTTCCACGATGCTAACCGGGCCGACATACTGGTCCCCCGTCAGGTTATCGTCAGTCGCGACCTCGCTCATTCTGAACTTTCTCCTGTTGACAGAAGAGAAAGGCATTTTACATATCTGAAATGAACCACACATAGTAATTATAAGTAATTATCCACCACCAACGAGGACAAAGACACTGCTCTGCAAAAAGAACATTGCTGACCGCCATCATGTGGACAAGCCAGAAGACTATTGGGACAACGTTTAGTGGACAGATGAGACCAAAGTAGAATAGTTGGGTTTAAATGAGAGCATCCCAGCATCAGAACCTCACCCCTCCATGAATCATGGGTCCTGCTAATGTCCTTTTGGCAAATAAGCTTGAACAAAATACAAGGGACTGTACTGACGTGTATCTGACGTCTTCAGGAGGTGGGAAGGATTCGGACGGCCAGTTTAGGAAGCAGTTGAGGAAGACCACGCAGGCCATGGCAGACCAAAACCACATGATGGCCCGGAAAGACACACCAAGGTCATAAATCAACTGAGGAGGAAGGAGGAGGAGGAGGAGGAGGAGGAGGAGGAGGAGGAGGAGGAGGAGGAGGAGGAGGAGGAGGAGGAGGAAGGTAAGGAGAGGAGAGACATACTGTTCCTTTAGCTTCCCCTTTTACAGTTTATTTGTCGGTATCTTTCACTCTTTCAGCAAACACACGTATTTTCACATTTATAAAATAAAATACAATGCATTAAATATAATTGTACTCTCTGAATATACTGTGTGCACAGGTGTGGCTGTGAGCACCTTGACTCCGGGGAAGGTGACGGCCGAGGAAGCGTAAGAGCCGATCATCAGGGAGAGGATGGTGGATCGTACGTTTCCGAACATGTTAGGCAGCTACACGGAAGAGAGAAAGATTAATGAAAAGGTATTCCCATGTTTTCCCATTTTAAATGTGCTGTTTTGTTTTAAGCTTACATGGATGTGGTCAGTATCATTACTGTCATTACAGCACAAGGAGCACAAAAAAAAATGTTATTCTTCAAGCTGTGCAGCGTCTGCTTGCCAAAATGGGTATTAGTTACCACTGAGTATTCATTTCATCCTGTAATTCAAGTGTTATCTCTTCTTGTTTCTCTTCTGAGAAAGGCAATGCTTTCTTGGAGACATTTCGTCACTCATCCGAGTTTCTTCTAAATGTGTTGAAACGTCTTCAAGAAACATCCAAAAAAGTTTCAAAAACGCAACTGGACTTGTAGAGTTTTTAGAGAAGACGTTTCAAAGACGTTACTGACCAGAAATGGGAAGACTGAGAACCTTCACAGACATATTGTCTTCAAGAAACTCTACAAGTCCAGTTGGCTTTTCTAAACGCTTTTTAGATCTACCATGACCTGGATGACTGAGAACCTTCACAGACAAGAACATGAAGAACGTTTAGGAACGGCCAAGTCAAAGTCCTGACTTTAATCCAATAGAAATGTTGTTGTTGGACCTGAAGCAGCAGTTGATGTGAGGAAACCCACCAGCATCTCAGAACTGAAGTGGTTCTGTTCTGAGGAACCAAGCTGCTGGAGAACACTGATCAGCTGTTACCAGAAACCTTTAGTTACAAGGAGGTCACAGCAGATACTGGAAACAAGGAGGCTCTGACTTTAACAACTCAATGATATGAGCAAATTATCATTTAATTTCTTGAATAAATAAATGCACAGGTATAATATATGTTTGATTTCCAGCCTGATGAGCAACAACAACTCTTTCTCTGAGCTCCTTTGTCTGTTGCCATCATACACTTCCTCAAAGATGCGTTGTGAAGATCAGACTGAGACAAATCCCTGATTTCTTAAACAAAACGAGGGACTGAACAACGGCTGAGTCTCATTACATTGATGGAAACACTTCTGGACTCTGATTGGACCTTGAATCATCCTAGAGGTGAACCTGTCTGACATGTAATATTGGCTCATTTTCCTGAATAAACATTGGAATTTTGAGTGGGTTCTCTTTGTGTACGTTCAGGACTTGTGTGAAGATCCTCCGATAATTTGAATGCGAATTTGAAACACAAAGTTTCTAGAGCGAAATTAGGGTTAGAGTTGGAACGGTTAAGTTTAAGTTAAGTTAAGAGGCGAGATAAGGCCTTACGTAAATGAACGTCCTCGCAAATAGTAACAGAAATGTAACACAAATAAATTGCGATCAGTTAAATCATTATTTTAATTGAAACAACGTTAACAATAACAATCGAAACCGACTCAGGAAGCTGGATACTGTAACCACCAACGCTAAGGTCAGACCGGTTCTATAAACTATCAACATACATCAGCTCTCAGCAAACACCCACGTGTCTCCGTTCACACGACGCTTTAACTGGGTTTGAACTCATCGTTTACTGTATAAGGTCAGGTTAGCTCCTCACCTTATAGCTGCACAAACCAAACAAAAACCAGGACACGTCATGGGAAAAATAAACAGCGGACAAGCTCAGCATGATAACTGCAAGTCAACATCGAATCTGCAGCGACTGCAGCAGTCGTGGTGATGCCTCAGATGTTTGCCGGCGTCCAGCAAACAAGCTGCTGCACAAAAACTTTGAAACACCATGACTAGTGAGTGCATTATTTTTACTACATACTTTTACATCCTCTTGCATTTTTTGGAGAGTTAACCAAACCCTAAAACCCTCCTTCCCAACGTTAACCCTGAGTCCATGGAGTATCCATGCAAGTAGGTTCCCACAATGTGACTCCGTAAGCATGCCCCACAGCAGCGAGGTCACCGTGACCATGTCAAGTTTAGGATACGCTCAGACAGAGAGAGACCCAGAGACGGGGTTTGACCGAGCTGAGGGAGGGTGTGTTGCCGGTCCAGGATTCAGATTGGCTGAGCGACTGCTGCAGAATTTAGAACAACATGTGCTGCTTTTCAACACACGCACACATTGCTATCACAAAACTGTCCCGTGGTGTCAAAAGAGTGAACCCACGGTGAATCAGGTGCTTGGACTTTGACAGAGAGACAGATGGAAAAGTGTGACATGTTGCCATGAGGTCTCGAGTTCAAGCGCAGACAGCTGAGAACTTTATCCCAAGCTGCTGTCCCCATAATTCAAGCCTCGTTGCACCGCTTCATTCAGAAGGTTCTACAACTTCTGCATAAAAAAATGGCTCAAAACCCAGTCAAACAGATGACACAGGAATATCATCAAATGTATTCTTATACCAGTAAGTTGTAAAACTAAGTAAACCCTTGTTTCCAGTATCTGCTGTAACCTCCTTGTAACTAAATGTTTCCGGTAACTGCTGAACAGCACCTTTGAGGAATCTCAGCCCTTTCCTCAGTTGGTGCGTTTCCTCACACGAACTGCAATGAAACCTCTTAGCAATATGAATACAGGAACAGCCTGGGCACAGAAACTCAAGAAACATTAGGTAGGTGAAAGTCTGGCTTGAGACAATAACCAATCTGTAGCAATAACTTCACCTGAATGTTTGTGGTAACTGACGAACAGTGTTCTCCAGCAGCTTGGTTCCGCAGAACAGAACCACTTCAGTTCTGAGATGTTGGTGGGTTTCCTCACATCAACTGCTGCTTCAGGTCCAACAACAACATTTCTCTTGGATTAAGGTCAGGACTTTGACTTGGCCGTTCCTAAACATTCATCTGGTTCTTCTTTAACCGTTCTTTTATGGGACCAGTTGTGTTCTTGGTTCTCCTTGTCTTGTCTCCTTGAAGAGTTCGCTGGAATAATTCAGAATTCATTGGTCCATCACAAGTCGTCCTTGTCCAGATGCAGCAAAACAGGCCCAAACCAGGACATTAGCACCCCCATGTTCCACAGATATTTCCCATCAACATCTCAGCAATCAACTCAAGCAATTCTGTTCTGAGGAACGGGCTAAAATTTCTCCATGACTGGTCGGCAGTTACCAGAAACATTTAGTTGCTGCTACTCCTTCACAAAGGGGTCAAACCAGATACTGAAAACAAAGGTTCACTTACTTTTGCAACTCACAGATATGTAACATTGGAGCACTTTCTTTTGACTGGGTCCTCTTTATCTACACCTAGGGCTTGTTTGCTGATGTTTTGAGTCATTTTTATGCAGAAAGGTCTTTTGGATTCCTGAACACACCGAGCCGCACCGCAAGAGGAAACATTTTATCTAAGAATGAAGCCGTGGAAGCAGAAGCCCGGTCGTAGAAGGAGCTCTGACCACTTCACATTTGCGATAGCACGCAAGTACTGTGTGTCCGTTTGTGGGTGGGAGTCGTACCGTGAGGGAGGTGAAGGTCAGACAGATTCCTCCAAAGCCATTGAAGGAGACAGCGAGGAAGATGAGGACGGACAGCACTGAAGAAATAAATCAAATAAACCATCAGCTGTAATGAAATAAACATAAAGATAAGTGTTGGCTCATTTGACGTCTGACTTTCCTAGTCTTGTTGTCTGAAAACTCTCAACTACACAAGAAAGGAGCTTGAGTTTCTTGCCGGTGTTTGCTGCTCTAGCTGACTCAGGCTAGACCTTGGCGTTTACCTTTGAAGGAATTGCTCTGGGTCATATGTGTCAACATAACCCTTAACTTTAAGAGGTGTCACAATCCCCTTCTTGGCTGTCTCCTCTTTCAAATCATCTCTGGACAAAGTACATTGTACTTCTAAGTGTCCCTTTTCCTTAGGACATAGGTGGAGATCTCCAGGGTTTAAATGCCCTGGACTCCCACCAAGTCATTTAGCACTAAAGCCTTTCTACGTCTTTAAGAAACTCAAGTCCAGTTGCTTCTACAGAGACGTTGCTTAGATCCAAGCGAGGTTTACTGAGTCAGTCGTCTCACCTTCGGGTTTGTATGCAGCGGCAGCGATCATTGCACAGGAGACTGCAAAACACAAACTGAAATGTAAGCAGACACAGAAACACTTTTTAAAACTTTTTCTAAACAAAGTTAATTTATTGACTCTCAGAGCTGTCCATCTCAAATCCAGAAAGTGCAAAAACTCTTCATCCGAACGCCAAGATTGAGTTTTATTTCAATTCGGTGATATTTTACGACTCAGGACAACAATTTAGGTATTTATTCAGTGTGCAGCTAAATTAAATTACACCTAAACAACCTCCACTTTTATACTTTGTGTCACCTTCAGTGCGCTAAGTAACAAGAAATGCGTCTTTTACTGTAAAATCTTACTATAATTCTTCTTCCTGTACATTTTATACATGTCATCTATTAGTTTATACAGTATACAGTCATGTCTCTAGTCCCTTTTCTTTATCAGGAATAAGACTAACATGACTTTTGATTATTACTACACATTTTATGTTTACGAGTTTCCTTGTTGGGCGATAGTGGCATTTGTCTTTTCTGGATGAGACTGTGACTCTTTGGCGAATACAGCCACCAATAATGGCTCCTCATTGACACCACAACCCCCGTCCGTCTGGCTTTTTACCCATCAGCCCTCGATCTTGAGCCGGACCTGCCTCCTGCTTTACCTCGAGCCAAGACTGCCTATTTAATGGCTCCATTCAGTCCATTACAATCCATCAATACCAAGTGAACAACACATTCATGTAACTCCCCGGGGAAATGAGTCATCAAGGCATGCTGCACTTTGTTGTAAAGGCCTCAGTAAGTGCTAAATGACCTCGGTGTATTTGTTATCCGTAGCACCGCCATGAGCCCACTAAACGAGGCAAAGGACCGTGTGTGAAAGTGAGGGGATTCTGTCAGGCAAGTCACCATGTGGTGCTGAAAAGGACACATGGAGGTGATGAAAAGGTAATAACAATATCACATGTTATGTTAAATTTGAAGGAAAAAGCAAAATAAGAAAGATTTCCATTTGTGATTTTAGACTTTTGTTAATGTTAAGTTAAGCTGTGGTAATGGACTGCGCTTACCCATTTACCGACATTTATTCATGAGTCTTTTAGAAGTTATGCACTTCCTTTCCTATTTTTACTTTATACATGAAGATTTAATGGAGAGTGATTAACATCAGTCTATTAATTGGCAGTAATGTTGGATAAACCTGAACGCATGTTCACAAAGTGTCCCTTCTTGATGATCATGTTTTGGGTTAAAGCATTGACACTGGTACGCTTCACCATTGAATTATTTGAATACATAAATGGTAACAACTGTAAAAACTCTACAGTATGTTAAAAATGTCATTCTGATTATTCTGATCGATAGCAAATTCTAAAAAGGACTGTCTTTTGTGTCCTTCGTACCTGCCGATCAGCCTGAGTGGGCGTGGCCCAAACCTGTCCATCAGGAGGCCAAGTGGTAAAGTCGCGGCACTCAAGAGGAATGAACCAATCGTGAAGCCGAGATTCAACATCTCCTCCTGCTCCACACAACTCCGCCAAAGGCTGCCCTCCGTGGCGCTCACGTTGGCGCCGACAGTCTCGTTTTCTGGACCGGAGCATAGAAGAAACAAATCAGGGTGGAGAAATAAAAAAAAAAAAGAATAATTAAAAAAAAAAAAAAAACAGCAAAAAGACTCAAACTAAACTTACTCTGACGCTTCTCTGCCCATTGTTGGCAAAATTTGACGACAACGCAGCCACTTACAAGACCGACTGTGAATTATTGTGTGTCCTGATCAAGATTTCTCGTCCACCGATCTTTTAATATTCAGTATCAGCCAATCCGAGTCCTGGTTTGATGTGAAATGTCCTAAAGTTGGTCCCCTGTAGTTTTCCAAAGGCTTTCCTTGTCTTCCTTGTCTTCTCCTTGGGCCCAATAAATCAAAGTTAACGTAGTGTGGAGGGGTTAGCTGATACCTTGTGTTCTCTCCTCCAGGAATGTTCTGGTCATCCAACGCTGTCATGAACTCCCTAACTCTCTCTGGAAGATGTTTCTCCTTGACGCTGTCTCCAGGAAACTTTTCTCTTCTTTAAACACAGCATTCAGTGATTGTTGTTGTTGTCTGGGTGCAGCCTTTTGCCTGAGTGGACTCGATGGATTCAGTTTAGTGATTTCATTGGAGCTGTTGAATCAAGGTGGTAGTATTGAATGACGATCAACTACTACCACCTCACCAAACATCCACATTCAACTAGCTACTAACTGCTGTCGGACTCACTTCATTATTCTTCTTCTGGGATTTTCAGCAGCTTTGGTGCGAGCCAACTGCCATTAAAATGAACAAGATGTTTTGCCGTGGGACAGAAACAAAATCTAGCAATGTGGCGCAATCACACAACACACAAAGACTGAAACTAATTGTTCAAATTGTCATGTAAACCCAGAAATAAGCAAAAGTCTATTTAGAAACATATCAAAAACAGAATGATTCCTGACATGTGAAATGAGAAGAAGTCTATCTGCACTATACTGAGTTCTCAGTCAGACTGGAGAAGAGCTTGTCGTTTGACAAACGTGGTCTTACCGTGACAAAGGTGAGAGTAGAAGCCTTCGTTCTTCAGCATGATGAGCAGCGAGCCCCATCCCAGCAGAACGGCAGAGAAGAGCAGGTTTTCAATGATGGAGGTGACGGCCATCCACCACCTCCTCCTGTACGCCTGCGCCAAGCTGGGAGCCATGACAGCTGGAGAAACCATTGTGCACATTATACAATTCATAAAAAACAGTGACATCTCCTCTGGTAGTGTCAGTAACATTGTCTTTGTCTGATTATGATAAACCAAAGGATGCATTTACATTTTTATCCTGGCCTAAAATGAACCCCCAGTTGCTTCCAGTGTGCTTGTAAAGCACTTTGAGAACCAATAAAACCAATAAAAACAAGGCGATTCTCGATTAGCTAGCAGAAAACACCCTGATAGCAACAATATCATTCACAGAGATGCCACTGAACTCATAGAGTGGTGTTCAGCCTGTACATCATCAAATTCTAACATTGTGCACATTAAAGAATCCATAAAAATACCAGCCTTAGCTTCAGCTATGTGACACTTGGCACCAATGGAAAGAGTAGTAGTTGTCACAAAAATATTCAAAGAGACTAGAGACTGACCCCAAAATTATCCCTAATTCTGATTCTTCACCCTTAAAGGGGAACTACTGTTTTTTACAACCTGGACGTTATTTCTAGCATAAAATGTGATCGTTTACTCACCCATTTAACTTTGGTGTCATTTGCACTCATCCATATAGTGGGAGTGAATGGGGCACCGAGACCCAGCCTCTAAATAACGCATTATCTGCCGCAAAACTCATTCATTTCGCCAATATTTTGTTATGATATGCTAGATTGTAGATGGACCCCGAATGATGTCTTCTGACCTGGATGATGTCATCTCTGAGCGCCTTGTGCACCCGCGACAGTCGGCTTGTTGATGATGAACGAGTTTCGTGACAGATAATAATACGTTATTTAAAGGCTGCGTTTCGGTGCCCCATTCACTCCCACTATATGGATATACGCTAACCTAATTATCTCCTGAACAAGTGCAAATGACACATAAGTTATATGGGTGATTAATACAGAGACATTTTCACTAGTTCCATTGGCAGATTTTTTTTTTCAAGTAAAAATTGCTTGAAAATAGGCAAACAAATCTGCCAATGGAACTTGTGAAAATGTCTCTGTATTAAGGTGTTTTGTCTTAAAAACAAGTCCCTGTGTCTTGCTGAAATGGTCCTCTTTAGGCAGTTGTATCTTATATTAAGTGTAATGAGACATTTTGACTAGAAATGCCCAGAAATATGGTCCAGGTTGTAAAAAAACAAAACAAAAAAACAGTAGTTTCCCTTTAAGTTCTACAAAGTATGTTGTGGAGACTTTGGACCCAACGCAAAAGAACTGAATCATGTCACGTTCTGCTTGCAAACTTTAAAACTCAGTGACTCAGCCTGCGTGGAACACATGTTTGCTCACCGAGAGACCTACTAACCAAAGAAACAGCAGAACACACACACACACCTACACACACAGCGGAGTTTGAGGTTCAAACAGGTCAAAAGTTTTTGGACAACACACAATAATCCCATTTATACTGTGCGACTACCACTTTTCATTCAGTCCCATTTCACCATCATGTGTCCGTTTATATTTATCTCAGACACAGTTGCCTTTTGAGTTTCAGGATTGTGCACATTATAAAATCCATGAAACATTGCGCTTTCCTCTAAAGGGCTGTTGGGCCTGCGTCTAGGACACGTTACACACCTTGGCAAAGCTAACTTTCTCTACAACATAGCTTTTCCTTTCCATCTAGCTTGACCGAAACCCAACTCACAAGCACCTCCACGCGGCCCTTAACCCATGCAGACAGAAAGGACACCTCACATTAGTTGAAGTCTTTGTGACTTACTTTACGAGCAGTCAGTCCTCCACTTCTCAGTGTGAGGTGTTTGACAGAGTCACTGCTGCTTCTGCTTTCTAGCAGGAGAAAGTTTCCTCTCGCTGTCTTAAAGTTCTGAAATCCTTCCCTCTGTGTGGCAGCTGTATTCATTGGAGCACATGGATTCACACTGACTCGTCCTCTCAGTGTGGCTATAAATGGCGCTCAAGGCTCGCCGCCCGCCCGCCCGCCCGCCCGCCCGCCCGCCCGCCACCCCCCCGACCTTAAAACACACACACACATGCTTGTTTATATGGCTATCTCTGTGAGGACATTCATTGACAGCCTGAATCTAACTTTAACCCTAAACCCTAATGTGGGTCAAAATGTCCTCACTACAACGGTCAAAATGTCTAACCGGTCCTCTAGTACGGACACAGCAGCAGTAGAGCTCCATTTGTCCAGAGCTGTTTCATTCTGTGTGATAATTAATTCAGTCCTGTTTTGATGAGTTTATTGCAAAGTGCACATTTACTTATTCTGACTTTGCAGTCAGAACCTGGAGGCGACTCGCTGGCCCCACCATGTGGCCTGTGTATGAACTGCGCAGCCCGTAAGGAAACACACCCGCTGTAATCAGAGAAAGCAAAGTCACTGACCATCAGTCCTCATTTAAACACCATATGTGGGACTGGAGAGCTCATCTAAACCGGACACGTTCCCTGCACCACGATGGCCGCTGACCAGGCCCGAGGAACTGGAACGTGGTCCCGGAGGATTCAAGAGGCGGTGTAGATGGCACCAATGTCACCACAGACGAGCATCGCTGCTGGTTTTCTGAATCAAACCAGTTTCTTGTAGAGATATTTCAGTTTCAAAGCTGATTTCGTTCTGGTTTCACATCTACAGAATACATTAAGCTTCTTTAATCCCCGAAGAGCAATTCAGTTTCTACAGTCCACCATCTAGACATACCAACCATTCACACAACAACAACACAGAGCAGGGTTAGTGCAATAAATACAATGAATGAACAACAGAATAAAAAGTGATAAAAGAGATGGAATAAGATTAAAAAAAAAGATAAAAATAACAGCCCAGAATAAAATGTGCTTATTAGAAAAACATTAATAACCAAAAACCAGTAAGTGCCAAGTTAAAAGATGAGTAATAACTGAATAAATAAACGGATGAATGAATTGCACACATTCGTTCAACCTAAAGAGCTTTGTCCCGAGAACAGATCAGTCAATAATTATCTCCTTTAGTTCAGTATTACACAGCGTAATGGCTGAAGGAGTAAACGATCTTGCTTAGTTGAGGTTTTTCTTTAAAGGTTTTTCTGAAGTTTAAAAATCTGGGAGATGGCAAAATAAGGACAATGATGAGATGCCAGCCTTAAAACAAGAAGGTTCTGGGTTCTAATCCATCATGGGCTGACTGGTTCCTCCAGCTTCCTCCCGCCGTCCAAGGTTCATTGGTGATTCTACATAATGTGTGAATGAGTCTCTCTGTGTTGGCCCTGAGATAGACTGGAGACCTGTCCAGGGTGGACCCCTGCCTCTCGCCCGATGACAGCTGAGACAGGCTCCAGCAGAAGATGAATGATCCCGGGGAATTTATGAATTGCTGTCTTTCAAATAAAAACGGATTTGAATCTCACAATATTTTTTAAACCCAGTCTTGAGAGAAACCCAAAGAAAACAAAAAATTAGAAAGGGTCCCGTCCCCCGCCCCCCGTCCCCTGCAGAGCTACCTGTTAGCATTAGGAGTGCTACTGACCTAGCATGAGGCCTTCTCACATCAGTGATAATCACAAAATGGCAAACTGAGCTTCCAATAATAATTATTATATTACTCATTTAACACGTTTTATTTAGAAAAACAAAACCTCAGCATTTTATTTGCTTGCTCATAAACGACCAAAAGCTAAATGGGTTATGTGACAAGTCAACGTGTCAAACAAGGACAACACACTTGAGTTCAGAACCATTTTATTGTTTTCATCCAGTAACATCATTTCCGAGGAAAACACAACCTTAAATCAGCAGAATAAACACAAACCACAGTGAAAAAAAATAAAAATAATAATTCATCCTAATTCTGAGTTTAAGTGCTACTTGGGTGCGAACAAACGCAGCCTTCAACCTTTATTTGAAACAGGCGAGTCAGTGGAGGACAATCTGTACATCATGATTATCTGAAACTGTCCTCGCTTTACACCTGGACACGGACGTAAAATACATTAACAACAACTGTTATAATAAAAATAACAAAAATTTTAAAGCAAACTTGGTGCTTTGTTTTTTTTTGATTTATTTATTTATATATATTTTTTTAAGAGCTGGGTTATCACAGCATGACACGGCAATAAAAACACGAATAAAAATGAAATATAGGCGGATTACGAAGAGCATCTACGTGTGTTTCTTGTGCCTTAGCAGGTGAGAAAAAAAAATGATTCTATGAAACAATTTCCAACAAAAAAAACGAAATTTTGGAGAATAAATGTTAATATTTTAAAACAAAACTCATAATATCATGAGCTAATGCTTCAATTTTGAATAAAGTAATAAAAAAAATTGAATCAAACTATATAGTACGAGGACAATTTTATGACTGAAGTCATAAAGCACAAAAGTTTTTGCATCCTTAAGAATTTTTTACATTTCTGCATAAATTTTCAAAACGTCAGCGGATAGTCCTGAAAGTAGACGAAGACAATCCAAACAAACAAATGATTCTATGTTTCTATATAATTATTCAAGAAAATGAATCATTAGTTCATATCAGTGAGTTGTAAAAGTCTAAATCCTTGTTTCATTGTTACTAAATGTTTCTGGTAACTGACGAACAGTCGTCTCCAGCAGCTTGGTTCCTCAGAACAGAACCACTTCAGTTCTGAGATGTTGGTGGGTTTCCTCACATCAACTGCTGCTTCAGGTCCAACAACAACATTTCTATTGGATTAAGGTCAGGACTTTGACTTGGCCGTTCCTAAACATTCATCTGGTTCTTCTTTAACCGTTCTGATCTTTGTTGGTGGACCAGTCCGGTCTCAAATCTCCTCCATCTGTTCTCAATCTGTCTGACTGTGGATTTCAAACTCTTTAGAGGTGGTTCTGTAACCTTTTCCTTAACAGACTGACTCTAATTTGGTCTTGAAATTAACTTGTAATCCTACAGGTGGACCACACTGATATGTAATATTGGTGCACTTGCCTGAATAAACAAATTCAAATGTATGACGTTTCTGTTTTATTTGTTTTTATGCAGAAATGTAGAAAATATGTAAAGGTGCAAAAACTCTTAAGTGATACTGTGTATATAAAAACACAATGACCAGCCACAACATTATGACCACTGACCATCTTGTGATACTTCTGGACCTGGCTTCATTGGTGAGGATGTTACTTAGACATGTAGCACCCACCTAGACCAGACCAGGGACCCCCACCCCATAGCAGTGACACTCCTTGATGGAAGCAGGATGCAGCCACAAAAACAACAACAACAAAAAAACATGATTTACAGCACAAGGTGTTGACCTGGCCTCACTAGATCCCAAACTGATCAAGTATCAAGGGACACCTGCACAATATTAGGAAGGTGGTCATAATGTTATGGTCTGATCACGTTAAAGCGCCACAAAAAGCTTTGGTCATATAATTTACAGTAACCCTAAAAAGAACGCAAAGAGAGCGACAGAGTAATTGCATTGCTGAGTACAGAGCAGGTTCTGAGCAACAAGGGTAAAAAACATACAGCGTATGAAAAGCCCTAATACAAAGAAAGAACCATAGCAATTCAGAAATCCAATCCAGTATACATACATGTAGCAGTCCATCCACATCCTTGTAAGTGTAAGGACACAACAACGCGTAACGTGTTTAGTCATGGACACGATGCATTACAGAATATAATCTCCACCCAACAAACCTGTTATGTAACTAATGCCCGTAAGAAGGTCATACAGTAAGGTATGTGGTGTTTTAAAGTCTTATACATCAGGCTTCAAACAAAAATAACTACCTAATTGTTGTTGTTTTTTTAAAAAAAAAAGTGTTTCTTAGAATATTTTAGTTCAAAAGTGGAACGAAACAGTACACACAACCCCGTCTGCTCTACTCTACCATGCTGGATGTCATCTGAAGCTAGAGAAGCTACTCTTTCTATTGGTACATCGCATGGCTGGAGCTAACCAGCTAGCCTAAGCTAACTGAGAAAACATGCAGCCATTTAGAGGAAATATCAGTACTTTTATGGATTATTTAATGTGCACAATGTTAGAATTTCATGACGTACAGGCTGAATATAATGTCCAAAGGTTGAATTGTGTGTACATTTCCTCCTGTAGTGGGAAATAGTGGTATTTTGTTGCCAGATTCCCTTTCAAGAGGTAAAAAAACCCCAACGTGGTTATCCAAATGTCCAAATGGAGAGTCGGCCTGGTTCAAATTTTTCAAAAATCTTTGTAGAATAATTGAGCTTGGTGGTATTTCTATAAACTCTTGGTCCAATTCTAGTCAGTAGGTTGTTTAATGAGTTCAGTGGCGTCTCTGTTCATGATATTGTTGCTATCAGGGTGTTTTCTACTATCTAATCTAGAATGGCCTTGTTTTTATATAGTGCTGCAGAAGCTAAATAAAATAGCCAAAGGTTGAATTGTGTGTCCGTTGCCTCCTGTAGTGTTAATCAGTAGTATTTTATCTCAAGCTGCATCCTGTCAGTTTCTGTTATACATAGTTAACTGGTCTTAAAAGGGGGGTTTGACGATGATTAGCAAGAAAAAAAGCAAGAAAAATATATATATTATTTATATATATATAAGTATTTTGAAGTAAATATTACATTTACCTCTTCCAAAGATTAAACTTAAGACTTATAATGCATTTATTCCAACAAAACTAGTCGTTACGTTACGTAGAAAGTGCCAAAAACAACTATTGCTTAGCTAACTCATGAAACATTGCTAATATATGAGCTAAACCAAATAATAAATAAACAGGATGTGCGCATATATCCAACCCAACGAGTACATTATGAAGTAAACCGGGACGTGTATCTCAAAACATCACGCTAACCGCCAATGGTTAGGTTAGCATAGTCGGATATCTCCCTGTCACTCTCACCTACATAAATACTGCTAACTCTGAAACACACATGCTCCACTCTGTATTCAAGTAAAGTTACATTTACACGAGATTGTCAGGCAAGATTGACTTCATCTCCCAAAAGTATAATTTCACTGAAGCCGCGGTACAGCTTGATTAGATCCGACAGGGCTATAGATGTTTCCGAAAAAGCAGGAAGGAAAGGACGACATATAAAAGTAGCTGGTGCAACCCAGCCCTGAGAAATAAATCTAACTCTTCACCCTGTGAATCTTTGGGTTCAAGTCTAAATGCTTACGACACAGAAGAAACAAAAAAGCACAAGGTGTTAACTGGCTTTTTATCTGCCCGTTTTGTTTTAAACAAGCAAACTAAACGTAGCACGCTAGCGCCCCCACCCTCCCCACATACAGTATTCCACCTCCCGATACTCTAGCTGATTCCCTTTCTTCGCCGTGTTTCAGTACGTCTACCTGCAGCACGTCCTCTCCTTCGCCCGTCACTCCCAGAAGATGTTGGTGATGTCGGAGTCCAGGCTGAAGATCCAGATCACCAGCGGCGCGGAAATCAAAACGAACGACCAGGACACGGCCCTCGCCGCCTGACGCAGCCTCGTGATCATCACGCCGGCCGGTCCCAAGCTGGCCCTCGCGCTCTGCAGCTCCTCTTCTTCTTCTAGTGTCTTTTGGAAAAACAAAAAAACAAAAAACACAAGAGTTAGGGGGAGATAACCTCATGAACATTAAAGAGAACCACTGAGATCTTCTCACCTGGATCTGGCTTCCTGGCTCGATATAGTTGCGGGCCAGAAACTTCAGAGCCTCGTCAATCAAGATGACCGGAAAAGACATCTTTAGCACCACTACCCACTGACTCCAGGACAGAGGGCGGATCTGAAATATCATCTGAAGACACGAGCAAAGAGGATGTTCTTGGTTTGTCTTTCGATCAACGGTTTCATCTAAGGCTGTCTTAACTTGCCTTAGATATGTACATGACGCCATTAATGAGTCTGCATAGAGTATGATTTAGTGGCTGGGTAACGCTACGATTCAGTTCAATATCATCTCATAACTCATTTCACCTAAAATGAAAACCATTCTAGTGTCGGGTTCCCAGAGGTGGCAAAAGTACTCACATTCTGTACTTAAGTAAAAAATACTTCTGTAAAAAAACACTCTGTTAAAAGTAAAAGTACTGATTCAACTCCTTTACTCAAGTCAAAGTAAGAAAGTACAGGCTCTGAAATGTACTTAAGTAAAAAGTAAAAATTATTTTGCCATAAATGAAACAATTCATCCGTTGATAATTTTGCAAAATGGAAAAGTTCTCGTAAAATAATTTAGACTTGATTGACTGGATAAGTTTTAATTATAAACTGAGGGTGACTGGGTTGTTGTTTTTAAACTGCTAGCTAGCATTAGCTATAAACTACCAAACGGTGTGTTCCCATAGCATTGGTAACGTTGTAAACTAGCTTCCAAAAAAATCCTCAAAAAGCTAATGATAGCAACAGAAACCACACCATACATGAATTACTGTTTTTTCAAATTAGACCAGTAGTTCTCAAATAGTGGGGTCAGGTGGACTTTCAGTATTAATGCTTGAACGATAAACAAGCCTTCAGTCACTAGGTGGCAGCAGAGCTCAAACTGATCAACAGGCTGCCTGTTCAAAACAGTAGAAGAAGAACACAGGAAGCGCATCGTAGACTTTCCTTCTCTAAAAGTAACGAGTCTGTTTTCCAATGTCAGGAGTAGAAAGTACAGATATTTGTAGGGATAAAAGTAAAAAGTCTTCAGAATAAGAAATATACCTGAAGAATCTACTTAAGTACTGTAACAAAGTATTTGTACTTCGTTACTTCCCACCTCTGCTGGTTCCAGAGGTTTGTCGTATATTCTCCCCTTTCATCTTTCATGTCTTATTATGTGTATTTTTTAAATCCAATCAGCTTTCAGGTCAGACCAAGCTGTTTCGATAGGATAATCTCGTTGCCTCCCAAGATTTGTCGCGCAAAACCTGTCTCACAGCAAGATTCATGAGGAGAGGATCATCTAATCTTTCTTTATCGAGATAAATTTGAGACTGAAACTGTGTTTTTTGGTTGGTTGTCCTGTAAAATGTTGCTTACATCTCCTTAGGCATAGCGTTAATGGACATCTACTTAAGCGTTAGTCCACATGTGCATAATCAAAACTTGCAAAACAGAAAGCAGTGAAGTGGGAGTCGGGGATGAACAGAACCATTCAGACTCCATTGATTACGTCCAATACCAATAAATAATAATAAAAACAAAACACATATAGTGCATATGTGTGTTCTTACCGGCAGTGGGTCCACATACAGAATGAGGAAGTGTAGGGCCATTGACAAACAGATGGATCCCACCAGCCAGGGATTCGACCAGGGAGGCATTTTCAGCAGGGACTGATTCTCAGAAAGACTGGGAATACACAAGATAAAACATTTCAGCTCCAAACATCTCTCACCTCGCCAGGCATCCACTGCGGTTTGACTTTGCTTTGTTCTTACCTGTTCAAGGCGTTGCACATCTCTATGGTGACCAGCACCGACAAGGCCATCGTCATCGGATAAGGAGACTCAAAGACTGAACACTGGACGCCAGCAAACTCAGCATGGCCTTCGCTGCACTGCAAATAATGGGACTGTGGTGGAGAGAAATAGACATGTGACAGTTAATGTGTATGACCTTGTTTCCAGTATCTGCTGTGACCTCCTTGTAGCTAAATGTTTCCGGTAACTGACGAACAGTCGTCTACAGCAGCTTGGTTCCTCAGAACAGAACCACTTCAGTTCTGAGATGTTGGTCGGTTTCCTCACATCAACTGCTGCTTCAGGTCCTTCCACAACATTTCTCTTGGATTGAGGTCAGGACTTTGACTTGGCCGTTCCTAAACATTCATCTGGTTCTTCTTTAACCGTTCTCTTGTAGAACCACTTCTACTGGTTCTCGTTGTCTCGCTGCATGACCCAGTTTCTCTTTAGATTCAGCTCATCTTCTCTTCTTCAGATCTTCTCTGACATTTTCTTTTAGAGTTCATTGGTCCATCAATGAGGACAAGGCGTCCTGGCCCAGATGCAGCAGAACAGGCCCAAACCAGGACATTAGCTTCACCCCCATGTTTGATGGAGGGATGAGGTTCTGATGCTTCATCTCATTTAAACCAAACTATTCTACTTTGGTCTCATCTGTCCACTAAACATTGTCCCAGTAGTCTTCTGTCTTGTCCACATGATGTTTAGAGATGTTCTTCTTGGAGAGCAGTGTCTTTGTCCATCACACCATGGTTGTTCAGTGGACTCATAAACTTTAAGAGGCCTTTAGCTGCTTAGAAGTTCCCCTGGGTTCCTCTGGTTCCTCTCAGACTATCATGGAGTGATCTTTGTTGGTGGACCACTCCTGTGGAGGGGGACAGTCATCTTCAATCTGTCTGACTGTGGATTATTTGTGGCTTCCAAACTCTTTAGAGATGGTTTTCTAACCTTTTCCAGCCTGAGGAGCAACAACAACTCTTTATCTGAGCTCCTCACAAAGCTCCTTTGTCTGTTGCCATCATACTCTTCCACAAACATGTGGACTGAGAGGAACTGAGAAACTTTTAAGCATCACCTTGTATAGTAGGAAAAAAAAAAGATGTTTACCAGTTGATGGAAGGAAACCTTTGGTCCATCGTGGGCCGCCATAAACCACCAGGCAGCAGCTCCTACGGTGGCTGCTCCCACATAACCTGCAGAAAAATACGACTTTTAGACTGTTTCCACTTTCCTTTAGCGATCTGTTAAATGTATTTCTTATAATATATCTTATATAACTATAATAAAGACATACTACATGGTATGCTGAGAGGTGGAATGATTATTATGTCAGCAATGATCTTGTGTGCGACAGTACTCTAATGACTGTGTGATTGTGTCATGTCAGAAGGTCCCAGGCTCATGACTCACATCCGATGATAAGGTAGCGAAAGAACAACCAGCTGGAGATAAGTGGCTCTTGGGGGGAACGCGGAGGACGAGACATGATGTCCAGGTCGGGAGGGTTGAAGCCCAAAGCGGTTGCTGGGAAACCATCAGTGACCAGGTTGACCCATAGCAGCTGGACCGGGATCAGCGCTTCGGGCATGCCCAGTGCAGCTGTGAGGAAAATACTGAAAGAGAAGGGACAACGTGGATGAAGTTCCATAAAATAAATGTCTACCCAAGTCAACCAATGAAGACGACGTTTAAGTTTTCTCAACTAACCAGACCACCTCTCCTATGTTGGAGGATATCAGGTATCTGATGAACTGTTTCATGTTGTTGTAAATGGCTCTGCCCTCCTCCACGGCAGCAACGATGGTGGAGAAGTTGTCGTCGGCCAGGATCATCTCGGAGACCGACTTTGCCACCGCCGTGCCGCTGCCCATGGCGATGCCGATCTCAGCTTTCTTCAGGGCAGGTGCATCATTCACTCCGTCACCCGTCTGAACCAATGAAAGAACCAAAGATTGGAGGGGAATAATTTAATGAGAACTGGAACGAGTCTGGTTTTGGTACAGATCTGTTTCCACTACTTGAAGCTATGGGCTTCTGACTTTTTACTGATATTTAAACATATTTAAACAGTTGACAGTATAATGAGCCATTGAATGACACAAGCCTGTTTAAGACCAGGATCTCTTCAAAGCCTGCTCTCCCTTAATGGTTTTACCTCATTAGGTTTGTACTTGAATTACCACAACACCAGAGTTCAGCCAGCGAGCTGTTTCTGTTTCTATCTATCTATCCTCTAAGGAGAAGAACCAGAGACGGAGCCGTGGATCAACGCCAACGACAATACAAACTGTCTAAAGACGCTTTACAAAACCCGGCCTGAAACCTCGGAGAGCAAGCACGAAGGCTTTTAACGGGAAGAGACCTTGAGCAGAACCAGAACTTATTGAGGGACCCATTGGGTTGAAGCAGAAGAAAAAGAGAGAGAGAGAAGAGAGCAGCAGGAGGAACGAGACAAACATCCATCTGTAATAAGCGACAAACAAATGACTAAAGCGCACATTTACAGCCTAATTCACCGCACTGATTGGTGGTTCTGATGCTGTTGCGGATATGTGCTGAAAATACAGGTGGTTCAACGGGCTGTGCGTCAACCTGATGCCAAAATTGGCCTGGTTCTTTGTCGAGATCCAACATGTTGTGTTTATGTTCCCAGCTAGGGATGGGTGATATGGACTAAACAATGTATCCTGATAATTTCTGGTATTTATCACGATAACGATAAATAAACACCAGTTCATCCTAATCTTTTTGACTATAATGCATCAAGTTTTATCTCTCGTTGTTGTTTTTTTCCCGGACTCTTTGGATGAAGTCGACGCTGCTTCTGCATCTTTGCTCATTTTCTGTCTTTCTTCATCTTCTGGTTTGTGCTTGTATTTGAGGTGGTGGAACAAATTAGTGCTGTTACTGTCCTTTTTATTCACTATTTGTTTGCAAACCTTGCATGTTGTAATTTGCTGCTCCGCGTCAGACTTTTTAACCCCTTCATGCCTAGTGTCGCTAATTCACGACGTACTGTTTCCGTTCAGACTGCAGCTGAAATAACACATGTAATACTCCAATGTCGGTTTGTGCACATTCAAAAAAATCCTAGGAACCTTTTGCAAGCACTAGTTTCTGGTAGGACCGGCCGGGGAGGTAACAAAAACACAAATATTTAATTTCTTTCTATAATTGAAGAATCAATTGAGGCGTTAAGGGATTAAAACCAAACCAGGTAATGGAGGTGGAGCCTCGTTTAGGAACGAGCTCCTCTCTGCCGGCGTATCTGCTTCCATCATTATCAATATATACGTCACATATATACGTTATCAATAGGAATTTATCGTTTTTATCACAGGATGACATAATCTTTCCGTGGGGAATGTTTTTGATGATATATCGTAAACGATCCCTATTCCCAACCAACCATTTTTTAGTTCAAATACATGGGATTTTTTTTAAATTTGAGATGCGTGAAGTGTAGTATAATGACAGCATTTATGTGGAAAAAGTCTGGATTTGCAAGGTTTAGACTGTGGTGCTGTCAAAAACCTGTTTTTTTCTGGGTGGAAAGTTGAACAAACCTTGGAATTCTTAGCTGCTATGTAGTGATATAGCCAACAAACACAATGGTTAAAACTAGCTAGATTCACATGTGCAAATCAAACAGAGGATTGGTCAAAAGATAATTATGACCTCTCAGACGACCTCCTAGTTAAATACGACCATTGCTCTCACCATGGCAGTGATGTCGTTCAGGCTCTGCAGGTACTCCACTATACGACTCTTGTGGGCCGGTTCCACTCGGGCAAAGCACCGCGCCGTCAAGCAGGCCTGCCGCTGCAGGTGAGGTGGCAGCTCGTCAAACTCCCGTCCCGTCAGGCTCCTGATAGGCCCCGCGCTGTCCAGCTCCTCCTCCTGCTCTGTGATGATGCCCACTCTCCTGCAGATGGACAAGGCCGTGCCTTTGTTGTCACCTGGAGAACAGAGAGCGATGAGTCATCACGTGAGGGATTTGGTTGCTTTGTGCAGTGAATCAGTGAAGAGGGAAGTTTGGGAGAATATTTCATCACTGAAAAAACATTAGGCATTAAAACTATGAAAACAACTTGGTGGCATTTGAGCCTATCAACCAGTTTCTCCATCAACTATGCACCACGTGGTGACTTGGTTGACAACATCTGAGCCCTGTGCCTTAATTTCATACATGGTTCTTTGCCTCCATGTAGTGGGCTTGTGGGTGGTACTACACAGAATAATTACTCTTGTAATCTCATTCAGAAAGTTAGCGATACGCGATATCTAACATGTGTAGGTGACTTGTTTCTTCCGGGGAGTTACATGCACAACAGGCTTTTGGCGGAAAAGGACTGATATTTTTATGGATTCTATAATGTGCGCTAAATAAAACGTCTAAAGGTTGAATTGTGTGTGCATTGCCTCCTGTACTGAGAATCAGTAGTATTCTGTAGCCAGATTCAGTTTCAAGAGGTAAAAACCCAATGTGACACACTTTAGGTACTTTGGTTTGATCCAAAATTGGAGAGTCGGCTCGGTTCTGCTTTACTAGAACCTTTGTAGAATATGTGAGCATATTGGCTGGCTGTATTACAATACAGACATCTCATACAGACAGTGTTACACTGATATATAACATCAGAATCAGAATCAGTTTTAACAGCCAAGTATGTACACATACAAGAAATCTCAAATAATTGAAAGAAAAATAAAATATAAATATATAATAATATGTGTACACATAAAATTTAGGATAAGGGCAGATATATAGACCAAACCAGGGTTTTGTACAGTGAGTATATACTCTAGGTGACTCGTTTCTCTGGGGAGTTAAATGCATGGACAACAACCATTTAGGGGAAAAGGACAGATATTTTTATGGATTCTATAATGTGCACAATTGTAGAATCTGACAATGTGAAGGCTCCATAAAACATCTAAAGGTTGAATTTTACGTGCATTGCCTCCTGCAGTGAGAATCAGTAGTATTCTGTAGCCAGATTCACTTTCAAGAGGTAAAAACCCAGTGTGACACACTTTCGGTACTTTGGGTTTTATCCAAATTTCAAAATGGAGAGTCGGCCTGATTCTGTTTTACTAGAACCTTAGTAGAATATGTGAGCATATTCTATTAAAATGCAGCCATCTTAAATGGACAGTTAGCATTACACTGATATGTAACATGTCTAGGTGACTCGCTTCTCTGGGGAGTTACATGACAGTTATATATTTTTATGGATTCTATAATGTGCACAATTGTAGAGTTTGACAATGTGAAGGCTAAATAAAACGTGTAAAGGTTGAATTGTGTGTACACTGCCTCCTGTTGGGAGAATCAGTAGTATTCTGTAGCCAGATTCACTTTCCAGAGGTAAAACCCCAATGTGACACACTTTGGGTACTTTGGTTTTATCCAAATTTCCAAATGGAGAGTCGGCCTGGTTCTATTTTACTAGAACCTTTGCAGAATATGTGCGCTTTGTGGTATTTCTTTAAACTATTGGTACAGTCAAGGGGTTGATGAATGAGTTCAGTGGCATCTCTGTTCTTTTTAATCTAGGAGATCCTTTAGGGCGGGATAAAAATGTAAATGTCTTCTTTAGTTTATCACAAATTAATCAGACGTAGTAAGAGCTACAGAGACCAGGTTCATATGGATTGATATCATATGGAAATTGCAATAACGCATCTTTTTCTCAAATCCATCATCTCTACACGTGATACACAAGTCTCAACTGATGCAACAATCATCAGGTGTGCGTGATTGTTTACCTGTGATCATGATGACTCGTATGCCAGCTTGCCGACACATTCGAACCGCTCCAAGCACCTCCTTCCTGGGTGGGTCCAACATGCCCACACAGCCCACAAAGGTCAAATCCGACTGGGACGAATAAATAAAGGATGAAAGAAAGGCTTAGAGACCTAGCTTAGCTTCAACAGGCGTCACCAACAGGTCATTTACTTCATTTCTATATTATTATCATCAGAATCATCATTATCACCTCGTAGTCAGCAAAGACAGCCGAGTTCTCCAGATTGAGGGAGTGGATTTCAGGGGCCTTGTCCCTGGTTGCCATGGCCAGGCAGCGCAGCGTGTCCCGACCGGACGTCCACTCCCGCACAATGGACTGGAGCTGCTCTCTAACCGCCGGGCTCAAAGGCACGCGAGCAGAGCCACCCACTCGTATGTAATTACACCGCTCCAGGACGCTCTCTGGAGCCCCCTGAAGAGAAACCACAAGACACATGAACACACCATTGTTCCTTAGCAGCTGATAACCAAAGGCGTCTTTGGCGGGAGGCGTGAAACTGACCTTTACAAGCATCGTGGGTCCAGAAGACGACCTGCTGAGCTTATTGGACGAACAGAAGACAGACATAGACTTCCTGTCCCGAGAAAACTCTAGAGTCAGCTCCTTCCTCATCAACTGTTTGATCACCTGGAAAGAATAAAAAGAGTATCTGTTTAGTAATAAACCAGAAGAAAGGCCCCGTTCAGATGTCGCATCAACATCCATCCTGATCTGATCTCACGTTGAAGCCCAGGTGTGAACACTAATCTGGTGTCAGTCCACATGTGGAGGTGGTCTGGGACACTTTTGACCTAATTCCTTTGGTAGTGTGGACACATAATGAGTCCTGGGTCACATTAAAGACCACCTACTCAACAGAGCTGATCTATGAAAGGAGTTTGAGATCTTTTTAGAAGATTCAGTCCTTGGAGATGTTAACTAACCAAAGAAGAAATAGATCTAAACAACGTTAACTCATGAAATGTTTGAATTTATTATATTTAAACTTGACGTTTGAGAGTCTTTCCATCTTGTTCCTAAATCTGGATCATGTCTCCAAGTCAACAACCAGCTGTTGATGGTTCTGATCCAGCAGTAGGTAGAGATCCATTAGAGACAGCAGCTGGTGCAATCTTCTACTGACCACATGATGGCGCTGCTTATTTACAGACGCACAAACTGAGATCAGATCTCAAGGGCTGGCTGGTGAGAGCAGATTTCCCAGGGCGGATGTTCATGTGAGGTCTTAACGCGACCAGAGAGAATGGAAAACCGACGCCGGTGTCATGAGAAATGATCAATGGCTCATTTGTTCCTGCTCAGTAAACAATAGATTAGTAACATAAAGCTATAAACAGACTGACAAATCAAACAAACTGTTCGATCAAACGACCGAAAGAACATATTTCATGTTGCATATACTGAAGCCTTTTTCTGAGCTGCTTACAGAACAGCAGGCTGTAGCCCTCTCGGCGGGGCTCAGTCCTGTCAGGTCCGTCTCAAACACATTCATTTTCTCCACCAGGCAGCAAAGCGCCGTCTCCGTTGCCTCCCCGACCTTCTCGTATACACCCTTCCCCTGTATCGCACACAAACAAAAATGCGGAGAGGTTCAGGAGAGGTTAGAGAAAGTGCTTGTTACTACAACTGTACTTCCAGTAACAAATGCTCAGAATCAGATGCCAGTTTACATGTTCCAGAGCCATATATGGCCTTGCTGCAGCTGTGTTTGCATTCCTTACCTCGTTGAAGTCCAGTGATGAGTCATTGCACAGAGCACAGATGGAGGCCATCTCCACCAAGCCTTCGTAACGACTGCACTTCACGACCGAGCCGTCTTTGTAACTGCAAAGACGAGGGTTAGAGGAAAGTGGAATGTATTTTAGGGTTAGAGAAATGTGGAGCACATGCATTCACATTTTGTCTGCAGAGGATTGAGGGCACTCACATTTCTCCTTCGGGCGCATAAGTAGATCCAGTCACGGTGAATTCATTCAGGCTGCAGCGGTCCCCTGCCACGTTGTCTACTATAAACATCTGAAACACACATGAACAAACGTGCAACAGTTGAATGAATAAGAAACAGCCGGACTTGCTGGGTTTCTGGAGAATTTACGTGCATTAAAACCACAGAAGTAACAACGATGGTAAGGAACACCAACCAACCTCGTCCCCGGACCTTTGCCTGATTGCCACCTAGAGTGCAGCTTAAAAGCATTTGTGTAATTTCTGCATAAAAATGACTCAAAGTAGACAAACAGAACCCAACCAAACAAATGAAACTGAAATATTACACTTGTGTATTTACTTACACACCAAATGAGCCAATATTACATGTAAGTAAATGTAAATGTGAGTCCAGTCGTTTCAAAATGAAGAAGCTACTGATGAAGCATCTTTGAGAAAACCCTAACACTCCAGCTGCCTTAGTTTCAGCTTTGTTCATTGGACGCAGTCGTTTAAAGTCAACACAACATTTGAGGGCAACTTCTTGAACCATCTCCTCCTCCTCCTCCTCCTTCTAGGTTTGGATTATCATACTGATACCTTGCCTAAAGACAAAGTGAAAATAGTAAAAAGATAACGCATATTTTTGTATATAAAATATAAAAACGTATGCTAACAAATAATGGTGGTAGAGCGAGATAACGCTCAAATGCCATGAATTCAGGTCGTGTTCACCTTCAGGTTCTGCTAAATCACAGACGCCTTCCAGTTTGAGAAAATCATTTGTATATATCGAGTTCCCATGCAAGAAGGAGCCAAGGCTCCTATGACTACTCTGCTGGAGTTAAAAGCTTCAGCAGCTGAGATGGGAGAGACTCTTCATTCATTGAAGCTTTATGCTTCATGAAAGCTCATATTACATCTCCATGAGAAAAAAGCCACGTGGGAGACTCCATCTTAAACCAGAAGAAGGTTCTTTGGTCTGATGAGACCGAAACTGAGCTTTTTCAGACAAGAAACTGCACATCGGCCCAAATACACCATCCCCACCGTGGAGCATGGTGGGGGCAGCATCATTCATGAAATTTGTACTGTTGCTTACCCTGCAAACCGACATCTGGTTAGTGGTCAGCGTTCCAGTTTTGTCAGAGCAGATAACAGAGGTGCAACCCAACGTCTCCACTGACGGGAGACTGCGGACGATGGCGTTCTTCCTGGCCATCCTCCTGGTACCTAGAGCCAGACAGGTGGTGATGACCGCCGGAAGGCCTGGAAGAGATAAGAACCCAATGCAGTGTTATGTGACGGCCAGTAAGGGTGGTGTTTTTTGCTAATATCTCTAAAAGATGAGGCTTTAAACCTTTAAACAAGAACTTTAAACAATTGTCCAAGTGCATTTTATTCAAAAAGTGTTTGTTTGTTATTAACAAACTCATTTGAAACTAGAGAAGCGACTCTTACCAGCGTCTCATAATTTCTTCTTATATCTCAATATTTTATCAAATGCAAAAACAACTAATCTGATTTATATTGTTTTTACTGTTTTTACTGCTTTGTATCCACAGCGAGTTAAGAAAAAATATCAGTATTTTTATGGATTCTATAATGTGCACAATAGTAGAATTTGAGGATGTACAGGCTAAATAAAATATCTAAAGATTGAATTGCGTGTACATTGCTTCCTATCGTGAGAATCAGTAGTATTTTGTAGCCAGATTCCCTTTCAAAAGGTAAAAAGCCAATGTTTGTTTTTATC
Source organism: Planiliza haematocheilus (assembly GCA_005024645.1). Lineage (NCBI taxonomy): Eukaryota > Metazoa > Chordata > Actinopteri > Mugiliformes > Mugilidae > Planiliza > Planiliza haematocheilus. The sequence continues at coordinate 84,869 of SRSE01000487.1, forward strand.
CAAATGCCCTAATGGAGAGTCGTCCTGGTTCTGTTTTCACTAAAACCTTTGCAAAATTGTAGAAAAGTAGAATATGTGTACTTTGTTGTATTTCTTTAAACTCTTGGTCCAGTTTTAGTCAAGACGTTGATGAATGAGTTCAGTGGCACGAATTAATCAGGCATAGTAACAGCCACAAACGCTGCTGACACTGGGAATCCATTCACTGAAGTCTTACCCATCCACAGAGACCAGGGTCATGAATATGCTTATGGACCTCATAGTTTTGAAGTTATTCCTGATTATTTTTGTCTTTTTAGTCGAGCTCCACCTCCCAGCACCCTAGGGCTTTAGAGGTTAAAGCAGAAAAGAATTCTTTCCATATTAATATCCACTGAATCTTAACTTTCCTGTGTCTTTTGTAGAAGAAACATTTTAATCCAACTAGAGTTAGCTGAACTTAAGTTATTTAGAGCATCGTCCCTTACAAAACCCCAGTATTTCCTCCAAGATACTTGACCTTCGGGTATGGCAGCTACGGCCAGTGCGACAGCAATCTTGAAATAGTAAACAGCTCCTCTCAGCCAGCTGCCTCCATGGACTGGGTCACTGAAGTGTCCCACATTGATAGCCCACACTGCCACGCAGATCACACTGATGACCTGAAAGTTTCAACCAAACAACAGTGACAAACGAATTCAGTAAATTATCAGGCTGACTTTGAGAGTCCACAGTCACTTCAAATAAAAAACCTGCAGGTTCTTGCCTTAGAGAGCTGCTCGCCAAACTGGTCCAGTTTCTGTTGTAGCGGGGTCCTTTCGGTGTCGGTGGAGGCCATCTCGTCTCGGATTTTACCGATCTCTGTCTGCACCCCTGTCGCCACGACGATTCCAATGGCTCGCCCCGCTGCTATGTTGGTACCCTGAGCAAAAGTTATAATGGGTACAACTTTAACTCTCAACGTCACAGTGACATCACAGTGTTGATTTCTTTGAAGCAGGCTCTAAAATGCACACTTTAGACCTTCAGGCCCCGTTCAGACCTTGAATCTGATTGCACGTGTCCAGCTTTAGGTATCTGTGTTCACACCTGGCACTAAAATAACCCTAAAATGGCTCTCATTGCTAATAGTGGCTAAATGAACGAGTTAAACTCCTCTTCCACATGATCAGCCCTGTTGAGTAGGTGGTCTTTAATGTGACCCAGGACGCATTGTGTGTCCACACTACCAAAGGAAGGAGGTCAAAAGTGTCCCAGACCACCTCCACATGTGGACTGAGACCAGATCAGTGGTCACACCTGGACTTCAACTAGAGATCAGATCAGGATGGATGTGGATGCAGCATCTGAACGGGGCCTTTCTTCTAGATCAGGCTGGGTGCTGACCTATGAAACCAGTTTCAGACGCTGTTGCTCTTTTTATTCTCCTCAGATGATCAAACAGTTGATGAGGAAGCTGCAGGTCATCAGGTCATCGTCTGGACCAAATATGTTTGTAAAGGTCAGTTTCACACCTCCCACTAAAGACGCTTTGTGTGTGTGTTCACACGACCAAAGGAAAGAGGTCACATGTGTCCCAGACCTCTTCCACATGTGGACTCAGACCACATCTGTGTTTACATCTAGCTGATCTGATCCATCAGTGCACGATGTTAATGCGAGGTCCAAACGAAGCCTCATCTCAGCAGTACTCAGATAATTAGGTCAACAAAGACATCCTGCAGGTCTGCAACCTACCCGCCTATAAAACACAACGCAGACGCCATGTCCAAATACAGGGGCTCTTTCTTTTATGAGAACGGCAAAGACATATTGGTTGTCTGCATATTCTTTGTATACATTTTTACTATTAATAAATGTTAGTACAATTTAAAACTATTATGATACAGAAAACTTTATAAGCGGTTAGCAGCACAGTTTGTTGTTTCTGCCAATTGTTTCCCATAAGTTCTTTTTGTACATCTATTTTTAGCCACACAGTGAAACTTGTATTTTTACAAGCCTTGGTCAAACCAAACATGTAAGTCTGGATGGAAAAATTGCCCCAAACTCTACAACTACTTCCTGTTTGATCTCCTGAGGTTTCTTTTAAGGTTTTCAACAATTTGCAACATCAACGTCTTTAGCGGTTGTATGTAAAAGGACAGTCGTATCTAAAATGACTCACAGAGAACAGCATGTTCTTCTTGTCTTGGTTGACAGCTCTGGGATCTGGTACAGGGTCTGTGTGTTTGATCACAGACACCGACTCCCCCGTTAGAATGGACTGGTCCACCCTGAGTGTGGTGGAACGTATGGACGTCAGCCTGATGTCTGCCGGGACCTTATCACCGACTGGGAAACACAAACACACATATATAATTCAAAATTAAACTTTCCGTCACTGTTTTTAGTCGAGTCTGGGACAGAACAACCTGAGGAGAACGATATGACACATTTGCTGTTGCTAAGAAAAATGGCTCTGGGTGAAACATGGAGATGATATGACATAAAACAACTTGAAAGGACATAAAAGACATAAAGCAACAAGACAAAACAACATGGAGATGACATGACATAGAACAACATGAAAGGACGCAAATAAACATGGAGAAAAAATAGCATGAAATGAAATAAATCAATGTGGAGACAACATAAAACGACATGGAGATAAATGGGGAGATGACATGGAACAACATGAAACAACAAGAAGACGACATGAAGATGACATATAACAATATAAAACAACAAAGGAATATGGAGATGACATAAAAGGACATGAAAGGACATAAAACAACAAGACAGAACAACATGAAGATGGCATGAAACGACAGAAACGTCATGAAGACGACATTTAACAACAAAACGATATAAAACAACACAGAACAGCATAAAACGACAAAAGAATATGGAGATGACATAAAAGGACCTAAAACAAAACAACATGAAATATTCTTCAGAATCCTCTAGAGAAGGAGGTTTAATCTTACACGTCCAAAACAGGACAAAAAGACAAAGATTATTTGGTTTATATGTGAAGAGCTTGACTAATTTACTTCATGTCAAAGCAAAGTTCTTCTGCACTTACTGCAGATATGTGACTGATCACTTTTCTCCACAGTTACCAAAACCAACAGTAGCTGAAACTAAAACAAACGGCCATAACGGGCCTTTCATAACAGACCTAGGGCTGCATTTTAAAAAAAAATCGTTTCTCCGATTCAGATAGATCATGATTTGGATCTTAGTAGAGTTGCACGATACCCGCAGTACCCACGGTATCCTGTGGTGCCAAATTCTACACAACGGTACTACCGTGGTTTACTATACTACCGGTGCCAGTTTCTCACTGCATGCTACTCCCTTGCAAACAAACCCACATGGCAACTATTGCAGCCGAACTACACAACTGCTGAATGATTGGCTGTTTGTTACTGGTGACATCCGGGGATAAGAAAAAAAAGGTGCAGTATCGCAATAATATCCGGGTACTTTGTCTGGTATAGTCTCGTGGTTACTAATTTTGGTATCGTGACAACTCTAGATCTTAGTGAGCCAAGACTGGCCGTACACCTGTTTCAGTTAACAATAATCTGAGAACGGGGTTTAGAGAACAAAGGTTCAGCCCTACTGCAGGTTCTTCATGTACAGTATGATGAGGATAATGCAGTTTTTCTACCTGCCACTTCCACAATGTCCCCAGGGACAATGTCTCGAGCTCTGACTCTCTGGACGCTCTTCTTGTCCTGTCGGTACACCTTGCCCATCTCCGGCTCGTACTCCTTCAGGGCCTCAATGGCATTCTCCGCGTTACGTTCCTGGAAGACACAACGACAGTCTGCATTTGTTGGGTGCATTGGTTTAACAATCTCAAACCATCTTATCATCGTCTTTTGTGTTTCTTCAGTTCTTCTTAGGGCAAAGGAAATTTAGTTTTGGTGAAAAGTCTTGTATTTATACAGCACATTCCACCTGTTCGTACTCGAAGCAAAAACACTTTGGCGTGAGATCCACATACCAGGGATCCAACCACTTGGTTTGTGGATCACTCACTGGGTATTACATAACACCACCATGGCTGAGTGTGATCTGAGGTGCCATCTCTCCCCTAAGTTGAAAAACTAACTTGTGAATATTTAAATGCCTTAATGCAAACATCACACCACCAAGCACAGACCACAGGAGCACACGCACAAGGCCATTAAAACTCGCAGTTGGCCAGATTGGGTTTTTGTTAAAGCCTAAACTAGGTCAACAGGAAACAAGAACCACGTAGATTTTCCACATGGGTCAGTAGGTTAACTAAACAATGAGTTTTGTTGATGCATTCCTGATTCGGACCAACTGTGCCTGTAAGAAACTGCAAGTTTATCTTTTTATGTCAACAAGGAAGCATTTTACCAAAAATAGATCGCTTTGCTCCCAAAGAGTTTAAAAAAAAACCAGTAGAAACGGAGGTAGAGCCTTCAGCTAGCAGGCTCCTTTCCTGTGGAACCAGCTCCCAGTTTGGGTCTATGAGGCAGAACTTTAAGATTAGGCCTAAAACTTGAAGCTTGTAGTTGGAAATGGCTCAGGTGGCCCCTGAACTATTGCTTTATTAAGCTGCTATAGGCCTAGGCTGCTGGGGGGCGGGGGGGTCTGAATGTCACCAGATTCAGTCAGGACTGTTGACGTTGGACAAGGCAAATGCAAGACGAATATTCTACATCAGTGGTTCCCAAACTTTTCACAGCCCGAACCCCTTCAGACATTTGACCTCCAGCCATGTACCCCCTACTCTTGCACACTTCAGACTCCTCATCGCTGTCCGTGGCTATGCTAGCAGCTTCACTAGCCTCAGTTGAGGTCTCTCTGGAAGGGCAATCTATCCATTTTAGCCATTTATCCATTTTTAGCGGTTAGCCGGGTGACCTAGCTTACCTCACACTGATGACTTGACAGCTCAGATGACAGAAAGTCATCAGAATTGTTGACGACACAATTTAAAGAATCGTGCTTTGCTTGTTTCTGGAGGAAAAATAACTGTAGCATGTATAGCTATATCATCAGGAGATTTGCACCTGCCCACCAATCATAAGACATTTCAGGGAATCCACGTCTTTCTTATTTAGGTGACCTAGCGCTAGCTACATTAGCAGCATATGATACATAGCTTCAAAGCCAGTTGTCCTACAATCTATTAACATAACATTTAGGTGGAGAATCAGAAAATGGGAAAAAAAAAACGTAATCAGGTTCAGAGTCAACTTCCCCTACGTCACTTTGCATACCCCAGATTGGGAATCACTGTTCTAAAGGCCTCTAATGACGTCATATCGAAGACACCTGAGGCTGCCAGGACTGTGCACTAGTTCTATGGTGTTTAAGGTGTGGCCAAAGGCCGCTGTTAAGCACTAGGAGAGTATGTCCCAACATCTGTCATGACAACAAGAGTCCTCCCTGTGGACCAGAGCACTCTATTATGTTCTGAGTCATTTCTATTCGTAAATGCAAAAGATTCAAGGCGCTCTCACATACCTGCCATACTCCTACTATAGCATTAGCGATGAGGATGAGGAGGATGACGAAGGGTTCCACAAAGGCTGTGATCGTCCCTTCCCCTTCTTCAAACCATGCCAGCGTCTGCAAGACAGTAAAAAGCTGAAGATCTCCTCAAGTGTTAAAGATGAAATTCTACTAACGTGTGAATATCTTAACGTAAAGACGCACTGAAGTGTGACTTTTGTGCAACGTTAAGCATGTTAAACCAACTACTTGTGTTTTATGTGTGTGTGTATGTGTGGTTGGGTTTCCTTACAAAGGAGATGCACGCAGCCAGCAGCAAGATTCGAACCAATAAATCCTCAAACTGCTCCAGGACCAGCTCCCACAGTGACTTCCCTGCAAGAGGGACGCCAAGAAACAAAATGACACCATGAGTCTGCGTGATGTGAGGAAGTGAAATCAAGATCAAGACGAGGGCTATTACATTATTTTACGCCCAGTCTGCTTGACTCAGAGTTGCACACACTTTCTCAGTTAAGTTAAGTGCGTAGGGCTGTGTTTAAAAATAAAATAAAAATTAATTCATTTCGGATCCATATCAATCTTGATTTTAATGATATTCCCGCGCCGTCTCGTTAGAAACGGGCGCGACAGTAGTTGATGCCGGTTTTGAACAACAAATCCCGTGAGTTTAGTCGACGTGTCAGGGAGATCCAGAGCAGAGCCTGGAAGGATGATTTGATTTAAAGAGTGCGACGACAGAGCAGAGCTGGACAAAGGCAAAGACGCAGGACAGATGAGAAACTAGAGGGGGACGATTGTGGGAATAAGACAAATCTCTGGAGGCATTAGCTTTTAAGGACAAGCGTTTTAAAATCCGTCTAAATGAGTCAGGAAATCAGTAGCGGTACCCTGTCGTAATCAAGATTTTTTTGATAAGGGACACACAGACACACATTTATCTTATAGAGAATGAGACAAACAGATAACGCACCTTCTTCAGCTGGCAATTCTACAAGGAAGGAAGCAAAGAAAGATTTAGATGGATGTAAAGAGAAAACATTTCATTATTACAACTGTGTCGGTGGAGAATCTTTTGATATAAAGGTTTAGTATGTGAAATAACTGCGGTTTGATTGGATCAAATCATAAGAAAACAAAGCACAGCCGGACTCAGAACTGCAGACTTGGATGAAACGTCTTCCAGAAACCCAACCAAGCCCGGCTGTCTTTGCTTTCAGCTCGTGTTTCTGAGCGTACCAGGACCTGGGCGACTGGGAACCTTCACAGTCGTTTGGTTTAGGGCGCCGACGTTGATTAATTTACATGTTCCATATAAATTTAATGACTGTTTAACAAAACATTTTGTACCGTTGGGTCCCCATCGCTCCCTGTTCTTCTTCAGCTGCTCACAGCTCAGACCTGTGGTTTCATTTACGCCGAAGAAGCCAAGAACCTCCTCCACCGTCTTGGTATGAGCATTATCCATCACTGTGGGGTAGAGGGGGGGAGGGCGAGCAGTTAGTCAGTCAGTATTAACAATTAGTGATGATCTTACTCACAAACTACGAGGGCAGGAAGCTAATATTTCTATTTCTTGCTTGTAACGTGGCGTTTTTTACTGGTAAAATGTAAATGTTGTTTATGTTACATGTGCGCTGCACAGCCGGGCAACCACGCCAACGCTAACCCACCGAGACAGATGCACACAGGAGACAGGAATAAATAATGGGCCAAGGGATGTGACCTAGACCTTACAGAATATCTCACTGTGTTGCATCATATTGAACTAATCATTTCTTACTGTTTTGATTAGCTCCTTTCAGAAAGACAGACTACTTATTCATTTGATTGTTAAAGACTTCAGTTCTTCTACAAACCGGTAGCTTGATAACAATAATAATAGAACCATACAGAGCAATTAATTGCCTGTTATTTGTTATTCATATGATTCTTATCCATCGCTTTGGCGTGTGTGTAAGCCAGCAAGCTGAGAAAGTTAAAAACTTTCATGCCAGTGCATCTTTATTGGCCTCAATCATTCATCAAACCCTGGACAGTTAACTCGCAAACAATCCTAAAATCGCTAATGCCAATTTTTTCGCAAAATAAAACACGGAGCGACAGGCAACGTTTTCTGCACGGGAGCCCAACAACTATCCCAATAAACAGCTCTAATACTGATTGTTTAAAACACTAATATGTAACTTGAAGTGACTTGAAGTGAATCGCCTTAGAGCCGAGGCTAATGGTGTGGCTAATTCTGACGCTATGAAACACCTCCATGCCATATACTGATCTCATATGAAAGTAGACAAAGAGAACCCAATCAAACCAATGAAACAGAAATAATATACTTGCTCAACTGCTCAGAAGTGTTTCCAATCAATGTAATGAGACTCGGGTGTGGTTCAGCTCCTGGTTTAGTTCAAATAAATCAGGGATTTGTCTCAATCTGATGTTTGTGGACAAAGGAGCTTTGTGAGGAGCTCAGAGAAAGATTTGTTGTTGCTCATCAGGCTGGAAAAGGTTCCAGAACCATCTCTAAAGAGTTTATAATCCACAGTCAGACAGATTGAAGACAACTGTTCCTCTCCACAGGAGTGGTCCACCAACAAAGATCACTCCATGATAGTCTGAGAGGAACCAGAGGAACCCAGAGGAACTTCTAAGCAGCTAAAGGCCTCTCTCTCTCATAGGCCTTTGCTAAAGTTGATGAATCCACTGGTGGATGGACAAAGACTTTTGCCCGTCTGCAGTTTGATTAAGAACATGTGGGCAAGCCAGAAGACAACTGGGACAGTGTTAAGTGGACAGATGAGCCCAAAGTAGAAATAGTTTGGTTTAAATGAGAGGCGTCACGTTTGGAGATGAAACATCACTGCATTCCAGCACCAGAACCTCATCCCTCCACGAAACATGGGGGTGGTGATGTCCTTGTTTGGGCCTGCTCTACTGCATCATTGATGGACCAATGAATTGTGAATTATACCAGTGAACTCCAGGAGAAAATGTCAGGACATCTGTCCATGAGCTGAATGTGAAGAGAAACTGGGTCATGCAGCAAGACAATGAGAACCAAGAACACAAGTGGTTCTACAAGAGAACGGTTAAAGAAGAACAAGATGAAGGTCCCTGACCTTAATCCAATAGAAATGTTGTTGTTGGACCTGAAGCAGCAGTTGATGTGAGGAAACCCACCAACATCTCAGAACTGAAGTGGTTCTGTTCTGAGCAATGGGCTAAAATTCCTCCAAGCTGCTGCTGACGACTGTTCGTCAGTTACCGGAAACATCTAGTTGATGTTAATGCTGTTGTTCACGTCAGCTGTGATGCTTTGAGTCATTTTATGCATGACTGTTGAAAAATTTGAAGGAGGCAGATGTATACATGCACATATATAGCAAGTATATCAAATAAAACATGATTATTATATATACTTTTTTGCTTTATATAAGTATTTCATTAAATAAATTGTTGCTTTTACTAAATACATTTCATCTTCCTGCATAAATAAACATCAAATGTTCCAGTTTATACGTTACAGTGCAGTGTTGCCTTGAGTCAACAATGCGTTGGTAAATAAATAAACTAAATATAAAGCCTCACATACAGCAGTTAGCTGCTAGGCTAGCTGGCTAGCATCAGGTTAAAACGTTAATCCTCTCTTACCAGAGCAGTCGGTGTCTCCGTGTTATCGTGTCACCGCTATCTAACTAGTTTGAGGAAGACGGGATATATATCACAACACCATCCGTCCTTTGAAGAACTCCCCACAGGACAGGGACGAAAAATAAAACAAACAGCAGAAAATAGAAAAATATATAAATATATATATATGTAATTCTTTTTTAAAAAAACAAGATGACAGCCGCTCATACGTGAAAAAGCATCACGGACACATCTCTATTCTGATAGCTCCCGAATTATCCGCCAAACACGTATTAAAAAAAATAAGGCTAATTTAAGGCAAACGTTTAAATATAGTTAAAGATTAGTTTTTCTACACTGCGTGCTATTTATCACTGCTCATCCCTGCTGTAGGAGTATCACGGCAACCTGTTAGCATCAAGCTAACGCTCACAGAAACGCCACATCCGGTGGAAACTTTCAAAATAAGGAGGGCCTCTGCGCTTGTGAAATTTCTTGACAGTTACATTTTGAGCGTTCTCCGGCTGGTGCGCAGCCAGTAGATTTTAAATAAAATACAAATTCATCTATATTATCGTGTGATTAAGGTGAATTTTCTGGAGCTGGACGCTGTTTGTCAAGGAACGTACTTGAATAACGGTATTCGACGCTTTCCTTAACCGGAAGTAAAAATGAACCAATGAGAGGCGCGTAAATCAGACAGATGTACACTGCAGCGAATCAGCGTATAGAACCACTAAGGTCCCGCCCACTCGGAGATTAAGTTTTCTTTTATCCACTCGCGTCATCGGTGACCGGAAGTGGATAAAAAGAAGAATTTACGTTTACAAATTATGAAGAAAATATTTAATACTACGGCCGCTACTACTAATACTAATAATATTTTGTTTTATAAAAATCTTTATGAGAATAAGGATCAATAAAGTTTAAATGACACGGCAGAATTGTTATTATTTTATTATTTTAGTAGTAGTAGAGTTACTATAAAATATTTTATTTATTTATTGAATATTCCTCGTGACCGTTAATGATGGGAGGACTGTTGTTAAATTAAATTAAATTAAATTAAATTAAATTAAATTAAATTAAATTAAATTAACACAGCTGCTTTCCAGTTGTGTGGATGACGCAAGACTTCACTTTGCCTTTGTTGTTTTCTTTTTATTTGGATTTTATCTCAGTCAAGTCATATTTGAAACATCACATTTCTTTTTTGTACATATTTGTCCACGGTGGGTCTGCAGAGACACCCGTCTGACTGTGGTGCTCACATTTCAGTTACGTGTGCATTTGTGTACCTGCTACTAGGTTTAATGCAGTTAAAACCTATATTATGTCATTAAATTTCAAGAAGACGTAATTTTATGGGGTCATATTTTTGAGTGATTGACACAAAACAGGATTTTCCAGCAAACATACAAATTTGGAGAGTATTAGTTTTTGGTTGGTGAGCCGTGCATCAAACTTGGTGACTGCAAAATGAACGTAGATGTCCTCGTTAGTGTACAGCAAATACATTATTCCTCCTACACCTACGCCATGAGGACTTTCTGAACTGATAAGTAAATGAATAACTGGTTTTCCAGAAGGAAGTCTCTCCTCTCTTACATCCCTGCAGTAGTTTATCTCATTTCCCTGGTTGAATCAGACTCAATTTAACCTCTTGCAGTTATTGGACCAGTTTCCTTGATGTTACCGTCTTTGATGCAACGATGCATCTGTGTAAATGTTTGACAGCTGTTACCAAATAAAGAGGCGACCGGACGGGGCCTGACAGGGTGCAGATCATGCCGTTACATGTCTGATGTGTTTCCATTCCTTCAGATGCTTGAAAGAGAAACTTGTGTGTTGTACATTTTTATGACAGTGTGTTCTCGGATTAATAAAACCAGAGCAGTGATAAAGGCAGTATAGGACACGGATCAGCCACAACATTAAGACCACCAACCGGAAAAGTGAATAAAACAGATGATGTTGAACCAGAGTAACAAGGAAAATGTTCTTAAAATAAGTGTTAGAAGAGGAAAATTTGATTTGCTAAAAGCAACATGGACAACAATGCATGGTCAACACTTTACTGAGAGTTGAGACTATGGCATTTTGTCTTCTTGGTTTATTTCTTTTTATTAATGTTCCCGATTTTTGACTTCTTTTACTGCCTTGAACTGTTTGTCGCTTATGAGAACCAGTATTTCAGTATTTTGTTCTTTGGGTGCACATGTGCTCGGTGAAAAATCACAATAAATCTTGAATCTCTAAAAACAAGTAGATTAATGTTGACGCGAGGAAAATATTAACAGCAGTTAGAACAACAGTTGTGTCTTTACAGGAAGCACTACTGACACAGACTGCACTGTGTCATAACACTGACAGTAAAACAATAAATTACGTTTGGTCATTTTCTGTTTTTAAAATTTAAAAAAGATAAAAGAGGAGCTCATCCGGTTCAAGGTTCAAGTTGTGCTGGTTCATCGACCCACCACAATAACAAGCTGTAACAGTTTATGAAGATAGTTTAGGAACAAAATACAAATGCTCTAAAGCACAAACTGTACCTGGTAAGAAGAATTATCTGGAAGACAAAGAACAAAATAGATAAAATATTTGATATATATCTAGCAAACGTGTTGGTATTCCAGGAGGAGGTGCAGAGACGAAAGCTCGGATCAGAACATCACTAAAACAGAAGAGTCAGTGGTCGACTCCATTACTTTTCTTTTTAAATCCACTTCTCAGTCATACAGGTCATGGTTCTCTAAAAAAAAAAAACTCTACAAGTCCAGTTTCCATCTTTAAACCTTTTTTGGATAGTCACTTCCTTCTCAGAATCATTCATTCATTCATTCATTCATTCATCTTCTATGACCGCTTATTCCTGTGAAGGGTCGTGGGGTTTGCTGGAGCTTATCCAGTCCATCGCAGGGCTAACACAGACAGACGGACAACCATTCACACCTACAGCTGATTTAGAATCACCAATGAACCTAAGCAGCATGTCTCTGGATGGTGGGAGGAAGCTGGAGAACCTGGAGAGAACCCACGCAGACACAGGGAGAACATGCAAACCCAGGACCCTCTCGCTGTGAGACATCAGTGCTAACCACCACTCCATAAAACTATTCAAGTTTTTAGATTTTTGAATTTCAATTGAGGACGGGCACAGGTGACGTGGTTCGCACTGATGCCTCACAGCGAGAAGGTCCCACGTTCTAATCCATGGGCCGACTGGTTCCTTTCTGTGTGGAGTTTGCATGTTCTCCCTGTGTCTGCGTGGGTTCTCTCCAGGTTCTCCAGCTTCCTCCCACCGTCCAGAGACATGCTGGTTAGGTTCATTGGTGATTCTAAATTGGCTGTAGGTGTGAATGTGAATGGTTCTGTGATAGGAGGGTCTGGAGGATGTACCCCGCCTCTCGCCCAATGACAGCTGGGATAGACTCCAGCAGACCCCGTGACCCTTCACAGGAACAAGTGGTTACAGGAGATGAATGAATGAATTTCTATTGTTTGTCTCCACAGTTTCTTCTGGTAATAATAATGACAGTACACCTCACAGTCAAACATTTCCTCTTCTTATTCAATTTGTCTCACATGACATTTTTTCTTTTATTTTAACTTTATTGTGCCTACTAGTTGCACAGCCACAAACACACAAATGATTTTTCACTCAATCTTTGTCTGAGCAACGACAGAAACTATTTTCCGAAAGTAAAAAGGTCGTAAAAAAGCGTTTAGTCAGCTTAACGGGAAAGAGCGTCTGAAACACTTCCTTCTCCAGTTAATGTTGACACACGAGGCAAAGTCCATTTTTTTTTTTTTTTTATTGTTAAGGTGAATATAAAAAGAGCACATCCCCACCCGTCTTCACTGCATCGCCTGGAAACAGAAGACTTCATCACAGACTCTTGACTGCTGCTCGGCTCTGTAAGTAACACTCGCTTTACATAATGACTGGAGTGAATTTACTGCGGACGCTGATGTAGAAATGCTGCTTATCTCTCTCTCTGCAGTTCATTATCTCTCACCATGAAGACTGTGATGATTCTGTGCCTCGTCCTCTGTGCTGCTCTGTCCATCAGGGCTGCAAGCGGTGAGACAAAATACTGATGTGTTCAAGATCAATGAAGTGTTTCTTTTGAGAATTTTTCTACATTTGTGCAAAGAAAGAAAAAAGACTCAAAACATCAGAGGATTTCCTGAGAATTATCAGTAAGTTGTAAAACTAAGTGAAGCCTTGTTTTCAGTATCTGCTGTACAGCAGTTACCCGTAACTAAACATTTCTGGTAACTGACGAACAGTCGTCTCCAGCAGCTTGGTTCCTCAGAACAGAACCACTTCAGTTCTGAGATGTTGGTGGGTTTCCTCACATCAACTGCTGCTTCAGGTCCAACAACAACATTTCTATTGGATTAAGGTCAGGACTTTGACTTGGCCGTTCCTAAACATTCATCTTGTTCTTCTTTAAACGTTCTCTTGTAGAACCGGCTGTGTTCTTGGGCTTATATGAGTTGTCATGCTGCATGAGCCAGTTTCTGATCTTCGACAGTCGACCTGTCCCTAAAAGTCATCTTAAATCTTCTCCATTTGTTCTCAGTCCGTCTGTTTTGAGTCATTTTTATGCAGAAATGTAAAAGATTCTGAAGGACGTAGATACTTTCAAGCTGTACTGTATGTGATATATTTACTTTTGTCCTTTTCTCCAGTTGAAGCTGCCATTGTGCAACAAACAGATACACCTGCACCAGAACCAGGTCACTGGCAATTATACATATTATTCAATAGTCTAATAATTGTTAATTTGTTATTATGCGTCACAGTGAAATCTTAATTTCTAATTAAGCGGCATTGTTGTTGTTGTTGATTTGATTTGTTTGCGAGGCAACCAGTGTCCCTCAATAATCACGGATCTCGTTGGGTCTCACAGAATCCAATGCTGTTGCTGCTGTTGCTGCTGATGATGATATTGATGCTGCTGATGATGAGATTGATGCTGCTGATGATGATATTGATGCTGCTGATGATGCTGCTGATGATGCTGCTGACGGAGCCGCTCTTCTGCCTCAAGGTTAGAAAAAAGAAATGTTTCTGAATCAAATCCACGGAAAATCGCACGCTAAAAAAGCATCAAAGTCAACAGTCCCAGTAATGTCAGGAATGTTTTCCTAAATCTTCCAGCTCGATTCGGGTTCTGCCTTGCTGGCTGGATTAGTCACCGTGGTAACTGCTACTTGTTATCCAACAATCCTGACACCTGGGGAAACGCTGAGGTAATAACAATAAAGAAAGCGAAAGAAACAGATTGGAGCTCTCGTTTCTTGAAGGCTTTTCATCCAGACCTTCAGCTCTAACAGACTGGTGGGGTCGTTGCGGTTTAAACAGGAACATATACAGGTGTTGTCCATCACATGACTAGAGTCCGTTGACAACCAGATACTCACCTGTAGTTTTCAGAAAACTGTTTAGATCCTGTGGTTCCCCCATCAGCCTTTTAGAGCTAAAGAACTTGATGAAACGTCTTCAGGAAACCCAACACTTCCAGATGTCTTTGATTTCGCTTCATTTAAGATAAACCACGACCTGGACGCCTGAGAACATTATCGTCTTCTCTTTCCTCATCTTCTTCTGCAGAGTTTCTGTGCCAGCTACGGGAGCAGCCTGGCCTCAGTCCACAACATCTGGGAGTACACCTTCCTCCAGCGTTTGGTCCAGACTGGGGGCCACTCCTTCGCCTGGATTGGCGGTTACTACTTCCAGGTTTGTTCAAACATTTGATGAATTTGACTGTGATGCCCTTTTTGAACGCTTTTAAGAGTCACTTTTTCTTGTCATGGTGTCTCGGACGCTTATTTTCTTAAACGAGTTGTCGAGCTTGCACCTGGTGGTGAATTAGCCAGCAGGGATTTACCCCACCCAGAGAGTTCATCGTGCTCTGTTTAAGTTCTGCCGTGTCAGTCAAATCATTTGGGAAGATTTGGAAGAGCATGTAGTGATGGCGATGTAGTCAGACACAGTCACCTGAGCGCCGTGGAGTTGAATTTGTTCACAACAAAATGGCTAGGAGATGAAAGATATTTAGATTCTACCATTACAGTTGGTGTAAAACATATTAACAGTAGTAAAGTTTTTTTTGAGTCATACATTTGTGTAAAAAAGTGCAAAAAACCAAACAAACAAAAAAAACCTGTAATTGAAAATTCTTCCAGGGGGTGTGGAGATGGGAAGATGGCTCCTTGTTTGACTATTACAACTGGGATACGACCGCTAGCACCAACTTTTACCAGTGCCTGCAGCTCAACGCTCAAGGTAAGAATAATAAATACTGAAAATGAATTATAGTAGTAGACTGTATAAAGACAGACAGCAGAACTGCTTTGCTAAAGTGAAGCCAAAGCAAGTAGAGCTCCCCCTGGTGCCTAGCTGCAGTATAGGTCATAAGCCCCACCCCCTCCATGTTAGTGGGCGGGACATGGGACAAAATAAAACACTCATCAAATACACTTATTACCAGGATGGTTTCTTCTATTTTAGGTAGTAACTATAATGCTGATCCATACTTAAGTGTCAAATGTTTGGATAAGTTTCGAGCTTCAAGATGGCGCCACCTTTCCCTCGGGGAAATAGCGTCATTTTGGCCAATGCAGGGAATTGACAACGCGTTGTCCATATTTATCAATCTACGATATTAACGCACATGTACACACACACGCACACACACAATCTTGTTTTCCCTTACCTTTGCAAACTTCTGATATGTAATACTGGCTAATTTTTCTGAAT
Source organism: Planiliza haematocheilus (assembly GCA_005024645.1). Lineage (NCBI taxonomy): Eukaryota > Metazoa > Chordata > Actinopteri > Mugiliformes > Mugilidae > Planiliza > Planiliza haematocheilus. The sequence continues at coordinate 100,737 of SRSE01000487.1, forward strand.
AAACAAATTCACAAGTCTAATATTTCTGTTTAAATATGTATACTGTAGATTTATACTTCTTTATATTGCTTTTTATTTTTTTTTCAGATTCCAAGGGCTGGTCTAATCACGGCTGCAACATGCACTTCCCTTTCGTCTGTCAGCAGAGTATGAACTGCTAGTCGTCACGACAACACGTTCAAAGTATTTGCTAATTTTCACACATGATGCCAAAGCTGCTGTTTTTATTTCATCGTCGTTTTTAATGTCACGTTTAAACCTGTTTCACCCAAATCACTGAAATGCACATATGTCAGTACAGCAACTGTGATTGTAACACAACTGTAGCAGTAGAGTTCAGTGTCTGAATGTTTCAGTGTGTGAGAGATCTGTTTTAGAATGACAGTCCATGAAACTTGAATGAAATTAAACGGCATATTGCCATATACATTTTGATACATCAGCCAGTAGCTTTTTGCAATCTGACTTTCACAGATTTTCCTTTTTTTTTTTTTGCATTAAAAATATTTGTTAATTTTGAAAAGTTTACTTGAGGAATATGATTTGTGTTGTTACTGATATTTCACTGATATTGAATGAAACATTACGTTAGAGAACAATCATGTTGAAGAGTTGTGGATCGTACATGATCCAGCAGGTATATGTGGTCGTTTACCTCAATATTTACTGTAATGCAGACTGCATGTCATGATGCAGTCTGTGTTGTACCTGTCACTCTTTTTTATTGTGTGTAATTAAACTGTTAAATTAAAAGGTTAAAATGTCATCTTCAAATGTGCATTCAGTTATTTAATATTAGTTTCACTTGAAAGTCATTATCTTTTGTCAAGCCCAGTTTTCACAACCATTTAAATAACTCATAGTATATATTTACCAAAACAACAAAAAACACTGAGACACAAATGTTTTTCAGTCCATCTTTGCCTTTGTCATAAAGTAATGATAATAATATTAATTACATTTTTAGGAAAAACTGCATCAACATCTATTGCTATGCAGATGACACCCATCTATATTTATCCATGAAATCAGATGAAACTAATCAGCTGGTTTAACTCAAAGACATAAAGGATGAACTTTAACTTCCTGCTCTTAGACTCAGACTAAACAGAAGTCATCGTACCAGGCCCTGAACATCTCAGAGATTCATTATCTAATCTTTGTTTCTCTGGATGTCATTAACTTGGTTCTGTCAAGGTTCTGGGTTCTATCCAAAAAAGGTTAAAAAAAAGGCAACTGGACTTGTAGAGTTTTTTGAAAAGATGTTTCACCACTCATCTGAGTAGCTTCTTCAGTTCTAGGGTTACTCAGGCTCGGGCTACTTGGCTGAGTGGTGAAAAATCTTTTCAAAAAACTCTACAGGTCCAGTTGCCTTTTTTTTAACCTTTTTTTGGATATACCATGACCTGGATGACTGAGAACCGTCGCAGATGTTCTGGGTTCTAATCCATCAACCAATGGGGACCTTTCTGTGTGAGTTTGCATGTTCTCCCTGTGTCTGCATGGGTTCTCTCCAGGTACTCCGGCTTCCTCCCACATGCTGCTTTGCTGGTTAGGTTCATTGGTGATTTTAAATTGGCCGTAGGTGTGAGTGTGAACGGTCGTCTGTCTCTCTGTGTTAGCCCTGTGATAGACTGGAGACCTGTCCAGAGGTTTTTTGAAATATGATTGGATTAAAGGTCTAATGGAAAGTTACAGTGCTGGAATCAGTGCAGCTGAGAGACAGACAAGCCATAACATGAAAAGAGTAGGCTATTGGGAATAATTTAATAAGTTAAATGAGAAGATATTAAAATGTAAGTCAGTGATTTTGATAAAGTTTAGGCCAGCAGAGAAGGCCTTGAAGGCCCTGACGGCTCACCGCTGGTGTTAAGTGACCACTTACTGATTTGTCTACCATAGTTCTGAGTGTTAGCTGCTTGTTACTGACGTGGTTTTTGCCACATTGGATTTATCCATAAACAACAGATGAATGGTAGTTTAGAGAATGAATGTTGGTAAGATCTCTAAAGCTGAAGCTGAACTCCATTAAGAAAAGTGACATGGAGCTGAACATATTCCACATTTTTACACAAAGTACTGTACACAAAACATTATTCGTTCATGACATGTATTTTATTTTTGTTTCTGTAAAACACTTGTATCAAAAAAAAAAGAAAGGAAAAGGGCAATCATCATTCAGCCTTTGGCTTTTTATCAGTCTGATTTTACAGGAAAGTAGCATAAAAAAACGGTAGAAACAATAGTTGGAATAAACAACATCAATCACCAACAGTTCTTAATCTCAGACACTGCTGGTAGGAGAGTCCCAGTCTGTCTCCTAAAATCTAAAAATACACTCAAAACATGAAGCATCATAATCCAGTGATTGTGAAGAGTTACGATGAGTCGACATGACTGCGTCTTGATGTTTGATGGTTTAGCAGTCTGTTTTCCTCACGCAGATATACGGATATGACGTAGTGCATACATTATTGGACCAGCCCGCTGCAAGAGAAAAGGTCGACGCGTTAAGTCAGACATATGAAATGAAAAAGAAAACCTAAAGTTCTTATGGGACGTTCCAAATCATTTCCTCTCATTTTCTTTTGTCTTTTGGCAGAAGAAATATTTTCCGTCCTTGCTCAGGCAAAGATGGACCAAGAAACGAATGTTTGTGTCTCTGAATGTCTTCTCTGAATTAGCAAATATATATTCTATTGGTTATGATATGCTGCAAACATCCCTATGATTAGTCACTTCAGGTAAAAATAAATAAATAAATAACACATATATGATAAAAGTGTTTTGTCTCACCTCTGGCATTAAGGTAGATACACTGGCGAGTACTGACAGAGGATTGTGAATACCAGTTGGAGTAGCTGAAGGAACTCTGGTCCAACCATCTCCAGGTCTAGACATAAAAAGTAGATATTAATTAGACATGTGTTGGTCATCAATAATTATATCATTTATTACAGGAAGTCAGATGTGTTGGTAACATCAGTGAAGTCCCGAAAGTAGACAAAAAGAACCCAGTGGAAAAACAAATTAAAACGAGACACATTTAATTATTCAAGATAATGAGCCAATATTACATATCTGTGAGGTGCAAAGTTGAAAGAACTTGGGAACATTTCTGCCAGTCTGCAGTTCAATTAACATCATGTGGACAAGGCAGAAGACTACTAGGTTCTCTAGGTTCTCCAGCTTCCTCCCACCGTCCAAAGACATGCTCATTAGGTTCATTGGTGATTCTAAATTGGCCGTAGGTGTGAATGTGAATGGTTGTCTGTCTCTCTGTGTTAGCCCTGTGACAGACTGGAGACGTGTCCTTTAATGAATGAATGAATTCTGAATTCTACCAGTGAACTACAAGAGAAAATGTCAGGACATCTGTCCATGAGCTGAATCTGAAGAGAAGCTGGGTCATGCAGTGAAACAATGAGCCCAAGAACACAAGTGGTTCTACAAGAGAACGGTTAAAGAAGAACAAGATGAATGTTTAGGAACGGCCAAGTCAAAGTCCTGACCTCAATCCAATAGAAATGTTGTGGAAGGACCTGAAGCAGCAGTTGATGTGAGGAAACCCACCAACATCTCAGAACTGAAGTGGTTCTGTTCTGAGGAACCAAGCTGCTGGAGACGACTGTTCGTCAGTTACCAGAAACATTTAGTTGATGTTAATGCTGTTTCACTTACTTCTGCAACTCACTGATATAATTTCAATTTAATTTTCTTCAATAAGTATTATTTCAACTTCATGTGTTTGATTGGCTTCTCTTTGTCTACTTTCAGGATGTGTGTGAAAATCCACTGATGTTTTAAATCACTTTTAAGCAGAAATGTAGAAAATTCTGAAGGACATGTGATTAAATAACCTGGAAGTAGAATCCTCCCATCCAGGCAGTAGTATGTCCTGCTTCTCTGGTGAGCTCTTGCAGGAAACTGTAATCAAACAGGTCGTGGGCAGAAGCCAAGGAGGCCCCGTAACTGGCACAGCTGGCCTTGGAGGGAGATGCATAAATGTTGTGTTAATATGACAAAATGTATTGTACACACTGTAAAAGGTGAATGTGTTTCTTTGAGTAACAAATGTAAATCACCACAGCACTGGTCCAGGATGTGCTGGAGGCCACATACAGATAGCAGTCACCCTTGTAGTTGACCCAACCAGAGGGACATGTGAAGAACCGTCCTGTAGAGCAGAGAGACGACCAGAAAACAGATTAATGTGAATAGATTGAATACAAAAATGTAATATTCAGGGTTTCATCTGAGACAATAAACCTTGGGGTGATGAGGCCACCTCTCCAGCAGAAACCTTCTCAGAGTGTTTTGCTAAAAGGAGAAGAAACAAGTCACATTATAATCATATTCTTTACACTGATATGGAGGAGTTAACAAGTCACAATATGTTTTTACCTTCAGGAATGAAATCTGCAGCTTCCTCTTCTACCACTGAGACACAAAGAAAGAGAAAAAAAAACTGTTTAAACAGTCTGATAGTCATCTAACTGAAAATTGAGGACAACAAAGACAGTGAGTACCAAGTAAACCTCTGTAACATTAGGTAGAGAAATCACATAATTATCAATAAATATCATAAATATCTATAAATTCTATAAATGTGTACTTTTCAACATGAATTTACTACAACATAATGCATAAACTATGAAGTAAACAGAGGCTGATCCAATAAAGTAAATATCCGTATGCTAATATCAGAAATATTCTTAATGTAACCTTTTCAAAATTAGCAATGGAAAATTTCAAAGCAGCCATTTTGGAAAAGGCCGCCAAAAGCCTGCTACTGACTGTAGAGCACCAAGGGACAGATAGTAAGTGTCAGATTATACACAATGAATTAAAACAACGGGAATTCAGTTACAGTCTGTTCAAAAAGTCAAATCACGGTGAGTTCAACTTACACTGGTTGTCCTGCTGCAGCTCTTGTGGTGCAGCTTCAGCAGCTCCAACTAAAAGAATATTATTATTATTATTACTATTATTATGCTTTTAATTAATTCAGAGAGAGTGTAAGAGCCTGTGTGTGTCTAACCCAACTGTCTTAGTAATAAGTGCAGGTCAGGGTGTAGTCACAGTTTCTCAATATTTCATCAAAACAAATGACAACAAATGCCACTGACATTGTTTTTACTACCTTTTATGTTCATTTTGAGACTATCCACACAATTCTCAATCACCTATCACCTCATTGTGACTTCCCTGATTTTGCCTCCATCTAGTGGGATAATGATGGTACTACATATAACAATTACAATATAGCCACCTTGTACTGAGGGTTAGTTTTACACTGATGTAAAGTCTTTGATGACTCGTTTCCGTCGGGAGTGAACATGTGTGAACAACAGCTACATGGAAGAAATATTAAAACTTTTATGGATTCTATAATGTGCACACTTGCAGAATTTGAATTTGCTTCTATTTCCACTATAAACCTTTATAGAATATGTTTGCTTTGAGGTATTTCTATAAACTCTTGGTCCGCTTCTAGTCAGTGGTATGGCTGTTCGTGATGTCATTGCAATCCGGATGTTTTCTACTATCTAATCTAGAAGACATTTTAAATTTCCCCTTTGTTTATCATCAGTTAATCATACAAAGTAACAGCCATAATGATAAAAACACTAGGAATTCATTTCCTATCCATAGAGACCAGGGTCATGAATATAGACCTGACAGTTCTGGTCAGACAGTTCTACTAAAACCTTTCTTTCTACTCTCTAATCTAGAAGACTTTTTAAATTTCTCCTTTTGTTTATCACTAGTTAATCAGACATAACACTAGGAATCCATTCTCTGGAGTCTGAGCTATCTATATAGACCATATAGGGTCATGAATATAGACCTGATAGTTCTGGAGCTATTCCTGATTTATTTTGGGTTTGTCTCTTTAGTTAGGCCAGCTTCACCTCTCAGCAACATAGGGTTTAAGAGGTCAACAAACTGAATCTGTACAAGTGAAGAGAAATGCTCTAACCTGCTGCAGCCGTGGCCACAAGAACACCAGTGAGAAAAACAGACAGAATCAGGAGAGCCTTCATGGTGATGATGATGATGGTGGCAAGGATGGAGAATAATGACGTTGCTTAATGTCTGATGGAAGACAGAATCACAGAGCAGACAGTCGATTTTATAAAGAGTATTTATATAGCATCAATAGCAATAGAAATCTTTACAGTAGCAGCACATGAGAAGAAATTAGAGACAATCCCCCAGCAGCCTAGACGTATAGCAGCATAACTAAGGAATGGTTGAGGGTCACCTGTGCTAGCCCTAATTATAAGCCTTGTCAAAAAGGTTAAAAGTAGAAGGTGTCTGTCCCCTCAACACAAATTGGAAGACATGTAGTGTATTGGAAGTCCCCAGCAGCCTAGGCCTATAGCAGCATAACTAAAGGATCCAGGATCACCCGGCCCAGCCCTAACTATAAACCTTGTCAATTTTTTTGTTCTAACCTTAAAGGTAGAGTGGGTGTCTGCCTCCTGAACCCAATCAGGGAGCTGGTTCCTCAGGAGAGGGACCTGGAACTTGAAGGCTCTACCTCCCGTTCTACTTTAGAAACTCTAGTAACCACAAGTAAGCGAGGACTGTGAGAGCAAAACTATCTATTGGGGTGGTATCGTAAAAGAAGATGGATCTAGGCCCTTAAATTCTAAGAAGGAGAAGGAACAATAGGTGTCTTACCTGGCAGTCAAATGTGCGGCAGCGATATTCAGGCGTCAGCTGAGTGATGCAGTGTCAATGAGGAGGCTGCTCTGTCCTTTAAATACATCTGCAGCTAAATAATGCCCTTTGACCGGATCATGAAAGGGTTTGTTTTACTGTGTTTTTTTCCTGAAATAGAGGCTATAAATCCTTCCCAAGACCAGTAAAGAAACGGTGATATGGATTGGACTGATATGATTTGTGATAACGTCACTAATGTATATGTTAACTTCCAAAGAAACAACTGACCCGGCAGCTTTCTTTTTATGATAAGGTTGTTCGCCATGCCCTTCCAGCCGTTTATTATTAACAACTTTGTTCAAAAATAGCATTGTGCTCTGAAATGGCATCTGATGATTAATCTGATCACACATGTCCAACCTTTCGTACCAGTGTTGACAGCTGGCATTAAATAAAATGTGTCTCCACATGCGTCCCCAGCCCCAGCAAAGATCTGATCCCAGTTTGTCTGTCCGTAAACAAACATCCATGACTAACTTGTGGTCAGTAGAATATTGTACCAACTGCTGTCTCTAATGGATCTCTACCTACTGCTGTTTCAAAACCATGAACAGTTGGTTGTTGACTAGGGGACATGATCCAGATTTTGGAAAAAGCTGTAAAGTCTCTCAAACCTTAAGTTCTTCTTCATTTTAGAGACAAAGCTCAGATTGATCTGAACCCTAGAAGCTTCTAAAAACTAAAATAAACAATTAGAAGAGGAAAACAGATGAAGAACAAAAAAAAAATCTTCATACACAATATTTAAATTATGACACTCTGGACTATTGTTTGCTCATTTGAAATAAAGATATATTTGAATAAACATGGGAATCATGGAGAAAATAAAGTAATCATTTCATAAGTTGATTCTAGTTTAGATTTATTTCTTCTTTAGTTATTTAGCAGCTCCAAGGACAGAATCTTTTACAAGGTTCTCATTACAAATGAACAGACATATTGGGTCAGGTTAGGTATCATGAGCATGGAAGCTTCCCATGCTCCTTTTGACGTCTTGCCTTTGAGACTCTCGTGTCAGGTGATAAATGCAATCACTGGAACGTGAGGTAATAAAGGAGTTATCATGACAACTTACCAGAACTGACGAGGTCCATTTATATGTGTGTGTCAATAAATGTTCTTTTGCAGTACCTTCTGTTACTGGAAACTGAGACAATAACACTTATTATATCAATGACTTCTTGCTCTGATAAGATAAAAAAAAATGTTTTTAGGCCTTGGTTGGTGAATGTAGTTCTGGACTATGGACAGAGTCCTGCTTTCTGTTTGGACCGATTATTTCTTTTTTTTTTTTTTTTAATTCTAATCAACTCCTTGTGACTAAACAACGTCTATGCACAGAAAAATAAAAAAATGATGAAGAACAAAATAAATAAATAAAATCAACTAGTTTTTATCATTTTGTCTTTGTCCAGTTAAAAAGGTGAAATGTAGGTACCATGTGACTCTCAGGTTGCGCTGAGAATAAAACATGTCAGCCTGCTTTTTAAACTTTTATGCACAAATTGATTACCTGAAAAAAAAAATGAATCAACTCATAATGAAAATGTTCTTAATTCATATACAACCCTATAACCTACGCAATGCTACTGATGTTATCACATTATAGTTAATATGAGTTTCTGAGACGTCTGCTCCACATAATCAACACTTACCTGAAAAACCTGCTGTATATAGCTTTTCATTTTTTTGCACCAAAATCTTTGCTAATTTTGAAAAGTTCATGTTAAGAATATAATTTGTGTTGTTACTGATACTGAATGAAATAAAATTACAGTTTGTTCATCAGTCAGTCATGTTGTAGATTGTACATGATCCAGCAGGTATATGTGCTCGTTTACTTCAGTCTTTAATGCATTTCACAGTGCAGTCTGCGTTATGCCTGCCACAATGTCAGTTTTTACTGTGTGTAATTAAACTTTTAAATTAAAAGGTTAATATGTCATCTTAAAATGTGAATTCAGTTATTTAATATTAGTATCGCCTGATAGTCATTATCTTTTGTCAAGCCCAGTTTTCACAACCAGTTAAATAACTATCATAACCATAATATATGTTTACCAAAACAGAGAAATAACACTGAGACAAATGTTTTTCAGTCTGTCTTTGCCTTTGTCATGAAGTAACGATAATAATATTAATGTCTATTGCTATGCAGATGACACCCAACTATATTTATCCATGAAACCAGATGAAACTAATCAGCTGGTTGAACTCCAAGACTTAAAGGGTGACCTTTAACTTCCTGCTCCTAAACTCAGACTAAACAGAAGTCATTGTATCAGACCCTGAACATCATTATCTAATCTTAGTTTCTCTGGAAGTCATTTCATTCGCCTCCAGTACTACTGTGGGAACATTCTGGGTTCTAATCCATTAACTGACTGCTTGTTAGGTTCATTGGTGATTCTAAATTAGCTTTGGGTGTGAGTGTGAATGTTTGTTTGTCTCTCTGTCTTAGCCATGTGATAGACTTGGTGACCCATCCAAGATGGACCAAGCTTCTCGCCCAGTGACAGCTGAGATCCTCCATCATAGGTTAACAGGGGCGATTTGCTTGTGCAGCTCACAACAGATGAACATGAACCGCTGGCTTGGTTTAAATGGAGCGTCCAATCAGAGGACATGAAAGCTCTGACGCCACCATAGATCACAGAGAGGGCCTAAGAATATGAACTTGAAATGTGAATAGTTAAAGGAACAGTGTCATTACAATGTGTTTCAAGCTTCAGACGCCTGCAGTTTTAATTGTGAAGGCCCAGGCAGATTTCTTTGACTCAACAGGCAACACATAATGGCTGAAATATGATTGGATAAAAGCTCTGATGCAAAGTTACACTGAAGGAATCACTGCAGCTGAGAGACAAACTATACAATGTAAAGAACAGGATACTGGAAATAATTTAATGAGATTATTGGGAAAATATTAAAATGTAAACCAGTGATTTTGATAACATTCAGGCCAGCAGAGAAGGCTTTGCAGACCTTGATGGCCTAACACTGGTGTGAAGTGACTACTTAGTGATTTGTTTGCCATAGAGTAGAGTGTTAGCTGCTTGTTACTGACATGGTTTTTGCCACATTGGATTTATCCATAAACAACGGATGAATGGTAGAATGTTGGTGAAATCTCTCAAACTGAAGCTGAACTTCGTTAAGCAAAGTAACAAGGAGCTCAACATGTTCCACATTTCTACACAAAGTACAGTACACAAAACATTATTTGTTCATGACATGTATTTTATTTTTGTTTCTGTAAAACATGGGTATCAAAAAAAAGTCAAAGACAATCATCATTCAGCCTTTGGCTTTTTATGATTTTAATTTTACAGGACAGTAACATAAAAAAAAGATAGAAACTGTAGTTGGACATAAACAGCATCAATCACGAACAGTTCTCAGTTTTAGACACTGCTGGTAGGAGAGTCCCATCCTGTCTCCCAAAATCTCAAAATACACTCAAAACATAAAGCGCCATGTTCCAGTGATTGTGAAGAATTAAGATGAGTCGACACGACTGCATCTTGACGTTTGATGGATTAGCAGGTGTCTGTTCTCCTCACGCAGATATACGGATATGCAGTAGTGCATACATTATTGGACCAGCCCGCTGCAAGAGAAAACATCAACTCAATAAGTCTGACATATGAAATGTTCTTATGGGACGTCTGAACAAAATCATTTCAAACATTCTTCTCTTCACATTTTATTTTGTCTTTTGGTAGAAGAAATGTTTCCCCTTCTTGTTCAGGCAAAGATGGACCTGAATCTCTGAATGTCTTCTCTGAATTAGCAAATATATATTCTATTGGTTATGATAAGTCTTAATTGTGCTGGTGAAAACTGGTGAATACTATTTTTTATGTTCAGGTTTTTAATATGCTGCAAACATCCCTATGATTAGTCACTTCAGGTAAAAATAAATAAATAAATAACACATATATGATAGAAGTGTTTTGTCTCACCTCTGGCATTAAGGTAGATACACTGGCGAGTACTGACAGAGGATTGTGAAGACCAGTTGGAGTAGCTGAAGGAACTCTGGTCCAACCATCTCCAGGTCTAGACATAAAAAGTAGATATTAATTAGACATGTGTTGGTCATCAATAATTATATCATTTATTACAGGAAGTCAGATGTGTTGGTAACATCAGTGAAGTCCCGAAAGTAGACAAAAAGAACCCAGTGGAAAAACAAATTAAAACAAGACATATTTAATTATTCAAGAAATTGAGCCAATATTACATATCTGTGAGGTACAAAATTGAGTGAACCTGAGAACCAAATCAAAGACATCTGTTTAGAACCTTTTCTTTGAAGGACAAAGACACTGCTCTCCAAAAAGAATATTTCTGCCCACCGTCCAAAACAATGGCCGTTACGTTCATTGGTGATTCTAAATTGGCCGTAGACGTGAGTGTGAATGGTGGTCTGTCTCTCTGGGTTAGCCCTGTGATAGACTGGAGACCTGGGTGTACCACTGCCTCTCGCCTAGTGACAGCTGGGGGGACACCTTCACGGGACAAGCTGTGACAGAAAATTAATGAATTCTGAATTCTCTAAGAGAAAATGTCAGGACATCTGTCCATGAGCTGAATCTGAAGAGAAACTGGGTCATGCAGCGAAACAATGAGCCCAAGAACACAAGTGGTTCTACAAGAGAACGGTTAAAGAAGAACAAGATGAATGTTTAAGAACGGCCAAGTCAAAGTCCTGACCTTAATCCAATAGAAATGTTGTGGAAGGACCTGAAGCAGCAGTTGATGTGAGGAAACCCACCAACATCTCAGAACTCAAGTGGTTCTGTTCTGAGGAATGGGCTAAAATTCCTCCAAGCTGCTGCAGACCACTGATCAGTCATTTAGCTGATGTTATTGTTGAAAACAAGGGTTCACTTACTTCTGCAACTCACAGATATAATTTCTATTTAATTTTCTTCAATAAGTATTTCTGTTTCATGTGTTTGATTGGCTTCTCTTTGTCTACTTTCAGGACATCTGTTAAAATCCACCGATGTTTTAAATCATTTTTAAGCAGAAATGTCGAAAATTCTGAAGGACATGTGTGCTTTAATAACCTGGAAGTAGAATCCTCCCATCCAGGCAGTAGTATGTCCTGCTTCACTGGTGAGCTCTTGCAGGAAACTGTAATCAAACAGGTCGTGGGCAGAAGCCAAGGAGGCCCCGTAACTGGCACAGCTGGCCTTGGAGGGAGATGCATAAATGTTGTGTTAATATGACAAAATGTATTGTACACACTGTAAAAGGTGAATGTGTTTCTTTGAGTAACAAATGTAAATCACCACAGCACTGGTCCAGGATCTGCTGGAAGCCACATACAGATAGCAGTCACCCTTGTATTTGACCCAACCAGAGGGACATGTGAAGAACCGTCCTGTAGAGCAGAGAGACGACCAGAAAACAGATTAATTTAATATGAAAAGCTTAAATACAAAAACATAATATTCAGGGTTTCATCTGACACAATAAACCTTGGGGTGATGAGGCCACCTCTACAGCAGAAAACTCTCCATCAGACTCTTTTGCTAAAAGGAGAAAAAACAAGTCACATTAAAATCATGGTTACTCTGATATGTAGGAGACAACAAGTCACGATATGTTATTACCTTCAGGAACAAATTCTGCGGCTTCCTCTTCTACCACTGAGACACAAACAGAAAAAAAAAAAACAGTTCAAACAGTCTGATAGTCATTTAATTATGTTGGTGAAAATTGTGGACAACAAAGACAGTGATTACCAAGGAAACCTCTGTAACATTAGGTAGAGAAATTACATAAATATCTATAAATTCTATAAATATACTGCACTTCGAACTCAACTTACACTGATTGTCTTCCTGCAGCTCCTGTGGTGCAGCTTTAGCAGCTGCAACTAAGAAAATATTATTGTTAGTAGTAGTACTATTGTTATTCTTTTTATTATTCTTATTATTCTTATGATTATTATGCTTTAATTCATTCAGAGAGAAGGTATGACCGTGTGTGTCTAACACAAATGTCTTGGTAAAAAGTGGACGTCAGGGTGAGTCACACTGTCTCTATATGTCTCAATTTTTCATCAGATCCCAAAACAATTGACAACAAATGCCAATGATATTGTTTTTGCTCCCTTTGATTATTCACCAAATTCTTAATCAGCTATGCAACACATGGTGTCCTTCCTGACTGAATCCCTGAGCCTGAGAGTAATGCCATAAATGGTTCTTTCCCCCCATCTAGTGGGCCAATGATGGTACTACATACAACAAGTACAATTTAGCCACATTGTACTCCAAGTTTACTTTACACTGTCATTCTGGACTGACTCATTTCACTTGGGAGTTGCATGTGTGAACAACAAGTACATGGAGGAAATATCAATATTTTTATGGATTCTATAATGTGCGCAATTGCAGAATTTGATGATGTACAAGGTAAATAAAATGTCCAAAGGTTTAATTGTGTGTACACTTCCTCATGTAGTGGGAATATGTTTATGTCTTTACCTTCAGGAACAAAAGCTTCCTCTTCTACCACTGAGACACAAACGGATGGGAAAAAAAACAGTTAAAAAGGTCAGACTGTCATATAATTATGACAGAGAAAATTGAGGACAGAACAAAAGACAGTCATTACCAAGTAAACCTCTGCAGGATTAGGTAGAAAATCACATAAATATCTATACATTCTATTAATGTATACTTTAAGATGTCATTTTAATATTTTAAATAAATGAAATGACCATATATACCTGTTCTTTCACAGAAAAGATTTCAACATGAATTTACTACAACAGAATCCATAAACTGTGACGTAATAAGAGTTTGGTCCAGTAAAGTAAATATTCATATGCTATTATTAGAAACAACATCAATGCCAGACTTAACGTGACCTTTTCAAAATTAGCAATGTAAAATCCATCAAAGCCGCCATTTTGAAAATGGCTGCCAAAAGCCTGCTACTGACTGTAGAGCACCAGGGGGCGTTTGGTAAGTATCACATTAGACACAATGAATCAAAAGAATCTGTTCAAAAAGACAAATCACTGTGAATTCAACTTACACTGGTTGTCCTCCTGCAGCTCCAGTGGTGCAGCTTCAGCAGCTCCAACTAAGAGAATATTATTAATATTATTACTATTATTATGCTTTTAATTAATTCAGAGGGAACGTAAGAGTGTGTGTGTCTTGGCAACTGTCTTGGTAAAAAGTGCAGGTCAGGGTGAGTCATAGTTTCTCAATATTTCATCAAATCCCAAAACAATTGACAACAAATGCCACTGATGTTGTTGTTGTTGTTTTTTGTTTTTACTGCCATCATGGTCATTTTGAGAATATCCACACAATTCTCAATCAGCTATGCACCACATGGTGTCCTACCTATAGAGACCAGAGTCATGAATATAGACCTGATAGTTCTGGAGCTATTCCTGAAATATTTTGGGTTTGTCTCTTTAGTTAGGCCAGCTTCACCTCCCAGCATCTTAGGGCTTAAGAGGTCAACAAACTGAATCTGTACAAGTGAAGAGAAATGCTCTGACCTGCTGCAGCCGTGGCCACAAGAACACCAGCGAGAAAAACAGATAGAATCAGGAGAGCCTTCATGGTGATGATGATGATGGCAAGGATGGAGACTAATGACGTTGCTTAATGTCTGATGGGAAACAGAATCACAGAGCAGACAGTGGATTTTATGACACAGTATTTATATAGCGTCAATAGCAATCGAAATCTATACAGTAGCAGCACATGAGAAGAAATTGGAGACAATCCCCCAGCAACCTAGACGTATAGCAGCATAACTAAGGAATGGTTGAACGTCACCTGTGTCAGCCTTAACTAAAAACCTTGTCAAAAAGGTTAAAAGTAGAAGGTATCTGTCCCCTCAACACAAACTGTAAGACATTTATTGTATTGGAAGTCCCCAGCAGCCTAGGCCTATAGCAGCATAACTAAAGGATCCAGGATCACCTGAGCCAGTCCTAACTATAAACCTTGTCAAAGTTTTTGTTCTAACCTTAAAGGTAGAGTGGGTGTCTGCCTCCTGAACCCAATCTGGGAGCTGGTTCCTCAGGAGAGGGACCTGGAACTTGAAGGCTCTACCTCCCGTTCTACTTTAGAAACTCTAGTAACCACAAGTAAGCGAGAACTGTGAGAGCAAAACTATCTACTGGGATGGTATCGTAAAAGAAGATGGATCTAGGCCCTTAAATTCTAAGAAGGAGAAAGAACAATAGCAAGTGTCTTACCTGGCAGTCAAATGTGCGGCAGCGATATTCAGGAGTCAGCTGATGCAGTGTCAATGAGGAGGCTGCTCCGTCCTTTAAATACATCTGCAGCTAAATAATGCCCTTTGACCGGATCATGAAAGGGTTTGTTTTACTGTGTTTTTTTCGCTGAAATAGAGGCTATAAATCCTTCCCAAGACCAGTAAAGAAATGTTGATATGGATTGGACTGATACGATTTGTGATAATGTCACTAATGTATATGTTGACTTCCAAAGAAACAACTGACCCGGCAGCTTTCTTTTTATGATAAGATTGTTCGCCATGCCCTTCCAACAGTTTATTATTAACAGCTTAGCTCATAGATAATTTTGTGCTCTGAACTTGCATGAACATCTAATATGATTAATCCAATCTCACATGCATCCATCCATCCTTTGGTACCCGTGTAATGTGTCACATGGATCCCCAGTCACAGCAAAGATCTGATCCCAGTTTGTCTGTCTGTAAATAAACAGCGCCATCATGTGGTCAGTAGAATATTGTACCAGCTGCTGTCTCTATTGGATCTATACCTACTGTTGTTTCAGAACCATGAACAGTTGGTTGTTGACTCGGGGACATGATCCATATTTTGGAACAAGTCTCTCAAACCTTAAGTTCTTCTTCATTTTAGAGACAAGGCTCAGATTAGATCTGAACCCTGGAAGCTTCCATAAACTAAAATAAACAATTAGAAGAGGAAAAAAGTTGAAGAACAAAAAAATGACAAATGAAAATCATTACAAATCAACAGACATATGGTATCATATCATTAGGTATCATGAGCATGGCAGCTTCCCATGCTTCTTTTGACGTCTCGTCTTTGAGACTCTCGTGTCAGGTGATAAATGCAATCACTGAAACGTGAGGTAATAAAGGAGTTATCATGACAACTTACCAGAACTGACGAGGTCCATTTACAGTATATGTGTGTGTGTCAATGAAAGTTCTTTTGCAGTACTTTGTTTACCGAGATTACTGGAAACTGAGACAATAACAGTTATTATATTAACGACTTCTTGCTCTGATAAGATAAAAAAAAAAAAAAGTTTTTGTTGGTGAATGTAGTTCTGGACTATGGACAGAGTCCTGCTTTCTGTTTGGATCAATTATTTCTATGGGAAGTTTTATTCTAATCAAATTCTTGTAACTAAACAACTTCTATCCACAGAAAAATAAATAAATTATGAATAACCAAATAAATGAACTAGTTTTTATCATTTTGTCTCCGTCCAGTTAAAATGGTGAAATGTAGGTATAGATAGATAGCCTTTATTGTCCTATAAGGAAATTTGTTTCCACAGTCTGTCACAGAAAAACACAAAATAGACATGATGACCAACATATGCATACAAACAGTCCTGAGAGTCCTGCTTTCTGTTTGGACTGATTATTTCATGGAAAGTTTTATTCTAATCAAATCCTTGTGACTGAACAACTTCTATCCACATAAAGAAATAAATTATTTAGAACAAAATAAATAAGTGAAATGAACTAGTTTTTGTTGTTTTGTCATCGTCCAATTAAAAAGGTGAAAAGTAGGTACCATGTGATTCTCAGGTTGTGCTGAGAATAAAACAAGACATTTTAAAAATTTTATCCACAAAATGATTACTTGAAAAAAATGAATTAACTCATAATGAAAACGCTCTTAATTCATGTACAACCTTATAACCTATACGCAATGATGTTATCACATCATATTTGATACATGAGTTTCTGGGACCTCTGCTCCACATAATCAACACTTACCTGTAGAACCTGCTGTATGACTAGAAACTTTTCATCTGTGGATTCATCCTGCTCTGCAGTCAGTAGCTTTTCATGTTTTTTGCATCAAAACATTAGTCAAAATAATTTTGAAAAGTTCACATTAAGAATATAGTTTGTGTTGTTACTGATATTGAATGAAACTATTATTACATTAAATCATGTTGAAGATTTGTTGCTCATACATGATCCAGCAGGTATATATGTGGTTTACTGTAATGCATTACACTCTGCGTTAGTTGCAGACTTGATAATCATTATCTTAATCATTATCAGAAAGTAATAATATTAATATTAATGATATTTTTACTGCATAAACTTCCATTCCTATGCAGATGACACACAGCTATATTTATTCATGAAACAAGATGAAATTAATCAGCTGGTTAAACTTGAAGACCTAAAGGATGACCTGCAACTTCCCGCTCTTAAACTGAGACTAAACAGAAGTCGTTGTATTTGGCCCTCAGCATCTCAGAGATTCATTATCTTATCACTTAGTTTCTCTTGACATTACCTTGGCCTCCAGCACTACTGTGAAAAACCCTGTGCATGTGCACTTAGCCATATTCTGACAGGCTGTATGGTTAGTCTTTCCCAAGGGCGATACACCCAGCATCACAACCAGGTACTGAAATGTTTGGCAGCTGCAAATAAGTACAAATGGTTGAAAGGTAATTCCTTAGCTGCTGACAAAGAGAATAGACACATTATTTTTGTATGTGAGTGAGAAAAAAGCAAATCATAGGACCACAATGGCTGTCTGGTTAAGTGTGTGGTTGGGTCGTGATTCAGTTCCTATCAATGGGGCGAATCACAAGACCTTAACGGTTCAGTTAAGGTCTGATTGCTGCATAAAAGGGGCTAGGGTAATTTCTGGGTGGATGAAAGTCACTGAATTGTGGGAATTCACAGCCAGCTGGCTGCTAAGTCTACTGGTCAGTTTTCAGTTGGACTGGGTTTCTAAATGTGTTTTAACTTTGATCTTGGCACAAGGGATTGTACCATCTTATCCTGTGTACTATGAATGTACCATAGTGTGTCGAGTATTAGTTGCTTGCTAAGGATGTATTGTTGTTGTTTTTTTATGTGGTTTTGAATGATTACAATATCCATAAACAACAGGCCAAGTTTAGAGAATGAATGTTGGTAAAAACTGAAGCTGAACTCCATTAACCAAAGTGACGAGGACCTAAACATATTTCACATTTCTACACAAAGTACAGTACACAAAGCATTAGTTTTTTATGACCTGTATTTTATTATTCTTTCTACAAAACACATTTATTACAGTACGCATATATAGCATTATATTACAGTGATTGTGAAGCATTAGGAGGAGCTGACGTGACAGCATCTTGATGTCTGATGGTTTAGCAGTCAGTATTCTTCACGCAAATATATGGAAGTGAATGGGAGCATAAATAATTGTACCAGCCCACTGCAAGAGAAAACATTGATTCATTAAGTCTGACATAGTAAATTCTGTTTCATTAGCAAAAACCGTCCTGAAGAAAACTGGAATATCCCACAGGATAAATAAACTTTCTATCGATGGGTCTATTTTGGCTGAAGTAATTATAGGTAGTTTCAATAAAGTAAATTCTAAAATACAGTCACTGGTAGTTTATCCAGTGCAAACATTAAAAAAGTAAAATCATTCATTTCAACTTTAGGAATCTTGTTTCTTGTTTAATCACCAGTTGACAAATTTTAACTCTTTTCTCGCTGCAAATATTCCTAGAAAAGTATTTTTTTTATTTATAAAGAATAATAAAAGAAAGTGATACAGGATGGAGAACATTAAATCTATCTCACAGAGCTGCAGTAGTTTTTTATATAGTGCTGAATTACATTTGGAAAATATTTTGCAAAGCAAAAACCAAAATGGTGAGTCAATGATTGTGTCAAAACTGACAAGATAAAACTTTGATAAAGTATTTCATTTTAATTATCTATTGTGTCTGTATCAAAGGGATTTTATTACTAATACGCCTTCTGTGCATAAAAACAGCATTAAAAAAAATGAAGTATTTTTTTTAGTGTTTGCTGACATTGCCTATGATTCATCACCTCATGAAAAATACAAAAGCAAAATACATACAGTATAATAGGATTCTCAATAGATTAAGAGATCAAAATATTTTGTCTCACCTCCAGTATTAAGGTAGATACACGGGTAAGAAGTGGCAGAGTTTAGTATATACCAGTTGGAGTAGCTGAAGGGACTCTGGTCCAACCATCTCCAGTAGCCCTGGACAGAAAAAGTAGATGATAATTAAACATGTGTTGGTCATCAATACTTATATCATTTATTATAGGCAGTCAGATGTGTTGGTAATGTACAGGGTGAGTTAAAAAATAAACAAACAAACAAAAAACATGTTCATAAAAATCCTGAGTGGACAAAGACAACCCAGTAAAAAACTAAGACGAGACAAAGTAGAATAGTTTGGTTTAAATGAGAGACGTCATGTTTGGAGATGAAACAACACTGCATTCCAGCATCAGAACCTCCATCCCTCCAACATTTCTGTGCTAATGTCCTGGTTTGGGCCTGTTCTGCTGCATCTGGACCAGGACGTCTTGTCATCATTGATGGACCAATGAATTGATGCATTGATGCATGTTTAGGAACGGCCAAGTCAAAGTCCTGACCTTAATCCAATAGAAATGTTGTGGAAGGACCTGAAGCAGCAGTTGATGTGAGGAAACCCACCAACATCTCAGAACTGAAGTGGTTCTGTTCTGAGGAACCAAGCTGCTGGAGAACACTGATCAGCTGGTACCAGAAATGTTTAGTTACAAGGAGGTCACAGCAGATACTGGAAACACTGAGGGTTTGACTTTCACAACTCACTGATAAGAACAAATTATTATCTTGAATAAACAAATATAAATGTATAATATTTCTGTTTCATGTGTTTGATTAGGTTCTCTTTGTCTACTTTCAGAACTTGTGCGCAAATTTGCTGATTCTTCAAATAATTTTTATGCAGAAATGAAGAAGATTCTGAAGGACATGTGTGGTTTAATAACCTGGAAATAGAATCCTCCCATCCAGGCAGCAGTATATCCTGATTTTCTGGTGAGGCCCTGCAGGAAACTATAATCAAACAGGTCGTGGGCAGAAGCCAAGGAGGCCCCGTAACTGGCACAGTTGATCTTGGAGGGAGACGCATAAATGTTGTGTTAATATGACAAAATGTATTGTACACACTGAAAAGCTGAAAGTGTTTCTTTGAGTAACAAATGTAAATCACCACAGCACTGGTCCAGGATGTGCTGGAGGCCACAAACCGATAGCAGCTGCCCTTGTAGGTTTCCCAACCAGAGGGACATGTGAAGAACCGTCCTGTAGATCAGAGAGACGACCAGAAAACAGATTCATTTAATGTGAATAGATTGAATACAAAAATGTAATATTCAGGTTTTCATCTAAGACAATAAACCTTGGGGTGATGAGGCCACCTCTCCAGCAGAAAACTCTCCAGCAGACTCTTTTGCTGAAAGTAGAAGAAAGAAGTCACATTATAATCATATTCTTTACACTGATAAGGAGGATATAAAAAGTCACAATATGTTTTTACCTTCAGGAACAAAATCTGCAGCTTCCTCTTCTACCACTGAGACACAAACAGAGAAAAAGAACAGTTTAAACAGTCTGATAGTCATTTAATTATGTCGGTGAAAATTGAGGACAACAACTACATAAATATCTATAAATTCTATAAATGTACTGCACTGCAAACTCAACTTACACTGATTGTCTTCCTGCAGCTCCTGTGGTGCAGCTTTAGCAGCTGCAACTAAGAAAATATTATTATTGTTATTATGATTATTATGCTTTAATTCATTCAGAGAGAAGGTATGACCGTGTGTGTCTAACCCTAATGTCTTGGTAAAAAGTGGAGGTCAGGGTGAGTCACAATCTCTCTGTATGTCTCAATTTTTCATCAGATCCCAAACTAGTTGACAACAAATGACACTGATATTGTTTTTACTCCCTTTTATGGTCCTTTTGAGACTATTCATCCAATTCTTAATCAGCTATGCACCACATTGTGTCCTGCCTGACTGAATCCCTGAGCCACAATGCTATAAATGGTCCTTTACCACCATCTAGTGGGCTAATGATGTTACTACATACAACAAGTACAATTTAGCCACCAGACAATTAGGCAATAAACCTTGGGGTGATGAGGCCACCTCTCCAGCAGAAACCTTCTCAGAGTGTTTTGCTAAAAGGACATTTTATAATCATATTCTTCACACTGATATGGAGGATATAACAAGTCACAATATGATTTTACCTTCTGGTACAACAGCTTCCTCTTCTACCACTGAGACACAAAAAGAGAAAAAAAAAAAACAGTTCAAACTGTCTGATAGTCATTTAATTACGTCAGTGAAAATTAAGCTTGGCCCACGACACTTCAACAGTGTTTCCAGCGTCCTGGAGTCAACCCCCTCCATGCTGCCACTGCAAAACCCCGTTTTTCTCACCATTCAGTGACTATCAATATTTTTTATTATATATTTTAAGATGACATTTTAATCTTTTAAATAATCTGTTGAATTAAATTACCACATAAACCTCATGGACAACTTTTCAATATGCATTTACTACAACATAATGCATAAACTATGAATTAATTAGAGGTTGGTTCAATAAAGTAAATATTCGTATGCTAATATCAGAAACAACATCAATGCCATTCTTAATGTAACCTTTTCAAAATTAGCCATGAAAACTCCATCAAAGCAGCCATTTTGGAAATGGGCGCCAAAAGCCTGCTACTGATTGCAGAGCACCGGGGGGCAGATAGTAAGTGTCAACAAACTTAAAAAAAACTGGAGCTCAGTTACAGTCTGTTCAATAAGTCAAAGCGCTTTTGTGTACAATTGTTTCGTGTGTGAATTAAACTTACACTGGTTATCCTCCTGCAGCTTCTGTGGTGCAGCTTCAGCAGGTACAACTAAGAGAATATCATTGTTATTACTATTATTAATGTACACAATTGTAGAATCTGACAATGTGCAAGTTCAATAAAATGTCCAAGGGTTGAATTGTTTGTATATTGCCTCTTGTAGTGGGAATCAGTCATGTTTTGTAGCCAGATTTACTTTCAAGAGGTAAAAACCCAACGTGGCACACTTTGGGTACTTTGGTGTGATCCAAATGTTCAAATGGAGATGATGTTTTCTACTATCTAATTTCGAAGACATTTAAATATCTTCTTTAGTTTATCGCAAATGTATCAGAAAAAGTTACACCTACAATGTTTGTAATACTAGGATCCATTCTCTGAAGTCTGACCTATCCATAGAGACCAGGGTCATGAATATAGACGTAATAGTTCTGGAACTACTGTTTGTCTCTTAATTAGGCCAGCTTCAACTCACAGCTTAGGGCTTAAGAGGTCAACAAACTGAATCTGTACAAGTGAAGAGAAATGTTCTGACCTGCTGCAGCTGTTGCCACAAGAACACCAGCGAACAAGACAGACAGAATCAGGAGAGCCTTCATGATGATGATGATGATGATGGTGAGGATGGAGAATAATGATGTTGCTTAATGTCTGGTGGAAGACAGAATCACAGAACAGACAGTGGATTTGAGTGGAAGTGGAAGAGTATTTATATAGCATCAGTGGCAACAGAAATCTTTACAGTAACAACACATAAGAAGAAATTGGAGACAATCCCCCAGCAGCCTAGACGTATAGCAGTATAACTAAGGAATGGTTGAGTGTCACCTGTGCCAGCCCTAACTGTAAGCCTTGTCACAAAGGTTAAAAGTAGAGGATGTCTGCCTCCTGAACACAAACTGGAAGACATGTAGTGTATTGGAAGTCTCCCAGCAGCCTAGGCCTATAGCAGCATAACTAAAAGACAATCCAGGATTACCTGAGATGGCCCTATCCATACGCCTTGTCAAAAAGGATTTTTTTTCTTCTTCTAACCTTAAATGTAAAGTAGATCCTAGTCTCCCTCCTGAACATAATCTGGGAGCAGGTTCCTCAGGATAGTGGCCTAGAACCTGAAGGCTCTACCTCCTGTTCTACTTAAGAAACGCTAAGAACCACAAGTAAGCCTGTACTTTGAGAGCAAGACAATCTCTGTGAGTGGTATCGTAAGTGAAGATGGATCTAGATCTTAAATTCTAAGAAGGAGAAAGAGCGATAAAAAGTGTCTTACCTGGCAGTCAAATGTGTGGCAGATTCAGACGTCAGCTGATTGATGCAGTGTCGATGAGGAGGCTGCTCCCTCCTTTAAATACATCAGCTAAATAATGCTCTTTGACCGGATCATAACATAGAAGCTTTAAATTCTTCCTGATACTAATAAGGAAATGTTGTTCATTTACATGGATTGAACTGATATGATTTGTGATAACGCCACTGATGTAAATGTTTACTTCCAAAGGAACAACTGACCCAACAGCTTACTTTTTATGATACAACTGTTCTCTGTGAAGTTCCCTCACTTTATTATTAACAGCTTAGTTCAAGGACATTTTTATCCTCTGACCTTGCATGAACATCTGATATGATCAATCCGATCTCACCTGTCCATCTCTAGGTGCCTGTGTTCACGCCTGGTAATGTGTCTAAACATGCATCTGATCTCAGACGGATCTCTACCGCTTGATCAGGACCATGAAAAGCTGGTTGTTGACTTGGGGAGATGATCCATATTTTGGAACAAGCTGGAAGGACTCTGACATGTTCTTCTTCATTATAGAGACAAAACAGAGATTAAAAGTGATCCCTGGAAGCTTCCATCCTCAGCGTAAAGTCACTGCTGAGAAAGAAACATCTCTGATGATAAAGGAAATAAAGACACCTGGGCCCATACACCCAAATATTCTGAGAATCCTCTCAGAGAGCTCCTAACTTAGCTTGAAGATTCCTAGTTAGGAGTCTTAGCTTAGAAGTGATTCCAGAACATTCTCAGAGAACTCTGAACAAGGAATGGACACAAGCTCTTATCTAAGTGAGGACGTGTGGTTGACATTCATCAATCAGTTTGAGACGTAGATTTGGCTCCAAGTCATCACAGTTGCGTTGTTGCATTGTTGCATTTTTCCTGTTGCCAAATACCTCAGTGTTGTGAAGACTTTAATTTATGGTGATATTGCGATTGTAACAGGTTTGATTGTCATTCAGTGTTTGGAGAATCTCTCTCCTGCCTCTTTTATCAGTCATTTTCTCCTCTACTTAAGAAACTCCAAAACCTCTTTAAAATCCTCCACCCTACTCTTAACAGATTTCACCTCTTAAGAGCTAAGATTCTTTAGGAATACTTTTTATCTTCATTTTATCTACTCTTAACCTTGAGAGGAAATTCTTAGAAGAACATCAAGATTCTAAGAATTAGGCCCTGATCACCTAGAACAAATTTTAATGTGAGGTCTGAACCAGGCCTATCTCCAGTTTGACTGTGGAAACTTTACGTGCTGTTCATGACCTATTTGTGTGTGTGTGTGTGTGTGTGTGTGTGTGTGTGTGTGTGTGTGTGTCAGGTCCTAAATACAATCACTGGAACGTGAGGTAATAAAGGAGTCAACAGAACCGCTTGCCAGAACTGACAAGGTACATTTATATGTGTCAATAAAAGTTTAAAAGTTCTTTTACAATACCATCTTACTGAGTCTACTGTAAACCGAGACAATAACAGTTGTGTATAATTTACTTCTTGCTGTTAAGATAATAAGTGTCATGGTTTGTTTAGCTTCATGGGTTTCTGTTTATTGTGTTTTGTTAACTTCTTAGTTTTTCACAGTCCTGGTTTAGTGTTTATGATTCTTTAAGAATACCTTTTATCTTTACTAGGGCTACTCTTAACTTTAAAGGGAAATTCTTAGAAAACATCAAGATTCTAAGAATTGTCTTAAAATTTGGCCACCAGGAGCAACTCTTAGCGCTAAGAATCTTTAGGAATACGGGCCCTGATCACCTAGAATGAATGTTAATGTGAGGACTGAACCACGCCTATGTCCAGTTTCCCCTCTTGTACTGTTTTCTCCACCATGACACAATGAGGTGACGAATTGTTCAGTTTTCACGAGGTTCTTGATAAAGTTCTGAAGGAATAAACAGCAAAAGAAGAGGAAATGCAAAGCCACGTTTGAAGGGTTGATTTAGATCAGTGTCAGGGTTAGGGAATCATGACTGTGGAAGCTTCATGTGCTGTTCATGACCTCTTTTTTTGTGTCAGGTCCTAAATACAATCACTGGAACGCGAGGTAATAAAGGAGTCAACATAAGCGCTTGCCAGAACTGACATGGTCCATTTATATGTATGTCAATAAAAGTTCTTTTACAATACCATCTTAATGAGACTACTGTAAACCGAGACAAGACAGTTGTGTATAATTTACTTGCTGTTAAGATAATAAGTGTCATGGTTTGTTTGGTTTCTGTTTATTGTATTTTGTTAACTTCTTAGTTTTTCTGTTCTGTTTCCTGTTTTATTTTGTTAAGTTCTGGATTCCCTGTTTGTGTTACTCATGTTTTTTTTTTTCCTTTTGATTAGATCATTGGTTTCTCCGTGTGTTCTTGCTTCACCAGTGTCTCGTCATCCCTCTGTTCCTCGTGTGTAAATATAGCCCTGCCTTCCCCTTTGTTCCTTGTCATGTCATACTGCTCGTTTTCCTGATTACTTGAAAAAATGAATTAACTCATAATGAAAATGCTCTTAATTCATGTACAACCTTATACGCAATGATGTTATCACATCATATTTGATACATGAGTTTCTGAGACCTCTGCTCCACATAATCAACACTTAACTTTAAAACCTGCTGTATGACTAGAAACTTGTCATCTGTGGATTCATCCTGTTCTGCAGTGAGTAGCTTTTCAGTTTTTTGATACTGAATGAAACTATAATTACATTATGTTAGAGTAATCGTGTTGAAGATTTGTGGATCATATATGATCCAGCAGATATATGTGGTCATAATCACAATATATATTTACCAAAAAAAACACTGAGACACAACGTTTTTCAGTCCACATTTGCCTTTGTCATAAAGTAATAATAATAATAATAATTACTTTATGACAAATGCAAATATATTAATTTATAACAATATATTAAGATTATAATATTAATGATATTTATAGGAAATACTGCACAAATGTCCGTTGCTATGCAGATGACACACTGCTGTATTTATCCATGAAACCAGATGAAACTAATCAGCTAGTTAAACTAGAGACATAAAGGATGACCTGTAACTTCCTACCCTTAAACTCAGACTAAACATGAGTCATTGTATTTGGCCCTGAACAGCTCAGAGATTCATTATCTAATCACTTTCACAAGTATATGTCCTTTAATAGGTGGTACAGTGGTATCTGGTTCCTCACCCCATAAAGGGTTAAGAGTCCTGTAGGGATAATACATTAGGAATGTCACTGTTATATGGCTTCACAGATATCCATGAGTTAACCATTAGATATCTGACCATTGGTCAGGGTTGATCCTAAACTGGCTATAGGTGTGGGTGTGCATCCTTCCTCCATTCAGTGGCAATATAGTCATTGGTGTTAGGTGACTACTTACTATTTTTGTGTGCTCTTTAGAGTTCCAGGTAGTATAAAAAGCCTAGTCAATACATCTCTGCTTTACCACAACAGAGTACACTACAGCGTGGCAGCAGCTGGAGGCAGGCATTATGGCAGTGGACGTCAGTATAAGGGCTTCAAGGGCTCCATGTACAAGCAGACTGTGTTATGACTGGAACTCCACAAAAGCAGGACTCAAAAGCATGACTCCAACAAACAGTTTGGGTTTCAAACAAACACAGTTTACTTGCAGAAGAGTGGTTCAGTACATGATAGACAATCCATACAGGCAAACAAATCCAAAGGGTGAGGCAAAAGCAGCAGTCAGCAAACAGGCAAATAATCCAAAAACTGGGAAAACAGATCACAAGGAGTAAGTTGACTGCTGGAGAAGCTAAACATATTCCACATTTCTACACAAAGTACAGTACACAAAACATTAGTTATTTATGACATGTATTGTAGTATTCTTTCAGCAATTCATTTATTACATCGTTTATTACAGTACACGTGTAAAGCATCATATTCCAGTGATTGTGAAGCGTTAAGAGGAGTTAACATGACGCGTCTTGATGTTGGATGGTTCAGCAGTCAGTTCTCTTCACGCAGATATACGGACGTGAAGTAGTGCATACATTATTGGACCAGCCCGCTGCAAGAGAAAACGTTGATTCATTAAGTCTGACATGTTAAATTCGGTTTCATTAGCAAAAACCTTCCTGAACACAAAAACCTGTAGTACAGGTATATGTGTAGTTTTTGTATTGTATGTTCATTGTATGTCACTGCTACTGGATGCTTGAATTTCTCTATTTATAAATAATAATAAAATTAACGTGATACAAGATGTAGAAAGTTAAGTCTATGTCACAGAGCAGCAATAGTTTTTATATAATGCTAAATTACGTGAAAGTATTTTACAAAGAAAAAAAACAATTATTTAAATATTGTGTCCATATCAAAGGGATTTTATTCCTAATATGTCTCTTGTGCATAAAAGAGATTCACAGTTAAAATTAAAGCAAATCATGTATTACTATTTTTTAGTTCTTGCTGAAGTTAAGGCTTTTCTTATGATTAGTCAAAAAATACATATCATATAATGAGAATCTGAGTTGAATCAGAGACACATAAATGTTTTGTCTCACCTCTGGAATTGAGGTAGATACACGGGTAAGAGGTGGCAGAGCTTAGTATATACCAGTTGGAGTAGCTGAAGGAACTCTGGTCCAACCATCTCCAGTAGCTCTGAACATAAAAAGTAGATGTTAATTAGACATGTGTTTGTCATCAGTTCTTATATCATTTATTACAGGCAGTCAGATGTGTTGGTAATGTACAGGGTGAGATAAAAAAAAACATATTTTCATAAAAATTAACTCAAAACATTAGTGAAGTCCTGAAAGTGGGCAAAGACAACCCAGTAAAAAACTAAGATCAAAGACCAAAGTAGATTAGTTTGGTTGAAATGAGGTGTGTCATGTTTAGAGATGAAACATCTGCATTTGAGCATCAGAACCTCATCCCTCCATCAGACACTGGAGCGTTAAAGTCCTGGTTTGGGCCTGTTCTGCTGCATGAGGGCCAGGACGACTTGTCATCAGTGATGGACCAATGAACTCTGAATTCTACCAGTGAATTCTACCAAAGTTTAACTTTCTCAAATCAGTATTTCCGTTACATGTGTTTGATTGGGTTGTCTTTGTCTACTTTCAGGACTTGTATGAAAATCTGCTGATGGTTTGAATCATTTTTATGTAGAAATGTAGAAAATTCAGTGTGCTTTAATAACCTGGAAGTAGAATCCTCCCATCCAGGCAGTAGAACCTCCTGCTCTAAGGGTGAGGTCCTGCAGGAAACTGTAATCAAACAGGTCGTGGGCAGAAGCCAAGGAAGCCCCGTAATTGGCACAGTTGATCTTATCAGGGAGACGCACAATAGTTGTGTTAATATGACAAATTATATTGTACACACTGTAAAAGGTGAATGTGTTTCTTTGAGTAACAAAAGTAAATCACCACAGCACTGGTCCAGGATGTGCTGGAGGCCACATACAGATAGCAGTCACCCTTGTAGCTGACCCAACCAGAGGGACATGTGAAGAACCGTCCTGTAGATCAGAGAGACGACCAGAAAACAGATTAATTTAATGTGAATAGATTGAATACAAAAATGTAATATTCAGGGTTTCATCTGAGACAATAAACCTTGGGGTGATGAGGCCACCTCTCCAGCAGAAAACTCCTCGAACTCTTTTGCTAAAAGGAGAAAAAACAAGTCACGTTATAATCATATTCTTTACGCTGATATGGAGGATACAACAAGTCACAATATGTTTTTACCTTCAGGAACAAAATCTGCAGCTTCCTCTTCTACCACTGAGACACAAAGAAAGAGAAAAAAAAACAGTTTAAACAGTCTGATAGTCATTTAATTATGTAAGTGAAAATTGAGGACAACAAAAGACAATGATTATCAAGTAAACCTCTGCAACAGGTAGAAAAATAACATAAATATCTTTTAACACTATGAATGTATGAAAGAATTTACAACAACATAATGTTTAAACTATTAAGTAATTAGAGGTTGGTTGAATAAAGTAAATATTCATATGCTAATATCAGAAACAACGTCCACGCCATTCTTAATGTAACCTTTTCAGATTTAGCAATGGAAAGTCCATCAAATCAGCCATTTTAGAAATGGCCCCCAAAAGCCTGCTACTGACTGTAGAGCACCAGGGGCAGATGGTATGTGTCAGATTATAAACAACAAACTAAAAACTGGAGTATGGTTATAGTCTGTTCAAAAGGTCAAAGCACTTTTGTGTCAACTTACAGTGTTTGTCTATCTACCCAATTCTCATTCAGCTATGCACCGCATGTTCATTTGCATGACAAAATCACTGAGTCACAATGCCATAAATGGTCCGTTGCCTCCATCTAGTGGGCTAATTGTTTTACTGCATATAACAATTAACGATACAGCCACCTTGTACTGCAAGTTTACTTTACACTGATATCTGTCATTCTGTACTGACTCATTTCACTAGGGAGTTACATGTGTGAACAACAAGTACATGGAGGAAATATCAACATTTTTATGGATTCTGCAATGTGCAAAATTGTAGAATTTGACGATGTACAAGCTAAATAAAATGTCCACAGGTTTAATTGTGTGTCGGTTCCTGCTGTAGTGGGAATATGTTTATGTTTTTACCTTCAGGTACAAATTCTGCATCTTCCTTTTCTACCACTGAGACACAAACAGAGAAAAAAAAAACAGTTCAAATAGTCTGTCATTTAACTGTGTCAATGACAATTGAGGACAACAAAAGACATTAACTAAACCTCTGCAGCATTAGATAGAAAAATCACATGAATGTCTATAAATTCTATGAATGTATGAATGAATTTACTATATATACATAATGTATAAACTATGAAGTAATTATCCTATATTTTATGTGTACAGATTGAGATTTATTTAATTTTTATTTTCATTTTATTTTTTAGTTCACTTATTTAAGTTGTTTCTGTACTAGAGAGAAAAGTTGCCGGAGTCAAATTCCTTGTATATGTACATACTTGGCCATTAAAGCTGATTCTGATTTTGATCCAATAAAGTAAATATTCACATGTTATTACCAGAAACAACACCAATGCCATTCTTAATGTAATATTTTCAAAAAGAGCAATGGAAATGCTAAGGTCTGTTCAAAAAGTCAAGAGTTTTGTGTGTTAAGTCAGCTTACACTCATTGTCCTCCTGCAACTTCTGTGGTGCAGCTTCAGCAGCAGGTTTAACTAGGAGAAGAGATTATTGTTATTATTATTTTCAATCAGCTATGTACCACATGGTGTCTTGCCTGACTGAATCCCCGAGCCGCAATGCCATAAATGGTCCTTTGCCTCCAGCTAGTGGGCTAATAGTGGTACTACATATAACAATTACAATATAGCCACCTTATACTGGCTAATTTCCCTCTTGAGAACAACCATTACATGGAGGAAATATCAACATTTTCATGGATCCTATAATGCGCACAATTGTAGAATTTGACGATGTACAAGCAAAATAAATGGTGTGCATGTTTCCTCCTGTAGTGAGAATCAATAGTATGTTGTAGCCAGATTCTATTTCAAGAGGTAAAACCCAATGTATTGTATATATTGGTTTCATTCAAGTATCCAAATGGAGAGTCAGTCTGGTTCTATTTTCTCTAAAAACCTTCCTGGAATATATGGGCTCTGAGATATTTTTATAGATTCTTTGTCCACTCTGAGTCAGCGGTATCTCTGTTCATGATTGTTATCAGGATGTGACTTTCATTCATTCATCTGTTTACAGCCTAATTTAATTGCACACAGTTCTCCCCATAGTTCTCATATTTATTTTCTATCTATCTAGAAGACATTTAAAATATTGCATTTAGTTTATCACTAATTACAAAAAAACAAAACAAACAAAACCAGCTACTATGTTTCTAACACTAGAAATCCATTCTCTGATCATGAATATGGACCTGATAGTTCTGGAGCTATTCCTGATTTATTTTGGGTTTCTCTCTTTTGTTACGCCAGCTTTACCTCCCAACATCTTAGGGCTTAAGGGGTTAAAGAACTGAATCTGTACAATTGAAGAATAATGTTCTGACCTGCTGCAGCCGTGACCACAAGAACACCAGCGAGCAAAACGGACAGAATCAGGAGAGCCTTCATGATGATAATGATGCTGATGGCGAGGATGGAGAATAATGAAGTTACTTAATGTCTGGTGGGAAACAGAATCACAGAGCAGACAGTCAATTCTATTAAAAAGTTTTCATATAGCATCAATAGCAATGGAAATCTATACAGTAGCAGCACATGAGAAGAAATTACAGATAGTCCCCAAGCAGCCTAGGCCTATAGCAGCGTAATTAAGGAATGGTTGAGCATCACCTGTGCCAACCCACCCACAAGTATAAGCCTTATCAAAAAGCTTAAAAGTAGAGAATGTCTGCCTCCTAAACACAAACTGACATGTAGTGTATTGGAAGACCCCCAGCAGCCTAGGCCTATAGCAGCATAACTAAAGGATGATTCAGGATCACCTAAGGCAGCCCTAACTATAAGCCTTGTGAAAAAGCATTTTTTTTTTGTCCTAACTTTTTTTTTGCCTCTCGAACCCAATCTGGAGCTGGTTGCTCAGGAGAGGCACCTACAAACTGAAGGCTCTATGTCCCGTTCTACTTTAGAAACTCTAGGAACCACAAGTAAGCCTGAACTTTGAGAGCAAAACTATCTATTGGGGCGGTATCATAAGAGACAATGGGTCTAGAGCCTTAAATTCTAAGAAAGAACAATGGCAGGTGTCTTACCTGGCAGTCAAATGTGCGGCAGTGATGTTCAGTCATCAGCTGAGTGATGCAGTGTCTGTGAGGAGGCTGGTCCATCCTTTAAATGCAACTAAATTATGCCCTTTGACCGGATCATGAAGATGTTACGAAGGTGTTTGTTTTAAACCTCAAATAAAGGTTATAAGTCCTTCCTGAGGTCAATAAAGAAATGCTGATATGAACTGGACTGATAGGATTTGTGATAACGTCACTGATCTCTTTGAACTTACCCCCAGTTTATTACCCACAGCTTAGTTCAAGGACACTTTTGTCCACTGACATTGCATGAACATCTGAAATGATTATTCTGATCTCACCTGTACATCTTTAGGTTTTACTTGTTTTGACACCTGATATTAAATTAAAATGTGTCTCCACATGCGTCCCCAGCCAGCATCTCAGTTAGTCTGCTTGTAAATAAACAGCGCCATCACGTGCCAGTAGAGTATTGCACCAGCTGCTGTCTCTAATGGATCTCTACCTACCAGTTGATCAGAACCATGAACAGCTGATTGTTGACTGATTGGGGTATGATCCAGATTTTGGAACAAGCCGTAAAGTCTCTCAAACGTTGAATTCATTTTTATTTTAGAGACAAGACTCAGATTAGAATTGAACCCACTGCTGAGAAAGGGAAATCTCTGATGATAAAGCAAATAAAGGCACCGGGGGTTATCAAGGAGGTAAATGAATCATTTCAAAAGTTGATTGTAGTTTCCTTCTTCTTTATGTCATTGAAACTGCTCCAAGGACAGAATATTTTAAAAGGTTCTCATTACTAATGAGCATGAAAGCTTCCCACGCTCTTCACAATGTCTTATCTTTGTGTCAGTTCCTAAATACAATCCCTGGAACGAGACATAAAAAATTGGTTATCGTAACTGCTTAACAGACTTGACAAAGTCCATTTATATGTCAATGAAAGACCTTTTGCAATACCATCTTACTGAGATTATATTATTTCTTAATATTTTATATCAATGACTTCTTGCTCTGATAAGAGAAATCAAACAGCCTTTATGGTTTTGTTGGTGAATGCCGTTCTGGACAATAGACAGACTCCTTCGTTCTGTTCTGGATGAAACCATGATGAAAGAAAAACAAAGACATGACCTTAGGACAAATGACGAGATGTCTCAGATTGCTGGTTCAGCTGTTAAACTGAGACTTATGATGCAAGTCTCAGTGATAAAGAGCAGTTTGAAGGGTTGAGGCATTCCAAGAAGTTAGGGCTCCCAGGAAAGTTAAAGTTAGGGTGTTTGCATTTGGTTTATTGCCCTGGTTAATGACAGTGACAGTGTATGAGGTTCCTCTTTGAAAGGTAGAAAAGTAGAAAGGATGATTAATTTGTTTATCAGAAAATGGCTCGGTGTCCAGCAGCTTTTACGTATGTAGTCCTGCTCCACAAACAGACTTAAAAACTCTTTCGTCCCCCTGGCCATCAGACTGTACAACAGCTCTCAGTGATGGCAGGAGACACAATAGACAATGGACATATCATCTGATTTCATTCATTCTGTAGCTTTCATATTTATATAACTTCTACTGGTCACTTTATATTTTTTAACTGTCACTTTATATTTTTAACATAATTTGTAACATAGTTCATAGCTGTACAAAACATTTTATATAACTGAACAAAACATTTTATTCCTAGTCACTTTTCTATTTTTATTTTTTATTTTTTTTATACTTTTTATAGTTTTTATATAGTTTTTGTTTTGTATGTTTCAATGTATGTCACTGGTACTGGATGCTTGAATTTCCCCTGGGATTAATAAAGTATCTATCTATCTATCTATCTATCTGGAATATAGGTCAATTGTCATATCACATGACTGTAGGTTTGGTAGGGCCTCTTAGTCAAACAGGGCCTCTAAATGTGTTTTGCCTGGGATTTTGGCACAATGGATTGGAACATCTTGTCCCGTGTACTACTAAAAAATAGGCCATATACAGCAGGGGCGTGGAGGCATAGAAGGCCTATGTGTGCAGGGAAACCTCTGTGGAGCATGGCATCAGTGGTAGAAAAAAGAAAGATGGCAGTGGAAGAATAAACAAGAAGAAGCAGTAAGATGAACTAAGGCAGTGTCACAGGCTAAGAAAGGACAATGGATAAACTGGAAGAGTGTAGAGAAAAGGAGCCCAAAAGAAAGAGAAAGGTGCCATGTGGGGCCATTTTGATCTTATATCGGCACTTTGATTTTCCCGTTATGACACAAGCTCAAAAGCGAATCATAGGACCATAATGGCTGTCTGGTTGAGTTGTGATTCAGTTTGCATCAACGGGGCGAATCACAAGACCTTAACGTTTCAATTAAGCTCTGATTGCTGCATAAAAAGGGCTAGGTTCATTTCCGGGTTGATGAAAGTCACTGAATGGTGGAAATAACAGGGTTATTAGTAGTTTTTGTCACATTGGATTATGAATGATTAAAACATCCATAAACAACAGGCCAATGTACCTTGTGGTAGTCTACACAATAAATGTTGGTAAAAACTCTAAAACTGAAGCTGAAACATATTCCACATTTCTACACAAAGTGCAGTACACAAAACATTAGTTATTTATGACATGTATTTTATTATTCTTTCTGGAAAACACGTTTATTACAATAGTGACAGTAAAGTTCATTCCATTCCATTCATTCTATTACAGTACATGTTTAAAGCACCATGTTCCAGTGATTGTGAAGCGTTAAGATGAGACAACATGTTTGTTTCTTCTTTAATTCGTTAAAGCTGCTCCAAGGACAGAATCTTTTCTGACAACAGACATCACTTATTCATGTGATCATTTCTAATAGTGGTGGAATGAATGAGTTCTCCTCCTCTTCCTCAGATCAGCCCTGTTGAGTAGGTGGTCTTTAATGTGACCCAGGACTCACCGTGTGTTCACACTACCAAAGGAAGGAGGTCACATGTGTCCCAGACCACCTCCAGATGTGGACTGAGACCAGAGCAGTATTCACATCTTAAAGACTTAAGCAAAAGAAGAACATGTGCAAAGCCACGGTTGAAAGTCTCATTTAAATCTGTGTCAGGTTACCTATCATGAGTGTGGAAGCTTCACGTGCTCTTCATGACCTGTTTTCTTTGTGTCAGGTCCAAAATACAATCACTGTAATGAGAGGTAATAAAGGAGTCATCATAACTGGTTAACAGAACTGACAAGGTCCATTTATATGTGTGTCAATGAAAGTTCTTTTACAATACCGTCTAAATGAGATAATTGGAAACCAAGACAATAACAGTTATGGTATAACTGACTTCCTGCTCTGATAAGAGAAACAAAGATTTTATGCCTTTGTTGGTGAATGTCGTTCTGGACCATGGGCACAGCCCTGCTTTCTGTTTGGTCCGATTATGGATTATGGAGACGTCTACATAATGTAGCCCATCAACACTTACCTTTAAAACCTACTATACATGACTTGAAACTTGTCGTCTGTGGATTCATCATGCTCTGCAGTCAGTAGCTTTTCAGTTTTTTGCCTCAGAATCTTTGCTAATTTTGAAAAGTTCACGTTAATAATGTCATTTGTGCTGCTGTTGATACTGAATAAAACTATAATTACATTATGTTAGAGTAATCATGTTGAAGATTTGTGGATCGCATATGATCCAGCAGATATATGTGGTCATAATCATAATATATATTTACCAAAACAGAGAAAAAACACTGAGATACAAATTATTTTAGTGCATCTTTGCCTTTGTCATAAAGTAATTATTACTATTACTCTATGACAAAGGCAAATATATTAATATATTTTTATAATATATTAATATTAAAAAATGATATTAATGATATTTTTAGGAAACACTGCATAAATGTCCATTGCTATGCAATGACTGTGACGGCCCCAGACCTGGATTCAATGTATTGTCAAGCAGAGTACTGTGGGTGTATTTACTTGTTGCAGGTTGGAAGCTATACCGGGCTGGCAAGGAGCACCTGGCCAGTATTTCCTGTCCAACACATCCATACTTTCACCTACACCGCTGACACTGATTTCCATATCCCATCCAGTTTGAGTTTTCTTTTAATAAATGTTACTTTCTTAAACTTCATTCGAGTGTACAACTCCTATTTTGTTGCGCCCAACGAGCCGGTGGTAACAATGACACGCAGCTGTATTTATCCATGAAACCAGATGAAACCAATCAGCTGGCTGAACTCCAAGACATGAATGACATGACCTGTAATTTCCTGCTATTAAACTCAGACTAGACATTAGTCATTGTATTTGGCCCCATCTCAGAGATTGGTTATTTAATCACTTCGACATGGTGTCCTATTAAGGGTTTAGGGTTAACAGTCATGTAGGGATAATACATTGGTAATGTCACTGTTGTATGGCTTCACAGATATGAGTCAACCATTAGATATCTGACCATTGTTCATGGCTGATTCTAAATTGGCTGTAGTTGTGAGTGTGCATCCTTCCTCCATTCAGTAGCAATATAGTTATTGGTGTTAAGTGACTACTTATTATTTATTTTTGTGCTCTCTAGAGTTCCAGGTAGTATAAAAAGCCTAGTCCAAGTCTACTTTTCAGATATACATCTCTGCTTTAGCACAACAGAGTACACTACAGCGTGGCAGCACCTTTTTGAGAAGACGTTTCACCACTCATCCGCGTACCTTCTTCAGTTCTAGTTGACTGTTTTTGGAAATACCATGAACTGGATGACTGAGAACCTTCACAGACAAAGAGACATGGCCTTAGGAGGAATGACAAGATGTCTCAGATTGCTGGTTCAGTTAAACAGCAACGTGCAGTGGGCTAGGATGAAAGTGAAGCCAAGTAAATCGAGGAGTATTTCAGTTGGTGAAGGAAAGGTAGTAGATAAGAGGTGGGCTATAAATGATGAGGTGTAACAGTGTTAGAGAAGCCAGTGAAGAGGGAGACGGTATGATGCAAGTCTCAGTGATAAAGAGCAGTTTGAAGGGTTGAGGGGTTTAAGTGTGCTAAAGTTAGCCTGGAAATGACTCTCACGCAGTCAAAGGATGTAGTTGCTAGGAGTGCAGCGCCCACGATTAAAACAGGGAGGAAGTGGAACCCAAAAGAGGCAGTAGAGGAAGCACAGGCATCTCTTAGGCATAGGGATATCATAGGCTATGTACAGCAAGGGCGTGGAAACTTAGGACTGTATGCGGGGAAACCTCTGTGGAGCAAGGCATCAGTGGTAGAAAAGAGAAAGTGAAAATCATAGGACCATAATGGCTGTCTGGTTAAGTGTGTTGTTGAGTCGTGATTCAGTTCACATCAACGGGGCGAATCATACCTTAACGGTTCAATTAAGCTCCTATTGCTGCATAACAAGGGCTAGGTTCATTTCTGGGTTGATGAAAGTCACTGAATGGTGGAAATAATGGGGTTATAACATGTGATCTTTGTCACATTGGATTATGATTGATTAAAACATCCATAAACAACAGGCCAGTGTACCTTGTGGTAGTTTAGAGAATAAATGTTGGTACAAACTGGTCTGCCATGTGGGAACATTTTGATCTTATTGACTGAACATTTTAAATATATCAAAGACATTTTTCCTTATATTAAAATGTAAAATAACACAATATAAAATACAATAACAGTGATCGAAGGATTCCAACGATACCTTGTTTTAAAAAATTGGACATACAGTTCAAAAGTTACATGCACAAATGTACTTCAAATTTTGACCAGTTGGTGGCGCTAGACCGTGCTTAATGCTTACATGTAACTTAGTCAAAGTAAAACTGAGACTGCCCTTAAGCTATGTGCCAAATTTCACAACTTTTTACCATACGGCTCTATGGGCTGCCATAGACTCCCATGGCAGAAGATTAGGAATAATAATAATAAGAAAACATAGAATACCAATGGGTTTCTAGCAGCTTCTCTGCTTGAACCCAAATAATATTATTGTGTATATACTAGTTCATTTAATCACTATGTCTGTGGAGTCTCTTAACCAGGTTGCCTGCAGCAGCAGGCGTTCGCATTAAGTAACGCAGTGACACAGTATCAATACCGTTTGTGTAATGTACCACAACGCTTCACGAGGCCTCATCTATCCATCACTAACACTAGCGTTTTTAAATGAGGAACAACAGTTAAAAGTAAATTCTTTAACTGCTGACAAAGAGAATAGACACATCATGTTTGTATGTAAGTGAGAAAAGGCCAGTCATAGGACCATAATGGCTGTCTGGTTAAGTGTATTTGAGTTGTGATTCAGTCCACGTCAATGGGGCGAATCACAAGACCTTAACGGTTCAGTTAAGTTTGACTGTTTGCACTGATTGCTGCATAAAAAGGGCTAGATTAATTTCTGGGTTGATGAATGTCATTGAATGGTGGGAATAACATGTGGTTTTTGTCAAATTGGATTATGAATGATTAAAACATCCATAAACTACAGGTGAATGTACCTTGTGGTAGTTTAAAGAATAAATGTTGGTAAAAACTGAAACTGAACTCCATTAAGCAAAGTGACAAACTAAACATATTCCACATTTCTACACAAAGCATTAGTTATTTATGACATGTGTTTTATTATTTTTTCTGCAAATCATGTTTATTACAGTACATGTGTAAAGCATCAATCAATCAATCAATATGTATTTGTAAAGCACCTTCCAGCACCCAATGGTGCACAAGGTGCAAGCATCATATTCTAGTGATTGTGAAGCATTAAGATGAGTTGACATGACGCGTCTTGAGGTTGGATGGTTCAGCAGTCAGTTCTCTTCACGCAGATATACGGACGTCCAGAAGTGCATACATTATTGGACCAGCCCGCTGCAAGAGAAAACGTTGATTCATTAAGTCTGACATATTAAATTCTGTTTCATTAGCAAAAAACTTCCTGAAACAAATAAAAAGAAAAAAGAAAAAATATCCCACGGGATGAATAAAATTCTATTAATCTATCTATCTATATTTGGCATTTGAGAAAGTTGGAAGGATGGGACATGTTTGGCTGAAGTAATTATAGGTGGT
This sequence comes from Planiliza haematocheilus, assembly GCA_005024645.1. Lineage (NCBI taxonomy): Eukaryota > Metazoa > Chordata > Actinopteri > Mugiliformes > Mugilidae > Planiliza > Planiliza haematocheilus. The sequence goes on from SRSE01000487.1 coordinate 139,459, forward strand.
TTAAATAAAGTATATATTAATATAGTCACTACATAAATTACTTGAAGTTTTTAACTGGAATCCCATTGAAAACATTAAAAAAGAAAAATCATTTATACATCTTTAGGAATCTTGTTTTGTGTTTAATCGCCAGTTGACAAATTGTAACTTTTTTATCTCTGCAAATATTCCTTGAAAAGTACTGATTTATTTATTTATTATTTTTAAATAATACTAAAATAAACGTGATACAGGATGTAGAAAGTTAAATCTAACTCGCAGAGCTGCAATACTGAATTACATTTGGAAAGTATTTTGCAAAGGAAATAGTTTTGATTAATAATTTGATTGTGTCAAAATTGACAAGATAAAACTTTGATCAAGTATTAAATTAATTATTTATTGTGTCCATAATAAATGGATTTTATAACTAATATGCTTCTTGTGCATAAAAAGAGATTAGCATTTAAAATTTTAAGCAAACAATTTGTTATTATTTTTTACTTTTTGCTGAAGTTCAGGCTTTCCCTATGATTAGTCTCCTCAGGAAAAATAATACATATAATAGGAATCTGAGCTGAATGAGAGATAGAGATGTTTTGTCTCACCTGCGGTATTGAGGTAGATACACGGGTAAGAAGTGGCAGAGTTTAGTATATACCAGTTGGAGTAGCTGAAGGGACTCTGGTCCAACCATCTCCAGTAGCCCTGGACAGAAAAAGTAGATGTTAATTAGACATGTGTTGGTCATCAGTGCTTATATCATTTATTATAGGCAGTCAGATGTGCTGGTAATGTACAGGTTGAGATAAAAAAATCATAATTTTTCATAATTTCACGATTTCACAATTTCAAAAAAATTAACTCAAAACATCAGTGAAGTCCTGAAAGTGGACAAAGACAACCCAGTAAAAAACTAAGATGAGACTAATGTAGAATAGTTTGGTTTAAATGGAAGACATCACGCTTGGAGATGAAACAACACTGCATTCCAGCATCAGAACCATGAAACATGGGGGTGCTAATATCCTTGTTTGGGCCTGTAAGAGCCAAACAGGTGAAAATGTTGTTTTCAGAAATTTGCATAATATTAATTAACATTTGAACACTTAGGGTTAAGATCTGATATGATTACGATAGTTTATCATTTAATATGATTTTCTTTGGACATGTCTGATGGCTCATGATGTATACTGCTGTTCTCAATGATTAGACATGTGTGTTTGAGTTTTGTTTGAGCCAGGTGTGTGCTGTGATTCAGGCAGTGTGAGCAGTTTTGGATGCTAACAGCTTTTTACCGTGTCCAAGGCTTATTAAATGAATGTACTACAGACCTTTATGTTGGATTAAATTAAAGGATAAACTACAATCATGTTTCAGTGAATTATTTTTCATCTGTGGGTTGGATAGGAGTCAGAAACCGTCTGCTGCGAACACAGAAGGAAGTGGCCTGATAAAAGAACAAAAACTAATACTGAAATTTTGCCACAACAGGGCCTGTTCTGGTGCATCTGGGCCAGGACATCTTGTCCTCATTGATGGACCAATGAACTCTAAAAGAAAATGTCAGGACATCTGTCCATGAGCTGAATGTGAAGAGAAACTGGGTCATGCAGCAAGACAAGGAGAACCAAGAACACAAGTGGTTCTACAAGAGAACGGTTAAAGAAGAACCAGATGAATGTTTAGGAACGGCCAAGTCAAAGTCCTGACCTTAATCTAATAGAAATGTTGTTGTTGGACCTGAAGCAGCAGTTGATGTGAGGAAACCCACCAACATCTCAGAACTGAAGTGGTTCTGTTCTGAGGAACCAAGTTGCTGGAGACGACTGTTCGTCAGTTACCAGAAACATTTAGTTACAAGGAGGTCACAGCTGATACTGGAAACAAGGAGGCTCTGACTTTTTCAACTCAGTGATAAGAGCAAATTAATTATTGCGAATGAATAAATACAAAAATATAATATTTCTGTTTCATGTGTTCGGGTTCTCTTTGTCTACTTTCAGGACTGTTTTAAATAATTTTTATGAAGAAATGTCAGAAATTCTGAATGATGGGTATAATAACCTGGAAGTAGAATCCTCCCATCCAGGCATAAGTATATCCTCCTCTACTGGTGAGGTCCTGCAGGAAACTGTAATCAAACACGTCATGGGCAGAAGCCAAAGAGGCCCCGTAATTGGCACAGTTGCTCTTGGAGGGAGACACACAAATGTTGTGTCAATATGACTGTAATATGTATTGTACATCCAATGAAAGCTGAAAGTGTTTCTTTGAGTAACAAATGTAAATCACCACAGCACTGGTCCAGGATACTTGGGAGGTCACAAACAGATAGCAGTCACCCTTGTAGCTGACCCAACCAGAGGGACATGTGTAGAACCGTCCTGTAGAGCAGAGACGACCAGAAAACAGATTAATTTAATGTGAATAGATTAAATACAAAAATGTAATATTCAGGGTTTTATCAAAGACAATAAACCTTGGGGTGATGAGGCCACCTCTCCAGCAGAAACCACCTCAGATTGTTTTGCTAAAAGGAGAAAAAACAAGTCACATTATAATCATATTCTTTACACTGATATGGAGGATATAACAAGTCACAATATGTTTTTACCTTCAGGAACAAAATCTGCAGCTTCCTCTTCTACCACTGAGACACAAAAAGAGAAAAAAAAAACAGTTCAAACAGTCTGATTTAACTGTGTTGGTGAAAACTGAGGATAACAAAAGACAATGATTACCAAGTAAACCTCTGCAGCGTTAGGTAGAGAAATCACATAAATATCAATAAATTCTATGAATGTATGAATGAATTTATTACAACATAACTATACTAGAGAATATTAAGTAATTACAGGCAAGTCCAATAAAGTAAAATTTCATATGCTAATATCAAAGAAAAATCTCTTCTTTCGCATGTAAAATCAGCTTACACTGGTTGTCCTCCTGCAGCTTCTGTGTTCAAACAGTCTGATAGACATTTAATTATGTAAGTGAAAATGATGGTAAGTGTCAGATTATTTGCAGCAAACTAATAAAACTGGAGTGTGCTTACAGTCTGTTTAAAAAGTCAAAGCACTTTTGTGCACAGTTGTTTTGTGTGAAGTCAACTTACGCTGGTTGTCCTCCTGCAGCTTCTGTGGGGCAGCTTCAGCAGCAGGTTCAACTAATAGAAGAGATTATTATTATTATTATTATTATTATTATTATTATTATTATTATTATCAGTATTATTATTGTGGTTTTCATTCATTCAGAGAGAAGGTAAGAGCACGAGTGTGTTGATTGTCTTGGTGAAAAGGCAGGGCATGGTGAGTCATAATTTCTCTGTATGTCTCAATTTTTCATCAGATCCTAAAACAACTGATAACAAATGCCACTGACATTGTTTTTACTCCCATCATGGTCATTTTGAGACTACCCACCCAATTCTCAATCAGCTATGCACCACATGGTGTCTTCCCTGACTGAATCCCTGAACAACAATGCCATAAATGGTCCTTTGCCTCCATCAGATTATTAATCTATTCAAAACGTAATTTTATTTTACTTTTTTTGTTCTACACAGTTGTTTAGTGTTTCTGGTTACCCTGCAGCTTCTGTGGTGCAGCTTCATCAGCTCCAACTATGAGATAATAATAATAATAATAATAATTCCTGTTAAGACATTTAAATATCTTCTTTAGTTTGTCACCAATTAATCAGAAAAAGTAATACCTACAATGATTCTAAATCCATTCTCTGGAATCTGACCTATCCATAGAGATATGGGTCATGAATATGGACCTGATAGTTCTGGAGCTATAGCTGATTTATTTTGAGTTTGTCTCTTTTGTTATGCCAGCTTCACCTCCCAACATTTTAGGGCTTAAGAGATTAAAGAACTGACTCTGTACAAGTGAAGAATAATGCTCTGACCTGCTGCAGCCGTAGCCACAAGAACACCAGCGAGCAAAACAGAGAGAATCAGGAGAGCCTTCATGATGAAGATGATGATGATGGCGAGGATGGAGAATAATGACGTTACTTAATGTCTGGTGGGAAACAGAATCACAGAGCAGACAGTCGATTCTATTAAAAAGTATTTAGCATCAATTGCAATAGAAATCTATACAGTAGCAGCACATGAGAAAAAATTAGAGATGGTCCCCAAGCAGCCTAGGCCTATAGCAGTGTACTTAAGGAATGGTTGAGCATCACCTGTGCCAACCCTAAGTATAAGCCTTATCAAAAAGCTTAAAAGTAGAGAATGTCTGCCTCCTAAACACAAACTGACATGTAGTGTATGGGAAGTCCCCCAGCAGTCTAGGCCTATAGCAGCATAACTAAAGGATGATTCAGGATCACCTAAGCCAGCCCTAACTATAAGCCTTGTGAATAAGCAATTTTTTTGTCCTAACTTTTTTTGCCTCTTTGACCCAATCTGGAGCTGGTTGCTCAGGAGAGGGACCTACAAGCTGAAGGCTCTATGTCCCGTTCTACTTTAGAAACTCTAGGAACCACAAGTAAGCCTGAACTTTGAGAGCAAAACTATCTATTGGGGCAGTATCATACGAGAAGATGGATCTAGGGCCTTAAATTCTAAGAAAGAACAATGGCAGGTGTCTTACCTGGCAGTCAAATGTGCGGCAGTGATGTTCAGTCATCAGCTGAGTGATGCAGTGTCTGTGAGGAGGCTGGTCCATCCTTTAAATGCAACTAAATTATGCCCTTTGACCGGATCACGAAGGTTTCGTTTTACTGTGTTTTAAACCTCAAATAAAGGTTATCCTGAGGTCCTGAAGTCCTGAGGTCAATAAAGAAATGCTGATATGAATTGGACTGATAGGATTTGTGATAACGTCACTGATCTCTTTGAACTTACCCCCAGTTTATTACCCACAGCTTAGTTCAAGGATACTTTTGTCCACAGACATGCATGAACATCTGAAATGATTATTCTGTTCTCACCTGTACATCTTTAGGTTTTACTTGTTTTGACACCTGATATTAAATTAAAATGTGTCTCCACATGCGTCCCCAGCCAGCATCTCAGTCAGTCTGCTTGTAAATAAACAGCGCCATCACGTGCCAGTAGAGTATTGCACCAGCTGCTGTCCCTAATGGATCTCTACCTACCGGTTGATCAGAACCATGAACAGCTGATTGTTGACTGATTGGGGAGATGATCCAGATTTTGGAACAAGCTGTAAAGTCTCTCAAACGTTGAATTCTTGTTTATTTTAGAGACAAAACTCAGATTAGAAGTGAACCCACTGCTGAGAAAGAAAAATCTCTGATGATAAAGCAAATAAAGGCACCGGGGCTTATCGAGGAGGTAAATGAATCATTTCAAAAGCTGATTCTAGTTTCCTTCTTCTTTATGTCATTGAAACTGCTCCAAGGACAGAATATTTTAAAAGGTTCTCATTACTAATGAACAGACATATCAGTGTCAGGTTAGGTATCAAAGTATCATGAGCATGGAAGCTTCCCACGCTCTTCACAATGTCTTATCTTTGTGTCAGTTCCTAAATAAATACAAATACAATCCCTGGAACGAGACATAAAAAAATGGTTATCATAACTGCTTAACAGACTTGACAAAGTCCATTTATATGTCAATGAAAGACCTTTTGCAATACCATCTTACTGAGATTATATTATTTCTTCTTATTTTATATCAACGACTTCTTGCTCTGATAAGAGAAATAAAACAGCCTTTATGGTTTTGTTGGTGAATGCAGTTCTGGACAATAGACAGACTCCTTCTTTCTGTTCTGGATGAAACCATGATGAAAGAAAAACAAAGACATGACCTTAGGACAAATGACGAGATGTCTCAGATTGCTGGTTAAGTTGTTAAGCTGAGACTTATGATGCAAGTCTCAGTGATAAAGAGCAGTTTGAAGGGTTGAGGCATTTCAAGCAGTCAGGGCTCCCAGGAAAGTTAAAGTTAGGGTGTTTGCATTTGGTTTATTGCCCTGGTTAATGACAGTGACAGTGTATGAGGTTCCTCTTTGAAAGGTAGAAAAGTAGAAAGGACGATTAATTTGTTTATCAGAAAATGGCTCGGTGTCCAGCAGCTTTTACTTAGTGTATGTAGAATATAGGTCAATTGTCATATCACATGACAGTAGGTTTGGTAGGGCCTCTTAGTCAAACAGGGCCTCTAAATGTGTTTTGCCTGGGATTTTGGCACAATGGATTGTAACATCTTGTCCCGTGTACTACTAAAAAACAGGCCATATACAGCAGGGGCGTGGAGGCATAGAAGGCCTATGTGTGCAGGGAAACCTCTGTGGAGCATGGCATCAGTGGTAGAAAAAAGAAAGATGGCAGTGGAAGAATAAACAAGAAGAAGCAGTAAGATGAACTAGAAAATTCCTGCGGAAATTTTGACTGTGCCGGTGATGTGTGCGTCATGATGTGTGCGTGCTTATGTCATGTGAATAGTTAGCCACCGAGCCCAGAAGGGCAGGTACATGCAGCAGACCGCTCCCAGCTCCACCTGAAAGCCAGCATCAGCTTCACAATACCCACAAAATACATTCAGTACAACAAGTCAAATCAAATGGCTTCTACTGAAAGAATGAGGAAATCACAATAACTGATTGTTAATAATAATCATTTTAATAATAAAAGTCATTGCTTCTATCTGAGCAACAGTTTACGGCACAGTGTTACATTTAGAAAAACATTCTATAATACTTAACAAATTCAATACTTAACACATTGAGGCTGTAAGAAGGAAACAGTCATGAAGTGAAGACCTTCAAATTGTCCCTTTACTACAGCTCTTTGTCTCATGTTGGACGTCACTGCAGTCTGTCTGGATCGGCTGCAGGAAAACACAGACAAGTAGACGTGTCAAATAATGTTGTGAAACATAATTAATACAACTAACTAATTAAGTGTTCAGCTCATTATTTATTTCATTAAAAAAATTAAATATATTAAATTGCATGTGAATCATTTGTCTATACTCCCATGTTCCCGAGGCAGGCCTCATTCATTAAAGATGTTGCCCTAACCGGGAGTCGAACCCTGACCTCTGGTGTGAAAGCCCACGTTATTTGCCGCTCGACTATCCGCCAATACTATTACAACGTGTAAGACTGCCACTTTATATTTCAACTACAGTGCTGGTCTGTTGACTGTGATTAACTCCCTCTAGCGTCGCGGCGGATTAGCCGGTGGCTAAGTCCGCTAGCCTCCGCGTAAGGTCGCGGCTAGCTCGGAGCTAGCGGTTAGCGTTAGCCGCTGCTAGCTCGGAGCTAGCGGTTAGCCGCCGCTAGCTCAGCGTTAGCCGCTGCTAGCTCGCTAACATACATGAACTATGGTTGAAGGCTGGCCGTCGGCTGAATCATTGCAGTTAACGTCTGTTAGCAGTTTAGCTGTGTTGGGCACAAACACTTAACATATGGATAATTCTAGAAATTCACTTACCTAATACGGTGAAGGAAACGTGTCAGGGATGTTCTGTCAAGAGTTGCAGCAAAGCAGCCAGATATAATTTGTATTTAAAGTAAAGGAAAACGTCAAACATGACTGAGAAGTTGTCATTCAGTCAATGACAGGAGCTATGATTAGCAGCTGTGTGAAAGCAACAACTCAAGGGTGTGTGTGTGTCGGGGGGGGGGGGGGGTGTTCTGCCTCCTCATTGTAATTGTAAGAGAGAGGAAGAGTGGAGGGAGGGAGGGAGAGAGATGGAGGGAGGGAGGGAGAGAGGGAGAGAAGGAGGGAGGGAAGGAGAGAGGGAGAGAGGGAGAGAAGGAAGGAGGGAGGGAGAGAGGGAGAGAAGGAGAAAGGGAGGGAGGGAGATAGGGAGGGAGGTGGGGGGGGGTCATGGGGTGTTATGCCTCCCCATTGTAATAGACTGAGGAGAGTCCCTAATGTTTTGTCAATCTGTGTCTGTAATGCTATAGTGGGAAGGGGAGGGGGGGTGATAATGTTATGGCAGATAATCTCCCTCTGTCTCCCTCAGCCTTCTGTGTTCTGCCTCCCCATTGTAATAGACTGAGGAGAGTCCCTAATGTTTTGTCAATCTGTGTCTGTAATGCTATAGTGGGAAGGGGAGGGGGGGTGATAATGTTATGGCAGATAATCTCCCTCTGTCTCCCTCAGCCTTCTGTGTGCACACCTGCGATGTGTTTGTTCATCAGGATCGGTTCAGTGTTCATAATGTTATGGCACTCTGCGTCTGTGTGAATGTGCTCCTGTATGGGGTGTTCTTCCTCCCCATTGTAATACACTGACAGACCCTAATCTTTTGGCAGATCGTGACGCTTTTCCCTCCATTGTCTCAGCGCACCTGTGCTCTGCCTGCTCGTTGGGGGCCGTTGCCATGGCTACGCTATGCGTACATGATATTCTATATATTCACTCTCCTCTCTCCTGCACCCTAGAAATCTGCGTCAGAACAAACGCTCATATCTCGAAAACTACAAGTCCTATCTCGAAAACGAACGCATTGTGAGCGTCGGCCGAGGGTTTTCTACAAATTAGTGTTGTTCCCACGAGCGTGCTGCCAAAATTGTGGCCGTACTCGTTTTGGAAAGAAAGGCATGCGACGAGAAAAATCGTCGAGAAATCTCTCTCGGTTTCTACATACACACGAATGGGAAAAAATTCGAAAAGCTGTCGGCGCACTCCTCGCTCGGAGGAGCCTGCAGTCCAAACCGTACGTCCCACGTGAATAACACACACATCATCTGAAAGGCAACAAAAATCCCTACGTTTTTATGTATTTTTTATCTGTGTAGCTCAAAACCTGTGGCCGCCACGTGAGATTGAAACCTTTTTTTTTCAGAATTTCGACGAAACTCTGAACCTACAGTGCGGCTAGAGTGCGCCCATAGAGCCCCATTATAAACGACGATTTTTTAACTTTTTTCCAAAATTTCAGCAAAACGTAAACTGCGACCCCGACCAAACCGTAAAAGCTATCGAAACGCCGTTTTCAGAAAAACGAAGCTACACTTCCCGTGCCTCGTACAAACTTCAAAGCATTTTTCTACTCCAAAGCACGGCTGAGTGATCGCTCAGCAAAGCCAAGCTGTCCATTTTGGAATGTTGCCACTTTTTTCCGGGCTTCTCCATTCACTTCCATGTTACGAGACGCGGGAATTTCGCCGTTTATTCTCGCCCCGTTGGACGGATCGCTTATGTGAGACATAGCACACTTGTCCCAATCAATGCGCACGTCTCCATATAAATTGGTCTATATGTCTCCAAAACTCTGGGAGAAGAAGCGAACCGAAAAAAGGACGGAAGAAGTGGGAAGAATAACTAGAAAATTCCTGCGGAAATTTTGACTGTGCCGGTGATGTGTGCGTCATGATGTGTGCGTGCTTATGTTATGTGAATAGCTCCCGTTAGCCACCGAGCCCACAAGGGCAGGTACATGCAGCAGACCGCTCCCAGCTCCACCTGAAAGCCAGCATCAGCTTCACAATACCCACAAAATACATTCTGTACAACAAGTTAAATCAAATGGCTTCTACTGAAAGAACGAGGAAATCACAATAACTGATTGTTAATCATAATCATTTTAATAATAAAAGTCATTGCTTCTATCTGAGCAACAGTTTACGGCACAGTCTTACATTTAGAAAAACATTCTATAATACTTAACACATTCAATACTTAACACATTGAGGCTGTAAGAAGGAAACAGTCATGAAGTGAAGACCTTCAAATTGTCCCTTTACTACAGCTCTTTGTCTCATGTTGGACGTCACTGCAGTCTGTCTGGATCGGCTGCAGGAAAACACAGACAAGTAGACGTGTCAAATAATGTTGTGAAACATAATTAATACAACTAACTAATTAAGTGTTCAGCTCATTATTTATTTCATTAAAAAAAATTAAATGTATTAAATTGCATGTGAATCATTTGTCTATACTCCCATGTTCCCGAGGCAGGCCTCAATCATTAAAGATGTTGCCGTAACCGGGAGTCGAACCCTGGCCTCCGGTGTGAAAGCCCACGTTATTTGCCGCTCGACTATCCACCAATACTATTACAACGTGTAAGACTGCCCCTTTATATTTCAACTACAGTGCTGGTCTGTTGACTGTGATAAACTCCCTCTAGCGTCGCGGCGGATTAGCCGGTGGCTAAGTCCGCTAGCCTCCGCGTAAGGTCGCGGCTAGCTCGGAGCTAGCGGTTAGCGTTAGCCGCTGCTAGCTCGGAGCTAGCGGTTAGCCGCCGCTAGCTCAGCGTTAGCCGCTGCTAGCTCGCTAACATACATGAACTATGGTTGAAGGCTGGCCGTCGGCTGAATCATTGCAGTTAACGTCTGTTAGCAGTTTAGCTGTGTTGGGCACAAACACTTAACATATGGATAATTCTAGAAATTCACTTACCTAATACGGTGAAGGAAACGTGTCAGGGATGTTCTGTCAAGAGTTGCAGCAAAGCAGCCAGATATAATTTGTATTTAAAGTAAAGGAAAACGTCAAACATGACTGAGAAGTTGTCATTCAGTCAATGAGAGGAGCTATGATTAGCAGCTGTGTGAAAGCAACAACTCAGGGGGGGGGGGGGGGGGGGGGGGGTGTTCTGCCTCCTCATTGTAATAGACTGAGGAGAGTCCCTAATGTTTTGTCAATCTGTGTCTGTAATGCTATAGTGGGAAGGGGAGGGGGGGTGATAATGTTATGGCAGATAATCTCCCTCTGTGTCCCTCAGCCTTCTGTGTGCACACCTGCGATGTGTTTGTTCATCAGGATCGGTTCAGGGGTCATAATGTTTTGCCACTCTGCGTCTGTGTGAATGTGCTCCTCTCCTCCTGCATGCTCGTTAGGGGCCGTTGCCATGGTCACCAGGGGCACCTGCTGCTGAACTCTCCTTTTCCTTCTCACCTCTGCCTGAGTCAGAAAATCCCCCCAAAAAAAGTGAACCCCAGCTCGGCCCGTCCGAACAAACGCTCATAAATCAAAAACTACAAGTCCTATCGGGAAAACGAACGCATCGTGAGCGTCGGCCGAGGGTTTTCTACAATTTAGTGTTGTTCCCACGCGCGTACTGCCAAAATTGTGGCCGTAGTCGTTTTGGAAAGAAAGTGTGCGACTCGAAAAATCGTCGAAAAATCCCTCTCGGTTTCCACATACACACGCATGGGGAAAAATTCGAAAAGCTGTCGGCGCACTCCTCGCTCGGAGGAGCCTGCTGTCCCAACCGTACGTCCCACGCGAATAAAACACACATCATCTGAAAGGCAACAAAAATCCCTACGTTTTTATGTAGTTTTTATCTCTGTAGCTCAAAACCTGTGGCCGCCACGTGAGATTGAAACCTTTTTTTTTCAGAATTTCGACGAAACTCTGAACCTAGAGTGCGGCTAGAGTGGCCCCATAGAGCCCCATTATAAACGACGATTTTTGAACTTTTTTCCAAAATGTCACCAAAACGTAAACTGCGACCCCGACCAAACCGTAAAAGCTATCGAAACGCCGTTTTCAGACAAACGAAGCTACACTTCCCGTGCCTCGTACAAACTTCAAAGCATTTTTCTACTCCAAAGCACGGCTGAGTGATCGCTCAGCAAAGCCAAGCTGTCCATTTTGGAATGTTGCCGCTTTTTTCCGGGCTTCTCCATTCACTTCCATGTTACGAGGCGCGGGAATTTCGCCGTTTATTCTCGTCCCGTTGGACGGATCGCTTATGTGAGACATAGCACACTTGTCCCAATCAATGCACACGTCTCCATATAAATTGGTCTATATGTCTCCTAAACTCCGGGAGAAGAAGCGAACCAAAAAATTACGGAAGAAGTCATAAGAATAACTAGAAAATTCCTGCGGAAATTTTGACTGTGCCGGTGATGTGTGCGTCATGATGTGTGCGTGGTGTTTCATTGTTTGATGTCATAGAGTTCTGCCACTCCAATATGCTCCTGTAATGCTTTAAGTGGTCATAATGTTTTGGCAGTCTGTAACTGTCATGTAAAAATGGAGTGGGGGGGTCATAGTGTCATGTTCTGGCACTGTACTATAGTCCTGTAATGCGTTAAGTGGTCATAATGTTTTGGCAGTCTCTTAGTGTAATGCTAAAATGGTGGGGGCGGCTCATAGTGTCATGTTCTGGCACCCTAATATAGTCATGTAATGCGTTAAGTGGTCATAATGTTTTGGCAGTCTCTTACTGTAATGCTGAAATGGAGTGGTGGGTCAGTGTCAGATTCTGCCACTGTACTATAGTCCTGTAATGCTTGAAGTGGTCATAATGTTTTGGCTGTCCATTACTGTAACGCTAAAATGGAGTCTGAGGGTAACAATGTCAGGTTCTGGCCACCTACAGTACTGCAGTAATGGCTTGGGTGTTCCTAATGTTTTGGCATAGTTTTCCCGCCGCTTTCTGTGTGCAACTGTGCTGAGTTTCCTTGTCAGGATGGCTTCAGCTATGTGAAAGCACCAACTGAGGAAGGATGGAGGGAGGGAGAGAAAGAGAGAGGGAGGGAGGGAAGGAGAGAGGGAGAGAGGGAAGGAGAGAGGGAGAGAATAAGGAGGGAAGGAGAGAGGGAGGGAGGGAAGGAGAGAGGGAGAGAGGGAAGTAGAGAGGGAGAGAGCGAGAGAAGGAGGGAGGGAAGGAGAGAGGGAGAGGGGGAAGGAGGGCGAGAGGGAGAGAAGGAAGGAGAGAGCGGGAGAAGGAGGGAGGGAAGGAGAGAGGGAGAGAGGGAAGTAGAGAGGGAGAGAGCGACAGAAGGAGGGAGGGAAGAAGAGAGGGAGAGAGGGAGGGAGAGGGGGGGTCATGGGTTGTTCTGCCTCCTCATTGTAATAGACTGAGGAGAGTACCTAATCTTTTGGCAGATCGGCTGTGTGAAAGCACTAACTGAGGAGGGAGGGAGAGAGAGAGAGGGAGAGACGGGGGGGGGGGGTCATGGGGTGTTCTGCCTCCCCATTGTAATAGACTGAGGAGAGTCCCTAATCTTTTGGCAGATCGGCTGTGTGAAAGCACTAACTGAGGAGGGAGGGAGAGAGGGAGGGAGGGAGATAGGGAGGGAGGTGGGGGGGGGGGGGGGGGGGGTCATGGGGTGTTATGCCTCCCCATTGTAATAGACTGAGGAGAGTCCCTAATGTTTTGTCAATCTGTGTCTGTAATGCTATAGTGGGAAGGGAGGGGGGGTGATAATGTTTTGGCATATCGTCTCCCTCTGTGCCCCTCAGCCTTCTGTGTGCACACCTGCGATGTGTTTGTTCATCAGGATCGGTTCAGTGTTCATAATGTTATGGCACTCTGCGTCTGTGTGAATGTGCTCCTGTATGGGGTGTTCTTCCTCCCCATTGTAATACACTGACAGACCCTAATCTTTTGGCAGATCGTGACGCTTTTCCCTCCACTGTCTCAGCGCACCTGTTCTGTGCCTGCTCGTTGGGGGCCGTTGCCATGGCTACGCTATGCGTACATGATATTCTATATATTCACTCCCCTCTCTCCTGCACCCTAGAAATCTGCGTCAGAACAAACGCTCATATCTCGAAAACTACAAGTCCTATCGTGAAAACGAACGCATTGTGAGCGTCGGCCGAGGGTTTTCTACAAATTAGTGTTGTTCCCACGCGCGTGCTGCCAAAATTGTGGCCGTACTCGTTTTGGAAAGAAAGGCATGCGACGAGAAAAATCGTCGAGAAATCTCTCTCGGTTTCTACATACACATGAATGGGAAAAAATTCGAAAAGCTGTCGGCGCACTCCTCGCTCGGAGGAGCCTGCAGTCCAAACCGTACGTCCCACGTGAATAAAACACACATCATCTGAAAGGCAACAAAAATCCCTACGTTTTTATGTATTTTTTATCTGTGTAGCTCAAAACCTGTGGCCGCCACGTGAGATTGAAACCTTTTTTTTTCAGAATTTCGACGAAACTCTGAACCTACAGTGCGGCTAGAGTGCGCCCATAGAGCCCCATTATAAACGACGATTTTTGAACTTTTTTCCAAAATTTCAGCAAAACGTAAACTGCGACCCCGACCAAACCGTAAAAGCTATCGAAACGCCGTTTTCAGAAAAACGAAGCTACACTTCCCGTGCCTCGTACAAACTTCAAAGCATTTTTCTACTCCAAAGCACGGCTGAGTGATCGCTCAGCAAAGCCAAGCTGTCCATTTTGGAATGTTGCCGCTTTTTTCCGGGCTTCTCCATTCACTTCCATGTTACGAGACGCTCGAATTTCGCCGTTTATTCTCGCCCCGTTGGACGGATCGCTTATGTGAGACATAGCACACTTGTCCCAATCAATGCGCACGTCTCCATATAAATTGGTCTATATGTCTCCAAAACTCTGGGAGAAGAAGCGAACCGAAAAAAGGACGGAAGAAGTGGGAAGAATAATAAGCCTGAGCAATAACAATATATGTGCCACGCCCCTGCAGGCAGGCTGCTGCCTGCCTGCAGGGGCGTGCACTGGCTCCCATTGCGCAGCAATGGGAGCCAGTGCACCGGCACAGATAACTAGAAAATTCCTGCGGAAATTTTGACTGTGCCGGTGATGTGTGCGTCATGATGTGTGCGTGCTTATGTTATGTGAATAGCTCCCGTTAGCCACCGAGCCCACAAGGGCAGGTACATGCAGCAGACCGCTCCCAGCTCCACCTGAAAGCCAGCATCAGCTTCACAATACCCACAAAATACATTCTGTACAACAAGTAAAATCAAATGGCTTCTACTGAAAGAACGAGGAAATCACAATAACTGATTGTTAATCATAATCATTTTAATAATAAAAGTCATTGCTTCTATCTGAGCAACAGTTTACGGCACAGTCTTACATTTAGAAAAACATTCTATAATACTTAACGCATTCAATACTTAACACATTGAGGCTGTAAGAAGGAAACAGTCATGAAGTGAAGACCTTCAAATTGTCCCTTTACTACAGCTCTTTGTCTCATGTTGGACGTCACTGCAGTCTGTCTGGATCGGCTGCAGGAAAACACAGACAAGTAGACGTGTCAAATAATGTTATGAAACATAATTAATACAACTAACTAATTAAGTGTTCAGCTCATTATTTATTTCATTAAAAAAATTAAATATATTAAATTGCATGTTAATTATTTGTCTGTACTCCCACGTTCCTGTGGCAGGCCTCATTCATTAAAGATGTCGCCCTAACCGGGATTCGAACCCAGGCCTCCCGAGTGGCAGCCCACGTTATTTGCCGCTCGACTATCCGCCAATACTATGACAACGTATAAGACTGCCACTTTATATTTCAACTACAGTGCTGGTCTGTTGACTGTAATTAACTCCCTCTAGCGTCGCGGCGGATTAGCCGGTGGCTAAGTCCGCTAGCCTCCGCGTAAGCTCGCGGCTAGCTCGGAGCTAGCGGTTAGCGTTAGCCGCCGCTAGCCTCCGCGTTAGCCGCTGCTAGCTCGCTAACATACATGAACTATGGTTGAAGGCTGGCCGTCGGCTGAATCATTGCAGTTAACGTCTGTTAGCAGTTTAGCTGTGTTGGGCACAAACACTTAACATATGGATAATTCTAGAAATTCACTTACCTAATACGGTGAAGGAAACGTGTCAGGGATGTTCTGTCAAGAGTTGCAGCAAAGCAGCCAGATATAACTTGTATTTAAAGTAAAGGAAAACGTCAAACATGACTGAGAAGTTGTCATTCAGTCAATGACAGGAGCTATGATTAGCAGCTGTGTGAAAGCAACAACTCAAGGGTGTGTGTGTGTCGGGGGGGGGGGGGGGGGGGGGGTGTTCTGCCTCCTCATTGTAATTGTAAGAGAGAGGAAGAGTGGAGGGAGGGAGGGAGAGAGATGGAGGGAGGGAGGGAGAGAGGGAGAGAAGGAGGGAGGGAAGGAGAGAGGGAGAGGGGGAGAGAAGGAAGGAGGGAGGGAGAGAGGGAGAGAAGGAGAAAGGGAGGGATGGAGATAGGGAGGGAGGTGGGGGGGGGGGGGGGGGTCATGGGGTGTTATGCCTCCCCATTGTAATAGACTGAGGAGAGTCCCTAATGTTTTGTCAATCTGTGTCTGTAATGCTATAGTGGGAAGGGGAGGGGGGGTGATAATGTTATGGCAGATAATCTCCCTCTGTCTCCCTCAGCCTTCTGTGTTCTGCCTCCCCATTGTAATAGACTGAGGAGAGTCCCTAATGTTTTGTCAATCTGTGTCTGTAATGCTATAGTGGGAAGGGGAGGGGGGGTGATAATGTTATGGCAGATAATCTCCCTCTGTCTCCCTCAGCCTTCTGTGTTCTGCCTCCCCATTGTAATAGACTGAGGAGAGTCCCTAATGTTTTGTCAATCTGTGTCTGTAATGCTATAGTGGGAAGGGGAGGGGGGGTGATAATGTTTTGGCATATCGTCTCCCTCTGTGTCCCTCAGCCTTCTGTGTGCACACCTGCGATGTGTTTGTTCATCAGGATCGGTTCAGTGTTCATAATGTTATGGCACTCTGCGTCTGTGTGAATGTGCTCCTGTATGGGGTGTTCTTCCTCCCCATTGTAATACACTGACAGACCCTAATCTTTTGGCAGATCGTGACGCTTTTCCCTCCACTGTCTCAGCGCACCTGTGCTCTGCCTGCTCGTTGGGGGCCGTTGCCATGGCTACGCTATGCGTACATGATATTCTATATATTCACTCTCCTCTCTCCTGCACCCTAGAAATCTGCGTCAGAACAAACGCTCATATCTCGAAAACTACAAGTCCTATCTCGAAAATGAACGCATTGTGAGCGTCGGCCGAGGGTTTTCTACAAATTAGTGTTGTTCCCACGAGCGTGCTGCCAAAATTGTGGCCGTACTCGTTTTGGAAAGAAAGGCATGCGACGAGAAAAATCGTCGAGAAATCTCTCTCGGTTTCTACATACACACGAATGGGAAAAAATTCGAAAAGCTGTCGGCGCACTCCTCGCTCGGAGGAGCCTGCAGTCCAAACCGTACGTCCCACGTGAATAAAACACACATCATCTGAAAGGCAACAAAAATCCCTACGTTTTTATGTATTTTTTATCTGTGTAGCTCAAAACCTGTGGCCGCCACGTGAGATTGAAACCTTTTTTTTTCAGAATTTCGACGAAACTCTGAACCTACAGTGCGGCTAGAGTGCGCCCATAGAGCCCCATTATAAACGACGATTTTTTAACTTTTTTCCAAAATTTCACCAAAACGTAAACTGCGACCCCGACCAAACCGTAAAAGCTATCGAAACGCCGTTTTCAGAAAAACCAAGCTACACTTCCCGTGCCTCGTACAAACTTCAAAGCATTTTTCTACTCCAAAGCACGGCTGAGTGATCGCTCAGCAAAGCCAAGCTGTCCATTTTGGAATGTTGCCGCTTTTTTCCGGGCTTCTGCATTCACTTCCATGTTACGAGACGCGGGAATTTCGCCGTTTATTCTCGCCCCGTTGGACGGATCGCTTATGTGAGACATAGCACACTTGTCCCAATCAATGCGCACGTCTCCATATAAATTGGTCTATATGTCTCCAAAACTCTGGGAGAAGAAGCGAACCGAAAAAAGGACGGAAGAAGTGGGAAGAATAATAAGCCTGAGCAATAACAATATATGTGCCACGCCCCTGCAGGCAGGCTGCGCCTGCCTGCAGGGGCGTGCACTGGCTCCCATTGCGCAGCAATGGGAGCCAGTGCACCGGCACAGATAATAAGCCTGAGCAATAACAATATATGTGCCACGCCCCTGCAGGCAGGCTGCGCCTGCCTGCAGGGGCGTGCACTGGCTCCCATTGCGCAGCAATGGGAGCCAGTGCACCGGCACAGATAATAAGCCTGAGCAATAACAATATATGTGCCACGCCCCTGCAGGCAGGCTGCGCCTGCCTGCAGGGGCGTGCACTGGCTCCCATTGCGCAGCAATGGGAGCCAGTGCACCCGGCACAGATAATGAAACAGCTCCATCTGCCATGATAATAGCCCGGTAGAAGAGAGTACTTTAAGTGGAGAAGTGGGGTTTAGCTCTCACATCCCACCTCATGAAGACACTTGAGCAGCTCATACTCCACCTCATCCGCCCTCAGGTTCAGCATTACCAGGACCCCATGCAGTTCGCCTATCAGGGGAAGGTGGGGGTATGGGACGCTGTCCTGAGGGTCCTTTTCTTCGACTTTTTTGCGCATTCAGTACAATCCAACCTCCTTTCCTGCAGGAGAAACTGACCCCTACACTGTGTCCTGGATCACAGACTACCTCAGTGGCAGGCCGCAGTTTGTCAGGTTGGGAAGCTATATCAGACTCTGTGACCAGCAGCACGGGAGCACCACAAGGGACGGTGCTCTTCCCCCTCCTCTTCACCCCGTACACTGCCAACTTCCAGTTCAACTTGGACACAATGTTACATGCAGACGTTTTCAGATGACACTGCCATTGTGGGGTTAGTCACTCTTAAACGAACTTTGTGTTCAGGAACCTTCTAAATAACCTTAGCCAAGGATGGTACCTACAATGGATAAACAAGATTGTGTGAAATACAAAAGAACATAAGAAGCTTCCCACAAAAGTTTTTGATGCTCCAAAGAAAACAGATTCTGCAGCCAGAGAAAGGATTACAGCCTAAAAAAAACATACTCAACACAGTGCTTTACTGCTGGGTAGTATACGTTGATGGAAAGTTTTCACACACATGGTTTAAATGCTGCTTACTATAAGTCTGTTGTGGTGTATCTCATATGTTCTGTGGTATTATTTCAGGGCCTGTGCCCGAGGGATAAACAGAAAGGACCGATCAATGTGACCTGCAGTAAATAAGAAGTATAAAACAGATCCATGCTGTGTTTTCTTTGCTCATTTGCCACTCTGTTTAACTTTGAGTGGTTTGTGCTTTGTCTATACTGCAAGTCCGTCTGCGTATGCAGAACTGAACACACACACCGGAACAGTAGTTCAGTATTAATCCTTCTCATTTTATGTGTAATGTTACTGAGAATTTGACTAGATGGTGTTTTTTTTTTGTTTTTTTTTTCTGTTAGATAGCTGATTCAAACAAGGAATCTGGAAAAAAAATACCAGAGGGTTTGTGGAAACGTGAAGGCATAGTTTAGGGTTATATTATAGCTGGAACACTGTCTGATGAAATAGTAAATCATTTCCATCTGTCACTCCTAAACAAAGGGAAACATATATGTGCAGTGTTCATTGGTTGACTATCAGTGTGATCTAGAGCATCACACATAAAACTAGCTCATTTGTTGATGATGTCCTAAAGTAGAACCACATTCGAACAAAACTAGCCAAACTTCCTTAAGGTGCCAACACACATGTGAGAATCGCCTAAGTGTTCGGTTCAGATTAGAGAATTAATGTCCCAAGCAGCTCTGAATGCTGTTTCAGGGGATTTTCCACTCTGCCAACAACAATATTGTGAAAAGTCTATCAGCAAACCGCTCTACCCACTGACTCAAACTATATCTCAAACTGAAAAAAAAAAAACCTGTCCACCTGAATGTCTTCATAATGTGAGGACCTGGGTGGAGAGCTAGATGAGGTTATAGAGGATCCATTCTTTATTTATCCACCTGAGCTCTGTCAAGGCCCCCTTCGAGGCTCCTTTGCACCTCCCAGAATAGACAAGCCTACGCGAGCTGGCGGGCCTGATTACACCCTGCACATTTATCAGTTTCCAAGGCTATCATTATCCCTGGGGAAGTTGTGAACATGCTGTGTTGGTTGACAGGTGCAGGGCAATTTCGAGATTATTTATAATGACTCAGAATCCGCCATCATCGACAGCTGTCCTCAGAAATATAGTATGTTCCAGCAACGAACAGACAGATGCTAGACTTTAATGGCAGAGCACTTTAAAAGCAAAAGAGAGAAGCTCAAGGCAAAATATCCTACATGAACAGAATAAACTAAATGAATGATTTGCACCGTTTCTTTTTGCCACCTCAGGTAAGCCACAGCAGGTTCAGTACCTTCCAAGGTTTTAACATGAGCTGGTGAGAGTATTTACCAAGTCCACAGAAAATTAAATAAATGCACTCGTCCCAGCTGCAAATCATTGGATTTGCATATGGTACAGCTAAATAAGACATGAGTGTGTTGTACATGTGTGAACAGGAGCTCAAATGAAAGAAAGAATATCAGTTTAAGGGGGGACACAATCTAACTGGCCAGTGCTTTCTATTTGGAACCCTGTGAGTGAAAACTTCCCTCATAAAAATCTTCAGGTCAATTATCAACGTTACATGTTCTATATGAGCAGTGTTACAGTAACAGTGTTAATGCCAGACTTAGTTCGGTTTGATATAAAGCGTAGAGCTGTGTTCATTTATATTAAAACATCACCTTACAGCATGGATCCAGACATAATGTTAGTCTAGATGTTTAAACAAAGTTTTATGTTAGCCATTGAAGTTAGATGGTAAACATAGACAATCAAAGATTTTGATTATTCTGATTTTGATTTGTCATTTTTGAATTAAAATTATTATGATTAATGATTAATTTGTATGTATTAGTATTTCCTTGTTACAGTCAGTACAAAAGTAATGGCCTAATGGTCTTTTAAAGTGTAAATGCAATGGAATTTATTGAAATGTGACCTATAACTTCTAACAGAAGATTTTTTATTTTTAAATTAAAGCCATTAAATACTAAATGATGACTATCTTTAAAACTATATTTTGTAAAAGCAAACATGCAGTCAAACAGTGGAACTGTGGAACAGTAGGCAAACAGATTTAGCCCGTTGTCTGCTAACCGGTCTGCTAACTGGTACAGAGTTACTACGTCTTTGTATGTGTGCCTGCAATTCTCAAAAACATTAATAAAAACATTACATGCTAACTGTTTTCTCTTGGGATTACATTTATGAATTATCGATTTGAAAGTATAACAGTATACACATACTTCTTAATATCTTTTATAAAAGCTACTTTTAATATCTTTAAATGCAGTGATGACGTCATCTGGTGTGCTAGAGCATGTGACACCAATGGACCACATCGTGATGACATGATCATGATGTCATCAAGTTGCCAAAGAAAGCTTTTAAATAGGACCCACTAATAGAATCCAGGATCTAATCCAGGATGAGAACCCAGGACAAGGGATCAAATCTAGGAAAGGAACCCCGGACTAGGGATCTAATCTAGGATGGGAACCCCAGACCGGACTAGGGATCCAATCTAGGATGGGAAACCCGGACCGGACTAGGGATCCAATCTAGGATGGGAACCCCGGACTAGGGATCCAATCCAGGATGAGAACCCAGGACAAGGGATCAAATCTAGGATAGGAACCCCGGACTAGGGATCCAATCCAGGATGAGAACCCAGGACAAGGGATCAAATCAAGGACAGGAACCCCAGACTAGGGATCTAATCCAGGATGAGAACCCAGGACAAGGGATCAAATCTAGGACAGGAACCCTAGACTAGGGATCTAATCCAGGATAGGAACCCAGGACCAGGGATAGAATCTAGGATAGGAACCTAGGACCAGGGATAGAATTTAGGATAGGAACCCAGGACCAGGGATAGAATTTAGGATAGGAACCTAGAACCAGGGATAGAATCTAGGATAGGAACCCAGAACCAGGGATAGAATCTAGGATAGGAACCCAGGACCAGGGATGCAAGTTTGTGCATTGTTGAAACCTGGCTGATGTTCAGTCTTCTTCTGTGATTTTATTTTTAGCCTAATGTAGAGGTTTTAGTCCAAATACATGTTCTCAAACAGCTGACATTGTTCAAATGTGTTCATTGTAGTCTCTCAGTGTTTTCACTTTTTTAAAAATTCAACTGTAGATTTTGTTGAGTTCATTCATACCAGATGGTCATACGTGTTTGCCTGTTAAGGAGATCGTTTAAAATCTGCAACAAAATCTGCGACTCTCCAAATGGCTACGGCAACCAGTTCAGATATTTATTGTTGGACATTCTCATTGTGGACATGAAAGAAAGACACCTTTACATTAGCCTATAACAAGATGATTTTGTTTGTCAGTACCATGGTTCATGGTCACGCTGACTTTAAAAAAAAAGTCATAACCCCCAAAAGTGTTAAAGTCCTCTTCTGGAGTCATGATACCAAGTTTTGAACTTGTTTTAGTATTTATAATTTTTTAGTTTTGTCTTGGTTCCTCTTTTATTTTGACAGTTCATTATTCTGTGTGTTTATTACTTCCTGTTTTAATCTGAAAGGTTCTTTGCCTCTGTGTCTTTCTGTTATTTTTACTTCCCTTGTGTTTCCCAATTAGCTTCACCTGTGTTGTTTCTCCAGTTTTGCTCCTGGATGATTTACCCTTGCTGGTTCCTGAATGTTCTCTCCAGTTCCTTCCTTGTCTCTTGTTCCTTTGTTCCTGGTGTTTCTAGCTTTTAGTTGTTGAGTCCTCTTCTGTTGGATTGTGCTTGATGGGACCGACTTCTTCTTCATTTGAGCCTTGTGATGGATTACCTTTCTAGTTTGGACCTGTTTGGATCATCTTGCCTGATTTCTGGAGAGCCTTTTGTCCAATGTAAGTTTTATGAAAGTGAACTTTATTGGTTCATTCTGCATGTCTTGCAGTTGGGCCCTTTGCCTTTCTGCAGTGATTGTCACAAGTTTATTAATTTTGCTAACTTTGACTGTGACATGCCTGGACCATAGACTGTATCGATGGAACAGCTCCTCAAAAGTGAAGCCAAAACAAGTAGAGCTCCCCCTGGTGGCTGGCTGCTGTATAGGTCATAAGCTCCGCCCCCTCCATGTTAGTTTTTTTTTAACAAGTTTCCCTTTAGTTGGTTATTTGACGCTATAGAAACAGGATGTGACATCATGATGACTACCAGTTATCACAATGTAAACATAAGTCTAGTGTATAATCCAACATTTTCTTGTAACTGGTGGAGGTAGAGCAGAGCGTAGTATTAATTGAACAAGAAAGCGAGTGAGTCTGGAGGAATTGTGAGCGGCATCAATATCGCAGCTCCACGTGACTCCACTATCGGATCGTACTGATCAGATTCGGGGTTCCAAGATGGCGCCGCCTGGAAAAATGGCGTCGGTTTGCCCAATGCAAGAAAGTGGAGACACATTATACAGTCTGTGGTTTACCCCAATAATCTCAGACAGATCACCTCCCATCTACAGACAGCAATCATCCATGTTGTTTTATAAAAATACTTTAAACTTTGTTCCATTAATTCAGATTTCATTCATCACGTTTAATTTAGTTGGTCATAAAGACAGTTACCATGGGAATAAACTACTCCAGACTTGTCTGGTCCTGCTTCAGCCTTGTTTTCTAGCTTTGTTCATATAACAATGAAACTGTGAATACACACAAAATGTATATAATTGCACTTTCTTTGCTAATTTCTAATAAAATCTGAAGAAAAACACGATTTAGTTTAAGCACATTCCTCCCAATGCTCAGAATGAACCTCAATCTGACGTCCTTAGTCTTAACAACATGGCACAAAGGCTACGACATGAAGTGGAGACTGATGAAACTGTTGCAGTCCATTCTCATCTCCTCACCCGTGGTACGTTAGGCTGGTTAAATTCGTTTGCTCATACTTCAATACTTTAACGTGAGCTTTAATGTGACCTGAGGCAAACACACTCTTACTGGTTGGAAATCAGAGCTGAGGGTAAGAGTTTGGGATGATTCTGAGGGGAGCCAGGCAACGAGAGGTCCAGGCAGCTAAGAGGCGACAGATGATGCAGATGGGCTGGAGAAGAGGGAGTCATCCGTGGGCTGAGAGGCAGTGCAGCTGGAGTTTTCAGTTATTTCACACTTTTTGTTTACATAATTTCACGTGTTCATTAATAGCTTTGATGCCTTCAGTGAGAATCTACAATGTAAATAGTCATGAAAATAAAGAAAACGCATTGAATGAGAAGATGTGTCCAAACGTTTGGGCTGTACTGTATATATATATATATATAGTCCCACTCGGCCCGTGGATCACCACCAAACCCTTCGCGTCTCCAACCGATTTTCCCCACTCAGCGACACACCCGCTGAGAAACCAACTCTGGTGATTGGCGACTCTATTTTGCGGAACGTGAAGATAGAGAATCCAGCGACCATAGTCAAATGCATTCCAGGGGCCAGAGCGGGCGACACTAAACCGTATCTGAAACTGCTGGCTAAGGCTAAGGTTAAATATGCTAAAATTGTTATTCACGTCGCCAGTAACGACACCCGGTTACGCCAATCGGAGGTCACAAAACTAAATGTTGAATCGGTGTGTAAGTTTGCTAAAACCATGTCGGACTCCGTAGTTTTCTCTGGTCCCCTGCCCAATCTGACCAATGATGACATGTTTAGTCGCACGTCATCATTCCATCGCTGGTTATCTAGGTGGTGTCCAGAAAACAAAGTGGCCTTCATAGATAATTGGCACACTTTCTGGGGAAAACCTGGTCTGATTAGGCGAGATGGCATCCACCCCACTTTAGCGGGTGCTGCACTCATCTCTAGGAATATGGCTAATTTTATTAACTCCCCGAAACCATGACAATCCAGAGTTCAGACCAGGAGGCAGAGTTGTAGTCTTACACACTTCTCTGCAGCTTCTCTAGCACTGTCTCACAACCATAATTCTATAAACTCTATAGATGTTCTGTCTGCTCCCAGATTATTTAAACCAAAAAATAACAACAGAGGAGTCACTCATTTGAACCTGATACAAATCAGAACAACTTCATTGGCAGAACAGAAGAATAGGAAAATTAAATGTGGTCTTTTAAACATCAGATCTCTCTCATCCAAATCTCTTTTAGTGAATGATCTGATAACTGATCATCAGATTGATCTATTTAGTTGGACTGAAACGTGGCTGCAGGATGATGAATATGTTAGTTTAAATGAGTCTACGCCACCCAGTCATAGTAATTATCACATTCCTAGAAGCACAGGTAGAGGAGGAGGAGTGGCAGCAATCTTCCACTCTGATTTATCTATTAATCCTAGACCTAAGGAGAGCTTTAATTCATTTGAAAGTCTTACCCTTAGTCTTGCTCATCCAGACCGGAAGACACAAAAACCAATTCTTTTTGTTGTGGTATATCGCCCACCTGCTCCTTATTCTGAGTTTTTAGCTGAATTCTCTGAGTTTCTATGTGATTTAGTTCTTAGAACAGATAAAGTCATTATAGTAGGTGACTTTAACATCCATGTTGATGTTGTCAGTGACAGCCTTAGCTCCTCATTTACATCATTATTAGATTCAATTGGCTTTTCTCAGAATATAAATGGATCAACTCACAGTTTTAATCACACCTTAGATCTGGTCCTAACATACGGCATAGAAACTGAAGGCATAACAATATTTAGCCATAACCCTCTTTTGTCTGACCATTTTCTCATTACCTTTGAATTTACTATAATGGATTACGCAAGAATTGAAGAGACATATCATTACAGTAGATGTCTATCTGATGATGCTGTAACTAGATATAAAGAATTAATTCCTTCTTTATATATCCCAGTGCCATGTGTCAATAATGTGGACAACAGCAACCACAATTTAACTCCTGCACTATTAGATGATTTTGTTGATGGCACTGCAGCATCGCTTAGTTCAGCTCTAAACTTAGTTGCTCCTCTGAAAAAGAAGGTCATGAATCGGAGGAGGCTAGCTCCCTGGTATAATTCACAGTTGCGCTGTTTAAAACAGGCAGCCCGAAAGCTAGAAAGAATTTGGCATTCCACTAATTCTGAAGAAGCTCACATAGCCTGGAAAGACAGTTTAACGACTTATAAAAAAGCTCTCCGTAGTATTAGAACAGCATACTATTCATCATTAATAGAAGAAAACAAGAACAACCCCAGATTTCTTTTCAGCACTGTAGCCAGGCTGACAAAGAGCCACAGCTCTGTTGATCCATCTATTCCTTCGGCCCTCAGTAGTAATGACTTCATCAGCTTCTTTACCAATAAAATTGTTGACATTAGAGAAAACATTCAAGGCATCCTTCCGACGACTGTCAAAGATGGAAGTACAGTGACTTTAGAAATTTCTGTTAGACCTTATCAACATCTGGAATCCTTCTCCCCAGCTATCTTCAATAATTAAAACATCTAAACCATCAACCTGTCTTCTAGATCCAATCCCAATTAAATTGCTCAAAGATGTTCTTCCATTAATTAACACCTTCATATTGAACCAGATAAATTTATCTTTATTAACAGGATATGTGCCTTAGTCTTTTAAGATTGCTGTAATTAAGCCCCTACTTAAGAAAGCCACTCTAGATCCAAATGTTTTAGCCAACTATAGACCAATCTCCAACCTTCCTTTTATTTCCAAAATTCTAGAAAAAGTTGTTGCTAATCAGTTGTGTGACCACTTAAACAGGAATGGTCTGTTTGAAGAGTTTCAGTCAGGTTTTAGAGTTCATCATAGTACAGAAACAGCTCTGGTTAAAGTTACCAATGATCTCCTCATGGCTTCAGATAGTGGACTTGTCTCTATACTGGTTCTGCTAGATCTTAGTGCTGCATTTGACACTATTGATCATAATATTTTACTACAGAGACTTGAAAGTGAGATCCAGATTAAAGGAACTGCATTAGATTGGTTTGAATCCTATCTGTCTGACAGATTCCAGTTTGTTCATATCAACCATGATTCCTCTACTTATACAAAAGTAAGTTATGGCGTTCCTCAGGGTTCTGTGCTAGGACCAATACTCTTCACTCTTTATACATGTTGCCATTAGGGAAGATTATTAGAAAACATGGCATAAACTTCCATTGTTACGCAGATGACACCCAGCTATATTTATCTATGAAACCAGATGAAACTAATCAGCTGGTTAAACTCCAAGCATGCCTTAAAGACATAAAGGCTTGGATGACCTGTAATTTCTTACTCTTGAACTCAGACAAAACAGAAGTTATTGTATTTGGTCCTAAGCATCTCAGAGATTCATTATCTAATCACGTGGTTTCTTTGGATGGCATTACCTTGGCCTCCAGTACTACTGTGAAAAACCTTGGTGTTATATTTGATGAGGATATGTCCTTTAAATGTCACATTAAGCAAGTAACCAGGACTGACTTCTTTCATCTACGTAATATCATCAAAATTAGGAACATCCTGTCTCAGAATGACGCTGAGAAACTAGTTCATGCATTTGTGTCTTCCAGACTGGATTATTGTAATTCATTACTGTCTGGCTTCCCAAATAACTCTTTAAAAAGCCTCCAACTGATTCAAAATGCTGCAGCAAGAGCATTGACAGGAATTAGCAAAAGAGATCATAGTACTCCAGTTTTAGCTTCTCTTCACTGGCTCCCCTTAAAGTCTAGAATAGAATTTAAAATCCTCCTCCTTACATACAAGGCCCTCAAAGGCCTAGCTCCATCATATCTTAAAGACCGCATTGTACCATATCATCCCAACAGATCACTTCGGTCTGAAAGTGCAGGCCTACTTGTGGTTCCTAGAATTTCAAAGAGTAGAATGGGAGGTAGAGCTTTCAGCTATCAGGCTCCTCTCCTGTGGAACCAGCTCCCAGTTTGGGTTCGTGAAGCAGACACACTCTCTATTTTTAAGGTCAGGCTTAAGACTTTCCTTTTTGATCAAGCTTATAGTTAGGGCTGGACTAAACCATCCCTTAGTTATGCTGCTATAGGCCTAGGCTGCTGGGGGACAATGCACCAAACACATGTTCTCCTTCGTTCTTCTCTCTCCACTCTTGTGTCCTACACTTTCTTTTTCTCTGGCACAGAGCTCCTGCCCTCTAAATTCCTATCTGCTACTAGTCATGCAATTCTGTGCTATTACTATGTAGAATGTTTACTGCTGCTCTCCCTTTTTCTGAGTATCTCTGGCCTGGAGTTGAGTGTTTCCTGTGGAGCGCCATACTACATCTGTTGTCGTGGTCTCATCAGCCTGCCCAGTCTCCATGGAATCCTGCTGTTATCCACTCCTACCTGAATGAACAATTCTCCAACCTGCCTATGATTCCTCTTGCATTTTCAAACTGTCATGTAACATCATTAGTTTGAATCATAGCATCCAACTTGTATGCTTTAGTCAGATATGTGTATTTATGACAGATGTATGTTTATCTTGCTGTTCTCTTTGTCTGTACCCGGCTGGCCTTAGGCAGATGGGTCCCTCCATATGAGCTGGGTTCTGCTCAAGGTTTCTTCCTGTTAAAAGGGAGTTTTTCCTTGCCACCGTTGCCTTCAGGCTTCCTCTGGGGGTTTCAGGCCGGGTCTTGTAAAGCGTCTTGAGATGATTTGTATTGTTATTGACGCTATATAAATAAAACTGAATTGAATTGAATTGAATATACTAATATATTAGTATAACAATCAGTTTTGACTGCTAAACTCTTTTCCAGGAGTAATCTGTAAGACTTTTGAGAGAATAAATACTAATTCACTAAGGGCATTTGAAGCAATAGCCTACTTATGGCTGAGGAGGGTCCGTGATGCCATCCTGTGGAAGGCCCTCTTCTTGTTCACACCCTTCCAATTAATTGTTCGGGAAAGGGGGCAGGAAAACAGGTATGACAGAATGTTCCATGTCACCCACTTTAAATCAACACCCCCGACAGCAGACAGGGTATTCACCTAGGGGCATGAAGATAGTGGTTGGATCACCGTTGCACAAGTTTTTAAACAGGTAAGCCACTTTTTTGAGTTTTTTTTTTTTCACAATTAAGAAATGTGGGCAATTGGATGATGCTTTTATCCTTAACATTCAAGTTACATCATCATAAAGAGCTTAGTCTAGCAATAAATATTACTTTAGATGAATTAGATTACAGTTACATCATCATAAAGAGCTTAGTCTACTGTAGCAATAAATATTACTTTAGATTAATTCGATTTAGTGTAAGATGAAACAAGTGTCTTGAGTACAATGAGAACATATTGGGGGAATATGCTTACAAGGGCATGTTTCTGCCTATCGTTGGCAGGGTCTGCCAGCCAGGCCTCAAAGCGGTCCAGCTCTGCATCTAATTCCAGGGGGAATTGAAATTCCCCGGACCACTCAAAGGCTGCTGGTTTGACCATAGCCATGAACAGGTTCACGGTGGTGGCGAGTTGGGCAACCTGCTGCTTTAGGTTTTCCAAAAGCAATAGGACATGTAGCTGAACCGCTGAAACATTGTGAAAGTTGAAAAAGTGTTAATCTGGAGAAAAGACTCAGGTTATTTAAACATTAAGGAAATAATACACACAATGATGGTCAATAAAATCAACCCACAGCTGCACACTATACTGTGTACTAGAGGTCGACGATAGGACGTTTTTAAAAACTATCGGCATCGGCCGAATTTGGCGCCGATAGTTGCCGATAGCTGTCATTTTTTTCCTCTGAAAAACAAAACTCCGCTCAGTCGCTCTGATCACTGAGGGGCGGGGCTGCTCTTCACACACAGCGAGAGAGAGAGCATGGGAGAGAGAGAGAGAGAGAGAGAGAGAGAGAGCATGGGAGAGAGAGAGAGAACCGCAGCGTGTGCAGCGGCAGCAGAGTGGAGTTAAGTGATCTGTGGAGAAGTCGACTGGACGATAACAAGTGTCATTGTAAGTGAAATAAAACCTTCACAAGTTGAAAGTCAATAAACATAACCTCCTTCGCAGAGGCAGTAAGTACCACTAGTTCAACAAGCATAAACGTGCATCATATTTCAGCATAAACAGCCACATCTCCACCGGCATGATTAAGCCTACATGAGCTTGTTAACAGGCTAAAATGAAAGCTGTCTGTGTGTAGTCTCTTCATCTTAGTTTGCCATGAATCTTAAAATTTGGGAATTTCTTGTAAATTCTTTAGTTTTAATAAAGAACAGGACTTCCAACAGGGGGTATCGGCTGATTAATCGGTTATCGTTTTTTTCCTGCTCCAAACTATCGGTATAATATCGGCATTCAAAAATCCACTATCGGTCGACCTCTAATGCAATATAGTTGACTTTGGTGGGCCATGCCTTGCAAAGGTTTCACAGAGCTGCGTAGTCTGCTTCAAAAAGCAGCAGTCCTCATGGCATAGAAAGGTTTTAACAACACCTTCAGTGCCTGATAGCAACAGTATCACCTGTGCCTAAAAAAAAAAAAAAAAATTAAACCTAAATGGATATCCACTACATTAAACTTTTTGCCAATCAAGTTGACACAAAGCTGATTAAGACTATAGGCAGGTACCAAAGTTAAATGTGGTATCTGTTGTAAAAATGTCCATGCTGGACCACCAGAATCAATGTGTTTATCATCATATCAACCAACAGCGATAGATTTGCCTTAGATGAAGAGGGGAACAACTGTTCAGGATACAAGCGGTAGCCCTGTTGGTTTAATTTATGGTTATGCCCTGTATCTACAGGCAAAAATGAATTAAAATGCAGCAGTATACAAATGGTAAAAGGTATTCTTCAAATCTGTGTGGTAATGAGAACTTCCGTTACAAAAAATTTGGAATTAGAACATGCATGGCTCTGAGACAACATGTCAATACAAGTTGGAAAAAGCAAAGTCAAATAAACAGAACAGTGTGAACTATACTTAAACATGTGTACAGGCTAGACACACTCTCCTTGTTTTATACTTACTCCATACTCTGCTGAGACACATGGAACTACCTTTATTATTTCTTTAGAATAATGTAACTTGCCATATTTGATTACTATTCTAACAAAACTGGTTTCAGGAGGGAAGTAATGTTTAACTTCCAGCACTGAAAAGCATGATGTTGGAATAGATGTAGTCCCATGTTGGTGTAGTTATCTGATTGCGGATCCAGGTTGCTTAGATTAATGCACATTGATTGGCAGGTCGAAGTCAGTGCAAATTCAGCCAAGAGATCTAATCTAAAGCCATGCACAGATATTGACTGTGTACCTCCATATGAACAGAGTCTGTACAGATGTAGAGCCACCTCCTTGTAAGCCATCCTATCCATGGCAGTATCCTTGATGGTGCATTCACATTTGTGAACCTGCGCTGATCAGAGTGAAAATATGCAAAGCAATACAATGTCACATTCTGTTTATATGGTATTTATACACAGTACACTTACATGTTGCTGGTCACACATCAACACAGAGTGCAGCGAAAGAGAGTTTGAAAACACCAGTCAGTTAATGCTGACATTTAATCAGTGGTTCACTTCCTGATGTTGTTGCAGTAGTCGCAGAGTTGCAGTCGCTTCACCATTTTTTGCATCTTTGTATAAGTCTTTGTCATCTTATTTGTAGCATGGTCCAGGCAGCATTTTTTGTACTACTGTACTGATCCCACATGAGGAAATTATTCCCTGTATTTGACCTATCCATTCATACTGTGTACTTGGAGCAGTGGGCTAACTCTTGTGCTGCTGCTGTTTGGAGGTTAGGTGCTTGCTCAAGGTACCTCAGCCACAGATGCAGTGGCATGCAAACCTGTGACCCTGTGATCCCAAAGCTGCTTTTGCTGAACTAGCATGCCTGGATTTACTTCATAAGACAAGCCACTCAGTAAGCAGCTACAAGAGGAAGGACACACTGCAAAGGATGCAAGAGGACACAGAAGTTAGACAAGTAGTTCCCTGTCCATCATAGCTACCTTCTACAGAGCCAACATTGAGGGCATGCTGTCGAGCTGCATCACTGGTTTGGGATCTTCATTTTCTGACTGTAAGACAAGACTTGTTGAGACATGTATATGTGCAC
The DNA here is from genome assembly GCA_005024645.1 of Planiliza haematocheilus. Classification (NCBI taxonomy): domain Eukaryota; kingdom Metazoa; phylum Chordata; class Actinopteri; order Mugiliformes; family Mugilidae; genus Planiliza; species Planiliza haematocheilus. The sequence continues at coordinate 170,999 of SRSE01000487.1, forward strand.
TACACATTCTACAACATTCTACAATAATACATTAAATAATACTACATTATACAATAATTACACAGCTCAATTTGAAACTCTAGCGACTTTGTTTAGCTCTGTATGCTGTATACATGTATTTCCTTTCGGCCGATATCTAAATGCTGTGCGAAACCTACAGGTTTATTAACTCTGTACCCTATCTAAAGTGACTTTTATCTGATTTTAATCTGATTTAAATAGTAATGTGTCTGTTCTCTATCGACAGAGGATACCGATTTGCAGAGTATCTGTTAAAAATGAAATACACACTCAGCGTGCAGTAAAAGAGTTGTTAAGTTAATTGTTTCTTCAGTTATTATGTTGATGCAGCACTTTCTTCCACTGCACAGCCCTAAATAATTCAATACTTCAGGCAGTTCAATGCAGTTCTGTTCTAAATGCTCAATACATATTTGGATCTCTATGCTCAGACGAGTATGTTTCCGCTTCTCAATTTTCCAGTCGCAGCAGAAACAACAGAAAGCAGTTAAATACCCATTCAGTTCTTCCAAATTACCCTTTACACAAACACACATTTATTATTATTCTTAACTGATTTATACAGGTTACTACAAACAGCCCTGCAGCACTCTGTTGTTATAATGAGCCGTCACTTATACATTCATCATGTTACTTTTGAAGACTAATACAATGGATAAACCTATAAAAGACCTCCATCCTGCTAGCCCCTGTAACAGACAGGAGCATGCAAAGTGGCACATTCTGCAAAAGCCTTTTGTTTTTTTGATTATTCGTATTCAATGATTCTATTCATTTTGGCCATTTGGCCTTTTGCCAGGTATAACTACAGTATATTTACAGTTGGCAAAAGACTAGTTATGGTTCGGTTACAGTTGGACTTTACATTTTCAGAGTTCACATTATGTGAAAGAATAACTGGTTGCTCTCAATAAACACAATGTGCTACACATTGCACAAAAACAACACACTAGTTCCTGCAGCAGCACAGTACTTGACATAAGGCATTAAAGACACTAGGATGATATAATTTTACATAAATGTACAAAAAAACTACAAAAAAAACAAAAACAAAAAAAACACTACAGTGGAGGTACAGGGCAAAAAAAATAAATGAATAGAATATGAACAGAATTCATGAAAGAGAAAGGTTTTAAGGAAGTGATTGAAAAGACTTTGGAGCACACTGTTTTCTTCCAGGTTGTGTGGTATTACATATGAATGATTTCTATTGTGAAGTATCAAATAGCATAGTTGGTTATTTCATTTTCATTTACATAGTAGAATATATAAAGCCCTCACAGTGAGAAGGCCCCGGGTTCAAATCCGTGGGCCGGCTGGCCTTTCTGTGTGGAGTTTGCATGTTCTCCCTGTGTCTGCGTGGGTTCTCTCCAGGTCCATGTTTTCATCAACATCCCATCTGATATTATCCAAGGCGATGCACCTGGGATAAAAGCGCTTGCTATGTCAGATCTACCTTTGGCAATCATCAACTGTGATGTCCCTGCAGCCAGCATCCATGGATTCAAGGAGTGACATCTGGTCATGTGGCTGATGGTTATAAACCTTCCACCTCCATGCAGAAAAGAACTCCTCTATGGGGTTGAGGGACGGTGAAGAGGGTGGAAGGGAGAGACGTACTAGTCTTGGGTGGTGAAGAAATAAACTTTGAAGGGACATTGAAATTGACACGTCTGGGGCAATTCCAGCCATATGCTGACCTCTCCTGCCTCTGCTCCCCTGCTGATCAGAGTTTCCTGATCATACTACCTGAGTGTCACTCCTTTGTCCTTTTGTGCTTTTGTTCTGACCACATCTGAGAACCACCTCTGCCCCTCTACCGAGCTCACTCTCCTGTGTAAAGTTGCCCTCGACTGACACCTGGGGACAGGGTATATCTGTGCTCTGCCCTGGCCCATTCAGGGTCAGTCTCTGGTCTCGGACCCACTCTGTGTCAGTAGGCTCACCATGACCTGGAACTTCAATAAACTTGCACCACTTCAGCAAACTTGGAACTAGACTTGGATTGTTTTTTTTCTTCAACAGTGGACTTCAAATCATGTTGTTAGCGACTGAAAAAAACTATATTATCAGCTGAGATATGTTGTTTTTGAACTGATATCATTGCAGAAGAAGAGGTTTTTATACTGTATCTAAGGTTTGGAATATTGCTTTTGCTATTGTGGGATGTTGTGTGTTAACATTCGTAAATAATACAAAAACAATCCATCATTTTGTTGGGCAGTACAGCTTGTCTGTTAAGAAAATGTAAGCATTGTGGAAATGTGTTCACTGACTGCATATTGTGTGAATGGTATGACCAATGCTGTGCTAATTCTGTTTAGAGTTTTGAATATGTGACCACTGATTGGGCAAACACTTGTTAGCGATTTGCGTTAGGGGTTAAGTTCAAGGACCAGAAAGCATAATATTTAGGCACTGTGTCTGATTTACACTCCTGGGTAAACCAGACTGTGACTATGCCTGAGGCTCTGGAAGGCTCTGTGTGACGTGAGCTTGAGCAGCAGGTGGAGATGGCCAGCTGAGATCTGGAAATACACGCCTGATGCAGTAAACATAACAGCTGCAGGGACTATACACACTGCATGAGAGATGTGTTATGCCTGGAAACACACACATACACACACTAACACACAACAATATGATTTGATGACTTAACACAATAGGTATTTACTAAGGATCACATGTCATATAAAACCATGACATGCATAAAGGACTATGGTCCAGTCAATTCTAGGTAAAGAGAAGGTGCTGTATGTCTTGGAATAATGGTATCTTCTCCAGTGCACTGACATCCCAACATTTTTAATGATTTAAAGAAGAAACTAAATGTTATGGTATACTGTACATGACATGTATGTGATGACTCTTTGAACTCATTCCTGGAAATCCATTCATCATTCCTTATTTACTCATGGAGGTCATGTCAGCACTGCCCAGTTTGACTGATGATTTATGCACTGGATGTTTTGTGAATGAACTAACCTTGGCAACATACTGAACTGGGCTCTGTGCTGGAGAAAGTGAATAATGTATTAGCAGTTGATAAAAAACAAGGTTTGCTAAAAACATTGAGTGAATGCATTACAGAGGCACGGTTGCAGAGAGGTCAGGACCTTTTTTCATTATCACATTTTCAAAAGGCATAATTTGTGGCAGACTAACTTGACAATACAGTACATCGTAAACACATTAAACTTGGATTAGACTGTGGTTAACCTTTGTCTCACCCAGAGAGACAGAAATGACTCGTATAAGAACAGTAGCTGTTTTAACTGCATAAACCGATGCATGAAAGCATGACAGTTGTTGCGAGCTTGTCTGAAGCATAATTTCAACTGAATTATCTGCAGTTGTTTTTGTCAGTCATGGGTAGTCATTGGCTAAGGAAGCTGTAAGAGTGACTTTGGGGTGTCTGTGATGGCTTTAAGCTTCTTCTGCCATTGTCGCCACCCTGTCCAGGTTTATTCTAACCAGCTTGGCTAGTTTGTTGGCACTACCCCAGCAGACAGGCAACTTGCTGTCCTTATAATTTGTGATACTGCCAAAGATTTTATCTGAGAACTTCTGTAAGTATAGTAGGTGAAAGAAAACCTTTACAGTAGAGTTCCTTGGTGTGCAGGTGTTCTTGTTCTCCACATGTCAGAAAGCAGTCCTTCAATGCATTTTAGACCAGTAAACTAAAATGCAGTATATATTTATACATTGTAGTTATACACAGATCAGGTATAATGACCACCTGCCTAATATAGTGTCTCTCTCCATTGTTCCTCCAAAACAGTTGTCAGAGAATATACCTGGGTATTCTGAGGGGGTCCTGTGGTGTATGGCAACAGAATATTGTTAGTGGGGGCTTTGGGTCCTTTGGGTTGTAGAGGGTCTCTGAGGATCATCCCACAGATACTTGATCAGTTTGGGATCTAGTGAATTTGGAGGCCAGGTCATCACCTTTAGTCGTTCCTAAACCGTTTTAGTGCGTGTGCCTGTGACAGGCTTTAATCCTGCTGGGGATGGCTGCTGCCATCAAGGAGAGTCACTGCTATAGGGTAGGGGTGCCTGGTCTGGTCTAAGTGGGTGCTACACGTATGTACATCCACATGAATGCCACGTCTAAAAGTTTTCCAGCAGAACATTATACTGTCACAAGATGGTCAATGTTATTTGCTTCTCCTGTCAGTGGTTTAAATGTTGTGGCTGATCGGTCTAGGTGATACATTAAGTTTGAAAGTGAATAAAACTGATGGCTAGAGAGCCAGAAATTAAATCACTGATAACAAATATCATTTACTGCACTTGCAAAACATATAATGGGGTTAATCCCTTGATACCTGAATTGATTTTTCAATTGTATAAAGAAATTAATTATTTGTGTTTTTGCTTACCACTGTCATTGGTCAGACAAGAAACTAGTGCTTGGAAAAGGTTCCTAGGAATTTTTTGAATGTGCACAAACCAACATTGGAGTATTACATGCGTTATGCGTCTGAGCAGAAACAGTGCTGATCAGAGTTTCCTAACTATTAACTATTTATATATTTTTTAAGGGCATAGAATTTATTAAGGCCAGACGATGAGATGGTAATGTCAATTTTATCATTTATTTTTTTATTTTCCAGGGAGTATGATTGAGGGCCTTTGAATCAATGACTGCGTTTACATGGTCTTTAGTATCCCGATTTTGAGGCTTATCCCGGCTTTGAGCATATTCAGGATATGGTGTTTACATGGCACATAGAGAAACCCGGTTATTCATATCCCTGTATACATGATAAATAACAGTATCCTGTTTTCCGATCACTGCATCCTATCTGCGCATGCGTGTTTTACGTCATTTTGAATGTTTTCCAACGGGACCTTACTTGTTCAGCGGAGCGAGATGGAAAACCAGCGTCACGTAGCTTTTCCGCAACAGACTTTTAATACATCAGCATTTCAGTATTTTCTGCCATCTAAACACGTCGTTATGTTTAGTTCTTTCATTAAAAAATTCTGATAATTCAGTCTCTCCGTTGTTCCAAAAGTGAAAAGTGAAAATGCGCAGACAGTGGGCAGCCGTCAGAAATAGGGAGGTGTATACTGTACATGCTCCAGTATCCCGGCTTCTATCGGAGTACAGCCGGGTTTCTTGAAATCGGGATATGGGCATATCCCGATTTCTGAATTCTTTTTTTTTTTTTTAATGATTCTTTCCAGGTAGTATTGTGTTTGCTGTTCTTGTTTGACCTTCTTTGCCATTCTAATAATGATAGGTATAATGATAGGCCTGAAACGGCATGATAATATGCCTATCCCTCATTTTTAGTTATCTTGGCAGATATACACTGTGTTGCCAAAAGTATTCACTCACCCATCCAAATAATTGAATGCAGGTGTTCCAATCACTTCCATGGCCACAGATGTATAAAGTCAAGCACCTCGGCATGCAGACTGCTTCTACAAATATTTGTGAAAGAATGGGTCACTCTCAGGAGCGCAGTGAATTCCAGCATGGTACTGTGATAGGATGCCACCTGTGCAACAAGTTCAGTTGTGAAATTTTCTCACTACTAAATATTCCATAGTCAACTCTCAGTGGTATTGTAACAAAGTGGAGGCGATTAGGGACCACAGCAACTCCATGTAAAATGAGTTTAATGCAAAGCGTTGGATGCAGTGGTGTAAAGCACATCGTCACTGGACTCTAGAGCAGGGGAGATGTGTTCTCTGGAGTGATGAATCACGCTTCTCCATCTGGCAATCTGATGGATGAATCTGGGTTTGGCGGTTGCCAGGAGAATGGTACTTGTCTGAAGTGTAAAGTTTGGTAGAGGGGGATTATGGCATTGGAGTTGTTTTTCATGGGCTTGGCCCCTTAGTTCCAGTGAAAGGAGCCCTGAATGCTTCAGCATACCAAGAGATTTTGAACAATTCCATACTCCCAACTTTGTGGGAACAGTTTGGGGATGGCCCCTTCCTGTTCGGACATGACTGCAAACCAGTGCACAAAGCAAGGTCCAGAATGGGATGTCACTTAAGTTCATATGCGTGTAAAGGCAGATGAGCAAATACTTTTGGCAATATAGTGTAGATATATGTGGATGTATGTGATCGGGTAGGCCGGGGGCCACATCCATGTTCCCCAGTTCAATTTGCACGTGGCCTATTTGCTCAACAGTATATGATTTGTTGCAACATTTTTACTTTGACTCGTTAGTTCCTATTCCTATCCCTGAGCTTTTTCTCTTTATTAATCTTTATTTAATTTTTTGGTGTTTCTCAGTGTTTGTGCATCAATAGCCTCATGGTTTACACCAGGGATTAAATGCTAGCAAAACATGAGACCCTGATCATCTCCTGTAATTTGAGATCAATCCCCAAAAAGATGGACGAAGTAACAGCACTGAGCCTGCACTAGACAGTTAAGACATAGCTGACAGCTAACCAATGCTACTCTGGATGGTTTCCAGCTGGTACAGGCATACAAAAGAGAGCAGTGGTGGAGGGCTGGCAGTTTTTGCTAAAGATAGATGGTGTAACCTTGGGCACATCACTGTTAAAGAACAACCTGGCAGTAAGGACAATGACATGTTAGCCGTTAGCGGATTCTCAGAACAGACACAACATCCACAAGCCCTGCTCATTATTTCTGGTGACTTCAATCAAGCCTGTCTGTCCTTCACTCTGCCCACATTCATTCAAGTATGTCACCTGCCACATCAGTAAAATACAATAATGGACCTATTTTTTGCCAGCACAGAAGAGTCATATATCTCCTCACCTCTCCCTCCCGGTAAGACCTGACTGCACCCTGCTTCACCACCTGCATGTGTGCAAACCTCTTATGCTCAGACAACCAGGGGACTTTGAGTTGTCAGGGCTGGAAGTTTTTTGTCAGCGACAGTCTCACCCACTACATAATGGACTACACTGATTTCTGTGTGAAGAATGCCAGACCCACTAAGACTGTACAGTGTTCTTCTGACACTCAACCTGGGATTAGTCCTTATTTAAAGATTTTCCTCAAGAAAAATAATGCACACCTTGTGGTAGTCAAATGGCCTCAACTTCCTCTTCAATTGGTAGTAATTTGCCCTCCTGTCAGCTAGTCCCATCCCTGGTCCTCTTCCCTCTTGTGTGTCTGGAGTTCAGGTGTAAAAGGGCAAGATGTGTTTAATCTAGGCCTCTTGTAACCACATTCATTCGTGTTTCCTAGCCACACTGACAGACCATCAATGCCTCAGACACCATTAGAGGCTTTTAAAATATTCTGCCATGTTGACTAACAAAATAAATAAATTTACATATAAATAAAGTTGTTGCCCTTACATTACAGAAAGAAAAAAACACAGGGTCACTGAAATAACTATTTAAGGGGTGAAAAGTAGTCACAGTGCTCTTTAGTATCATGGTGTGTACCACAGTAAACAGGGACCACAGAAAGTCAAGGAGAGCGCTGCCTCAGCAGGTTAGAGAAAAAAAATCATAGACAAACACATTAAAAGATTATAAAGACCATCTCCAAACAGCTAGATGTTCCTGTGACTACAGTTGCACATGTTATTCAGACGTTTAAGGTCCACAGGACTGTAGCCTACCCTCCCTGGACGTCGCCAGAAAAACTGATGACAAGTTGAAGAGAAGGTTAATATGAATGGCAACAAAAGAATCCAGAAGAGCTTCTGAAGAGATTAGAGGTGAACTCCAAGGTCACAGATCACACCATGTGTCGCTGTCTGGGACAAAGTGCAATCGAAGGTGACCAAGGACGACACTATTGATTTAAAATCTGCCTAAATGCATTGACAAGCCACAAAGCTTCTGGGAGAATGTCCATTGCACAAATGAGACAAAACTGTAGCTTTTTGGCAAATCAGCTCTATGTTCACACACAAAAATGAAGCACACAAAGAAAACACTGTACCTACTGTGAAACATTTTGAAAAATCTAGCCTTATTTTGAATCTGATCACTGTTGTAAAAGCTGGCATAAGTTCATCTCGTCTTTCACAAACCACTGCTTTACACTTTTTTCTGTACTGCCAATTGCTGTGCACTGAAAGGTGTTGAACTTTGATGAAACTACAAGGCCATTTTTTAGCACTCAGTGCTGCAGCTTTAACAAAGCCACAAGACCATCAAACTATGTATGTTTGATTCGTATGTGAATCACTTTTTTTCTCATTCAGTTTTTATTAATCATGAACACAGACAAAAAGTTACAATTTAGCCAATTACAATTTTAACTGAACCACCTACCCACCTACTTCAAATCTGACCCCCACGGAACCCCATAGGCTTTACAACCTGACCTTAATCTGAAGTAAAAAAAACAGTATTTTTATCAATGTTGTGGTGAGACACAAGATCTTGAAATCCAAGGATAGAGTTCTCCCCATTGATGTCCTGGAGGGCATTGATACCATTCCTTTCCCAGTTCTTATTAATAAATGGTTTCCCTCCCGTTAAAAGATTATTGTTATTCCAAATTGGAGATGGTAAATGGTAAATGGCCTTGCTTTTATATAGCGCTTTTCTACCTATTGGTACTCAAAGCGCTTTTACAGTCAGAGACACATCTACCCATTCACTCACACAAGCACGCACACATTCACACACCAGTGCCACGCACTGAGAGCACCTGGGGGTTCAGTGTCTTGCTCAAGGACACTTCGACATGTGGCACATTCCGGGGATCGAACCGCTAACCCTCTGGTCCGCTCTACCTACTGAGCCACAGTCGCCCCCCTGTGTGTGACAAAGGGGAGAGACCCTTAGTCTTATTTGTTTATACCATCCTGTATGTAACATACCTGTAGGTTTTTAACCATTTCACCAGTAGTAGGCAGCATTTTACAGAGACAGACTATCCCGGGTTTGTTTGTATTTAGGGTTCAAGCAGCGAAGCTGCGAGAAGCCCTATAGGGATTGTTAGTCTTATTATTCCGATTCTTCCGCCATGGGCGTCTATGGCAGCCCATAGAACCGTACGGTAAAAAGTTGTAAAAATTGGGCACATAGCTTAAGGCCAGTCTCAATATTACTTTGACTGGGTTGCATGTAAGCGCTAAGTACGGTCTAGCGCCACCAACGGGTCAAAGTTCGAAGTACATTTGTGCATGTAACTTTTGAACCGTGCGTCCGATTTTTGAAAACAAGGTATCGTTGGAATCCTTGGATCATGACGATTGCAACGTACCCTATGACGTCATAATGCATCAGATAGATTTTTCGCAATTCACGATTTTGTTGAAAAACGAAACTAATTTTCAGCAGTCACAAATTGTGTCCGATTCTCACGGAAATTGTCACAGGCAGTCTTCTGACCAATGCGCACAAAAGTTACTATCAGGCGTCTGCAGCTTCGAAAACCGTTTGGCCGCTACAGCCAATCAAAAGTGGCGGCGAAGGCGGCGTTTTACATTTGAGCTCATATCTCTGCAACGATTTGGTGCACTGTAACCAAATTTGGTACCTCGCTTCCAGACACTGTCCCAAGTGCACAAACAAAATCTGGTGTCTTGTGGCCACTAGAGGGCGCTATAATTAGCAAAACATTGTTTTTGCTCATATCTCTTGATGCGTTTTTACTTGAAATTAAATTGTGATATCCGCACATACCGTGGGTTGCCCCAGTGACAGTTCATACCAACATTTCGTGTTAGCCAATTGGAGTCGGCGGCGAAGCCCCAAAACAGGAAGTTTGCTTATATCTCGGTGACGCTTTGACGTCTGAACACCAAACTTAGTCACATGCTTTGAGACTCCCTTAGAAGTGCGCAATAAAACTTTGGTGTCATTCAGCCACTAGGGGGCGATGTAATTAGCAACATTGCGTTTTTGCTTATAACTTTTGACCCGTATGCCTGATATTCAAAAACATGGTACTGTTGGACTCCTTGGATTATGCCGAGATCAACGATACCGATGATGTTCATTACGCCCCAATGGATTCTCCACCATACTGGATTTTGTTGAAAGCGAAACTAAATTTTCAGCGCTCGCAAATTTTGTCTGATTCTCACCAAAATCAGCACAGACCGTCTTCTGACCAATGCGCACAAAAGTTACTATCAGGTGTCTTCAGTTTCGAAACCGTTTGGCCGCTACAGCCAATCAAATTCGCTGGTGAAGGCGGCAAACGTGATACAAGGTCATATCTCGGGAACGGTGTGACGTATCAAAACTAAATTTGTAAGTTTGTTTGGAGACCCTGTCCCGAGGGGACATGTCAAATTTGGTGTCATTCGGTCACTAGGGAGCGCTGTAATTAGCAAAAGTCTCTTTTTGGCTCCAAATGGCGCATCATTCGGCCACTAGGGGGACTATTTAACTTGTTAACCCCTAAGCATATTTTAAGATAAACACCTAAAAATACATACCCAAAGTAAATGAAGAATTGTTACACAATTACATGGTTCATATACATGTCCTTGGTGTCTGGGGACATCTAGAGACCTCAGGGAATCTATTCCCAATGTCAGAAATGTTTTATCTGTTACTATACTTGATTAAATTGTAAGAAATGAAAGGAGAAATGTGAAATGTCTGTCCTCGCCTAATTCTCCCCCTATTTGTAAGAGGATAACACTATGCCAGCAATAATCCCATGGACACAGGGGCCACTGGTCACCTTCAGCTATGTACTGACTACACATATAACAAATCTAGTGTAATTTATTGTTGTTTTAGTAAGGATAGGATCAGGCGGACATTCGTTTGGCACAACTTGGCACAATTTGGCACCAATTTTCCACTTCCAAGAGAAAAATGTGTGAATAGAGTCATTTGTCCTACAGGGCCTTGAACTTCGACAATTGCTACGAAAACAGTTCTCTTAAAGACACAAAATGGCTGCCTGGTGGACTTGCTCGTGCGTCATGCGTAATGGCAGTTCTCTCTCTCCAGCTTCTGTATGTTTACGCATCGAAAAAAGTTGAGGTAACCCGAGGTTTACCTCGGAAAAATGGACCTCAATCAAAAGGTTGTCATCTCTACTACAGAGCTGCAGTGTAATTTACGCTGCAACACCAACACACAACCAGCAGATGGAGGCAAAGGACCGTATATGAAATCGAGCAGTGACGACACTGTTTACACAATCCAGGCTTCCGTGCTATTTGTTTTGAGCGGAGGACTCGAAGGGCAGACTCGAAATGGCCACGAAAGGGTAGGGAAACAAATCCGTCGCTTTTGGTGAAATCTGCTTTGTTATTTGATGAAATATTGAGACATAAACACAGAATTTCACGTGTCAACGACAAAATGCGAACATTTGCACCGTCGTTGCTACGGGGCTTACGTTCGCTGGTTTAATCGGACTATGTTTTGCTTTGTATGAGCGGAAGGATCAACTTCTCTGGTTTGTTTTGATACCTAACATGATGCAATCGAGCGAGGGGATACAGAGCACCGCAGCATTTAGTTTCGGCTGTCCCGTATATTCACGCAGCTGTTTTTTTTTGTTTTTTTTTAGTTAAATGTTTAAATTATTGCCGAACAAACTGTCCTTGAGAAAAATACACGTAGACTGTTGTTTTGGTAGCTTTGAAGCCTTGTCTTTTGGAAACATTTTGAATAAAAACCGACCGCAGCATGTAAATAACTTTTGATACGCCGTAAACATTTTAACGCTATTCTGGACCCGGTACCGGGTCCGTAGGGCTTAGAAAACATAGTGTTTTTACTTATAACTTTTGACCTGTATGCCCAGGGATGTAGTGGTGCGCAAACGCACGTAAACGCCGTTTACCCACCTCCAGATTCAAGGAAATAGCGTTTATGAACCTCTAAATATAGTTTACGCACCTCCAAATACACTTTACGCACGTATGTCTCTTGTTTTATACAGACATTAATACACAGCTATTTCGTTATTTTTCAATTGGCTACACTTAGTAGATCCTGCACAAGTTTTGGGGGGTTTTAATCTGTCTGTCTACCGATCGCCCTCTTGCGGGAGCCAGCAGGCTGTGCGATTAGGATATCAGGTGATTTCTGAAGCGTCGGAGCATCCACCTTTCAGCTGATGCCAGCAAAACGTCTCGACACAGTGAGTCCAAAAAGAAAAATAAACTTCATGTTTTTAGGATAAACTCCCCATCGTTCTGGTTTGTGAACCATACTAACGTTACGTTGTCATGACGACAGCAGGTGATGCTAGCTTCATGTCACGGACATAATAGAGAACTTAGCAAGTTAGACAAGACAAGTCACTTATTCAATGTGCGTGTCAAGGGCGGACTGGCGTACGGGGACACTGGGGATTTCCCCGGTGGGCCGGTGGCGTTGTGGGCCGGGTCATGAGAAAAAGAAAACTAAAGGGGAAAAAAGTTTGTAGCAACGGCCAACAGCGTTGTAGTCCGCTTTGGGGGCTGGGTCGGACGGCTATTGTTGTGATAGGCTATACTTGTGGTCACATGTCATTGCCTAGGCCAATCACATTTCGTCCTTGTGGGTAAGTCCCACCCATTTCCTCAGGCTGCTGCGGCAGTTGTCAATCACACTGCGCTAATGGTGCCAGACAGCTTTGGTGGATTGAGAGCCAGTGCTGTCCATTTTTAAATAACATTTTCATTGAACTGCGCTTATTGTTGTAATTGTGGTGCCGTGTACGGCCCTTTGGCTGACTCTGACCGGTCCATGTCATTTGTTCTCCACAGATCATCCGGACAGAACTTTTTTTATTTTGCGTGGTCACATGCTAATGCTAATGCCGTGTTAAACATGCTGCTATTATTTGGCTAACGGTCACTTTCAGTGTGTGCGTATGTTAGCATGTATGCTAACAGACTGATGTTTAGCTGCAGTGCTGTCATTTATAAGTTTCTGTTAGCCGTGTGTGCTGTTTCAATAAAGCTGGGAGGAGGAGCTAATTGACGTACATGCCTGTCGCACGTAAAACACCTGCGTATCAGTTCTGACAGATATGAAATATAATCTTACCTGATACAGTTAAGGGCCTTGAGTTTGACATGTGTGGTTTATGAATGATCATTTATTAATATACAGTAGTATTAGTAGTAATATTTGGCTAATTGGTAGTATTAGCCAATATAGATATATATGGTCATTGAAAAAAACATACTAATAGATTAACAGTTAATAAATACATTTTGTCCATTGGTACAGATTTGATTTAAGATTTAATTAACTGCACTTTATAAGAGAATGTGTTCATTCTTATTAAAGCATTTCAAGTTTTAAGTATGACTAATTGCTTTCTTGATCATCCCTTTACTAAAAACATTAGTGCAAAATAAAACATACCAATGCTGAGGGCACAGAATTGAGTTCAGCCTATTGGTACGGCCCTCCAAGATATTTACTGTTTCTCATGTGGCCCCTTGAGACAAATAATTGCCCATGGTATATACAGTCAGTGTCATTCAGTTCTAACAGCCTGGCAAATTGGTTGGGCAAATTTGATTGTATGACCTGTTCCCATTAAAATCACTGCATGCTGTGTAAAATCACTATACTATATATCGACTATAAATTGGCCCCTACTGCGTTGTGGTCTCCCTGATCCCAAAAAGGCGGCGCTCATATCTCTGCAACGATTTGGTGCACTGTAACCAAATGTGGTAGCTTTGACACTATCGGCACTATTGCAAAGGAACTGCTTGAACCCTTCATTGCTGCTTGCAGCTATATTTTCTATTATGTTTGGTTATATTTGGTACTACAACATCTTTGGTTAAAATAAACTCATACACGTATTGTTAAATTTAGTTATAGTTTATTGATTTAGTTCTTTTTAAAACAAGTTAAATCAACATGGAATTGCATTACTTACCATACTCACCATGTGGTCAGAGACAAAAGGAGGAAGTGCTGCAATATTTCCTGCTTTTATACTCGGACTATCATGATTGGGGGAGGTCGTTGGACTAGTCCAAATGAGTATAGGTAAGATATATTAGTTCCAAGGTATTATTTAGATTTATTTGTTATTTCATTTAGGTATGGATAAAATGTGGGATTTGGAGTATGCCAGATAAGAGTGTTTTACTGTAGCGATGTTAGGCATAACTTTTGAAACAGGGAAATTAGGAGCTAGTGTTCGCTTCCAGTATTGGTTTAGCCATGGAGGTTGTGCCCAGAGCCAGGGAAGGTTATTTAGGCAGTTGCCTCTTGTCTGTCGGGGGGAACAGAGTGCTGAGCAGGTGTAGCAATGTACGCTTGGTTTAAGTTGACTTTTATTTAGTTCAAATCCGTTAACTGTTCAGTTGTCCTTTTTTGTTGTTGTAAATACTTTTGCTACACGTGAAGCTGGAAGTAGTGATGGGCAATCGAGGCTTTGTTGATGCCTTGACACGTGATTCGAAAAAAGGTTCATTACTCGAAGCTTCAATGACACAGTGCTCTATTAGGACATCTAGTGGACAATAAAATGTAGTGCAATGGAGACGTGTCTTACTGGTTCATGCTTGTATGGGACTTGATTTGCCATGCACATTCCTATTCGACTACATTACATGGATATGTGGTTTAAAGTTTATTATAAGAAAACTATATACATATAACAATAAAATAAATCATAAAGTACAAATGGGACTCGAACCCTTGTTTCGCTAAGGAGAGACCGGTGACTTCGTAGTGTACCACGAATCTCATCAGTGATGCACGATCCTCGGTGGATGATTTTGATTACGTCAGTACACTCTATGAACCTTCGCTGATTTACACTAATGTTTCAGTGCTTACATCAACTATTTTCATTTGCTCTTGGTATCATGGTTTAGAGAATATTTGTACTGAATGCAACAGTGTCAAACCAAATCTTTCTTGACTCAGTATTTGCTTCTAAGACTCATCTCATCTCTCCCGAAGAGCAGAGACAACCAAACCAGTGATCGGGTTTCTGAATGAAGCAGTGAAATGGTTCATACGTCACAAAACACGTGATTTGTCCTAACCAACTATCTATGTATCTATTTATCAATCTAGTGTTGTTTGACTATGTCACTAATTGATCGATTTCTTTCTGAAGTTGGAGTTAGTTGCGTATTTTGTCTATCTCCACAAAATACGCAAATGACTCCAACTACAGCAAGAGACCAACCTACTATGCAAAGAAACATTAAAATGAGCACCACTAAATAGGAATAAGATATCCGAGATATCCCTGAACACACTCGATCCCACCAGGTGATTCACATGACAAACCGAACCCCGAGGATGACTCGTTTGCCGCTGACGCGCTTGAAGCACTTGAACTGCTTCGAACGTCACTCAAGTGCTTCAAACGTCACTAGTCACGTGACCGAACCACGCTTCGGCAGCTTCATGAGCTACGGCGCATGTGTCGGAGCCTCGGGTGTCAGAGGGCCATCACTAGCTGGAAGCACTTTCTGTGAATAAACACCTTGTGGTGAATTTTTGGAACAAACGGCTTGAATCTGTATGGAGTGAAATTAGTCTCAAAATGCTCACAAATGCATGTTCCATGATCCACACGTGAAACATGACATTCACAAATGCGTACAACGATTTGTGTGTGGTACTACGATTAGTGTGTGACAGAGGTGGACAGAGTACACACCTTCACTACTTGAGTAAAAGTACAGATACTCCTGTCAAATATTACTCCAATACAAGTAAAAGTAGCCTAGTCAAAAATTTACTTAAGTAAAGTACTAAAGTATTTGCTTAAAAAAAATACTTAAGTAAAAGTATTTAAAAAGTATTTCAGGAAATACAGGAAAGGAAATTTGCTTTATTGTCATTATACAATCCACTCTACTATCCACAGCCTCACTATATTTAAAATGTTCATCAGCAGTTTAACAACATTAAGCTAGCTAACGTCAGTAGCTACGTTACATACCGCGACATGCTTTTTCATGTTGGAAGACGAATTCTTGTAGACCGTGACATAATTTGTTTGCAATAAGCACAACAAACATTTAAACTGAAACGGTCACTTTTTGTGGCAAAAATGTCACACATGGGTTTGAGATAAGGCCACAGGTGATCGGTGGGAGTTTCTCCAGGTGTTTCTCCAGTTTCTTCCTGCATTGTATGAATTGTATGGCATGACGTAGCGAATCAGCGAATTAGCAGAAACAATTTAATTTCTCAGAATTTTGAAAAAATAATAAAATAAAATAAAAAAAATAATCAGCTGACGTAAGCTCAAAAGTAGCGAGTAACGAGAGCATCAACAGAAATGTAGTGGAGTAAAAAGTACAATATTTGTCCTTCAAATGTATTGGAGTAAAAGTAAAAGTATCCCCCAAAAATAATACTCAAGTAAAGTACAGATACTCAAAAACTGTACTTAAGTACAGTACTCAAGTAAATTAACTTCGTTACTGTCCACCACTGGTGTGTGAACTCCGGGTGTCACAAATGCGTACTGAGCTATCTGAACGTGTGTGATTGTTTTGCAAATCACAAATCAGATCGTCCAACTTCACAAAGCTCATCCTTTTCCTTTTCAAAAGACTTCCTACGCTTACGAGAGTCTAAAGGCCCATTTATGCTCAACGTTAAATACGCATACGGATACGGACGGAGCCTTTCGTCCGTACTCTGCGTTCATTTCGTCTGTTTTTCGTCCGTTTCCACAAAGCTTACGGATACGCACCAAACGGAGCAGTACCACCGGAAACCGTGGGGGCGCTGTTGCCGTCACTACCCGATACGGAGCCTAGAGCCAGTGTGAGACAGAAGAAGAAGACGACGACACACGATGGCTGAACTTTTTGAAGAGAGACTATGTGAGTTAGTAAGGAATTACTCACAGGCGCGCTGTGTGATGGTTTGTGCTGGATGTGAGGGGCCACCCGGCGCAGCAAGTCATCGAACGCCCCAGCCGACATCCGAAAATATTGGAAGTGGCGCTCTGTGTCCATAGATCGCATCGGACGGACGAGAGAGAAAAATTCTCCGTCCTCCTGCCGCGATGAATTTAACGGCCTTACCGACCACCGCCTCTTACAACGAGCCCGTTTTCTTCTTTTGTTTATTATGTACATAATCAAGACCTCCTCCATAGTCGCCATGTTTGTTGTTTTCTTTTTACAGTCTATGGTTTGTTGTCATAAACCTTTGACTCTGCGCTGCCCCCTAGTGGATGTATTGGTTAACATCTATGCCAACGTAAAGGACGCATGGAAGTATGTGAGCAGTGACGGTAACAACGTTTGAAACGGACGCGTACAATTACGTCCGTACGTGGAGCATAAATGAGCCTTTACTGTACGGATACGCATACGGATCGGCAGATACGGACAGATCCGGCTGCGCACGCACACGGAGTTTTGAGACTATTTTCACGCTGCTCAGATCCGCAGATCCACAAATGCATGGTGCCTTTAAGTGTCATCGGGAAAATAGGAAATCTGGGCTTTGGGCGAAGTGATATATATCTTTCCTTTAGGGAAAATTAATCTTTACTAATATAACCTGCTTCTACTTAAGTTACAACACTAAACTCAACTGGATGAGATGATTTGATCATATGTACAAGAAGAACTGGATCTTTAAAGTGAGAAAAACAATATGATGAAATCTATCTGTGAAGGTTCTTAGTCATCCAGGTCTGGTCAAACCATTGGTCTTCTCTGGCTAAGATTTGGACGTTGTTATCCTCAGAGGAGTGTCCTTTGTCCTTCAGGTGTAGGTGGACCGCTGAATCATTACCTGATGAGCTGGCTCTCCTGTGCTGGTACATGCGTTTATGGATGGGTTGTTTAGTTTCCCTAATGTATAAGTCTGTACACTCCTCACTGCACTGAATAGTGTACACCACATTACTCTGTTTCTGCCTGGGTGTTTTGTCCTTAGGGTGGACCAGTCTCTGTCTCTGGGTGTTTTGTCCTTAGGGTGGACCAGTCTCTGTCTCTGTCTCTGGGTGTTTTGTCCTTAGGGTGGACCAGTCTCTGTCTCTGTCTCTGGGTGTTTTGTCCTTAGGGTGGACCAGTCTCTGCCTAAGCGTGTTTCCTGGTTTGAAATAAACTGGAATACGGTGATTTCTGAAAATCCTCCTGAGTTTCTCGGACACTCCAGCCACGTAGGGGATTACGATGTTTTTCCTCTTGTCGTTCTCCTCCTCTCTGTCCCTTTTGGGGTATCTTTTTGAGCCTTTCACAAAGGCCCAATTAGGATACCCACATGTCTTGAGTGCCCGTTTTATGTGTTTCTGCTCCTTCTCCTGGTCATCCGGTCTTGTGGGTACCGTCCTTGCTGGCGCGTTCTGATGACCCCCAGTTTGTGCTCCAGGGGGTGGTGGGAGTCAAATAATGAGTGCTGATCAGTGTGGGTGGGTTTCCTATATACTTCAATGTTGAGGCTTCGGTCTTCTTCCACATGCACCAGGCAGTCCAGGAAAGCCAGACTACCCCCGCTGATGTCCTCCTGAGTGAACTTGATGTTGCCGTCCACTGGATTGATGTTCTCTGTGAAAGATCCCACTTCATCCGTCTTGATTTTAACCCAAGTATCATCCACATACCTGAACCAGTGGGTGGGGTTGTTTCCAGTAAACGAGTTCAGGGCTCTGGTCTCGACCTCCATGTAGAGAATGGCCACAATAGGTGACACTGGTAACCCCATAGCACAGCCTTGTTTTTGCCATTAAACTGGAAATAGGTGGTCGTCAGGCACAGATCGAGTAACCCGCAGAGTTGGTCTGGGGTGAGAGCGGTCCTACCAGCCAAGGAGTAGTCTTTCCCTTACTACTCTTGAGGCTTCTCTGGTGGGGATACACGTGAAGAGGGAAAACAAGGAAGTTTTTCAGGAGGAGTTCCCATTTAAACCTCAGACTTCCCACCAGTCCCCTAGAACTGAAGAAGTTACTCGGATGAGTGGTGAAATGTCTTCTCTAAAAGTCTACAAGTCCATATCCTTTCAAAACATATTTCTAGATTTCATCATGTTGTTTTTCTCACTTTAAAGATCCAGTTCTTCTTGTACATATGACCAAATCATCTCATCCAGTTGAGTTTAGTGTTGTAACTTAAGTAGAAGCAGGTTATATTAGTAAAGATTAATTTTCCCTAAAGGAAAGATGTATATCACTTCGCCCAAAGCCCAGATTTCCCATTTTCCCGATGACACTTAAAGGCACCATGCATTTGTGGATCTGCGGATCTGAGCAGCGTGAAAATAGTCTCAAAACTCCGTGTGCGTGCGCAGCCTGATCTGTCCGTATCTGCCGATCCGTATGCGTGGGGTTAGACTCTCGTAAGCGTAGGAAGTCTTTTGAAAAGGAAAAGGATGAGCTTTGTGAAGTTGGACGATCTGATTTGTGATTTGCAAAACAATCACACATGTTCAGATAGCTCAGTACGCATTTGTGACACCCGGAATTCACACACTAATCGTAGTACCACACACAAATCGTTGTACGCATTTGTGAATGTCATGTTTCACGTGTGGATCATGGGACACGCATTTGTGAGCATTTTGAGACTAATTTCACTCCATAAATCTGCCTCCTGCTTTTTGTCGCTCTGGTCAGCTTCCCAACAAGATGTTTTGCACCATATGCGTTTAAGTTTGAGAAAGTTTTCCACCGCTCTAAACACCCGAAGTACATAGGTTAAAATCGGACCATAATATAAATCACATTTTTTGACAGATAATCCCACCAAAAGAAAATCCTTCAGCCTTACTGGTGCTATTAGTTCTTGTTCTATATTCTTCCAAGAAGACACCCTGTCATCCTCTAACCAATGACTAAGGCCCTTCAATATGAAAGCCCAGTGATATAATTTGAAGTTAGGACATGCCAATCCCCCACCTGTTTTACCGGACTGAATAGCAGACCATTTTATACTGGGCCATTCCATATATATTGCCGTAGTAAGGAGTCTAATTTTGACCAATATCCTGCTGGAGGTGCAAGTGGAATCATCAAGCTAATAAAATTTACACGGGGTAAGATGTTCATTTTAACCACTGAAATACGAGCTGGTTCTAGGGTGACCAGATCCCAATTCACCAGATGTGGGACAAAGACTACGTTTGTGTGGGACAATGTGGGACACAATGTGGGATGGCCTGCAAATATAAATATATATATATATATATTAGTCTATCTCATCGTTAGCAGTGTCCTTTATTGATTCATTCATTCCGTCTGCACCCTGCGCCCCACTGCAGTGGCTCCGCGTGCCCCCCACTTTGGGAACCACTGAATTAACTTAATGAGCATGTCTTTGGACGGTGATATGAAGCTGGAGTACCCGGAGAGAACCCACGCAGACACAGGGAGAACATGCAAACTCCACAAAGAAAGGCCCCACCCAGACATTGGGTTTGAAACGAGAACCTTCTTGCTAACCACTACACCACTGAGCCAACATGATATGGAAAATTCCAGGTTGCACACGTCTCTATTCATATTGGATGATTATACAGCAATAATGTGCATTATCTCCCACTGTTCAGTTGTGAAGCAGAAGGGTGGGAGGTGGAAAGTACATTTTTCAAGCAGCTTGCACTGTCCATCTAAAGTTACTTTAGATATGCATGAAACCTTGAACAAAAAAAATAAAAAACACTTGAGACAATATGTCTAGATGGCAGGCTGCTATCCAGATGATTCCATTTTGAAACGTCTCCTACGCTTAGATTGAAAAATAATACTGCTGCTTTTGTCGCTAAATCACAATACAGTCATTATACTGGACAACATCATAGCAATGATTTAAATCTACCAGTCCATCTTCATTTACCACTTGTCAAGACATCTCCAAGTGCCAGTAATATCTGCTTTGTAGCAGATAGTCTTTATGTGCTAGTGTCATCCTTCACTACCAGTAAATCTATTTAATGTCCCCCTGTAACAATAAAACACTTCAGTTATCACTCTTTCAGGCCTTATTTTGATTTGTGCATGGTGGTACCACCATAAATAAAATTTGTGTGGCAGCACAGCCATCCATACGCTGTCAGAGTATGTCATTGCAGATGTTGCTGAACTTTAGCATCTCCATGGTAACTATATAAATGTTTTCCTTGCACCCACACAGGCCATCCTTCACAGGTAGAGATGCTGAAAAATGGGCTTCCATCTATATATTTTCTGTTGCAGTTATTGCCACTGAGGACACTGTCATCTTCTCTGTGCAGCTCTACTCTTTGACTGGCAACAAAACAGAAGAATAAAACTAATTAGCACAGCAAGGACTTCATCAGCTTCACCTTAAATATTGTTGTGTACTTTCAGATCCATGGTGATTTGCTTTCATCTTTCATTTTCAATTCAGTTTTATTTACAGAGTGTAGAAGTTGTACTGACTAGTTGACTAGCAGAATTTTACTGCTGTGCTGTGACGCTTTAAGTTGACTTGTCGCTGATCATGTGACAACAACAGTACGGACGCCTCAAGAAGACAGGTGAGGAGCCCGGTGTGACATTCCAGCAAACTAATAGCGGTTCATACTTCACTAAAGATGAAGGACATTCTATCATGACATGCACCAACACCAAATATGTAAGTCAGTCCTGAACTATAACAAATGCAATCATTTTTAACCAATCAATTTCTTTTAACCGAACCCTAACCCTTACACCATTGGACGATAGTGTTGCGCTCAGGTGCAACTCCAAAAAGGAGGACAAATAAGCATCCAGCTTGAGGCAGCGCCGGATGCCGGACAAGGCATTTGAATTCAGGACGTATGGCCACCCTAGTTCAAATTAAAAACATAGATTTCAATGTTGCAAAGCATTACTTTCTGCTTTGTTTTTATGTGTAATGTCTTTGATTAATCGATGTCGACTTGGCTTCACCACGTATTAGTTGACTTTAAAAAAATCTGAAGTCGTTCAACCTGTAATAGAGTGTCAATAACAATATAAAGATGCTTTACAAAACCCAGTCTGAAACCTGGCCTGAAACAGTCAGAACAAACATGAAGGTGAAAAAAGGACAAGGAAGACCCCTTCTCCTTTAAGAGAGAGAAGAGAGGGGATGGGCGAACAATACGCATACATCTATCATAGAGACATACATCTGACTAAAGCGTACATGTAGAATCTAATCATAAGATATAGCTGATGACTAAACTGTTATGACAGTTTGATATTAATAAAGCTGTTAGGGACAGCATTTGTACACGTTGTACACATCTCATCAAGTACTAGAGCTTTCAAGCATTATGGAAGCTCTCTATAACAACCATCAAGTTTCTAGACAAGTCTATACATTCTCCCCTGTGTTTATGGAGCACATTATTCATATTCCCCAATTTAGTATTTTCCCAAAGATAATAAAGCCATAAGTCAGCAGTTTTCTATGTGAAGCATTTTAAGCTAAGTAATGCAAAGCAAAACTACTGTTAGTCTGAGTCACAAAAACACCCTTCTTGAAGTTAAAGTGAAAATACTGCTGTGGATGTCTTTTTCATCTGGTGAAATAAAGTGAGAGAATGTCATTTTCCATCCTACGAATGCTTCAGGGAAGAAAGGGGGAAAGAAAAAAACGGTTCATTTTTTTAAAAAAACAACGTGAGGTCTACTTTTCAGGGCCAGCATTTGTCTCGAAACCTCTCCAAGTGCCCTGAAGCAAAACACTGAAAAGTGTTCATATTGAAAATTGTACCTGGCATTTTGTTTTCCTTGGTAATCTACGACTTGATTGTTCTGGTGCCCAGAAAACTTTCACACACTTCCCATAACACACTACAAAAAATGTTTGCACAGAAATTATGCTAAAATCTGTCTAATGAAAGTGTAAGGCTGTAAAATGAGACGGCTGTTACCACTTTAAATGTTCAGTGGTGTTGTGTGCCAGCGTCAATTATGAAATATGTTTCAGCTCACTCGGAGGAGCAGTAAAGGGATTCACAAATCTTTCAAGGTCAAAATGTCACTCCTCGTCCTCATGTCACAGAAACACTGTGATTCTATGCATTTGATTGTAATTAGCAACCTATGTATTGAAAAAGTGAAAGAGTTGAAGTTTGAGAGCAGGTTCCTGTCATTTGATGGAGGACAGGAAACTGACAAAGAAGTAAAAACTCAGAGCCAGTTTCTACCATTGCATAGATTGCATGGATACCAGGAAAACCAGAAGAACATTTTGCTTTGCCTGCAGACTAAGTTTGACCACTAGATACATAGATACTGTAAGTGGCATGGGCAAATGCCCAATGCAGGCTTTAGTTGTTTGTTTGTTTTTTAACTGGGACATTTACATGTACAAAACGGCATTATTATCCTTTAGGCTATTGAATTTCTCCTTACGTTTACTGCTTTCACTCCCAGACAGTGGAGCAGCTTGTGGCAGCATTTTTTTATTTATTTTTTTTTGTCTTAAACCTATGGCCCCCAATTATCTCAGCTGTCTGTGTGCCGTAGCTGCAACATTATGTGTCCTTGTTTGAGTAAACCCTTAGAGCAGCAGATAAATCGCTCCTTCCTCTTGAGGAAACTTGAATTTCATTGCAGCCCTCTAATTTGTCTGCCTGATGGATTATAACAGAGAATTTATGCACACCTAACTTATAAATCTTGATTCGGTACTCTAAAGCATCAGAAATCACTACTTACACCATTATCTGTGCCTGGCTGTGAAAAGGCTTTAGGGATGAGAGGCGTTTTAGACAACAGATTTGAAACATTTAGCATGTTTCTATTCATGTATTCATTCAGTCACAATAAATCATGTTGCATTGTGATTGTATGTTTCTGAAGCTATCACCATTGTTACTATTTTTTTCTTCTCCTTTGCTTGTCAAATAAAGGCACACTTTTCTTGGCCTTGATTTGTCTTGTTAGTCTGGGAAAGGCCCGTCACCTATGGGGCCCCGTTCACAGCTAAATGGATCACTTTGTGGGGCTGACATCTGTATTTGAACTGGCCAGAAGCCCAGTTCTGAGCTCTGGTTTCCAGCACAGTGTGCTTTTTTAACATACCAGCACCTCCATTTAGGAATTAAACTGAAAGTGCCACTAAAGCAAAACCTGCCCCTGTGAAACTCACAGCTGTCTTTTACAGTTGCCTTTGTACTCTCTCAGTATAGACCTTGAGTTGTGGTTATTTAGTTTGGCACATGGATCTTGTTCACATCCCTGCTCAACTGTACATCCAAGAAGATGAAACATAAGGCTCCACAGCCTCAGTGTTTAAACCAGAAATTCACTGCTGCATTTGAAAGTAAGAACATGCAAGATCTTTGCTGCTGTTTGTTATACTTTCTGCAGTCTGTGGATGGAATTTCCAAAAAGAAGAGAAGAGAAAATGATGCCTGTGGTTCTGGTGGGAGATTTTAGAGCAGGAGTTTATTATGGTGTGGTCAGTAAGCGCATCTTGCAGATTTGGGTTTAGAATGAAATGCTGGCTTGTCCTATAGGCAAAGGTAGCATCTGCTGAAGGCATTCTTCAGATCTCAAGCCAATTTAACTGCATTAATGTCCATAAAGCTGTTGTTGCATGCGATGGAGAAGCAGGAGAAACTACTCACCATTTTCCCCCGCTGTTCCATATCTAGACATGGAAAGCTGATGCTGCTGCAAAGGGATTTGAGATGTTTGTGTTTGCAAATGAACTGCTGCCAAGCATCCATGACTGCCTGTGCTGACAGAAGGCTGGATGATGATGTCTGATAAAATGCCACATTACACACTGTATAATCTCTAAATGAATGCTGAATGGAAAACCAAAAGCAGTCAAAAATAATTGTCAAATAATAGCATAAAATTTGTTTGAATCTATAGTGATCTATAGTGAAGTAAATGTTTTTATACATTTTGTATTTTGGTGTGTGTCATGTAGGAGATGATGGTTTATTACAATTTATGCATTATTTCTACTCATAAGGGAGTAATGAGATCTTAAACACAGCATACCTGAAATGTCCATATAGTCCATACAGTTGTGTACACGCCTGACAATTAAATTGTAGTGGACATGTGAGACCGAGATTCAAGATTCTAAGAGTTACATGCACAGTATAGAAACATGTTTCCCTGGTATACCTTTATTTGTGTAGTATTCAAATAAGCAGTACATTTACTTCAGATCCTATCAGTGTGTGCTATTCTGCCACAGAAATAAATATGGCTATAAAATGGCAAGAAGTTGGGGATTCAGCAGCCAACTCCTATCATTTGCTCATTTGCTTGGGTTTGAACACCCAAGTATGTCAGGTACACAGATCAGGCATAACATTAAAACCACTGCCAGGAGAAGTATATAACGACCTCCTCTGCACTGGAAATGTCTGATGATTCGTCTAACTGAATAGAAAACAGCTCAAACGAACGCAGTCTATCCAAACATATTTTGTAAGTTTAGCTGGTTTGGTCTTTTATCATATGAAACATTGGGCTTACCAGAAAGTGGCTGAAATTAGTCTAAATGACAACTGAGAAAACAACTCTCAGCTTGCACTAGTCACAGCCAGTAACATCCTGCATATGGGGCAGCTGGGCATGCAAGAAAGAGAGATATACATATTCTGAGAGAACTAGGAATGAAGATAGGGTGGCTTGATCCCATGGGGTACTACAAAGTCTTCTCTGACTGTCATGTTGGTTGCTTATTCTGTACATAACAAAAAGACAGATTCAAAGAATAGATCCAATTTTACACTGAAATCAATGTGTGTATGCAGGTATTTTAAACATGGATAAACCCAGGAAGCCAGAGATTGCCATTCTCTGTTTCTTTTTATTTTCCCTGGTGCTTCAAGTATGACAGCCAACTGAACAATGTTTGAACTTCAAAGAAGATGAATGGAATTTGTGACTGGAATGGCAAAGGCTCTCAAATGTTACTGAAACAAGCAACACCGACTTCATGCTCAATGCTTTGAGCTGCTTTCTGAATCGTCATTTGACCTTGGAATTATTGCATAGTATGCACTCTCCTTCTGGAAACTTGAGGAATGTGCATGTGATGTGACAGCCATGCTCAACTTGCTCTACCATCAGCTTCCCTCAACTCTCTCCCTTTAATAAACACCCGAGACAGCTTGAAAACTTTGCTTCCAGCTGTAGGGTTTCATGTCCTGGGTTCTGTAAAGTGTCTAGGGCTTATTTTGAGTGATGCTGAATAAATGCATTTGAACTGAACTGAAAATATTACGGAAGTCTCAGTCTCAATCTTGCTGGACAATCTCAGTCCTGCAGAAGTGATGGAGGACTGTACTGTTTTTCTTCTCTTAAACTCCACTACGTATTTGCAACCTGTCAGTCAGGGCACATGGAAATGACAGTAAGAATAAAGTGTGGAAATTTTAAGCATATTAAAAATTGTTAATTCTTATCAGATTATGGTAATATACCCTGGCAACACACCACTGGGATTTCGTTATGGGCCATGTTTCAACCAGTATAGAGAAAAGAATGCAGCAACTGGATAGTTCTACAATCAATCAGTGCCATTGTGTTGTGAACCAATTCAAGGCAGCAGTATTCATGGCTTGTATGACTGGTTCGTTTTTACTCTTCTTTCTTCTGTCTGCATAAAGGTCGCCAAAACAAGCGGCATAATCAACTCCAAGGGGAGCAGCTCCAGATCAACTTTCACCCACAAAAATTTTGTGAAAAAGTTTGGCCGTGCTTTCATGCTAGGAGTTGCCTTTGGTGCTTTCATCCTTTTCCTTCTAAGTAGCCATGCACACACACACACACACTCCCTCACACACTTTCTGAGGCAGCTCACATGTCCCCTGACTGAAACTCTGGCATGATGTATTCCCCATGTCTCACCTTTTATCTTGGCCCTCTTTTCTCCCTTATACTCACAAAACATATTTACGTGCCATATGCTTGTTTCTTATTTACAGCTGCTTGTTAATAGCTGTAGTATCAGGAATATCAATGTGTCTGATTTGGAGAACACCAGTGAAGATCGACTCGTATCAGTGTTTCTGGAGCTCATCAGAAACCATTTAAAGTTTGCATAACATGAGGTTACGCCAAGCTGAACTCTGCACATCGCTGAGAATTATTTCCTCCATTTTCAGTTCGCAACCACATTTTCCCTTGCGTTGTTACGACCTCTCCTGCAATCTTACACTGCACTACGGATCTGACTTTTCCACATGGACCGTTGTTTTGAAAGCACGGAAGGACCTATGCGAAGCACACCACCAGCGCGTGATACATTTTGAATTTATTTGGCGCGATGGCGTAGAGCAGGGCTGCCCAATTTGGGGCCCGCGGGCCAAAGTTGTTGGCCCGTGACTAATTATTTTTGGCCCGCGGCTCATGCTCATATTTTTAATAATTAAATTATTACTATTTTCCCACTGCCAGCAGTCGGAATATCTCTTTTAATGTTTATTTATTGTTGCACTTACTCTCCTGACCACAAATTAGCATTGTGTTACATTGGGGGTAGGGTGGCGCTGTTTAGCTCCCGTCAATTCAAATCCGGCCGGAAGCCCATGACCAGAGAGTGAGAAGATGTTGGCATGGAGGCATGGGCTCCATAGACATGGCTCAATCAATGGGCTCAATCATTGACTGTATATATATCTCAATGCATGAGAAGGGTCTAGCTGCAGCCGCAGCCACTACAAAACACCACCCACTGCAAACCACGCCCCCTACAAACCACGTCTGCGTGCGCAGCCGCATTGAGCGCTGAATCGTACGTCGACGTCACCGCCATTTTGGATGCGGCAAATTTCCTTGTATTAGTTTACGGGCAGATCTGCCACATCCAATATGGCGGAAGCATTAACAAATCGCAGCAACGGACCAACCTGCTCAATATGTAATGAATATATAATGAGGCTCAAGCCAAGCAATAATACAATTTTAACAATTTTAACAACTTTAACGGTTTATTGACCGTGTGTGTGTATATATCAGTGGCGGCTGCTGGGCTTTTGCATAGGGGAAGCCCAGTTTTGTAAAATTGGCCAATTATTACATATTTAAATTTAACAGGGTTACTAATTAATTCTTCTTATATTGTATAGACCTGTGTTTATAGTTATTATTAGTTAATTGATAACATAGGCCTATATTGCTTTTGACAACATTGTCTGGACCACATCCATGTAAATTCTGCCCTCCTTTCTTTTTCAAGGAAATGCTCTGTTACCCTGTCATACCAACCAGGAGTCTTTTCCAGAGATTTCACCAGTTTCCTCTCAATGGCCAGAAGAGCAAGGTTGCTTAAACGGGTTTGGCCCATTGTGTTGCGGCTGTATGACTTCACTCGTTTTAAGCAGGAGAAGCTCCTCTCTACACCTGCAGATGTAGCCCCAATTGTTGCCACTAAAGACAAAAGCTTGTACAGCTGAGGCATTGCATTATCCAACTCCATGTCTTTAAAAAAACTGTAGTAAATCACACAGCTTACCCCTGTTGCCCTGCAATTCACAATTTGAATATAGGACTTGGAGTTCAGATCTCAGTCTCCCTGAATCAAAGAAATTGCCATAATCTTTCAGGAGATTTTGGAATGCCTCCTCAGGAAACACCTGTCTCATTTCATCAAATTTCCCTGGATTGATTAGTTCTAAGTAGCGCATACTTTCCAAATTTGAAAAATGTTGAGAAATCTGCTGCATAAGATTGTCCAGGATGGACATGTACAGTTTTCTGTAACGGTCCTGGGGATCCTGACACCGACGCTTTCGCCTAGGCTCATTTTGGGGGTCTGATGTGAGACTGGCTGCTTTTGTATACATAGCCTGAAAAGCCTCCTCTGATCTCTTCTCCTTTGCAAAAGCAAGGATACCCTCAATTATTTGCCTGCAGTACAGAACATCCATAGCCCTCTGCTGCACAATGTCAAAAACCACATCAGTTTCTGAGAAGATTTGTTCATATGTGTTCAACATAAAAACAAACTCAAAATCCTCCAGTGTCCGTATGAAGTCTCTATACTAGTTCTGCTAGATCTTAGTGCTGCATTTGACACTATTGATCATAATATTTTACTACAGAGACTTGAAAGTGAGATCCAGATTAAAGGAACTGCATTAGATTGGTTTGAATCCTATCTGTCTGACAGATTCCAGTTTGTTCATATCAACCATGATTCCTCTACTTATACAAAAGTAAGGTATGGTGTTCCTCAGGGTTCTGTGCTAGGACCAATACTCTTCACATTATACATGTTGCCATTAGGGAAGATTATTAGAAAACATGGCATAAACTTCCATTGTTACGCAGATGACACCCAGCTATATTTATCCATGAAACCAGATGAAACTAATCAGCTGGTTAAACTCCAAGCATGCCTTAAAGACATAAAGGCTTGGATGACGTGTAATTTCTTACTCTTGAACTCAGACAAAACAGAAGTTATTGTATTTGGTCCTAAGCATCTCAGAGATTCATTATCTAATCACGTGGTTTCTTTGGATGGCATTACCTTGGCCTCCAGTACTACTGTGAAAAACCTTGGTGTTATATTTGATGAGGATATGTCCTTTAAATGTCACATTAAGCAAGTAACCAGGACTGCCTTCTTTCATCTACGTAATATCATCAAAATTAGGAACATCCTGTCTCAGAGTGACGCTGAGAAACTAGTTCATGCATTTGTGTCTTCCAGACTGGATTATTGTAATTCATTACTGTCTGGCTGTCCAAATAACTCTTTAAAAAGCCTCCAACTGATTCAAAATGCCGCAGCAAGAGCATTGACAGGAATCAGCAAGAGAGATCATATTACTCCAGTTTTAGCTTCTCTTCACTGGCTCCCCTTAAAGTCTAGAATAAAATTTAAAATCCTCCTCCTTACATACAAGGCCCTCAAAAGCCTAGCTCCATCATATCTTAAAGACCTCATTGTACCATATCATCCCAACAGATCACTTCGGTCTGAAAGTGCAGGCCTACTTGTGGTTCCTAGAATTTTAAAAAGTAGAATGGGAGGTAGAGCTTTCAGCTATCAGGCTCCTCTCCTGTGGAACCAGCTCCCAGTTTGGGTTCGGGAAGCAGACACTCTCTCTATTTTTAAGGTCAGGCTTAAGACTTTCCTTTTTGATCAAGCTTATAGTTAGGGCTGGACTAAACCATCCCTTAGTTATGCTGCTATAGGCCTAGGCTGCTGGGGGACAATGCAACAAACATTCTTCTTTCTTCTCTCTCCACTCTCGTGTCCTACACTTTCTTTTTCTCTGGCACAGAGCTCCTGCCCTCTAAATTCCTATCTGCTACTAGTCATGCAATTCTGTGCTATTACTATGTAGAATGTTTACTGCTGCTCTCCCTTCTTCCGAGTATCTCTGGCCTGGAGTTGAGTGTTTCCTGTGGAGCTCCATACTACATCTGTTGTCGTGGTCTCATCAGCCTGCCCAGTCTCCATGGAATCCTGCTGTTATCCACTCCTACCTGAATGAACGATTCTCCAACCTGCTGATGATTCCCCTTACATTTTCTAACTGTCATGTAACATCATTAGTTTGTACCATAGCATCCCACCTGTATGCTTTAGTCAGATGTGTGTATCTATGACAGATGTATGTTTATCTTGCTGTTGTCTTTCTCTGTCTGTACCCGGCTGACCTTAGGCAGATGGGTCCCTCCATATGAGCTGGGTTCTGCTCAAGGTTTCTTCCTGTTAAAAGGGAGTTTTTCCTTGCCACCGTCGCCTGCAGGCTTGCTCTGGGGGTTTCAGGCCGGGTCTTGTAAAGCGTCTTGAGACGATTTGTATTGTTATTGACGCTATATAAATAAAGCTGAATTGAATTGAATTGAATGAAGCCTTTGGCAGAATTGATTGTATCCTCATCCATAGTCTCATCATCTAAAATCTTGTCAAAAGTCTCCAGGAGCCAATCATAGTTGTTCACCACGGTGCTCACTATCCGTGATGTGAAGTTCCACCGGGTAGGAGCATTACTGGGCATCCGAGAGCATCCTGCCGACTCAAGGAAAGCTATCCTCTTAGTGGATTTAGGGAAAAAGGTGGTAAACCCGGATAGAGATGCGAAAAACACTCTGGAATCAGGTATGCATTTTGCCCCCTGAGATAACACTAAGTTCAGTCTGTGTGCATAGCAGTGCACAAAATCTGCATTAGGGGCTACTTCTTTAACTTTAGCCTGAAGTCCATTCAGAGAGGAAGCCATGACCGCAGCCCCATCATAAGTTTGACCCACAAGTTTGTCTTTATAATTGTAGTCCTGCATGTGTTCATTTAAAACATCAAAGACAGACTGGGCATCTCGACCCCCAGAAACATCATAAAACCCAATAAATCGCTCCTGAAGTTGGCCTGCAGTATCAACATATCTAAGTATCACAGACAATTGTGCATGGCCAGAAATGTCAGTTGACTCATCTACTTGCCATGCAAAAAAGGGAGCAGTGTGAACTTGATCTTTGATTTCATCAAGGACAGTGGCTGAAGCAGCTGAAATTAAATCATTCTGAATGGAATGGGACATGCCATAAAACACAGAAGATGTCTGGAAGTGTGTGGCCAAGACAGAATCATATTTGGTTAATGTTTCAGTGAATTCTCTGTAATGCCCCTTGTTAGCAGATTCACTACTCTCATCGTGCCCTCTGAATGCCAGCTCTTGACGGCCGAGCAGTGAAGTGACATCAATCAGGCGGTTCAGAAAGGCCCTGTTCTGTTTCACTATTTCATTGTGTTTTGACACCTGAATGCGAACACCATCATTAATTGCATGTTCTACTCTGACCCTGCCAAGACAACTTAACCTTGCACATGAATTCACATGTTCATTGCTTTTCTCATGTCTTTTGTATGCCCTATCAAAGTTAGCTAGATCCTCAAAACCCATTTTTGACCAAACAACACATGCCTGAGACGGTTTCATTAAGAGACATGGCCAACAGTACATCCTCTTTGTCACAGCACTTGCAGTCAGCCAGCTTACCTTTTCATACCAGGACTGTTGAAAAGACCTGTTATGTTTCCCTTTGCGTTTAACTAAATCAATCTTGGGCATTGGTCTGCCTTGCTGTTTAATTCTGAGCTTCTCTTCATAAGGAAGAACATCAAATGGCCTTGCCAAAATCAAGTCAACAGCACTGTCTGCCATCATGCACAGCTAGTTAGCTGGCTGGCTAGTTTACCCAGTACAATTGGAAATAAACGAACTTTTTAAAACTGAAATGAAAACAAGTAGAAAAGCCAATAATGCTATATATTCACGATTTTATTTTGACAGATGGAAATAGTGCGATATATCGCAACAGATGATGAGCAGTAGCTTCGTAACTTCACTCGCCAAATATCCGCACGGGACTGACCTAAAATCCTTCGATGCAGTAAAGAGCTGTCAATCACGACGAGTTCCAGTTCATCCAATCATCATACAGAACCTCGGCGTCCAGGTACATCCCACTGCCCCTTTGACCCTGGAAGTGACGATTTTGGAGCGTTTATCCAATAAACGTCCAGCTTTTTTGTCCTGTGATCGGCCCATTCTGAAGCCCCATTGAAAGTCCATTGAAGCCGACCCTCAGTGCTTTTTTAAACGGACCGTACCATTACAGCAATATGAGAAAAAAAAATCACGATAGACGAACGGCTAAAACTAATTAATGATTGTGTTATTATAAGAAGTAGCCATGAAGTCGATCATGTTCTAGCACATTTTAGTTTGAGTAGTAATGAAAATTCGTAGTATTTGACGAAATTGCCAGTAATATTTTAGGGGAGGCTGAGCCTCCCCTGTAGTCTTAGAGCAATCGCCTCTGGTATATACTTGTATGTACACTATATTACCAAAAGTATTCGCTCACCTGCCTTTACTCATTCTATGAACTGAAGTGCCATCCCATTCCTAACTCATAGAATTCAGTATGATGTCGGTCCACCTTTTGCAGCTATTACAGCTTCAACTCTTCTGGGAAGACTGTCCACAAGGTTGAGGAGAGTGTTTATAGGAATTTTTGACCATTCTTCCAAAAGCGCATTGGTGAGGTCACACACTGATGTTGGTCGAGAAGGCCTGGCTCTCAGTCTCCGCTCTAATTCATCCCAAAGGTGTTCTATCGGGTTCAGGTCAGGACTCTGTGCAGGCCAGTCAAGTTCATCCACACCAGACTCTGTCATCCACGTCTTTATGGACCTTGCTTTGTGCACTGGTGCACAGTCATGTTGGAAGAGGAAGGGGCCCGCTCCAAACTGTTCCCACAAGGTTGGGAGCATGGAATTGTCCAAAATGTTTTGGTGTCCTGAAGCATTCAATGTTCCTTTCACTGGAACTAAGGGGCCAAGCCCAGCTCCTGAAAAACAACCCCATACCATAATTCCTCCTCCACCAAATTTCACAGTTGGCACAATGCAATCTGAAATGTACCGTTCTCCTGGCAACCTCCAAACCCAGACTCGTCCATCAGATTGCCAGATGGAAAAGCGTGATTCATCACTCCAGAGAACGCGTCTCCACTGCTCTAGAGGCCAGTGGCGGCGTGCTTTACACCATTGCATCCGACGCCTTGCATTGCACTTGGTGATGTGTGGCTTGGCTGCATCTGCTCGGCCATGGAAACCCATTCCATGAAGCTCTCTGCGTACTGTACTTGGGCTAATCTGAAGGTCACATGAAGTTTGTAGCTCTGTAGCAATTGACTGTGCAGAAAGTCGGCGACCTCTTTGCACTATGCGCTTCAGCATCCGCTGACCCCTCTCCGTCACTTTACGTGGCCTACCACTTCGTGGCTGAGTTGCTGTTGTTCCCAAACGCTTCCATTTTGTTATAATAGAGCTGACAGTTGACTGTGGAATATTTAGGAGCGAGGAAATTTCACGACTGGATTTGTTGCATAAGTGGCATCCTATGACAGTTCCACGCTGGAATTCACTGAGCTCCTGAGAGCGGCCCATTCTTTCATAAATGTCTTGTTTCACAGTCTGCATGCCTGAGTGCTTGAATTTATACACCTGGGGCCAGGCCAAGTGATTAGAACACCTGATTCTGATCATTTGAATGGGTGAGCGAATACTTTTGGTAATATAGTGTATATGTATATGTATGTATGGATGTATGTATATATACACATATATATATATATACATACACACACACACACATACATATATACATAAATAATTTACAATAATTATAATAATTAGTGATAATTATTTCATTTTAAATAGGTTGTGACAGTGTGGGTCTCAGAAAAACAGACAGTGGGTCTGTTTTTCTGAGACCCACACTGTCACAGAGCTTGGCCTACTACATCAGATGCCATAAATATCACTCTCAGGTGATGATTTCTTAGGTTAACAGAAAAGATTGCTGGCCCTTTCACACAAATAAAATGTATTTATTTAGAACTAAATTAAATATTTTGAATTAAGTATGCAATTCACAAGACTAGTAAAATAGATATGACCATACAAAAATCTTTAAAAGATATACTGTAAAACACAAAAGTTGAAAAGTTTTGTTTTAGAAAAAAGTTCAGACAAATGCAACAACCAGCAAGAACTTTTATTTACAATTAAAGCTGCAAGCAGCGATGGTCGGGCCCTTGCACATGAAAACATGAAAATTCTCAAATGGCAACACCAAGGCCTTGACAACATCCACACCCAGTTTGAGGTGGTTAGAGACAGACAGACAGAAGACATTACTGTAATTTCCTCCGCTTAGCTCATCGGGCTTGTTGCAAAACAGGCCTGTAATATTTCCAGAAAACTTTAAACCAGGTACAAGTCTGAACTTAGGCCAATCAAATGAACACAAAGACTTCAGCAGCAGCACAAGGTGAAAAAGAAATCAATTGGTCATATAAGTCAAATTTTCCATTTGCTGTGTGTCTGGTGCAGAAGGGGTTAAAAAAAATACAGGAATAATGTGACTGACACAGCATAATACAGATGTAAAAATGAAGAGAGAAGTGAAACTTAACTTTGGTATGCCTCTGTTATGTGATTCTTTTTAATTCT
The DNA here is from genome assembly GCA_005024645.1 of Planiliza haematocheilus. Taxonomy (NCBI): domain Eukaryota; kingdom Metazoa; phylum Chordata; class Actinopteri; order Mugiliformes; family Mugilidae; genus Planiliza; species Planiliza haematocheilus. Next base: position 205,807 of record SRSE01000487.1, read on the forward strand.
GTGTTGTGACAGTGGTGCATGTGGAACTACAGTTGACATGAATCTGTGTCTGGAGTCTCATATGAGGCAGTCAAACATGGGTTAATAAACTGTCTGAAAGGGGTGGAATTGTGTTTTATAAGAAAGAGTCCATGTTGATTCTATCTGATGACCCAGTTTAATAAAATTCTTCTTATGACCCCAGTTTTAGCTTCTGAGCACTGGACAAACTGAAATTCTGCCCTAATAATGTCTGTAGATAAAAGTTCAGGGTTACGTTTCATCCTGTTGGGAACATTTGACAATCTATCCAATATCCAGGCATTTCAATCTGGACAGGCTTTTAATGATCTACACGCTGATATGTCCAAATTGTAACTGTACAAACTCGATGGAAATCACTTAACAGCAACTGGTGTCCCCTGAGATTTCTCTGTGCTCTGTATACACTGATACTTTAACTTGCTTTGACCAGTCCAGTCTTCACATTGATATGCCAGCAGGTCTTGGTTACATTGGCAAGTAGCACACTAAAGATATGCATAGCTGCCAACTGGAGCAGCCAAGAGACTAGGAACCCATGGGCAATGCAGCATAGGTCCTCAGAGTGAACCAGCTCAGGCTATACAACCCTGAACAGTTAGATCTGAGGCATCTGAGGCATGCACAGTACCATGACTGCCATGAATGGACCTGCAGGGCGTTCACTGTATTGTATTAACAGTGGGAGAGGTCACACATTGTTCCTCTGGGGCGTGTTAAACAGACTGCATTGGGCTAAATCTGCTCTCACAGCCTCTGACAAACATCCAGGTTGCGTTGCTTCTTCTCGCCGACGTCAAGCCCTCACATCCTCCTCTCCTCCTGCATGCGAACTGAGACTGATGAGCACACTCGAAGAAAAGCATATGATGCGGCCTTTAAATTAAAAGCGATCACTCTGGCGGTTGAAGAAGGAAATCGAGCTGCTGCACGTAATCTCTTACTGTTCTTTCCAAAGCAACCAGACTGCATTTCAAGAAACGTATTTTAAAACTGTGAACTACACTTCAACCAAACTTCACCAACACACATATTACCGAAACTATTCAGTTTGATATGTTGAGTAAAATTTAAATTTAGAGAGACGACACAAAATGGGTTTGCTTACGAACATTTACTACGAGTTTGAAGAAATGTGTTTTTACAAATAAAGTCCACTCTTTCTGCCGAGCAAAAGATGTCTTAAACGTTACATTAAACGTCAACATATATATATAATATATATAATATAATACAATTATACAAATTACCTGAAACGCCATTGTCGCCTCGTCATTGCACATACACTTGCAACGCGCAGGCGCCGTTTACAGGGGCGTGGTTTGTAGTGGGCGTGGTTTGTAGTGGCTGCGGCTGCAGTTGGGTACTATTGGACAGCATGGGCTCCAGGGTGAATCATTGACGTGAATCTGCCTTCAGCCGTCGACTTCCAGGCTGCTCAGCCTCGGAGGCTGCACAAGCGCCACCCTCAACAACAACCAGCGCAACCAATCAGAACTCATGCGGCATCCATTCGAAGCGAGTGAGCGCGACTCGTTTAACACGAAGCGATAAGCGGAGTGAGCCACCGAGCGAACTGCTTTAAGTTAGACGCAAACTGCTTTTTAAAGTAATTTAGGTATTTAAGCTAATTGATTGCTTCGACTAATGCAAACAAGAGCTAGATTTTCGAAATTAAAAATATCATTTTTGTAAATTATAGCTAACCAAGAGTATACACGAGTAAAGATGCCCATAAACGGCAAACGAATCACGGAAAGCGCGAATGAAAGTGGCCATGTGGCATTGTTTACAAAACTTGACCGCAGCGCACGTTTGCAGGCAGGCGACGTAAGCTCCGCTAGCTAGCGTAAAACACAAAATGGACCGGTTTTTAATAAAGAAGGGACCGAAACAAGGTGTAGAAATCGACATAAAACATGTTATACATGTTTTACCGTAAGTTCGCTTAACTGTATTGTTATTTAATTGTTGTCACTGGCACTTGTAATGGGTAAATTGCAATAAATGGGCTTAGTTTTGGAGCCAAATATTGGAGTTGGAGTTCTCTGTTTTTTTTGAGAAATAAAAGGCAAATGCTTGATCATTTTACAGCCACATAATTTTCGTTATGCGTTGTTTTGGTTGTTTAAAAACGTTGTTTAAAATATCCGATTAATCGATCGATAAAGTGCTAGATTAATCGATTACAAAAAGAATCGATAGCTGCAGCCCTAGTATATACAATTCACTGAACACAGAATATGATCAGAAAATTAGACTAATGAGTCTAATAAGACTAGTTGCACATCATCTTGGACCCCTTGTACAGTACACGATTGACTAAAAGACAGGCTTTGTACCAGACTGACATAAGTGGTGTAGGAACCTGAGCTCCTCTCAATTTCCCCCCTCTCTGGAATGTAAATTTACGGAGTTGTTTTGCAGAAGAACTCTTCTAACAGATCAACCTTTTACACCCATAGCTATAAATGTGCCATGTCCAGATGCTGGACAGACCCACGCTAACGGAACTCCCTAATGCTGAGGACGTCACCTAAGCCAAAATAGACCGATTTACACTTCTGTGGAATTTCCCCACTCTGGTTTCTGGACTAATTAGTTCTGAATCGAAAGAACATTAATGCGATATCAGGAACTACAAAGACTGAACTAAACGACTTTCACTTCATATGGGTAAAGTCTAGAAGACTTAATGTTATTTTATCAAAGTCAAAGTCAGCTTTATTGTCAATTTCTTCGCATATACTTGACATACAAAGGAATCGAAATTACGTTTCACCCCATCCCATGCGTATACATGAACCACGAACAACAGTAAAGTGCAGACAGTAAAGTGCATGTTTATTATCACTGTTTTAAGCTCGTGATGTACTAATTCTTCCCTTTCAGAGACACACACATACCAAACACTTTCTGAGCTCCCCTCTCCAAGAGTGAACAAGGAAGTGGATCAGATAAGGGGTCGTAAATAACTTCCTCCCAGAACCAGACCCCGATCTGTATTTCTCTTCTCTGAAAAGAGCCTATGTTTGATAATATGACTATCGAAAATGCAATAACCTGGTAAGTTATATATTGTTGTTCAGGAAGTGCTAACGATCACAATGAGACTATGTTGATCCTTGTACGATAAAGTTATCCCAAATTCATATAATTGGTCACAGAAAAGAAGTATCAACATTGCCATCAAGTGGCGATCTTTAAAAGTATGTTCCCTCTCTTTTAATCATAATTGAAGTTAAAAGAATGTAGACCATTAGATATGTTCTTATACTAATAATAGCCATTACATGAAATCACAACTATTGGAAGTGTTATTTTAGAAACCTTTTATTATTAGCAAAATGTCACTGTAAAGAGAACTTGAGTTTATTCATTTATTGATGCTTTTGAATTATTTTGATTTTGCCATTCAGATACGTCATCTTGTCGTGCTGTAATGTTGAGTGTTGTCGCATACGAAAACATTGCTAACGAGCCATGATGAGTGATGGAATGGTTACATTTAGTAATATAAAATAGGTTAAGAAGATCAGGCAATAAGACAGCTCAAGACAAAGGAGTAGGCGTTCTCTTCTCTTTCCACGCGAAGAATTTGGAAATCCGATCCAAACACGCCCTGAATAATTAACTCATAAAACCAGAGAGACGCTCCCTTTTCTCTCTTTTACTCACTTTTCTTTTGCACTTTCCACTTTCTGACTTTCCACTTTCTAGCACATTCTAGTTTTCATTTCCATTTTCCGTTTACGTACTTAGTCACGTTTAAACTTAGTAACTTTGTTTTAAGAACAACTTGAATATTTCAAGCTCTGTTTGTTTCTCGTCGCATGTTTTTTCCCTGACGTACAATTTTTATAGTGACTTAAATATTTTTCTAGCTTTATTCATTTTTATACTCTCAAACCGAAGTACTAACCATCATCAGCCAGCGTAGACAGCTGGGATATCAGAGAAAGACCCAATCTCTTCGACGGATCAAGAAGCCAAGAAGCTGTTGCCATAGCAACGACATCAAGAAGACGTGACGATCCGGATTCCACGAGAATGTCCACAGAGACATTGACTGAACACCTACAACGCTCTCAAGCGAAGCTGGGTGTTGGAGTTGCAGACCAAGCAACGAGTCCTGTCTACCGGCCCCAGAGAGGCCCGCATCAGCTGTGCCGCTATCGTCACCAACTCGTCACGCCGACGCTCCGCCATCACCGACGCCGGTGTTGTTTACGGCAGAGAATGACTGGTAAAAATTGTAGTAAAGGATTCATCCTTCAGATATGCAAATTATTTAACCGAGACTGATAAACTGATTGAAACCGTGTTCTTCCTACAATAACAGGAGGTGGTGCCCCAACGAGACATTTTAAAAAGTGTATGTTACCCTACAGTGGTGAGGACGCCATCATCTACCTGCCCATAAGAGCTGACACACATCTGCAAGAGTGAGCTGTGAAAATCGTTTTTTGACCTCTCCATTGGTCAACACCGCCTGGCTGATCCAGGTGGCTAAGGACCTTGTAGCCTGGAATACAGACTACCTCACTGATAGGCTGTTATGGATGTTCTGCAGATACAGCTACTCTGAATTATGCCCCATATCAGGAGGATTTGGATTTGGAGTTTTGAAAAAATTAATATCAGAAATTTGATGAAGACAGACTGAGGAGCCTCTGAGAGTGCTGACCCAGACAGCTCATTAGCAGTACAACTGAATGAATAATGATAGCAATAAAAACAGGCTAAAGAAATAAACACACCCAGAATGAAGAGCTCTGTCCTAACCTGCAAATTGTGAACATTCAGTTATCAAGTTCAGACACTGCAACACTTATGAGTGCTACTCAACACCCAAAACACATTTTTACTTTTGTATCTCCTATTACAGTAAACCCACTCCATTTAAAACATGAGAGATTTTGGAGGGCCAGTATGGAAAACAGCACATTATTTTAGAAATTGTCTTTATGCATAGTGCGCCCACTTTGGCCGCAAAGCATTTCTGAATTTCCGCTCATTTTGTTTACCATGTTTAACATGTAAGGTTTTTCTTTACGTTTTCTACTTTACGGACATTTAAATAACAACAACACTGAACTGAACGGTGTAACTTAATCTACACAGTGTGGCCCATGTTTTCATGTTACATTGCACAGTAGTTAAATACCCATTTGAACATGAATAAAGGTTTTCAATACAAGGAGCATAATTGGGTGCTACGGTTTTGTCCTTTCTTTCTTAGGGAACACACACAAGGATAGCATGCACACTCACACGCACTCCACGTCCAGTGATATCAGTATTGTACATATCAATTTGCAAGACAGCCAGTGCAACTTCATTAAGGCTCATCACAGAACCAAACATAGTACAGTGAGAAACCAATCAGAAAAGAAGTGGCACTTGGGTCCCTCATTATTCTGCATGCAGACGTCAGTATAAGCACATGTTCTTTTGTCTGACAACATATAATATTATGGCAGCATGCTCTGACGCTTTAATGTAAAACACTACTGATGAAAGGAAGTAATGCCATTTAAAACTGAGAAGCATATATTTGTTCAATTGAATTTAAATGGTAAATGGTAAATGGCCTTGCTTTTATATAGTGCTGTTTTATCTATTGGTACTCAAAGCACTTTACAGTCAGAGACACAGCAACCCATTTGCTCACACACGCACACACACACACCCACACACCAGTGTGGGGGTTCAGTGTCTTGCTCAAGGACATTTCAGCATGTGGCACATTCAGGGTTATTGAACTGTTAACCCTCTGGTTCAACCCGCTCTATCTACTAGATTTAAATGATTTTCTACCAGAAATGAGCCACACTTACTAAGGTGCAATAACATTAAACTGCAGACCGCATTGATTATACGAGTCATTTATTTATCACAGCTTAATAGCTTCCATGTAACCACCCACCTTGCCCCCATTAAGCATTGAGGCAGAAGCATTTGACTTTGGGGTTAATTAGTATAATTAAAAGCATAAGAATGACTGAGTGGCCAGAAATGAAAAGCACATGAGAATCTACAATTTTACAAAATTAAAATCAGGAAAGTAATTCCAGATTCAGTCAATAAAGCTTAAGAAATCTACCATCAACAAGTTCAACAGACCCTCATAGTCTCATGAATTAAAGAATATTAAAATCTGTAGTAAGTAAATTTGTAACCAAACATTCATGCATTTATTGTGAAGATTGTATTTACTTGGTTTCACTGTTCACCGAGGTGCCCTATTGTCTGCATATATTTATCAACTGTACAATTTGTATTGTGGTATCACCATAAGGTTCTACATACTTTAGTCAGATGTGGCAGATGTTCCGTTCCCAACACAGCACAGAAACAGCCCTCCTGAAAGTCACCAATGACATCCTCCTCTCCGCAGACTCCGGCCACCTCACCATCCTCATCCTCCTGGACCTCACTGCAGCCTTCGACACCATAAATCACACCATTCTCCTCTCCCGCCTTGAGTCCTCCATCGGTGTCACTGGCACTGCACTCTCCTGGCTCAAATCATACCTCTCAGACCGACAACAATTCATCCATATCAACAACTGCACCTCCTCCACTGTTCCTCTGTCCCAAGGTGTCCCCCAGGGTTCGGTGCTTGGTCCTCTCCTCTTCATACTTTACCTGCTCCCTCTTGGCAACATCATTCGCCACCACGGTCTCCATTTCCACTGTTATGCTGACGACGTCCAGCTTTATATCTCCACCAACTCCATCACTCCTGACACTCTTTCCACTCTCTCCAATTGCCTCGCCGACATCAAATCCTGGATGCAGATCAACTTCCTCAAACTAAATTGTGACAAATCAGACATAATCATTATCGGCCCCAAATCCCTCAACAACTCCACAGACAGTTTCCGCCTCACCATCGACAACTCCACCCTGTCTCCCTCCCCCTACAGTCGCAACCTTGGAGTCATCTTTGACAGTAACCTCTCATTGATCGTCACATCAATCAAATCACCAGAACGGCTTTCTTCCACCTCAAGAACATTGCCCGACTCCGTCCATCACTCTCCTTCTCTGCTGCTGAAACCCTCATTCACGCCTTCATCACTTCCAGAATTGACTACTGCAACAGCATCCTCTATGGCACACCATCCAAAACTTTAAATAAACTTCAGTACATCCAAAATTCTGCTGCACGTCTGCTCACCCACACCCGCTCCCGTGATCACATCACTCCTGTCCTCCAGAAACTCCACTGGCTCCCGGTTCCACAACGCATCCAGTTCAAAATCCTCCTCCTCACACACAAAGCCCTCCATAACCAGGCCCCCTCCTACCTCACCGACCTCCTCCATTGCCACAATCCTTCCGCAGCCTCCGTTCACGTGATGCTAACCTCCTTACTCCGCCACTCAAGACCAAGCATCGAACCTGGGGTGACAGAGCCTTCTCTGCAGCTGCCCCCTCCCTCTGGAACTCTCTCCCCAAACACATCCGCGACTGTACCGACCTTACCACCTTCAAATCCTTGACAAAAACACACCTTTTTAAAATTGCTTTTAATGTATAGCTCAGTTTATTGTGTTGTTTTTCTTAATGTTACATTTCACATTGTTTTGTTAATTTGTAAATTGTAAATTTGTAAATTGCTTTTAATGTATAGCTCAGTTTATTGTGTTGTTTTCTTGATGTTACATTTCACACTGTTTTGTTAATTTGATGTTCTTTTTATGTAAAGTGTCTTTGAGTATTTTGAAAAGCGCTTCTAAATAAAATGTATTATTATTATTATTATTAGATGTGTGTTTATTTCCTTCCTCCTGCTTCTCTCTCTTTTCTGTTTCTACCTGGCCATCCTTAGGCAGATCCCTCCATATGAGTTCTGCTCAAGGTTTCTTCCTGAGTTTTTCCTTGCCACTGTCTTGAGACAATTTATATTGCATATATATATTTATTTAGAATTTATAAATAAAATTGAACTGAACTGAAATGACATTTTACAGCTACATTGTCCTCATAACAGATATAGCATATCCTCATCACACCTCTCCATTTCCCTCCAAAATTAGCAGAGACAGAGGCACATGTTCATGATGAAGTTACAGACAGATGGTGGTGTCATTTGCTGTGTTCTCTTTATGCCACCAAACAGTCTGGCTACATCTGTCCTGCCATCAGCAGCAGCTGTGTTGCCATGTATACCTGTCAGTCAACGGCAGCGTGGCAACATAAGAGCACCATTTAGCCTCGCAGTGTATTTTAATGTCCCACTGGATAGCGAGAGACATAAACCTTGTTGTAAGTGGAAGGTCAAAAAGGGCTGGTGCGGTTACTGCGGTTAGAGAAGGCAAATAAAGCATTAACCAAGGATACAAATATGCTTAACTGAGTTCATTTGTTAAATGTCTTTCTATACATTTTTGCCCAGCCTTTACCAGGGATCACAAGAAGACAGTGATAGTGTGGACACTTGTTTTGTCTTTTGTCACTGCCTGAGTTGACTCTGTAACAGAATAATTCATTCATTCATCTTCTGTACACGCTTATTCCTGTTAAGGGTCACGGTGAAATAATTAAATGTTTAAATCCAAAAAAGAATAGACTGAACTGATAACTAATAACAGAACAGTCAAATATTTCTGTCAGCCACGGTGTCCTGGTTTGTAAAGTACAATAGTATTTCTAGTAGAATATTTGGGTTTCCTAAAATAAGAGTAAAGGGTAATCCACATTTCTGAAACCACAAAATAATCTTGACATTTGCAAATACATGCTTTCTCTGGGGGTTTCTGGGGTTTCATGAGACAATTGAAAATGTATAATTTAATTACTGTAAGCAGTCATTCTAATGCTGGCTGATAATTATGAATTAAACTGTTGCTGTGCAATATGGACATGGAGCTTAGTCAGCTTTCTTAAATGCATCTTGATAAGAACATCTTTGAACAGAATGATTTATGAGTTATTCAGTCATGGAGTTAACTGTTCTGTTACCATAGTTTGTTTTTTATATTTTATGAAGTTTTTGTGGACATTAGAGAACAAGCTACAATAAGAAATGATCCAAGCTTTAGGTTTACCACGCAAGCTGATGCTATTCCAAAAGCAGACAAGACTCCTTGGAGATCAATCTAGATTTAAGACAAACACCTGCGTCAATGAAAACAAGTCTTGCATTAAACAAATGTTTTATTTTCTCTGCATAAAACAAATATGCCTTTTTAGCTCTGAAAAGCAGGAGTAAACAGTTCTTACAATTGAGTGCAGTTAGTCATGTTTTGGCTCAGAGTATGCATGGGACTGTAATAAAATAATAATTAAAAAAAATAGCATAACATGCCATATATGTGTAACACATGGATTACAGTCAGACATGAAAATCTGACATCCGTCCCCTCAATACACTTACAAAGTTGCAACATCCAAGTTAAGCGTCTTGGGCTAACATTAACATGACTATCTGACCAATGTGTCTCTCAATACAATACAACAAAATTCTTATTATTGCTACCTTAACATTAGACTAAATTTGCTAACTTATGAATACAAATGGAAATGGCTTTATTCACCAACAAAAGCTTTCCATTCAGCCATGCCTTTCTTGAAAGATGGTGTGAGGTCTCGCTCATGGATTGCGTCCAAGAGGACCTCCGTGTGTATGACAGAAAGCAGAGTAGCTACACACCTGGGGTAAGTAAGATGTAGAGCATAATAATAGGCCAGGTATAAAACACCCTCTGCAAGCTTGTCTTTTGGGAGCATAGTTAGTGGCACATCTCCAAAAGCCAGGAGGCAGTTGGACGAACTCACGATAAGGACTGGACAGGAGAGAGGGTGTTTCTTCAAGTGGTCATTTGGGTCTTCTTTTTCCTTAAACACATAACATGGACATCTTTCCATTAGGATAAAGCACTTTTGTAAAATATCAATTCCAGATTTTTTAAACTTAGCTTTCTATATTTGGATGAATTCATACAAATCAGTGGTATGCGAAACAATTGCATTACGTAAGCCTGCATCGTAGTCGCGTTTAAGTGTTGAAATGGGAAAACAGTAAACAGAGCTAAAATTAAAGCTTCTAAAACACACCGATTGTGGCTGCAAATGGGAACTATTAGTAGTCCAGTGGGATTTGTGAAGGCATGAGGACCATGGTGGTGTTCCTCATCCTCCTGCCTGGCAAATGCATCAGACCGTGTTTGGCTATTCATGAGGGGGTATGTCATGCGGTGGTTGAGGTACACCCCACTCTGAATACACTTGTCACAGCCATAGTAACCGTTAAAAGCCTTTGTGACTTTCACAAACGATTTTGCCGGTGTGTCACAGATCATCGAATGTTAGTTCGAGGTAGGGGTGACCCACTAATAGAAGCAGGACTGCATGTTGATTTTAAGTCTTTTCTGACAGATTCCTGTAAATAACAGATAGAAAGGATAAAAGAAACTTTTCATTTTCACTGTCTTAACACAAATTGTGATGCAGCATTGACAACTCTACAAAGGATATAACAATAATCATAAATAGTTTGTATTAAAGGTGCAGTAGGCAAGATTGTGAAGATCCAGGACTTAGCCAAAAAATTTGAACATCGACAACTTCTCAGTCCCTCCCCCCTTTCCGCTAAAGCCAGCCCGCCCGACAAGGGAGAGCTGTGCACGATAGAGCGCGTGCATATTGGCCCTGGAATACTGCGCACGAGCAGAGAACCGAGAGAGCACGAGTAAACAAACTAGCATGGAACACACCGACGTAAGAACAACAAAATAGTGTTTATAATACCCTTCGTTATTGCTAAATAATTTGACCTAAAGTACAACGATACAGTCGTTATACTTAAGGTCAAAATATTTAGCAATAGTCAACTTTAGGACAAAACCAAGGTGTTAGAGAATAATTTCTCTTCCTTACAGCTGGGGTCAGGTATCTGCCCTATTTTCTCTCTGAGGAACATGCCAAGGCCAGGGTCCCTCTTATGGTGTCTTCAGTCTCACTGTCTGGCTGTCAACAGACACAGCTGTAGAGTTAGATGATAATGTCCTCCGTCACTGTCTGACAATTTGTATTTCCTAGTTGGTGTGAATCCTTATCTTCATGTTTATGTACAATAACCAATGGGATATTGACACATCTCCCCTGCCCCGGTCCACCTTCTTAGTATAAGACTTTGAGTTTACTGTTTGTCCTTTAGAATTGAGGTGGACTCTTGCACTTATGTTGTGATGACGAATCTTCTGTTCTCCTTGATCGAGCCTGAATAAACTCCTTCAGCATAAGACATACAGGACTCTGGTACTTCTTCTTCTTCATCGGCATCACCACAAATTTCTCCCTAACACAATGTTAGGATGTTTCTGAAAGTAGCCTACATCGGTGATGTTTGCTATCAGTAACAGTTAGAAGCATTCATTGTGGCGTTTTATTCCACAGTTTAGATTTATCACTTTGCTATGTGGTAATGCTATGTGCATGATCGCCATTGGGAATACACCAGTGACCACCTTTGACAGGAAGACGTTTCATGAAGGCCGATAGACGATAGCTGTCCACTGTGCAGATGCTGCCATCAAGCTCATAAAACACCTGCAGTGTCGTCACCCATATTTATATATTGAATACCAGGTTAGTATGCCCTGTTTGTTTTCTCATTGGCTAATATTAGGCCTTATGCTCCATGTAGAGGCTGAGGAATGAAGAATTAAAGGATGTCAAAGTATAAAGCACATAGAAAATGCATAAAAGGGACTCAGTTCCTGCTCATTGTATTTTGTCCTCTTGTATTTTAATTATGTATTTGATTATTATGTTGGAGAAGAAGCATTATTCTCAAATTGATTTTTTTAAAAGACAGGGGATTTGTTATCCTAAATTGCGTCTTTTTTTTTAATCTGCTCTTTTGCACTGCCTTTTTGCACGAACCACTACCTCACCAACTCATGTTTTTTTCCAGTGTTTAAGCAACTATTTATTTGTAAAGTTTATTCCATCACCACACTATATTTACAGAATGTCTTTATATTTCTAGTTTCTTCTCTCTATAGAGAGAGTGCTACAGGATCTCAACAAAAGATACGCAGAGAAGGACTTACAGATTATTCTTAAATGTGCCACATATCTTGATCCTATGTTGTCAGTTGAATAATGTGGCAAATAAAGTTGTATTTCTTTGAACCGTTTTATTTAACCTTTCTAGGCTTTACAAAGGCGAGGCTTTACTTTACAAAGGCATAGAAAAATATTGCAAAAGTTTTATATATTTGTTGACTTTGGATTAGTTCGAAGTTGAGTTTGAGACCCAGCTGGTACACAAACAGCACAGCAACATAACTGAGAAAAGAGGCTGTGCAGGGACTAAATCAGCAGGACTTTGGTCCCAGTCACACAGGTATGATGGAATTATAAGCTGATCAGTCAGTTTTGACAGTCAGAAACCTTAACCATAACTTAATATTTCTGTATTGTTTTTCTCTCTCTTTAGAATCAAACTGTTGAAAAAAAAGGGAGTGCATTTTCAGGGCACTTTGTTTCTATCTGAACAGAGAACCGAACATCCTCTTCAAAGAATGGTTTGGAATTCTACAAAATCTGTGATTTCATAGGCTGGTTGTGTCCTTTCTTTCTCCTCTATGTAAAGGATGCTGATGGTATTGCTGTACAGAGGAAGCCTGAGCTACTTACCCTTGGCATCTACAGCGTCGAAGCCGAGAGAGGGGATGCCACCACTCCTCCAGTTGATGTTGGAATAGTGATTGAGCGAAGTTGAAGTTGAAGTTCTACATGACCTGGGATTCATCACCTCTGCATGTGCACTCTTACTGGGTGTAATACGTGCACTGAACCTCAGTTATTCTAAGGACCTGAAAGCCTTCTTTGAAGTACCTCAGAAGCTCTTCCTTCAACTGGATGCTAGCAGCCTCTCAACAAAGGTACAGATGATCAAGAACAAACTGTATGAATGAACCAACCATTGATTTGGATGCAGAATGTGAATAAAAATGATTATCTGTTAGAAAATAGCAGAGCAGGAAAAAAAAATAAACATTTGGAAAGGTTTTGGAAAACTACTACCATAAGTGAGTGAAAATTCTAGTGGAACAGCATTCCCATTCCTGGAAAAAGTGTCTTTGGTAAAAAGGAGTGGGAATCCTGATTGTACTACTAAGTGACAAGTGAATTGAGAGACCATGCAGCACCAAAACTGTTGACAACTGAAGACCTTTTAAAAATGAGCTGCACCCAAAACATCTGCGAAGAAGTTGAATAAGACCATCTTTCATACTGACATCTTAAAGCCACTACAAGGAACTTTAGTTTGGCGGTGCCTGTGGCCTCTTGGCTCCATCTTTAACAAACATAACATTCAATATCACTGCTATGCTGACGACACTCAATTTTACCTGCCATTAGCAGCTGAAAGTTCTGGCACTTTGGAAAGCCTGTTTAACTGCCTTAATGACATAAAGAGTTGGATGGCTGCAAATGTCTTACAATTAAATGGAAAGAAAACAGAAATTATTATTTTTGTCTGTTCCTAAGATAAGAAATGCACTTGGGCCACTGGCTGTAAATTGCCACAGTGAGGTCAGAACTCTAGGTGTTTTCCTAGATTCCTCTTTGAATTTCAATAAGCAAGTCAGTAGTGTGGTTAAGGGAAGCTTTTTTCAACTAAGAACAATAACTAAATTAAAGTCCTGGCTGTCATATACTTTAAATCCAATTTAAAGACCCATCTATCTTCTTTGGCCTATAATGTCCATTAATTTCTCACCTTGTTTGTTTATTTATCTTCTGTTTCTTTTCAGTATTATATTAACTGGCATCTTTAACTTTACTGTACATTCTCTAGTAGTAGTAGTAGTTTCAGTAACCATGTTTTTTTTTATCTACAATCATAATCTGTTTTTTCATTTTCATTTGCCAAAATGTTTCCTTGTGAACTGTGTAATGATAACTGTGAAACAAAATTTGCCTTTGTGAGGCATAAGAAAATTCATAAGAATATCCGAAACTTGACTTTCAAATGTGCCCTACGTGACTAATACACTATATTACCAAAAGTATTCGCTCACCCATTCAAATGATCAGAATCAGGTGTTCTAATCACTTGGCCTGGCCCCAGGTGTATAAATTCAAGCACTCAGGCATGCAGACTGTGAAACAAGACATTTGTGAAAGAATGGGCCGCTCTCAGGAGCTCAGTGAATTCCAGCGTGGAACTGTCATAGGATGCCACTTGTGCAACAAATCCAGTCGTGAAATTTCCTCGCTCCTAAATATTCCACAGTCAACCGTCAGCTCTATTATAACAAAATGGAAGCGTTTGGGAACAACAGCAACTCAGCCACGAAGTGGTAGGCCACGTAAAGTGACGGAGAGGGGTCAGCGGATGCTGAAGCGCATAGTGCAAAGAGGTCGCCGACTTTCTGCACAGTCAATTGCTACAGAGCTACAAACTTCATGTGACCTTCAGATTAGCCCAAGTACAGTACGCAGAGAGCTTCATGGAATGGGTTTCCATGGCCGAGCAGCTGCAGCCAAGCCACACATCACCAAGTGCAATGCAAGGCTTCGGATGCAATGGTGTAAAGCACGCCGCCACTGGCCTCTAGAGCAGTGGAGACGCGTTCTCTGGAGTGATGAATCACGCTTTTCCATCTGGCAATCTGATGGACGAGTCTGGGTTTGGAGGTTGCCAGGAGAACGGTACATTTCAGATTGCATTGTGCCAACTGTGAAATTTGGTGGAGGAGGAATTATGGTATGGGGTTGTTTTTCAGGAGCTGGGCTTGGCCCCTTAGTTCCAGTGAAAGGAACATTGAATGTTTCAGGATACCAAAACATTTTGGACAATTCCATGCTCCCAACCTTGTGGGAACAGTTTGGAGCGGGCCCCTTCCTCTTCCAACATGACTGTGCACCAGTGCACAAAGCAAGGTCCATAAAGACGTGGATGACAGAGTCTGGTGTGGATGAACTTGACTGGCCTGCACAGAGTCCTGACCTGAACCCGATAGAACACCTATGAATTAGAGCGGAGACTGAGAGCCAGGCCTTCTCGACCAACATCAGTGTGTGACCTCACCAATGCGCTTTTGGAAGAATGGTCAAAAATTCCTATAAACACTCTCCTCAACCTTGTGGACAGTCTTCCCAGAAGAGTTGAAGCTGTAATAGCTGCAAAAGGTGGACCGACATCATATTGAATTCTATGAGTTAGGAATGGGATGGCACTTCAGTTCATAGAATGAGTAAAGGCAGGTGAGCGAATACTTTTGGTAATATAGTGTATATAAATAGGCATTTTTAAAACATGTGTACAGAGATGACCCAATGTAAGACCAAAGGGCATCGGATGAAAGTGACTTTTTAGGCCAGTACACTGTTAATGACATAATGTCTTGTCATGTGGATTTTTGCGCTACAAGGTGTGACAGTATTTTCAATTTACTTTCTCACTTGAAGGGACACAGTAGAGAGGGCAGAGCAGTTTCTAGTCCATTTAGAAACTGTGACAAAAGGTTCCTTGTGATGTCTACATTTTGATCCCATTTATCAAGAACTTACAAACAATGCACTGTGAGGAGGAGCAATCAGATGATTTTCCTGATGAATCCCTCTTGTTAAACAGTTTGGCTTTATTTTATCTTGAACTACAGGCATAACTGTTACTCCCATGTTCAGTAATCCAGACCATTATTGAGGATTTACAGGATGTGCATGACTGTTTCAATCTGATCCAAAGTCCTTGGGCACAACCTTGTATCAGGATCCCTTTGAAATTGCTAATCCACTGGGATCAGGCAAGAAGAAGCATAAAGTTCTTGCTGTGTACTTTTCACTGGCAAATGTGGCACTACACAACAAGTCAAGTGTGGATCAAATGCAGCTGGCTTTATTATGTCAAAAGCAAGATTTTAAATACTTTGGCCATGACAAAATCTTTACCTCTCTTATAAGAGATCTGAAAGATCTAGAAGAAAATGGTTTGGTTATGCCTGATGGACAGGTGTACAGAGGCACACTATGTGCTATTGCTGATGACAACTTGGGATCACACAGTATTGTCAGTTTGTGAGAACTTTAGCAGGAGTACTCACTTCTGCAGATTCTGTAACACTGATCATGAAACTTTCATTTCCTCTACCTTGTTAACAGTCTCGGTCAGGACAACTGAATCGTGCAATGACCAGCAATTGCGTACATCAGGCCTAAAGTCATCTGCAATCTGGTCTACCTCCATGCTTAGGCCCTGATCTGTTTGAGGGTGTTGTGTCATGTGATTTGGCCCTGTATATCAGCTATATTATCAAAAAGCAAAAGGAGTTCAGTTATGTAGAGCTAAACCCCCATAGAAATCACTTTCGTGACCTTGGCAGTGATGTCAAAACAAACCAAATGATGTAAATCCTGGAAGAGAGAAACTAAGTAGGCATGCTGTGCAGAACTAGTGTCTACTGAGAGTTCTGCCAGTCTTGATTGCGGACGAGATTCACAACCCAATGGACAATAATCTCTGACAACTGGTGCTGCAACTCAGACAAATAGTGGAGCTGATTTGTGCTCTTAAGATAATGGCTGGCCAAATAGCATATAGGAAAGTTTTGGTGGAAGACTATTTACAAAGCAGAAAGGAAAGTTTTCCAGATCAGCCACTGAAACCAAAACATCATTTGTCTCATTATCCAGACCTAACCATTCGCTTTGGGCCTCTTATACGTTTTAGAGTAAGCTTATGTATTTCAAACAATGCGCTCGCAAACTGCACAACTTCAAGAACCTCCGCTCCACTCTTGCCGAAAGGCATCAGCTTCTGCAAGCTTACCTTAGTGCTGGTTATATCCTCCCACGTGTTGCCATGTGTTGCCACTGAAAGAGGCAGACTTTTTTGTACAGGACTACAGTGATAAGATACAACAATCAGTTCCCTCTCTTAGCTTTCAGCCAACCAGTACTGTTGTAGCACATGAAGTTAGTGTTTAAGGCACACTAATAAAAAAAGAACATGTATGTTATCCTGGAGAAAAATGATGAAGGACTTCTCTTTGGCAGGATTAAGTTAATTTTAATTCACAATGCTACTGCTGTCTACTTTATCACAGAAAAATGCCAGTCTGTCGGTCTTGTTGATCAAGGGGTTTATTGTTTCACAGAAAGTACATACTATGTCTGTACTGATCATCATACTAGTCTACTTGACTACAATCCTGTGCCAGAGTATAATATGCTTGGCTTGTCAGTCATCGCACTCCACCACTAAAATACAGTTAGTCAGATATATGGTAGCGATCTTGAATTTAAAAAAGAGACCTCAAATTTTGTTGATTTTATCCCAATAACATAACTCCAAATGAATGATGACATTGAATTATGAAATATCAGGGTTGAATCACCTTAAAGATTTTTTTTTTCAAATTTTCTGTACTTCAGATATACCGTATTTTCTGGACTATTGAGCGCACCTGTATATAAGCCGCATCCGCTCTATTTAAAAAAATAAAAAAAAAGATATACAAGCCACACCGGGCTATAAGCCGCAGATATCTATGTTGAAAAAATTGATATTTACTGCATGTACAGAACGATTTTGTACTGTAAATGTACATGTACCTACCTGAACAGATTTCCGAACAGCGCCTTTTAACACGGCATTGCATGAGCTCTTCCCGCTGCCGCCTCCAACATCTCAACATAGATTCATTGACGCTAAGCTTGCGTGCAGCAGCGTGGTTTCCTTCCTGGATAGCAAGCTTGATGGCCTTCAACTTAAAACTTGCATCATACGAGCTTCTTCTTGTGGTTTCCATGTTGTAGGGGCGAGGATTTGAAAATAAGTACCAGTTAGTAATTTGTCGTGCGTGTTCTATCTGCTTTTTATTCAATTCAATTCAATTCAGTTTTATTTATATAGCGTCAATAACAATACAAATCGTCTCAAGACGCTTTACAAGACCCGGCCTGAAACCCCCAGAGCAAGCCTGAAGGCGACGGTGACAAGGAAAAACTCCCTTTTAACAGGAAGAAACCTTGAGCAGAACCCAGCTCATATGGAGGGACCCATCTGCCTAAGGCCAGCCGGGTACAGACAGAGAAAGAGCTCTGCTCTGCTTATCTGCTCTATCTGCTATTCTTCTTTGCATTGATTTTTCGTCCGTCTTATTTTTGATTCTACTTCCGGTTAGAGTGCCCCATAGCGCCCCCTAGCGGTGGAAGCAAAATCCACAGAATAGCCGTATCTTTGTATAAGCCGCATGGTTCAAAACCTAAGAAAAAAGTGAATGGCCTTGCTTTTATATAGCGCTTTTCTACCTATTGGTACTCAAAGCGCTTTTACAGTCAGAGACACATCTACCCATTCACTCACACAAGCACGCACACATTCACACACCAGTGCCACGCACTGGGAGCAACTGCTCAAGGACACTTCGACATGTGGCACATTCCGGGGATCGAACCGCTAACCCTCTGGTTCGTGGACAACCCGCTCTACCTACTGAGCCACAGTCGCCCCCGCATCTTATAGTCCGGAAAATACGGTACCTTAGAGCTGGAACAATTAATCAATGAATTGACTAGTCAATGTGTCTCTGCAGCTCCTTTGATAATTAATAAATAATAATAAATAATTTGTTTCATTTTTCAAACATATTTTAAAGATCTGTGGTTCCAGCTTCTTGCAATCTTAAAAAATTATCATGGTTTCCTTTATCATATAGGATAGAAAAATCAACTTTTTGGTCTTCTAATATTCTTGTTGATATTAAAAAAACAAGCAATTTAAAGATGTTACCTTGTGGGGTGCTACAGTGGGCATTCAGTGTTCTCTATCATTTAACATTGTTCTATCACTAAACATTAGACGTCTGATGGACGTGCAGATCAGGTCTATATTGCGTCGGTCGGTCGAAGACCAATTCTGGACGTCTACGCGACGTGCAAACTAGGACCCCTATTTGGATGTCGAATCGTGACCCCACATGGACGTCAATATGGAGTTCAAAATTTGATCTTCGTTTTTTGGAGGTCATATGGATGTCTAAGACAGGTGCAGGAAATAAACATATGTAAAAAAAAATTAATGTGAAATAAATGCCAAATTTGTTGTTGGTGAATGAATATGAATTTAAATGATTAATAATTCATAATAAATTAAATCAGTTGTTAATAATGCATATTCATATTAACTGTTGATTGCTGATTTGAGATCAAACAATATTATTATTTAATTATTGAGTATATGATATTTTGTTGTTACATTTTCATGTTTTCCTGCTGGTTTATTTCAAGTGTCTCTGGACCTCTGTGGAACCAATCCAATCTGGTTGTTAGTTCTGCACCACATGCATACAAACGTCAGTCCTTATTTTCACAACCACGCCCCCGGGAGAAGTATGAGTGTGAAATTCATGGGGTGTAGGCTGTATGGAACCGACCGTTATGATTTCAATCAGTCAACGCCACTCTAACTGGCTGAGGTATTGTGTGACACAATTTGTGTCATCGCTACGTACATCGTAAGAGCCACAATGATTGGCCCAGGTGTTCCTTTTCTGTGGAAGCAAATGATCGCTCAGTTCTGTGCACTGAGAGGGAAGATGCTGAGTGAATTTTCCTGACAACCGCGTGGTCTACAGTAAATGGATAGGTGGAAAGCCACTGTGGACGACAGCAACCACAATTTAACTCCTGCACTATTAGATGATTTTGTCGACGGCACTGCAGCATCGCTTAGTTCAGCTCTAAACGTAGTTGCTCCTCTGAAAAAGAAGGTAAAAAATCGGAGGAGGCTAGCTCCCTGGTATAATTCGCAGTTACGCTGTTTAAAACAGGCAGCCCGAAAGCTAGAAAGAATTTGGCACTCCACTAATTCTGAAGAAGCTCACATAGCCTGGAAAGATAGTTTAACGACTTATAAAAAAGCTCTCCGTAGTATTAGAACAGCATACTATTCATCATTAATAGAAGAAAACAAGAACAACCCTCGATTTCTTTTCAGCACTGTAGCCAGGCTGACAAAGAGCCACAGCTCTGTTGAGCCATCTATTCCTTCAGCCCTCAGCAGTAATGACTTCATCAGCTTCTTTACCAATAAAATTGTTGATATCAGGGAAAACATTCAAGGCATCGTTCCGACGACTGTCAAAGATGTAAGTACAGTGACTTTAGAAATTTCTGTTAGACCTTATCAACATCTGGAATCCTTCTCCCCAGTAGATCTTCTCGAGCTATCTTCAACAATTAAAGCATCTAAACCATCAACCTGTCTTCTAGATCCAATCCCAACTAAATTGCTCAAAGAAGTTCTTCCATTAATTAACACCTCCATATTGAACCAGATAAATTTATCTTTATTAACAGGATATGTGCCTCAGTCTTTTAAGATTGCTGTAATTAAGCCCCTACTTAAGAAAGCCACTCTAGATCCAAATGTTTTAGCCAACTATAGACCAATCTCCAACCTTCCTTTTATTTCCAAAATTCTAGAAAAAGTTGTTGCTAATCAGTTGTGTGACCACTTAAACAGGAATGGTCTGTTTGAAGAGTTTCAGTCAGGTTTTAGAGTTCATCATAGTACAGAAACAGCTCTGGTTAAAGTTACCAATGATCTCCTCATGGCTTCAGATAGTGGACTTGTCTCTATACTGGTTCTGCTAGATCTCAGTGCTGCATTTGACACTATTGATCATAATATTTTACTACAGAGACTTGAAAGTGAGATCCAGATTAAAGGAACTGCATTAGATTGGTTTGAATCCTATCTGTCTGACAGATTCCAGTTTGTTCATATCAACCATGATTCCTCTACTTATACTAAAGTAAGCTATGGAGTTCCTCAGGGTTCTGTGCTGGGACCAATACTCTTCACATTATACATGTTGCCATTAGGGAAGATTATTAGAAAACATGGCATAAACTTCCATTGTTACGCAGATGACACCCAGCTATATTTATCTATGAAACCAGATGAAACTAATCAGCTGGTTAAACTCCAAGCATGCCTTAAAGACATAAAGGCTTGGATGACCTGTAATTTCTTACTCTTGAACTCAGACAAAACAGAAGTTATTGTATTTGGTCCTAAGCATCTCAGAGATTCATTATCTAATCACATGGTTTCTTTGGATGGCATTACCTTGGCCTCCAGTACTACTGTGAAAAACCTTGGTGTTATATTTGACGTGGATATGTCCTTTAAATGTCACATTAAGCAAGTAACCAGGACTGCCTTCTTTCATCTACGTAATATCATCAAAATTAGGAACATCCTGTCTCAGAGTGATGCTGAGAAACTAGTTCATGCATTTGTGTCTTCCAGACTGGATTATTGTAATTCATTACTGTCTGGCTGCCCAAATAACTCTTTAAAAAGCCTCCAACTGATTCAAAATGCTGCAGCAAGAGCATTGACAGGAATTAGCAAGAGAGATCATATTACTCCAGTTTTAGCTTCTCTTCACTGGCTCCCCTTAAGGTCTAGAATAGAATTTAAAATCCTCCTCCTTACATACAAGGCCCTTAAAGGCCTAGCTCCATCATATCTTAAAGACCTCATTGTACCATATTATCCCAACAGATCACTTCGGTCTGAAAGTGCAGGCCTACTTGTGGTTCCTAGAATTTTAAAAAGTAGAATGGGAGGTAGAGCTTTCAGCTATCAGGCTCCTCTCCTGTGGAACCAGCTCCCAGTTTGGGTTCGGGAAGCAGACACTCTCTCTATTTTTAAAGTCAGGCTTAAGACTTTCCTTTTTGATCAAGCTTATAGTTAGGGCTGGACTAAACCATCCCTTAGTTATGCTGCTATAGGCCTAGGCTGCTGGGGGACAATGCACTAAACACATGTTCTCCTTCTTTCTTCTCTCTCCTCTCTCGTGTCCTCCACTTTCTTTTCTCTGGCACAGAGCTCCTCCCTCTAAATTCCTATCTGCTACTAGTCATGCAATTCTGTGCTATTACTATGTAGAATGTTTACTGCTGCTCTCCCTTCTTCCGAGTATCTCTGGCCTGGAGTTGAGTGTTTCCTGTGGAGCTCCATACTACATCTGTTGTCGTGGTCTCATCATTCTGCCCAGTCTCCATGGAATCCTGCTGTTATCCACTCCTACCAGAATGAACGATTCTCCAACCTGCTGATGATTCCCCTTACATTTTCTAACCATCATTAACATCATTAGTTTGTACCATAGCATCCCACCTGTATGCTTTAGTCAGATGTGTGTATCTATGACAGATGTACTGTATGTTTATCTTGCTGTTCTCTTTCTCTGTCTGTACCTGGCTGGCCTTAGGCAGATGGGTCCCTCCATATGAGCTGGGTTCTGCTCAAGGTTTCTTCCTGTTAAAAGGGAGTTTTTCCTTGCCACCGTCGCCTGCGGGCTTGCTCTGGGGGTTTCAGGCCGGGTCTTGTAAAGCGTCTTGAGACGATTTGTATTGTTTTTGACGCTATATAAATAAAGCTGAATTGAATTGAATTGAATTGAACTCCGGCAGTTTCTGCTATATACAAGACCTGTGGTGTTAAAAACTGAGATATCCCCTGAAAGGTGCAAACATTTCTTGTCCATGACAGTAGCAATGTCGATAATGTTGGAGTCGGATGACTCATCAGACACTTTGTCACCAGCTGTGCTGTCCTGTATGGCAAGACCTTTCCTGTATTCAATGTACATGGATTAATCCATCTCCAATTAGATGCCAGCCACTTCAACTGCTGTTTGAACATTTCATATTTTCCATTTGAAAACTACTTGCAAAGATCAAGAAACACGTGAGGAGTGGGAGAAATCCTCTTGAACGGTCGCCAGACGTTTAGAAATTGGACGTTCTGAAGTGAATGGGAACAAAATGCACCCTAAACAGCTAATTTCTGTGAAAGAACAATTGAGAAAGTAATCCTCAGATTTAATGATAATTCAAATATCAAATATAATATAACTGTGGCTCAGTAGGTAGAGCGGGTTGTCCATGAACCAGAACCAGAAGGTTAGCGGTTCGATCCCCGGAATGTGCCACATGTCGAAGTGTCCTTGAGCAAGACACTGAACCCCCAGTTGCTCCCAGTGCGTGGCACTGGTGTGTGAATGTGTGCGTGCTTATGTGAGTGAATGGGTAGATGTGTCTCTGACTGTAAAAGCGCTTTGAGTACCAATAGGTAGAAAAGCGCTATATAAAAGCAAGGCCATTTACCATTTACCATATTATGTTGGTGTAAAATGACTGCATATATCGGTATCAGGTGATATCGGTATCGGAAATTAGAGTTAGACAATATCAGATATCGGCAGAAAAGCCAATATCGAGCATCCCTAAATATAATAATTATTTATTTTTAAAAAATAGCTAGTGCAGACATTCATTATAATGTTTCAAATGTATATATTTAATGTGTTTTATTTGATCTCACTTTGTTCCTTTTGTGACTGTGTGTTCTGCAGTCCGAAGATCAAGTCCTCCTTCAAGGGTCCATTGAGGAGACCGTGGTGGGAATATATATTGTCAGACATGATGCCACCATTAAACAAAAAATAAGTTGTGGTTGTCTTGGAGGCCAGATGGTACTGCATGATTTGGACAACACTGCATTAGCAACTGCCATGTTATTTAGCCTAATGTATGCTTTGAGCCTCAGCTACCCTCCTGAACTTAAGTGTTCTTTTGAAGTGCTTTAGAAAGTTGTGATGGAGTTGGACGGAAAAGCGCTCTCTAAGAAAGCCCAAGACCTCAAAAACAGACTCTGTGAGTGAGCTGTTGCTATGGACCGTAATTGCTCTTTTGTAGCATTTATACTGAACATTGGACAAACGCTTATATACAGGTTCACTCTCCTACACTTTCTTTTTGTAGACTTTGTGTGTTCTGTTTCTGTGGGTTCTGTGTTTGCATTTTGAGTTGTTTCTTGTTTTCCTGTTTCCTGTTTTATTATGTTGTTTTTTTTGACTTCCTGTTGCATTACTCCCTGTGTTCCCTTGTGCTTTTAATTAGTTAATTGGTTTCCACCTTGTCTGTCTCTTGATTGCTGTCACCTGTGTCTCGTCACCCCTCTCTTCCTTGTGTGTGCATATGTAGCCCTGCCTTCCCCTTTGTTCATTGTTGCGTCATTCTAGTGATTTTTGCTCTACTGTGTTTTTGCCACCCCTATGTGTCTCCAGTTTTTCTAGTGTTTTTGCTCCTCTGTATGTTACTAATCCTTCTGTGTTTCAAGTGTTTTTTGCCTTTAGTTTCTTGTTACCTTTTTTGTCTTTTGAAAGTTTTGATTTTTGTTTGTTGGTGTCCCTGCTTTTTCTGTAGCGCTTTTTGCCATATACAAGCCATGGCGAAAATCAAGCCATGTACACAGTGTATGGTTTCAGCCTGCAACGTTCACATGCTGAGCTTCTATTTAGACCTATGCAGATGGTGTACTACCTTGAATAGAAAGGAACATGTCTTACAGAGACGCAGTTAATCACAGGTAATCCAGCGTCTCCTCGTCAGGTCAGACTTGCTCTCCCTGATGCTGTGTCCATTTTGGTAACCTAAAAAACTATATCCCATTGTTCCTATATTTTCCATATGTATCGTTTGAGGTACTGGAGCAGTTTTTAACGAGAATCTCCTCTACTACTGAGTTAACAACACACAGAAACAATCATGTTTTGCCGCTGGAATCCTGCCAACATGGCGGAGAGGGGGAGGATCCCGCGAGCTCTGATGGAGACTTTTGACAACGGTACCTCCGTGTATCAGTGAGGTCGGCAAGACCAGGCCTCAGCTGATGAATCACTCGTTTGTTGCGGTAGCAACCATTTCAGCTCACAGCAGCTTGCAGCAGCTCGCTGCGACAAACCTCCGTTTCCCTCGGCAGTAGCGAATCATCCTCCATCAACGACTCTCTCCTAAGACGACTCTCTGAAACTCCTCCTGTCCGTTCAGTCGGTATCTCCCTTCAGCAAGGACCGTGGCGTTAGCCTATCTCCTGCTAGCTAACGTAACTAAACTTGCCTCGTGTTCACCAAAACCTAAGCGGTTGCATAAAGTCCAACTCAAATGTTCTGAATACGTCACTCAACTATGGTTCGCAGTCTGTTGTTGTTGAACAACCTCAACACTGACGACGCACGCAGTCTCGGAGTCTTTGCTCTGCGCCATTTGCACATTACTCTTTTCTCTTGTTCTCGAGTCTCTTCCCAGAAGTGAAAAACAAAACTCTCAAGGTCAGGAAATAAGTTAAAGTAAATAAAATAAATACCACTGACATTTATCAGAGTGTTATGACATTTAACAGTCACAGTATTTGAAAAAATTATACAACGATCGTCATAGAAATGGTTTTTGAGGATTTTTTGGTCAGGTTGTACATCATAGCCCAGAAAAATGCTGGTAAAGCTATAATCTTCAGACAATGGACTGCTAGAGCTTAGTGCTGCAATTGACACTATTTTATTACAGAGACCAGAATGTGTCTTTGGGATTAAGGGAACGACACTCAGAGGGGTTGTTTATGTCAGTGATTATTCTTCCAAATACACAAAGAAAGTTACTTCTGGAGTTCCACCAGGTTATGTGCTTTAACAGATCCCATTGCCTTTATATTTACCTTCTTAAGGTACCATAATATGAACAACTGCATGAAGTTCATTGCTAAATTGATAACTGCTATATTCAGCCATTATGGCAGATGAAATCAAACAATGAAGTCAAACTTCAAGGTCTGGGTGACAGTCAAATCTTCTACGTTTGGACTCAGAAAATGATGTCTCATGTTCCCTGAACCACTCTTTCACAATTTGAGCCTGGCTCGTTATCTTGGAATATGCCCGTATCATCAGGGAAGAAAAAAATCTTTTGATGGAATAACCTGGTCATTCAGTATATTCAGGTAGTCAGCTGACCTCATTCTTTGGACACATAATGTTGCTGAATCTAGACCTGAGCAACTGCAGCAACCCCAGATCATAGCACTGCCCCCACAGGCTTGCACAGTAGGCACTAGGCATGATGGGAGCATCACTTCATCTGCCTCTCTTCTTCCCCTGATGCCCCATCACTCTGGAACAGGGTAAATCTGGACTCATCAGACCACATTGCTCCAGAGTCCAATCTTTATGCTCCCTAGCAATTTGAAGCCTTTTTTTCTGATTAGCCTCACTGATTAGTGGTTTCCTTAAGGCTAAACAGCTGTTCAGTCCCAATCCATTGAGTTCCCTTCACATTGTACATGTGGAAATGGTCTTACTTTCACTATTAAACATAGCCCTGAGTACTGTTGTTTTTCTTCAATCTGATTTCCCCAAACATTTATTTCAACGTCAATCAGGATTTTTTCCAACCACATTTCTTCCTCAAAGATGATTCCCCGCTATTCTTCCAGAAGGTTCCCCACTGTCGTTCCAGTTTTGAATAATGCGTTGGACAGTTCTTAACCCAATTTTAGTAGTTTTAGTAGTTTAATAGTTGCATGCCAATGATTTGACCTTTATCAAACAGACTCACACATCTTTTCCATGACCACAGAATGTGTCTTTCTGTGTAAGAAATGAGAAGCTACTCACTGGATGGAGTTGGAGTTAAATTACCAGCAGACCTTGTGGTTTGACAGTAAAAATATCATTTTGAAATGCTTATACAATATTTAAGCTAATAGGTACAAACAACATGTCCACGTGTGTTTTCTATACATGAGTAAAGTAATATCTGTTACGACCCTGCCTTGTTGGGATCGCTAGGTTGCCAGGGGCAGCAATAACTAACAATTCAGCATGAGTCAACATATTTCAAAAGCTGTGGAGGGAAGGAGGGGTTGTGCCCAAATAAATAATTACAATAAAACTAGACATGTGTGCTACTTACTCAGAGAAAGCAACTAAAGGCAAGCCTGGCTCACTTCTCTAACAAAAAGACTTAAACAAAAAAATAAAAATAAAGATGGTACCCCCTGGCAACCCTCCCCCAAATCTTGAAGCCTCTATTTTCTTCTGCTCTTCTCTTTTATTTCCACCACTTGTGCTAACAGCAACATCAAATTTTGATCAGTGGCCATTTATGTGTTGGGGTTGGAAGAAAACAAATAAAAAGCTTTTATGTAACTCAAATATTACATATTTTTCCCACAAATATTCCTATTTTATTATCACTTTTTTTAATTATTCCATAATTTTATGAGGGCCCAGTTCTGGGGCCCCCTCTATCCTGGGCCCGGGACAGCAGACCCGTTTGCCCCCCCCCCCCCCCCCCCCATCGACAGGCGTGAAGTCACCTTTGTGCATTATAAATTGGACATCCCACAAATAAATAAATGACACGGCCAATACATTTTCATTTAAGACCAGATTTACCATAATGAGCCTGTTTCTGTCTCTCTTTTTTTTTTTATTAAAAACCGGTCCATTTTGTGTTTTACGCCAGCCTCCTGCCTGCAAACGTGCGTTGCGGTCAAGTTTTGTAAAAACTTTCATTCGCGCTTTAAGTGATTTAGCTGCGTGCAATGTATTACAATTTATCGCCACGAGATGGCAGTTTAAGTAGCATTGCCGGTAAATTGTGGATTGCAATTTGCAATTAAAGGCAAGTGGCAGTGTGATACTGTAAGCTACCATGCGAGCCGACAATTATAGCTTGACGAGCCGCATGCGGCTCGTGAGCCGCGCAATGAGTAACTGTGCTGTTGCCTACACTCTTCACCTGTGTAGTCTGTTCTGTGTGTCTTGAGTGAAGGACAATTGAGAAGAGCCAAATTCATTGGAACTCAATCTGCATTCACACCCCTTCAACTGACAGAACATAGAACTGACAGAACAGTATCTAACATATTTTGGCTGATTAATCTTGTATCAAAACATCTTTTATGAGGTTTTATCATTACCATTTATTCCTATAGTCTGCCTACTGTATAGTGCAGGTTCTGTTTACATCTTAAGCGTTGAGTGGGCCCAAGTAAGGCTATTTCAGACTTCTCTCAGGACCGCTTCCCTGCATTTACATTCAGTCAAAAGAATTTCTGTCTCTGCTATATACTACATCAGCAACCCCCCTCCACCACTCTCTGTGAATTGTACATTGCTTCCTCAGCTCAGCTTAGCAGTGTGGAGGAATGTTGTAAACCTAGCCTTGTTTTAGCCGTAAGATGGAATGAATTAGATATGGGCCAGTTGCAAAGAACAATACACACACTCTAGTTAGGGTTAATTAGCTTTTATTTAAAAATAATAATAATAATAAAATCTGTGTTATAGGCAGAGTTGTCCGTGAAATGTGTCAAATCAAGTGGAAACTAAACACTTTCTTGGTTCTTTGTGGCTTATAGAAGACAGTGAAGTCAGCTGCCTACCTAAACTATACGACAAACTGAATTTGAGGCAAAAGACATAATCATCTCTCGCAAGAGGTGGACAGTCGGGGCGAGTCATCTCGCCCCGACCAGTCAAGCAGGGAATTAATTCATCTTATTGACAAGCTGTTATCATTGCAACATATGGTAACTTAAAGTCAGTTGTACATTGAATATTAGTAGACTTAGAACTCGCTGGAGGGATAATATATCCTGGGATCCCCCAGGAAGAGTGGTGCTTGGGAGAGGGACGTCTGGAGAGTCATGGTTCTGGGTTTCCTGTGCATCCGGTGCCTTGTTGTTTTTTAGCTCTGTCACTCTTATTAAGCTCACCTGGGCAGGAAATTGACGGAGCACCTGACTCATTGCCATCCTCCAATCAGCTCTCTTTAAAAGGCTGGCTGTGGCTTCTCTCCAGGAAAATTCTTCATGTTTTGGTCTGTGCCAGCACTTGAGTTAACATAGAACTCATCTCCTGTGTTTCCTCTTTTTTAAATGCCTCTCTGCCTGTTGCCACTGCAAATCATCTTTGGATAAGTGGATGGAAAATGTATGAATTAATATTAATAAGATTTTCCCCACTCATAACAGCTGGCCATTTGTTGTTCTCCACCATCACACTCTGACTGAAGTCCTTTAAAGAGCTGAGCCATGGATTTAGGTAACCTGCTGAGGAGGGATGAGATGCATTGTGTAGTTTCCATAGCCATTAGAATAAGATTTTAACGACCAGAAGAGGCATACATTAAAACGAGCTTTGGAGCTTTCACTCAAATGACTTAATCTTGGACCTGTCCAGGGTGTACCCCTGCCTCTCTCCCGATGACAGCTGGGATAGGCTCCAGCAGACCCCCGTGACCCCTAACAGGACTAAACTGGTTTAGAAAATGACTGACTGACTGACTGACTTAATCTTGACAACTCTTCCAGGCTAGCCCCATTGCCCATAAACAATTCTCACTGGCAGGATTGTTATTCCGGTCCAATATTCTGCATGTGACTGACCTCTAAATAAAACTCTATATGGGGCATGGAGAGGGGCTTCAGCAGCACATTCAAATGTCAAGCTAGCTGGACTTTTTTTTCTTAAATCCAAATTAGTGACACCAGGGGCTACGGTTATCTGGATGAAATTTAAATCTTATTTATGTCGATCGAGATCAGTGTCACAAAAGAAATCTCCATCCACCATGCTTAAGTAATTAGATTCTTAGGAATGCATACATTACTGCCACCCATCAATGCGACCTCTGCATTATGACTCATTTATGCATGTCATGTCTAATTTTGAAGTACAGTTTTGCATCCATTGATTTAACCAGGTTGCCTTAGTTTGTCCTTTTGGCGTCTTTTCAACAGTGTCATTTTAATTACCCATCTAAAAATAGAAACACATAATGTAATTTTGTTTGGTGATGCAGTTGAAGACGACAGCTGAAGGGACATACTCCCTAGGACATCATCCTGATTGTTGGTTAGAGCAGTGAGCCGTGCACTGCCTAATAGCTTCCTGTTTAACCCTAAAGAAATGATGTTTGGTGATTGTTGATAAGGACCGTGAGGAGTTTTATTCATATAATAATGAACATAAACTTTTCTCTTCACTCTATAGACGAATCCAATGAGCGTTCTGTGTAGGCTGCCATCGTGAGGCGACGCCATTACTGAGCTGTTACTGGTATGTAAACAAACCTCTGTGATAATGCCCCCTCGATGACAGCTACAGCCAGGCAATATGACTTGTTGGGTTGATGATGTTAGACAGTGGCTTCCAGATGAAGGTACAAACGATCTTACAGATTATTTATGAAAATAGCTTAAAGTAGAGAATGGGGAAATAAAGACATAATTGGAGCTAGGTTGATATTATATCTACTTACCTACTGTAGCTTAATTTACAGCTCAACACCTCAAAGACTAAGGAACTGGTCATTTACTTTGGGAGGGACAGACCCAACCCCAGAGGAGGGTGAGGTCGTGCAGACCTATATATATCTCTTGGGCTGTGGCTAGACAGCAAGCTGGACTGGACAAGCAACACAGGGCAGCTGTACAAAAGGCCCAGAGCAGGATGTACTTCCTGAGGAGGTTAAGATCTTTTAACATCTGTAAGAAACTCCTGGGGATCTTTTACCAGTCTGTGGTCGCCAGCGTCCTGACCTACGCTGTGGTGTGCTGGGGTGGGAGCACCTCACAGTCAGACCTCTCCAGGTTGGAGAAGCTGATCAGGAGGGCTGGCCCTGTGGTTGGCATGAGACTGGACCCTCTGGCTACTGTAGCAGAGAGAAGGACACGAAAAAAACGAACGTGTATCCTGGGCAATGCCAGGCACCCTCTGCACATGACCATCAGCCAGAGAAGCACCTCCAGCGAGAGGCTTCTCCTCCCAAGGTGCAGGACAAATGGACTCAGGAACTCCTTTGTTCCCCGTGCCATCAAACTGTACAACCACCACTCACTTGGGGGGAGGAGGACAAAAAGGAAAGGTCCTGAATAACATTTTTAACTAACGTGAGTGCAATAGTTAAGTGCAAGAACAGTATGCATCTGCACTGTAAAAAAGACAACGACAATCTATTCACCAGAGTGTGTATACTAAATGGTTTGAACATGGAAATTAAAATATTTAGATCTAACTAAAAAATAAATGTTAAAGCAATAATGTGCACCTCAATTATGACAAAATATGTTATTGTAAATTACCAGGATTTGCAATTTGTTGTTGGTACAACAATGCCAAAAAAAAAAGACCCAAAATGCAGTTCTGACATTGCCCCACTGGGTGGCGATGGCAAGTAGCACCCATAGACTGTGGTAGCACTGCACCGAAGAAGAGAAGTTTGAGGAGAATGCGAACTGGACAAAGCAAGATTGGACAAAGAATCCGGTACAATCTGTCGTCAAAATGTGAATGTAAGTATTGTAATGTAAACATGTAGTTTGTACTGTAGTGAAATATTTGACTTAAAATCTTGTGTAAATACTGCTCTTGTTTTACAGGAGTGTGATCCCGAAGAGGAGGCAACCACTGGAGTGGCTGTGGGCATACTCTTTGTTCTGGAGGACGGCGTTGCACCGACTTCATCAGTGCGGAGCATTGCTGCGATTTTGGAGGACACCATTGTCCTGGATGAAATACCAGACCTTCCCTCTGCACTTGCATACCTTTTTGGACTTCTGTATGCTCTTAATATGTCATATCCACAGACTCTCAAGTACACTTTTGATGCATTTCAACACATCTTCATGGAGGTTGGCTCTGATTGCACACAGCGTGTGCGATCATTGAAGAACAAATTACTTCTTTAAACCAATGTCATCCATTCACTGGGACACTTAGTTGTCTTTAAGGCATGTGTTAGATTGTTGAACTGTTTTGTTGTTGAACAGCATATTGGCGTACCCTACCTGTGGGCAGATGTACCATTCTTCATTCTAATTGACACTGTTATTGTTCAATAAAAAGTCTGAAGCTTTCATGTGCAATTAACAGTGAAATAAAAGAGTTGACTCCATTTAGAATTGTGTATTTATTCAAATACAGGTGAAAAAAAATGACTGTGCAGTTAATCAACTTTTGCTAATTATATGAATTATGAGTAAATGAGCAAATAAAAATCTTTATATTCACAAAATGAAAATTTAATAGTAGTGACAATTCACGTAACAGCATAAATATAATTAGTACAACGATGAAATGCCACTTGTACTAATTACACTTACGCTGTTATGTGAATTGTGTCAGGAATTTGCTGTCATTGTCCTAACGATAAAAATTCAGTCTGGACAATGAAAGCAAATTGCTGACACAATTCAAAAGTCTTCCTGCAAAAGGTTGCCTTGAAATTTTAAGTTTTCTCAATTATTCTTTTTTTACAGTGTGGTAACCTTCTTTTTGTGCAATAATCACGTATGTACAGTACAGTCATAATATTTATTTTATTATTATTATCTCTATTATTATCTATCTCTAGCAGCTAGTTAGCTAACGTTAGCAATAACTATGCTAGCTAGGCTACCTAACGAGGAAACTATAAAAAGATCTGTCCATTTGGCAACAATAAATAAATTAATGGATATCAAATAAATGAATTCATGTTTTTCATTGTGACCATTGTTTATCTCATTTTCACATTTCAAAAGGAAAGGGTAAGGAACAGCTAACTGCTAGCGTTGTTATTTCTCAGAGTGAGAGTCACAAGTCAAGCAAATCAAACGTTAACAACAGACATAACAGTAATGCATAAGTAGTAATACTACTGCCCCTTCTGTTGTTTTAAAGGTATTCAAGAGTATTTTCTCCTTCGCCTGGTTTCACAAGTACAGCCTGCACGGACCAACTGTGTGCCTGTAACCAATCAACTTGGAGGAATGTGGTACCAGACACGAATAAGAACATTCAAGGGCCAGACCATGAGGGTAAAAGTATGAAAGCTATCTCCGTGGCATTTGAGACTGATGCAGAGGTCATACAACACTTCTCATCCCCTGAGTGGGCCGGCTTAGCCATGAAACCTGGGAGCATTTTGCATCAGATGCTGACTTCACACCCACAGAAAAAAGGAACCAATGAGCTACCCAGAGAGCATGAACAGTGTGCTGAACATAAATGTAACCTATGCAATGTAGTGTTTGAAAAATATGTAAAATGTGGGAAAGATCAGCGAGATAAAATTGAAACAAAATCAAAGGGTCAATTTTGGCTAGACCAAAGAAAAGTTAGGATTACCAGCAGTGAGGCGTAAGACGTGCCCAAAAAAACAGACCCAAGCAACTGGGTCGAAAGAAAATGATATGCTGCGTTTGCTGGATGCACAGCTACGAGATATGGTCAATCAGCTAAGTCTTTAGCTAGAAAATGGTTTGAAGGGACCACAGAGCAGACAGTTGAGACCACAGGTCTTATTGTACATGAGAAGGAAAACTGGCTTGGTACCAGTCTAGATGGAGTGGTTGACAAAGATACCATCCTTGAGATTAAGTGTCCTACACCAAAGAAACTTGAGGCACATGATGGCAGTCTGCAAAAAAAATGATCAAATCAAACACAGATGATGTGAAATATGTAAACGGAATGTATGCCCTTAGGGAAACTGCATCAGGATTAGGCAACTACTACTCGATTCAGGTTCCTGGTATGGACCCCAAATGAACAGATTATCCTAGATGTACCATACAACCAAGAGTGGACTGAAGAACACATCTCTCACGTGAAGAAGGTTTACTTCGTGCATCTGTTACCAGCAATAGCTACCGGAATTGCACATGGTGTAATGACAATGCGTGGACTGGAAGTGATGTAGCTCTTGAATTTAATAATAGTCAACTGAATCAAACTAAAGTCAACACATGTTGGTAATTTTTTTTTTATAGTACATACATTTATTCATAGTACATACTCATACTCATTAAGTTGTTAAATGAGGCCACAACAACATGAAATTAATGATTTTCAGAGCAATG
The DNA here is from genome assembly GCA_005024645.1 of Planiliza haematocheilus. Lineage (NCBI taxonomy): Eukaryota > Metazoa > Chordata > Actinopteri > Mugiliformes > Mugilidae > Planiliza > Planiliza haematocheilus. The sequence continues at coordinate 239,570 of SRSE01000487.1, forward strand.
AAAGATTAAGATTAAAATAGAACTGTAGTGTTGGGCCTGGATATTAAGGCACTCAATATTGGGGTTTGGCTATCATGAATAATTAATAATTATCAAAAATAATTATTATTAAATAATTGGATCTGAATTACAAGATCACCTCGGGGCACTACCCTTCTAGGAAGGGAAAATATAGCCAATCAATCAAATCAGTCTGTGTATACTAAATTGTCAATTTGGATTTCTGATCAATAATTAACTTTATAACTATAACCAAAAATTACCACTATGCCGCCCTCAATATATGTCCTGAATATATCTTGGCATTAAGTTAAACGCCTTCTTCTCATCAAAACTCTGGAGACAGTCATCCGTTTATCCACAGGTTTATTGAATTGAAAAAGGGTGAAACTGAGAAGCACAAACAGACAAATTGCTTACTGTAAATCTCTTGTACATACGCCGTAAACATGTTTTTATCACGAATTAAATCACTCACTTTAAACCTTTTTAACTCAATCATGTTTACATCTATATTGTGTATATATATCGTTTTTAAATTATCACTTTATTTAGCTATAACTTTCTTATTCTTAACATGTTATCGATCTTTACTGTACTATAAACTCCCGCTGTCTATACACGGAGCATATATTCAATTAAATCAATAGAGACTCACTTGGAATCAACTGAGAATTGTTATCAGCATTTTTTCTTAAAACTTCACAAAACTTTGTAATGACAAATAATGAACTGTAATTAAACATAAGAATATGCAACAATAATACATACCGACGAGTCTTCGTATGGCATAAGATGTAAACGGTTATTCGCTCATGTAAACGGACGGTAAGCTTCGATGTTTCCTAGGTAACGTACTTCCAACAGATATCGAACATGACTTCTTCTCTCTACCTGCTGCGTCTTACTAAGATACTATCGCCCACTAGTGGTGGTATTACGAACTTACTAAAATATAAAAAACAAAATATGGTAACAGAACAACCACGTTTAACATCTAGTTGAAGGAATTTGGAGTTCTTGGCAGTGTAGAGGTTGGCAGTATTCATTCTTGTGCAACATTAAACAGACAACTGGTATGTGTCAAAGACATTTGTTAACAAGAATAAAAGTAAACATACATTCTAAACAGATGGTCGCTGGTTGTGGGTGTGTCAAGATGGCTGCCCGTTGCGGGCGTGCCAAGATGGCCGCCAGTGTGGGTGTGTCAAGATGGCCGCTGGGCCTTAAGGACTTGAACACAAAGGAAACAATGGCTGCTGGCCAGTAGATGTGTGGAATGTGTGGAAGTAGCACACATTATTTTATAATGTGTGCTACTTTCTCTTGATAAGAGAATGTAATAAGAGGTGCCAGGTTAAAGAAAGGATGGTTATGCAAGAGACCCTGAGTCTGTGTGTTGCATAATCTAAACTAACATCAATTCGCTATACTAAACAACTCAATAACAGCAAATATCATGTCAAATCAAAGTTCTATGCTTAGCTTAGCTTTACTATGCCCAGGTCATACTACCAGTTGGTGGAAAGTCCATTTCTGGTATGTTGCTCCTTTAGTTGGCAATTCCTGATGGATGGCCAAACTGGGAAAATTTGTAGTCCTTGCTGTGTGTCCTGATGGCAGACGTTGGAGGGAAACCGGCCGCTCCTTGAGTCCTTTGAAGTTGCTTGTTAGCAGCTCTGTGCTAACTAGCCGTGTGGCTCCGGTTGTTTGGGAGTTAGCTTGCAAACCTTCTGTTTGTTGGCTAAAAGAGATGGTGTAGATTCCTCAGCAGGAACTCGCTTCGCTGCTGTAAGGAGAACAGGCCTGGAGTAGTTGCTCTTTGTTAGCAGACTACCTGGCAGCCAGCTGCAGCCGAGCTGCTGGGGATCTCCACGTGGAGGTGTGGAGTGGGGGAGAAGAGCATAAGAGGGCAAGAGAGAGAACAAAGGCCAAACAGTGCATTTTATATGACCTGATGACCTCAGAGGTCACATGCCACTGTTAAGCTTGGTTTATAGTCGTCCGCATGCGTCGATACGCAATGACGCAGAGCCTGCTGCGTCCTTGCGTCGTGCTTGCGGCGTGCTTGCGGCGTGCTTGCGGCGTGCTTGCGTGCACCTCCCCAATTTTTTAACTATCTGTCGTTTCGACGGAGCGCCGACGGAGACCGCATCACTCTGATTGGTCCGCTGGAATTTTACCTCAATTCCGGAATTTCATGTTGCCGGTAGTATTCCCTCAACACAACAACACCGGCATTTTCATTGAAGAACAAACGACGAAATGGACAACATTGAGGAACGTGTTGTAGAGAAAGTGAGGAAGTACGAACACTTGTACAACTCTACTTTAAAAAATTACAAAGATGGCCAAATGGCACGAGATTTCCCTTAATCTACCACCGCCGCATAATTATGACACTGCCGGGACAGCAGCCTGTCAGTCTGCCATCTGACACGTCCTGACTGTGTGGGTTTGTTTAAGCTGCAGCAGATAAAGCTAAAGGGAAGGAGGAAAATGTTAAATGTAACGTGTGGAGCGCCAAGGTCCGGTCAATTCGCCTGTGTCGGGTTGTCAAGTGTGTGAAGCCTAGCACCGGAGGAGAAAACTTGCGGTAACGCGTCTCATACGTGACAGTGTGTGTCGCAGCGGGGCGCAGCGTCGGAGCAGTGAAACAGTGAACTGAGTCAGAACAATAAAACTTTAAGACTTTATTTACATTTGTTAATTTATTATTTATGTTTGTCTTATGTTTTAAAAAGAGCAATGTATCTCGATTTCTTTGTTCTATAGTCGTGCGGGTAACTAGTTTCACATTTTACTGTGTATGTCTGCGAATGAAACATTTAATACATACACATTTACATTTTTCTCATTCTAATCTCAAAAAGCACCTTTTTCAGTACTTGAGTTTGCATGTCTGTCAATGATTACTTGCTAACTTGACCTCCATGGACATTAATTCATCTCTCTCAATTTATCACAGGATTTTGTCACAAAAGTGTCCTGTGTCCTCCATCCGACTGCAAGAGTAAGCTGTCCAACCTGTCGAGGTGAGGCCGACTATATCTAGTCGATAGCGCTCCACCTCTTCCACAAGCTCCGGCTCCTTCCCCGCCAGAGAGGTGACATTCCATGTCCCAAAAGCCAGCTTCCGTAACCGAGGATCAGACCGCCAAGGCCCCTGTTTTGGTCAGCTGCCCAATCCACAAAGCACCGGACCCTTCATGAACCTCCTGCGGGTGGTGGGCCTACAGGGAGTCCGGCCGGACCCCAAGCTACAATACCACCATCTCACAAATGTTCTTTGCCCTCAGATAGGAATATGGCAAAGAAATCAACTTACAGCATGAGTTTCATATCCCATGTGCAATACTGGGTATGGGTGCTCTTTAGCTGGTCTGCCATCAGGGAAGTGTATTCCACAGACCTTAAATGGTAAATAATATAGATAGATAGAAAGTGAGTAGCTAGCAGACAGCTAGCTAGCAAGCTGACGTTGACCAGCTAGGTAGGTGGGTTACCCACATTGACATTGTCACAATTTGAAAGGGAAATGTGATTCAATACAAGCCAAAACTTACCCTGCTGTTGTTATTAGGAACCCATCCCTGTCTGTTGATATTTTTCACCCACTTCTGGCGAATGTCCTCATCGTGTGCTTGCCCAGGAAATGTGTGCAAACCGTATGGCACCAGACAGGGGCAGTCAACCCGGGGTATTTTGTGTACCTCACAATTTTTTCTCTTCCAACTTGCAATTTTACTGCCGCCATTGAAACAATTTACAACGGAACATGTTTTCCCACTCGACATAATAAACTATATATCTCTATATGAATAAAATCACAGTCACCACATGTAGCAGAGTTAAATGAGAGCCACAATCGCACTGAACAACTCGAACACTATAGAAATAAAGTGAATGTACAGTAATTCCCACAGTAATGTCCATCATATGTGTGCAATAATTTCATATATGCAACTTATAATAACTTTCAGTGTATAGTAGGGCTGAACGATATATCGTTATCATAGCTATATCTCGATATATATCATTGTATTATATTTTGATTTGCTTTGGCAATATTGTTTTGTTAAGAAACTTTCATGCCAATAAAGCCCACTTTGAATTGAATTTGAATTTGAATTTGAATTTGATATAGATATATCTCTATATAGACCAATGACAAACATATGAGGGCGGGAGTGAGGGAGATGGAGACTGTGATGCACACACGTACACACACACACAGACGCACAAAAAGAAAGAAAGTAAAGTGAGCGTGGAAGATAATGACAATTTTTCAGTACGGGAGTCAGTTTCACTTGGTAACGTGATAGGGATGGGATAGAGCAAAAACATAAATTGTTAAAAATGATGATGTAAACCAGAGTGAGGTGCTGCGCAGGTCGCTTGGCGAAAATTGCAATGAAGCAAGATAGCACAAGGAACCTGTTTCACCACATGAAACACCATCGCGTGCTGCACGAAGAGTGTACTGCGAGAAACACCGGGGACTTCTCAGTCATCCCAAAAGAAGCACAATCAAAGTTTGATTGCTGATGCGTCCAGTAGCGTTAAGCCGGGCATACACTGTGCGATTGTCGGCTCATTTTGAGACGATTTGTCACTCATGCATTTTTTGAATCAGGGCCAATTTCGGCTCAATCGCGTGTTGTGCTTCGTGCAGTATACATGGGGTAGGAGGTGAGATTAACACCTCACAACGACCTCCCAATCACAAATCGTGTGCTCGCAAGAAAATCAAACTTGTTTGAAATCCTGGTCGCTCCTCGTGAAGGTATCGCACAGTAGAAGCAGCGCCACGAGCCCATTTGCCTCAACCTCTCACACAGAGCATGTGTGGTATATGGACGTACAGTGTGAGCAGTCATGTCGCATCAGGCCGTATAGTGTGAGAACATGATTCGTAGGCTGTGGACTTTTGAACTCAGCGATCTAGTCGTGCAGTTTGAGATGGAGCTGAATCAAAGGATTTAAAATATCATACAGTGTACATTACAGACGCTAAAACATACCACATTGAAAAGGCATGGTACCCGTGTACATGGTCTTGATAGAGGGCTTTACAAAATTGATTCGGACGCTCGATATCGAGATATCTGCCATAATTATCGAGATATTAAATTTTGTCCATAATTCAGCCGCAGTGTATATAGTCTTATAGTTTTGCACATATTTTTTTTATTCTAGTTTTCTTACATTTCTGCAAGTGGGGACATCGGGCCACCTTAATTTCATTGTACTACAATGACAATCTATTCTATTCTATTCTCTAGAAACCAGTTGGTATGGCTACATCACTTTAATGCAAATAAAAAACGGAATGTTAAATTCTAGGTGGTTTTGCTGCTTAAAATTACAGTTAAACTACTAGTCATCACTAATGGGTTTTCAGCATCATATGCGACTAAATGGAATGTGAATTTAATATGAACATAAATGTGTGTATTAGGGATGTCCGATATTATCGGAGGGCCGATATTATCGGCCGATATTGAGTTAAAAATGTAAATATCGGGTTTTCATAACCGATATTTTTTCTGTAAATGGTAATGGTAAATGGCCTTGCTTTTATATAGCGCTTTTCTACCTATTGGTACTCAAAGCGCTTTTACAGTCAGAGACACATCTACCCATTCACTCACACAAGCACGCACACATTCACACACCAGTGCCACGCACTGGGAGCAACTGGGGGTTCAGTGTCTTGCTCAAGGACACTTCGACATGTGGCACATTCCGGGGATCGAACCGCTAACCCTCTGGTTCGTGGACAACCCACTCTACCTACTGAGCCACAGTCGCCCCGTAGCCATCAGCATTTCCGAGTATGCATGAACGCAGCATGGGACGTTAACAGGCGCGTGCTTGATGACGTATAACAACAACATGCTAGTCTCTAGGTCGCTAACGTGGCTAACAAGCTAGCTCGCCCGGTGTTATGAGATGTCCGTGGTTTGGAAGTATCTCCAAGTGTCACCTACTAACAGTAAATATGCGATTTGTAATGACTGCAAAGCAAAGGTGGTTATGAGAGGAGGAAACAAGGCATCTTCCTTAAATACAGTGATCCTCACTATTTTTTTCACAAGAAATCAAAAGGCGAGCCACTTTTACGACAACATACAAATTGGACATCCCACAAAAAATAAATAACACGGCCAATACATTTTCATTTAAGACCAGATTTACTTTAATGAGCTCGTTTCTGTCTCTTTTTTTATTAAAAACCAGTCCATTTTGTGTTTTACGCTAGCTATCGGAGCTGCCACATGGCCACCTTCATTCGCGCTTTCCGTGATTCAGCTGCGTGAAATGTATTACAACGTATCGCCACGAGATGGCAGTTTAAGTAGCATTGCCGGTAAATAGTGGATTGCAATTAAAGGCAATGTGGCAGTGTGATACTGTTAGCTACCATGCGAGCCGCCAATTATAGCTTGACGAGCCGCATGTGGCATATATGTTTGCATCCAGTGGGACGTCGCAATAAAATTAGGCATAATGTGTTAATTCCATAATAGGTGATATGTTATGTTGTTACCTAACAATTTTGGTGTAAAATGACTGCATATATCAGTATCGGGTGATATCGGTATCGGAAATTAAGAGTTAGACAATATCGGAATATCGAATATCGGCAAGTGTCCCTAGTGTTTATTACTGAAAGAAAACATAATTCCAAAAATCAAATAATCAAATCAAAAGACAACTGATGCATTGGCTGCAATTTAAACAAAACCCACAGTTGCAGTCCTCTCCGTTTATTAGAAAAGTAATCACACATTAAATTCACTGTTAGGAACTTCAGGTGAAATGGCTGTTTTAATGATGCTCACTTCACCATGTGTGACATTACATCCCTCAATAGCTTTCTGGAGTATAATGATCAAAGAAAACTTACAAGTGACTTTTAGTTCTTCAAACTTTAAATTGAGCATGAAAAGCTTGGCTCACAGAAGCGAGGAAGACAGCATCAAGCCCGAGCAGTTTTCATTGTTTAATGTGGCTCCTGTCTCCCATATTTGTTTTCTCCTTGTAAAAGTAGCCAGCTGTGAAGACACGATTCCTTGTAAAGTGTAATCATGCAGCATCTACAACAAGAAAGAGCAGTTGCATTAATATTATATAATATTATTAATATTATATATCATAATAATATCATTTTTTTGACCCATGGGAGAATGGCACAGTAGCGAGGTGGTTAGCACTGATGCCTCACAGCAAGAAGGTCCCGGGACTGAATCCATGGGCTGACCGGATCTTTCTCTGTGGAGTTTGCATGTTCTCTACGGGTACTCCAGCTTCCTACCACCATCCAGAAACATGCTCATGAGGTTAATTGGTGATTCTAAATTGTCCGTAGATGTGAGTGTGAGTATCTCTCTGTGTTAGCCTTGTGATAGACTGGTGACCTGTCCAGGGTGTACCCCGCCTCTCACCCAATGACAGCTAGGATAGGCTTCAGCAGACCCCGCGACCCTTAAAAGGAATAAGTGATACAGAAGGTGAATGAATAAATTGAATAAATGGAAGTGGATTACAATACAATACAGCCATACAATGCAGTGTCATTGAGTTTGGTGTACATGCCTCTTACTTATCCAAATGGTAACAGCTAGATACTTACCTGTCGTTGAGGGGGGGACTCTTTGTGCCTGTCCTCTTCCCTATGAATGGTTCTCTAACGACTCTTGTCCGTCTGAGGCCTCGTCCACACGTACGAAAACGATCTTTTTCCTATCCGTTTTCGCTGGCACGGTTTCAAAAATATCTGCGTCCAGACTGATCCATCTTAATACGGCTCAAAACGCTACTTTATATCCCAGGTCTATAGGCGGCGCTGTTTCAGTTTCAGAAATTCACCAAAAACGGAGAGGAAAAGGTGGCACATGCGCATGAAGCTTGAGCGCTGTTTACAAATTGGCTTTAGAAGAAACCAAACTCAAGGAAAATTTTGATTTTGCCCTAGTAACCATAATAGGCTCAATATCTTCTCCAGCAGGAACACGAGGATGTAGTCCGCCATTGTTGTTGATGTTGTTATGAGACGTTTCGCGAGATATAAGAGGTGGAAGACTGCTCGAGGGGTGTGGCGATGGTAGTGATGACATCATCGTTTTCCAAAATCTCCGGTTTCAACTGTCCAGACGGATTCACAAGAAGTGCGTTTTCAAATTTATCCACCCTGGGACCCGGTTTCAAAAAAGTGCGTTTTAGGGCTATGCGTTTACAGGATTCGTCTGGACGATAGGCCAAAACGATTAAAAACATCTGCGTTTACGCAAAAATGCGTTTTCGTGTGGATGGCCCCTAAGGCTCCAGTGTCAAGGTGTGAATGGGGTTGAAACTTCCTGGGCACATAAGTTTAAACTGTATTGTAAATAGATGGCAGATTAAATCTCAGTCCACCTCCTCTGTTCAGAGAAGGTTTTACCAGTCTTACATAGATGGCTTTCTTTACTCCTCTTTCAAACCACCAATCCTCTCTGGCTAAGATTTGGACATTGTTGTCTTCAAAGGAGTGTCCTTTGTCCTTCAGGTGTAGGTGGACCGCTGAATTGATATCTGATGAGCAGGGCCTCCTGTGTTAGTGTATGTGTTTATGGATGGATGTATACTTGCTCATGGAAACGTTCAGATGTACACTACCGTTCAAAAGTTTGGGGTCACATTGAAATGTCCTTATTTTTGAAGGAAAAGCACTGTACTTTTCAATGAAGATAACTTTAAACTAGTCTTAACTTTAAAGAAATACACTCTATACATTGCTAATGTGGTAAATGACTATTCTAGCTGCAAATGTCTGGTTTTTGGTGCAATATCTACATAGGTGTATAGAGGCCTAGTTCCAGCCACTATCACTCCAGTGTTCTAATGGTGAAATGTGTTTGCTCATTGGCTCAGAAGGCTAATTGATGATTAGAAAACCCTTGTGCAATCATCTTCACACATCTGAAAACAGTTTAGCTCTTTACAGAAGCTACAAAACTGATCTTCCTTTGAGCAGATTGAGTTTCTGGAGCATTACATTTGTGGGGTCAATTAAACGCTCAAAATGGCCAGAAAAAGAGAACTTTCATCTGAAACTCGACAGTCTATTCTTGTTCTTCGAAATGAAGGCTATTCCATGCGAGAAATTGCTAAGAAATTGAAGATTTCCCACAACGGTGTGTACTACTCCCTTCAGAGGACAGCACAAACAGGCTCTAACCAGAGTAGAAAAAGAAGTGGGAGGCCGCGTAGCACAACTGTGCAAGAAGATAAGTTCATTAGAGTCTCTAGTTTGAGAAACAGACGCCTCCCAGGTCCCCAACTGGCATCTTCATTAAATAGTACCCGCAAAACACCAGTGTCAACATCTACAGTGAAGAGGCGGCTGCGGGATTCTGGGCTTCAGGGCAGAGTGGCAAAGAAAAAGCCATATCTGAGACTGGCCAATAAAAGAAAAAGATTAAGATGGGCAAAAGAACACAGACATTGGACAGAGGAAGACTGGAAAAAAGTGTTGTGGACGGACGAATCTAAGTTTGAGGTGTTTGGATCACAAAGAAGAATGTTTGTGAGACGCAGAACAAATGAAAAGATGCTGGAAGAATGCCTGACGCCATCTGTTAAGCATGGTGGAGGTAATGTGATGGTCTGGGGTTGCTTTGGTGCTGGTAAGGTGGGAGATTTGTACAGGGTAAAAGGGATTCTGAATAAGGAAGGCTATCACTCCATTTTGCAACGCCATGCCATACCCAGTGGACAGCGCTTGATTGGAGCCAATTTCATCCTACAACAGGACAATGACCCTAAACACACCTCCAAATTGTGCAAGAACTATTTAGAGCAGAAGCAGGAAGCTCATATTTTATCGGTGATGGAGTGGCCAGCGCAGTCACCAGATCTGAACCCCATTGAGCTGTTGTGGGAGCAGCTTGACCGTATGGTACGCAAGAAGTGCCCATCCAACCAATCCAACTTGTGGGAGCTGCTTCTGGAAGCGTGGGGTGAAATTTCTCCAGATTACCTCAACAAATTAACAGCTAGAATGCCAAAGATCTGCAATGCTGTAATTGCTGCAAATGGAGGATTCTTTGACGAAAGCGAAGTTTGATGTAAAATCTTATTTCAAATACAAATCATCATTATTTCTAACCTTGTCAATGTCTTGACTCTATTTTCTATTCATTTCACAACGTATGGTGGTGAATAAGTGTGACTTTTCATGGAAAACACAAAATTGTTTGGGTGACCCCAAACTTTTGAACGGTAGTGTATCAAGAGTAAAATGTCCGCAAACTTGCACGTGCCTCACGCCAACGTCATGACTGGCATATGTTGGCTTCTACAGCTGTTGATCCTTTGGCGACACTTAGAGGTGATGCTAGGAAACTGTCATAAATGTGAAAACAATTACTCTGACCGGTCGACCCTGAGCAAAGCCATGCCAGGCGTGTAGGATCCACATGTCAGCCAGGTATATAAAATTCCCATATAATACATCTGAACAGATCAACATTAAAGCGCAATTTGCAGCAAAAGCCGGTTTTCCAAATGTAATCGGAGCTATCGACTGCACACACATTGATTAAAAAATGCATGATGAATCATTTGATCAATGTACAGATCATATGTGATACGCAAATGCAATTAACCAACACTGTGGCGCATGGAGGACAGCATGCCAAAGAATACATTTCTGCACGCCTCCACTTCACTGAGTAGCGTCTCCAATTCGATTTCTGTGTTCTTCTTTTTCCCGTCCTTCTCATTCCTATGTTTTCATTTTCTGATCATGCAGAGAGGGGAATCTCAGGTGCAGGGTCAATTTAAGTATAATTTGCCTATTTAAAGCGGACCCGGTCGGGTACAACATGTGTGCTCAATTGGGAAGTACAAAGGAAATGTGCTTCTGGATCTGAGCGTGTGTCACGTTTTAGTAGGAAATCCACACAAGTGATGAGGTGGCCTGATTCAGCGCACGATTCATACATACACGGTGGTGGTTAAAGTTAGTGACTTGCTGTTTTTCTCCAGTTTACTTGCTTACTCTGCTTTCAATTGAGCCAAGGCGACCATGGCTACCCACTTAAGAGCTGGCTGTTGACCCCTGTCACCAACCCTCAGACTGACCAAGAGCGTACTTTTTCTGCATTTGAGTGTGTAGTAGTTTATAGTATCAAGGAAATCCTTAATAGACGGAAAAGTCTTGTTATGTGTCAAAGTCTATGCCGGATTTTCTAATAGCAGCTGAAGCCTTCTTTCCTTTCCATTTCCATGTTATGTTTCAGATCAGGTTTTGTAACTGCAACAGTCTCACAATCATGGCAATGTTCTGCAGTGACTGGTCATGTGTCCAAAAGTGTTAAGAAGGCAATGTTTTATTTCAACACCTAAGAACACAGATTCCCCCTCATCTTCCATGAAGAAAATGTCATAATAACATCAGTTGTGGCATTTGTGCATTCATTTCCAAAATATATAATGAAATGTAAATGAACCACTCTTTCACAGTTTGAGCCTGATGAATCCTGGCATTATCATCTTGGAATATGCCTGTACCATCAGGGAAGAAAAAAAAAAAACAATTGATGTAATAACCTAGTCATTCAGTATATTCAGTTAGTCAGCTGACCTCATTCTTTGGGCACATAAGGTTGCTGAACCTAGACCTGAGCAATTGCAGCTGCCCATGTGGAAGTGGTGGAGGTGCGACTGGCCGAAGCAGGAACTAACATCTATTCAATTCAATTCAATTCAGTTTTATTTATATAGCGTCAATAACAATACAAATCGTCTCAAGACGCTTTACAAGACCCGGCCTGAAACCCCCAGAGCAAGCCTGAAGGCGACGGTGGCAAGGAAAAACTCCCTTTTAACAGGAAGAAACCTTGAGCAGAACCCAGCTCATATGGAGGGACCCATCTGCCTAACGCCAGCTGGGTACAGACAGAGAAAGAGAACAGCAAGATAAACATATATCTGTCATAAATACACATATCTGACTAAAGCATACAAGTGGGATGCTATGATACAAACTAATGATGTTACATGACAGTTTGAAAATGTAAGGGGAATCATCGGAATTGTTCATTCAGGTAGGAGTGGATAACAGCAGGATTCCATGGAGACTGGGCAGGCTGATGAGACCACAACAACAGATGTAGTATGGCGCTCCACAGGAAACACTCAACTCTAGGCCAGAGATACTCGGAAGAAGGGAGAGCAGCAGTAAACATTCTACATAGTAATAGCACAGAATTGCATGACTAGTAGCAGATAGGAATTTAGAGGGCAGGAGCTCTGTGCCAGAGAAAAAGAAAGTGGAGGACACGAGAGTGGAGAGAGAAGAAAGAAGGAGAACATGTGTTTGTTGCATTGTCCCCCAGCAGCCTAGGCCTATATCAGCATAACTAAGGGATGGTTTAGTCCAGCCCTAACTATAAGCTTGATCAAAAAGGAAAGTCTTAAGCCTGACCTTAAAAATAGAGAGAGTGTCTGCTTTCCACAGGAAAGGAGCCTGATGGCTGAAAGCTCTACCTCCCATTCTACTTTTTGAAATTCTAGGAACCACAAGTAGTCCCAACAGACCGAAGTGATCTGTTGGGATGATATGGTACAATGAGGTCTTTAAGATATGATGGAGCTAGGCCTTTGAGGGCCTTGTATGTAAGAAGGAGGATTTTAAATTCTATTCTAGACTTTAAGGGGAGCCAGTGAAGGGAAGCTAAAACTGGAGTAATATGATCTCTCTTGCTAATTCCTGTCAATGCTCTTGCTGCGGCATTTTGAATCAGTTGGAAGTTTTTTTTAAAGAGTTATTTGGGCAGCCAGACAGTAATGAATTACAGTAATCCAGTCTGGAAGACACAAATGCATGAACTAGTTTCTCAGCATCATTCTGAGACAGGATGTTCCTAATTTTGATGATATTACATAGATGAAAGAAGGCAGTCCTGGTTACTTGCTTAATGTGACATTTAAAGGACATATCCTTGTCAAATATAACACCAAGGTTTTTCACAGTAGTACTGGAGGCCAAGGTAATGCCATCGAAAGAAACCAAGTGATTAGATAATGAATCTCTGAGATGCTTAGGACCAAATACAATAACTTCTGTTTTGTCTGAGTTTAAGAGTAAGAAATTACACGTCATCCAAGCCTTTGTGTCTTTAAGGCATGCTTGGAGTTTAACCAGCTGATTAGTTTCATCTGGTTTCATAGATAAATATAGCTGGGTGTCATCTGCATAGCAATGGAAGTTTATGCCATGTTTTCTAATAATCTTCCCTAATGGCAACACGTATAATGTGAAGAGTATTGGTCCTAGCACAGAACCCTGAGGAACTCCATAACTTACTTTTGTATAAGTAGAGGAATCATGGTTGACATGAACAAACTGGAATCTGTCAGACAGATAGGATTCAAACCAATCTAATGCAGTTCCTTTAATCTGGATCTCACTTTCTGACCTGTGCAATGTTCTCATTTGATTATTTGATGCAGGGGTGCAGTGGTAAAATAAAGAGTGGATACACAATGCTTTACCTCAGCTACTCTAGGATGAGAGAGATAATGGACCCAAACTTTAATACAATTAGGGACAATACTGGACTTTGTAACCCACAGACCAAAAGGCATGTTTTATTTTACAGTATTTGGTTATTCTTTACTGCTTTATCATCTTCTTCCTTATTATTATCATCTTAACTGTTGGCTAAGACTCAAATATTTATAGTTCTTTACTTCTGTTTTGTCATTACAGTAGTCCCTCGTTATAAAAATAACCCGCAATAGGCGAAATCTGCGAGGTAGTCAGCTTTATTTTTTACAATGATTATAAATGTTTTAAGGTTGGAAAACCCCTCACTGCACACTTTATATGCTTTTCTTAATAACTTACTGCACATATACCGCATTTCAGTCACACTGCCAGCGATCAAAGATACTATGTGAATTTGGCAAGCTGAACGCATTCTGTACTGTACAAGAGACACCGTACGAGGAAATTGATTGACAATGGTCTACAGTCCCTTGGCCAATCAGAACGCAGAAAACAATGCACTGTAAAAAAAAAAAAAAAAAAAAAAAAGCATGCAAAATTGCACTAACAAAATCTGCAAAACTGCAAGGCCGCGAAAGGTGAACCGCGTTATAGCGAGGGACTACTGTACATGTGACATTAATCTGTGTTCCTCCAGCAACTTAACTATTTTGCAAATACTTAACCCAAGAGTGAAAAGTAGACTGTGTTCGACAGCTCTATATAACCTAGAAAGATGTGTTTGATACAGTTGCTCTTATGCCCCAAGAAAAATGTGGACAATTAAATAGTGTACTGAATGCAGAGGTCGCGTTAACCGAATATTTTCCGTCATTGACCGGTATTTTATTTTATTTTTTTAAATGTGACAAAAAAATCTGAAGGCCATTCTTCATTTTGACAGATCGCAATTCCCACCCTGACCACTTGGTGGCGAGTGACCTTATTAGTTGGCTCTTGTCTCTCATCGCAGTTTGCGTTCCAAACATTGCGCAACTTATGTCGGTGCACGATTTCCAGGTACACTGATTATACTGATGCACACGTCAGAGCTCGGCTTACCACATGCCTGTGTCTAGAATATACAGTCAATGGTCTATGTCTATGCAGCTAACGGCTACCAATATGGAGTTTGCATACTACCGAAGCACTTCAACACTATGGTACCGCCTAAGAGCTGTTTACGCTAGCAGTCCTGTTACGAGTACAGACAAGACGTGTCGGCAGCATTGACTTTTGGCAGCCGAAACATTTGTTGTTATTGTTTTTGTTACCATTTAAAGTCAATACTGTTGTGAATAAAAATACTTAAAGTTAATTAAACTTCAATGAAAATTAAATGCTATTGAATATGTATTTATTATCATTTTAAAAAACTAAAGTGACGGGTAAAAACAGATTATGACGGGATTTTTATGACCCTGTCAGTCAAAATGAGAGACAACGAAAAAGTCTAGGGCAACCTCTGATTGAATGTAAACACATGCCATCAAACTTGTCAGTCGTCCTATTTAGGACCTGGTGTGAGATATGCCATTTTTGAATGAAGTGACAAGCCCGATCTACCCTCCACCATCTTAGATCCCTGTTGTGAGGACTGTATTTTCAGTGCTATTCACAACAATGCTGTTATAGCAGGTTGATATTAGTGTCTTGTATAATTACCAACTCTATGCCCACCCCGATACACCCTATATCATTCCTGTAGACATGACTTTAATATTGTTTACCACCACTGAACCAGCTACAGTGGACTGCTTCTGATTTTATTTGCATAAAAACCCTTAAATTCTTCTGTTCAAAAGCTTCAACTGAAAACAGGCTGGGGAAGTCGCTCTGTGGATGACAGAGAGGTGAACCAGAACAGCAAACAACACCCTGGACCATGGTTCCTTGTGAGTCCAAAGAAAATAGCAATCAAATGTACCAAAAGGTGTATACAAAGGGATAGAAATTGTTTTCTTAACAGCAAAATATTAAGAAGCTATTTGTTACATTAGAAATTATAGTTTGCCAAAAAAGCAAAATAGTCATTTCTACAAGTAAACTAAATAATAATAATAATAATAATAATTAGTGGTTTTGGCTATGTATACTTGTGTATACATGGAATGTGATTTCTGCATTTAACCCATCCGTGAAATTAGTGAACACACAGGTGAAACACACACTAACCCGGAGCAGTGAGCTGCCATGCTACAGCGGCGCTCGGGGAGCAGTGAGGGGTTAGGTGCCTTGCTCAAGGGCACTTCAGCCGCTTTCTACTGGTCGGGGGTTCGAACCGGCAACCCTTCAGCCACAAGCCCAAAGCACTAACCAGTAGGCCACGGCTCAGAAGGAAGACACTAAAATAACTTATGGTTGGATGCTACATTCATTGTCATACTGTACAGTTAATTTATGAGGCATGAACAAAGGATTCAGGTGGAATGTAGAAAATGGTGGTAAATTAACAAAATGGACAGGACTTCAATGCAAAACACCTAGCTTACTTATTAACAATCAAATGGCTATTTGTGCATTAAAATGTGGTTGTGTTAGAGGACTGGATTATATGAAAAAAAAAAATTTTTTTAATGACAGTCAATAGAACATTACACATTTATCTCCAGAATTGTGGCATGGTCTGTATTGGAGGTATATCTCCAAGTGGGTTTTGGTGGACTAGTTTAAATAGGTCCGTGGTCCTCTGTAGTGTCCCAGTACTGACATTTAATATGGTCCATATGTGTACACTTGAACACATATTGTGTAATGTATAGCAGGAAGGTAGGACTTAAATGCATGACCTACAGTCAGTTGAAACACAATGAAATTTTGATTTCATTACATGCAAAACATTAGAGTTGTATGGGAGAAAAGCCTGTCAGTAAGCAGACACTGGGGAACACCACTGATCCAAGGCTGTGAAACATTGGCCAGTATATAGGGCAAACAAGACAGCAGAGGAAGTGAAGCAATCATTCTCCACCTCCCCCTTCAGGACCAAATCTTTCTGTATTTCAATCAGACCAGCCTTCAAAGAGCACCCCACTCACTGCTCCCAAGAGCACTGCCCTGCATAGGTGAGGCAGACAAGTGAAGTGGTAAATGTGTTAATTTGTAGGCGGCCCTCATTTTATCAATGTTTTCAAGGCTGGCTGATAGATGTTGCATGGGGCTAGCTCAGCAGGGAGAGTCACTTAACCAAAGGGCATTTGTCAACCCTAAAAATGGGTTCACACATTCCCTTCTACAGCTAATGAATCTTTTAATAAGAGGTATCCAATTAAGAAATAATCTCACATATGACCTCTCACTTTTTGAGTGTGGAAAAGTTCTCAGCAACTTCCAAATATTTCAGGCCACATTTAAAGAACAATTTTTCTTGGCCTTAATTTGTAATGCAACACTAAGAACATGCAGAGCAGTATAGGAATAATTCTGTCCCAAGCTTTTAGGGGCCGTCCACATGGAGACGCTTTTTGGTTTAAACGCAGATGTTTTGCATCGTTTTGGCCGATCATCCAAACGAATCCTGGAATCCTTGCCTTAAAACAAACTTTTCGGAAACCTGGCCCCAGGGTGAAAAAATTGCAAACGTAGCCCTTGAGTGTTCGCGTGGATGGCGAAAACGCATACTTGCGTTTCAATGATGTTATTGCCACACCCCTCGAGCAGCCTTCCACCTCTCGCAAGACGTCTCATAAGAACATCAACAACAACGGTGTACTACATGCTTGTGCTTCTGCTGATACTGAGTCTATTAGGGTTGCTAGGGCAAAATATCATGCTCCTGTGCCACCACGCTGAGCAAAAAAGGCTGATGGACAACCACATAAGCAACATTTTACATCCACCACTCCGCCTCTCCCTCTCCGTTTTTGGTGAATTTCTGAAACGGAAACAGCGCCACCTATAGACCCGGAATATGAAGTAGCGTTTTGACTTGTGTTGAGATGGATCTGTGTGTACACAAATATTCTTGAAACGATGCCAGGGAAAAGGGAGGGGGAAAGGATTGTTTTGGTACGTGTGGACGGAACCTTAGATGCATATAAGCAGCTGGTCACTAGTATAGTATATGTGTGACAGGGACACCCCTAGCCCTCTATGGCATGGTGTTGCACTGAGGCAACAAACCACTATTTTGGTCTACACTCTTTTAGTTTTTCACATTAAACACAAATTAATCACATTTAAAGTCTGATAAGTCTCTAACCAATGAAGAGGTGGCCGTGGGTTTGAAGTTTCCTCTCTAAGGTCCTTTTCTGGACCCTAGTCAGCTTGGATACACTGCTAGCAGAATAACGTGTATGAATAGTGAATGAATGGTGAATAGTTATCACCATGATCTTTTTTTTTTTTTTTTTTTTTGCTGTACTATCTACTATTGCTCACAGGAAGTGGATGCATGAACATTTTATGGATGTGAGGACAGTGAGCTTGAGGAGGGTGACAGTGAGGAAGAGTGGACTTAGAATCAGTTTTGAGGGAGAGTTGGGAGATCAGGGTTCAGTCAGTAGAGTAACATACTGTATGTAATGAACATGTGTGCACGTGTGCGTATCATTGGGTGAAGAGAGGTATATGACCTTATTCTAATTTGTATGCTTTCTGGTTTCTTTTAAAAACAGATGGCAATGAGTCTGCGGATGAAGAAGAAATGATGATGATGCATCAAAGGAAGATGTTCCACACATAACCAGTGGAGAACACTCCACAGTGCCAACATCACTGATTATTCTGATTTTTCACTAAAATGAGAAAAGAAGGAAATGGTGATCCACTCCACAACATCCGACCACTGGTCTCTCATCTTACTTTGAAGCTGCAGGTGATCCCAATGGTTGAGAAGGTGGCTGTAGACAAGCAGATAGTCCCATTCAAGGGAAGAAATGGACTCAAGCAATACCTGCCCCCAAAGCCAAAAACATGGGCCTACAAGGTACTTGTCTTAGCTGGCTCTGATGGTGCCCCACACAATTTTGAGATCTACACAGTAAGAGCTGTGCAACCCCCTGAGCTGCCAGGTATAGGAGCAAGTGGCAATGCTGTTCTCTGCCTGGTCCAGCCAATACCCATGCAACAGAACTACAAGGTGGTCTCTGACAACTGGTACACGAGTGTCCCTCTCATACTCACACTTGTTCTGCATGAAATTCACTGTACTGGTACTGTTTGTAGCATCTGACTACCAGGTGTGAACTTGCATGTACTTCCTCCTAAAATAAAAATTCATGTCATAGAGGGCTAGGATTTACTGGTGCCTCCATGAGATCTGCCTGGATCAATGAAGACACCTTTGCTGAGTTCTTTCATGTATGATGGAATGGTAAATTGTTTAAATACTAAACAGGTGATGCATGAAAGTTGTGTTCATTATTATTGATGTATTAAAATATGCTGAATGATACACTTCTATTTGTTTTGTTATGTGTTGTTTAAAGTTTCCTTTGAGGTTTTTCTAGTTATGGTAAGGTTTAAACTAAAAAAAAGTACACCAGAGGAGATGGAAAGAGAAAAATGACATTGCTATGACAATAATCCAGCAGCTTTATGTTTTCACATCTTCTCAGTCCAGGAGGAGTGACCACAGTTGTTTCAGCAAAGAACTGGGAGTCCTACACTGTCATTCTTGCTTTATAGCAATTGAAACAAATAAGGCTCTGTAGTCTCATCCTGCATTATCAGAGGCACAAGCTGGTAGCCGCTAGCACGTTTGCAGTCAGTAAAAAGGCAGTTTGTTGTTCAGCTGCACATCACTCACCAGTTTGTTAGTTGTCACCAAGACTGCCTGCTTGAAGCCTGTTTTAAAAATATATAAAAATCTGTCAAGGATCCATTTATGTTTCTTGGCTTATCTGTGCTCCAGCGCCTCTGTTGACTCACCCACAATTTGCCTTTGAATACAGATACTTGATACAACTTGAAGAGAGTTGTCACTCTCCCCTTTAATGACAAATTGAGTTCATTCATTGAGCAAGCTGAAGAGGAAGATTTGTCATCCACATGTGCTGAAAGTGGGACATTTTCTCTGAAGGAAATCTCTTCAGCAGCTCAAAAACCCTGGCCAGTGATCACCGTTTTTAGTGAGTGCACCCTGCCAGTAAATGAGTTGTTGTCTAAGTATTGTATTACTGCATTAAAACACCTGTTAGGTACATTTTATTTTATTTATTTATTTGAAAAATCTTCAACAACTATTTCATAAAACAGTTTCGCAGGACAGACAAGTGAAGTATACAAGAGAGGCACGGACAATGAGTAGAGAGGGATAAGGCAAAGGCAAGAAATTGTCCATAATTTACGCTCAGAAATGATCTGCGAGTCAAGTGTGGGCTGAACAACAGTTTGTTCTCCAAACAGCAAACACGTTTAATTAGGTTGTAAACTTAAGGAATTCTGCAGTCCATGTAAATGGTATTCCATGTGTGGTCTGAATACATTGATTTAAACATTTGTTAATTAAAGAAAATAAACAACTACTGGGTAGTGGGTCCCTCTACATGGCTCCTCTAAAAACTGTTACAGTGTGTTCATCAAGTTTGGAGGAAACGTACCTAGGCAGAGACCAAAACTACAACATGTGTCCGCTAATCGACGTATCTGACAAACCATGCTACAGCCATCACAGAGCTCAGTTTCAATCATACTGTAGCCATGTTACCAAGGCTCCCTAAAAAAATCCTCTGTCACATTTCTCCCAGATACAAGTCAAAATTTAATACCAAGTGGATACAAGTTAAAAACGTGCCTGTATACAATGAAAAATTCTAATCACATATATCTTAAAATTGTCTTTCTTTTCACTCATTCATGTGACCTTTTTGACAATGCTAATTGTTCTGTGTAATTAGTGATGCTTTCAGTTGTTGAGTTAAGCCTGTAGGCGCTGTCCCTGTATGCCACAGATCTCTGTCTTACCGAAGTGAGACAGAGTGAGACAGTGATCTGTAGCTGTATGATGGAATTAGAATGAAAGACAACTTCGCTCTTATCACCGCTCACCCAGAAACTCTTTTTCCTTGTGAATAATGCAATTAACATTCAGTAAAGGCTTTTGTACAATACCCTGAGGGCATCACACTTCTTCTCATTCTTTGTCTGAATTAATAATCACAGAAAATTATTAATTTAGTTTCCAACAAAAGAGGTTTGACATATGGGAAGCTGTGAATTGGACCACAGGAACGATGGCTTTGCTGGCTGTCACACCTAGCAGACATATTCATAATGTAATCTCAGGCATGCAGCTGTAGAAATCGACCTGTCACAAGTCTGATGAGCTAACTGTAGGCAGAGATAGGAAGCGTTGAGTCAGGACATTAGGATTCAGCCTCGAATTCAGATTAAATCTACATCCTACGCGTTGTACTGAGATGTCAGTCACAGTGATCGATGCTCTAACTCAAACATTACCACATTATATTCCCTGCTTCAAAGATTTCTTTGTCACAGTGGGAACTCAAATGTCACCTGTGGCCTGGCGACCCAATCAGATTTAATGTGTATAAAGTTCAGAGGCTTCTACAGCCAAGTCTTGGAGTGGAGCTTTCACTGAAAGACAGAATGCATCATATATTGTCGCCCTGTGTCAATCCTCGCTGGAAAATAAAACATTTTGAAAAAAATAAATAAAACAAACAAAAAAATTGCCATGGCAAATTAAGTACACAAATTAAGTAAGCACTCCATCCTGACAAGGTGTACTCCACATTTCATCAGCTCTGTTTTACTTGCCAAGACATCACTTATTTAGTTTTCTGTCTGACAGGTTTTTTGCTGACTAATGCGCTTTAAATACACAGCATATTCTGTTTCTCTTTACAGTTTTGTTCTGTGACACTGTATAGTTTAATGGGTGTATATGAGGGGCCGTTAGGGACATTATTCGGAATTAGCCTCTCACATACACACGTCAAATGCAAAACTCTTACACACACACGTCAAACGCTCTCGCATACACACATCAAATGCAAAACACTCACATACACACGTCAAATGCTCTCATGTATACATGTCAAACGCTTTCACATACTTTGAAGAGTAACTGCGAGAGTACATTTTTATGGTTCAATATCAGCACTAATCTGGAGATAACCAAGTGACACTTCAAATGTATTGATATGGACTTAAAGGGGAATCTGGACCTTATATCTGGTGTATAATATGATCGTTTACTCACCCATATAACTTTGGTGTCATTTTTAGAATCGTCCACAACCTCAAAATCAGAAAAAGTAGGTGCACGCGGTGTTCAGAGATGACATCATCCAGGTCAGAGGTTAGCAGGTCAATCTACAGACCTCCGATGATGATAACAGGTAACTCCAGACTCAACAGGGAATAGCACTAGTGTATCATAACAAGTTGGTGAAATGAAAGAGATTTGTGGCAGATAATGAATTATTTAGAGGCTGCGTTCCAGTGTCCCGATCACTCCCACTACATGTGGCGCTCCGCTGGAGCTAAATATCTTCTAAAGAACTAAGAATGACACAAAAGTTATATGGGAGAGTAAATGACCGTATTATATGCCAGAAATAAGGTCCAGGTTGTAAAATACTGTAGTTTCCCTTTCAATCCAGGGAACACATGCCAGTGACATGCTTAAATATTGCTGAAAGAGGTTAACTGTATACAACTGGGTGGCTTTGAAGCAACACAGTAGTGTGGAGAGACTACTACAAATTGCCTGCTTAAGTGAGAAGACTTTGACAAGATATTCTATGTTGAATTTATTCAGCCATAAACTAGTTTTTCTCAGAGACCCCATTTCAGACGACATGATTGTTTCCATGTACAGGTTCTACAATAATGCAGTAATTGGAATGTTGCATAGAGGGCAAAGTAAGGATATCAGCACTCTGTAGTGCTTTAAATCCTCTAACACTTAGCCAGGTATGTGGTCTAATTTAAATTTAGTAGCCAAGGTACCTCCACAGAAGGTGAATGCTGAATCTTAATTAAATCTCTAGCTCCAGCTGCTCTTTAATTCATCTTAATATAAGGAAATCACATAGTGTAATAAAGTCAGTTGCAAATTAATCATAGCATAAGGCTGCCTTTGTAGCTGCTGTTGTTTGGAGACATTTTAGAACTTGCCTTTTACCCTTACCATTTCTGTATACTCTGTACTTAAGGGATGTATATTTCCAAAGAAATTTACAATTACCAGTGTTAGCCTATGACGCTGCCTGATCGGTAATCCAGTTACTGAATTTTTGATTGTATAGTCTACATGGGTCCATAACAGAGGATCACAGACCTTGTCCACATATACAGAGTATTTTCTAAAAGACAGCTGACTTTTTTCAGGCTTTTGATTAGCCAAAACAGTAGTAAATCACTGACATGTTCTTGACAGCACTTCAGTCGAGTCAATCTTTGTATTTTCATTGCATTTAGTTGATCAGATCAGTAGTTTTAAAAAAGCCACACATTAAACACAGCACTAAATGTTCTGACTCATCAGAGAATGGACTGCTTCATCACTGATGTGTGGTTTGACCAGATTTCAATGACAACCTGCCAATATCAGCATAACATGGGGGCGACTGTGGCTCAGTAGATAGAGCGGGTTGTCCGCGAACCAGAGGGTTAGCGGTTCGATCCCCGGAATGTGCCACATGTCGAAGTGTCCTTGAGCAAGACACTGAACTCCCAGTTGCTCCCAGTAATGGTACATGGCCTTGCTTTCTACCTATTGGTACTCAAAGCGCTTTTACAGTCAGAGACACATCTACCCATTCATTCACACAAGCACGCACACATTCACACACCAGTGCCACACACTGGGAGCAACTGGGGGTTCAGTGTCTTGCTCAAGGACACTTCGACATGTGGCACATTCGAACCGCTAACCCTCTGGTTCGTGGACAACCCGCTCTACCTACTGAGCCACAGTGCGTGGCACTGGTGTGTGAATGTGTGCGTGCTTGTGTGAGTGAATGGGTAGATGTGTCTCTGACTGTAAAAGCGCTTTGAGTACCAATAGGTAGAAAAGCGCTATATAAAAGCAAGGCCATTTACCATTTACCATTTATTATCCGTTTACATACATACGGCTGGTGTAGGCAGTATAGACTGAAGGTATTTGGGAACCATGGCAAGATAAAAAATAATCCCACACCCAATGTATATGTATTATGATTAGTGAAGAGTCTCACTCACGCAGGTGATGGTGTTTTGTCCTCGGGCTGAACAAGGATTTGCTATAGTGTGTAGCTGGGCTTATTCACCCTAAGGGCAACACACCCAGGCAAAGGCTTAACCATGTAGTTTGTGCAGTTCAGCACATTGGACGTATGCACAGACACATACACAGAGAAACAAAACAAGCCCTTCACAAAAACATGGCTCAACACATGATTGATCCCTTCAGTGCAGAAGGGAAGATTCATTTGTACCAGCAGACTGCAGCTGCAGCTTCCGCCTAAGACTACAACTCTTCTGCTAACTATTGCTGTCTCATGTGGCATTCATATGAGCACACATTTCCTTACATTTGTCATGGTTACACATTCATCATATTTACAGACATTCTTCTACATAAAAACACACTGCAGACAAAACACAGTGCATTCACAGTCAGTGCACCACTGTCATTTCTTCTTATTTGTTGTATCCTTTCTCAAACTGTCCTCATGATTTTTGGGGATGTTAATTTTGCATATTGCATTGCATATTTGGACATTGATTCTCTGCATCTGTATGCAAGGTCTCAGTGTGGCATTTGGCTGAGAGAGAGATACTTGTGTGGCATGACATTATGACAGACTTGACATTTTAGACCTTAATGTTGCACACGCTGTTTTGCATTTGAATATGTTTCTCTAAAATACAGGATTTTATTTCCTCTAGCTATAGACTCAAATACCAACATTTGACCCAAGCTTTGGACACAAATAATGAGCCTATATGGGCTCTTTTTTAATTATTTAGGACAATTTAAACAATATGTATGAAATCAGTGAGCAGATGAGTCCATGAGAGAATGTATGCATTCAGCACATCATCCATTGCTAGTCTGTGTCAGAGTTATCGTGGGGTAGAGGTAAGTCATGCTCAGATTTACCATCTTTTTAAACGTTTTGAGCTTGTCTTATTGATTTCTTGTCAGAATCAACACAACAGGCATCAATGCAGACTAAACTGTCAACCATGTTTCATTGCTTTGACTTTATTTTAAAATGACTATTTTCACTGACTTGGCCTTTAAATTTTATTAAGTGTTTTCTTACTAAAGCTTTGCCACCATTAGAACTGTTGTTTGTAATCTACCTTTACATAAAATAAAAGTTGATGGATGTAAAATGATACTTTGCCATTTATTTCGAAAGAAGAGGTAGGACCAGAGTATTGTATGTATTACAATGAGTGGTCCAGTGCAGAAGACAAGTAAAAATAGCCCTGATGTGTACTCCTATTGGAGTTTGTTTTATTATACGTATAGTTTCTCTTGTCTACCTTATTCAATTTTTTGTATCCTTTTGTATCTTGCACTGTTGTTCCATGCAGCTGTAACACCCTAATTTCCCCACAGGGATAAGTAAAGTCCTGTCTTACCTTATCTTATCTCTTTTCTGCCCAAACTTCTATCTCCTCTACATTTCCTAAATTCGGACTACCCTCATTTGCCAACATATCTGACCTCATCAAGAAAGCTAAGCCATCCACTTGCGAGCTCGACCCCCTGCCAACTGGTCTTGTTAAAGCCTCCATAAACTCTCTCACCCCTCTTATAACTGCCTTTGTTCACTCCTCTATCACCTCTGGACTTGTCCCTTCGTCTCTCAAATCAGCTTCAGTCACCCCTATACTCAAAAAACCTGGTGCAGATCCCAACAATTTCAATAACCTCCGTCCTATCTCCAATCTGCCCTTTCTCTCTAAAATTCTTGAAAAAACAGTTGCATCTCAGATCCATTCCCACCTCTCTAACAATAACCTTTATGAACAATTTCAATCTGGTTTTCGCCCTCTACACAGTACAGAAACAGCCCTGTTAAAAATCACCAATGACCTCCTTATGGCTGCTGATTCAGGACTCCTCTCAATCCTCATTCTTCTGGATCTAACTGCAGCATTTGACACTATTTCCCACTCCATTCTCATCCATAGGCTAGCCTCCATCGGTATCTCTGACACACCTCTCAGTTGGTTCATCTCGTATCTCTCTGGCCGCACTCAATTAATTCAATTGAAAACATTTACATCCTGCCCATCCCCCCTTTCCTCTGGTGTTCCACAAGGCTCTGTTCTTGGTCCTCTTCTGTTCATCATCTACCTCCTCCCCCTTGGCCAGATATTTCATAGGTATAATATTAATTTTCACTGTTACGCAGATGACACCCAGCTCTACTTGTCCACCAAACCCAGCTCCTCCGTTCCACCCACTTACCTTTCTGACTGTATTCAAGAAATCAGAACCTGGTTCTCCACCAACTTCCTTAAACTCAACAGTAGTAAAACCGAAATCCTTCTCATTGGCACCAAATCCACCCTATCTAATATAAATAACTTCTCCATTGAAATTGACAATTGCCCAGTCTCCCCCTCTCCCCAGGTTAAGAGTCTGGGGGTCATCCTTGACACCACACTTTCGTTCCATTCCCACATTAACAACATCACCCGTACAGCCTATTTTCACCTGCGCAATATCTCCCGTCTCCGTCCATCACTCTCACCTGAAAATACTGCCACCCTTGTCCATAGCCTGGTCACATCCCGTCTGGATTATTGCAACTCCCTTTTATTTGGTTTACCTGACAAATCCATTCATAAGCTACAACTGGTTCAAAACTACGCCGCACGCATCATCACTAGAACCCCCTCCATAAGTCACATAACACCGGTCCTGCAACAACTCCACTGGCTCCCTGTCAAGTTCCGTATCATCTACAAAATCCTACTCGTCACCTTCAAGGCATTAAACAACCTCGCCCCTCAGTACCTCACTAACCTGCTCCACATAAACATTCCTACCCGCACTCTTAGGTCATCTTCATCACAACAACTCAACATCCCACCTGCTCGCCTGACCACCATGGGGTTTAGAGCATTCTCCCACTCAGCCCCCTGCCTCTGGAACACCCTCCCTGAACACATAAAAATTTCAGACTCAGTCACCACCTTCAAATCTCAACTCAAAACTTATTTATTCAGACAGGCCTACTCCATTCCATAGTCTCACTTCTATCACCCATTCTATATGTAATTTGTATGTAACTATATTATGCTTGTGTGTACTTTAATTGTGTTTATTTCTTGTATCTGTTTTTAAACAATTTTGTACGCCGACCTTGAGTGTCATGAAAGGCGCCTATAAATAAAATGTATTATTATTATTATTATTATTATTTTCTTAGCTTACTGATCTGAGAACACTAGCAACCTTATATCAGTCACAGCATTAAAACCACTGACAAGAGAAGTAAAAAACATTGACCATCTTGTGACAATACAATGTTCTGCTGGGAAACCTTTAGACCTTCATTCATGTGGAAGTTACTTTAATTTTTTAAAATGATAATAATTACATCAACAGCATTTAATTTTGTTCATTTTTAATTAATATTCAGTAGCAACACCTGACTGTGGCCCCAGTAGGTACATATGAACAATGAACTCAAACAATTTAACTAAAAATTAGGGGTGGGACTCGATCAAAAAAAATAATCTAATTAAATAGAGGCTGTATAATTAATTAATCTCGATTAATCACATTTCAATCGCATATATTGGCCACAAAAATCAGTAAATGGATTTGAGTGGATGACTGAATCAGATAATAAACACAGACATGAATATTGTAAACTCAAGGTCTTTTGATGTCTGGAAAAATGCATTTAATTGCATTTCAATTCAAAAGAAAGAAAATTTCCCCTGCCAAAACTGAACAGATCTAAAGAAGTGCCGTTTTAAGTACTTCAGTTACTTTTAGTATTGGCTTTAAATGGTTAAAAAACAAACATACAAACAAACAAAAAACTGTTTGGGTTGCCGACACATCTTGTCCGTACTGACCGGGACTGCTAGTGCAGTCCCGGTCAGTCCCAGCTCCAGCAGTCCCAGCTCCTGCAGTCCCAGCTCCAGCGGTTTCTGTGCTCACTGCGACATGCATTGCGTTTAGATGGTACCGTAGGGTTGAAGTGTTTCAATGGTATGCAAACTCTTTTTGCCCAAAACTCTGCTTTTATATCAAGGTTTCCATCAGAAGCATGGAAAGCAAAATAAAATTAGAGCAGTGCAGGTCCCACTGGCGGCTCGCATGGTGGCTTACACTATCACACTGCCACTTGCCTTTAATTAGTGGTGCTGTGCGGCTCGATCGGAGCGGGTGTGCTATTACTTCTCGATCGGAGCGGGTGTGCTATTACTTTGTTCCTACAGGTCGGAATTATTCGCAGAAATTTTCCCATAGAGAATGAATGGGAAAAGTTGCAAACATCGCACTTTTTCAACACTTTCTCCAACATCCACTGCTCTGGCATACTTGCACCTATAGACTTCATTTAAACTTTAAAATGTAGGTACTCTTGTCTTCTCTTCGGGGATTCACTTCACTTATCGACACCGTTTACCATTTTTAAACTACGGAGCCTCAATCGGTGTAGGTTTTTACTCAAATTTCGGGGGTTTATAATGGGTGTGTATTGCGCCGAATGTTCGCGCTAGAGGGGGTGACACCAACAGCTAGAGTGGAGAGGAGAGAAGAACATTAGGCAAAAAATAAAATAGAAACTGCTCCCGTGGCCACAAACTTCACACCACAGACATAATTTATACATAGAAATGTAGGAAAATTTGTCTTCTCGCTCAAAATTCGTCTGCTAAAGCTGTAAGTCTTATAGTTTTGAGACGCAAAGATGCGCCAGCACCACCCATCCACAGCTCCATAGACTGTCATGTTAAATTTCTGGAGCAAAGCAGAAGCAATCCTTTCTTTTAAATCGCTTTAAATAGCTCACATTTCTTCATTTTACCCACAAACTGCACATCTAGACGTTCAGGAAAGCCTCAAGATGCCCAAAGTGAAGTCGGTTCAACGATTGGACACACGGTTTGGCCACAAGGCCTTCCTGTTCGAGGCTGTGCTTTCAGCATTTTCGCTCACTCTAGCCGTTTTCTAACTGAAATTCAAACTGGTAACCGTGACAACCAGGGGCTCCACAGAAAGAGACGGGAAAACATAAGTAACTGGTCTGTAGGGCGGCCATTTTGGGGCAATGTTAATGGAAACAGCCCACTCGGGAAACTTCTAACTGAAGTAACTGGTCTGTGGGGCGGCCATTTTGGCTTTTGGCACCCAAGTTGAACAATGACAGATGTCTGTCTGTCATTGGCTAGCGCGTCATGCTAATTGCTAACATTAGCGGCTAATGCAAATTTTTAGTAGCTAGAAATTGGTGGTAGCATTAGTGGCAGCATTAGCATGTTAGCGAATAGCATATTAGTAATTAGCATTAGCATGTTAGCAATTAGCATCTACTTAATTTTTAGTGGCTTAAAAGTCATGCTGACACTAAACCAATGTTAAAATAATTGGCTAGCGCATCATGTTAATTGCTAACATTAGCGGCTAATGCTAATTTTTAGTGGTAGAAATTGGTGGAAGCATTAGTGGCAGCATTAGCATGTTAGCGAATAGCATATTAGAAATTAGCATGTTAGCATTAGCATGTTAGCAATTAGCATCTATTTCATTTTTAGGGGCTTAAAAGACATGCTAACACTAAACCAATGTTAAAATTGGTGGCATCCTGCTAATTGCTAACATTAGCAGCTAATGGCAACAGCCCACTCGGCACTTCAAAATTTCCGCGGGAATTTTCTAGTTAGTGCCTCGTGCCAATGACCGAGGCCCTACTCCCATAGCAAAGCTATAGCAAAGCTATGGGAGTAGGGCTAGAAAATTAGTTAGGATTAGCGTTTTCTGTCGCTAACTCGTCCCGCACAGTTCATCGCACATACACGAATAATACATCAAAACGTGCGGCTCGATCGGAGCGGGTGTGCTATTACTTCCTAAACATATGCTAACATATGCTAACATAGCTAACATAGAATAATTTTTCTAATATATGCTATGTTAGCATATGTTAGCACTTATAATATGTTATTTTTTGTGGGTTGTCCAATTTATATGTAGAAATGCACAAAGGTGACTTCAAGCCCGCCGATAGGGGGGGACAAACTGGTCTGCTGTCCCGGGCCCGAGGATAGAGGGGGGCCCCAGAACTGGGCCCTCATTAAATTATGGAATAATTAAAAAAAATGATAATAAAATAGGAATATTTGTGGAAAAAAATATGTGATATTTGAGTTACATAAAAGCTTTTTATTTGTTTTCTTCCTAATTGTCCTTGAAATAGTGGTCAAGAAGCCCCCCATCCCCAACACAAAAATGATTTGGCCACTGATCAAAATTTGACGTTGCCGTTTGATTGGAAGTTCCGTACGCTCAAAATGTCCGGTTAGCACAAGTCCGGTGCTCAGAAAAGGAAATAAAAGAGAAGAAGAGAAGAAGAAAATAGAGGCTTTAAGATTTTCTTAATAAATATTTTTTTAAAAAGGTGGTGACGGTGAAGCTGGGACTAGTAAAGTGAACGCAGAGCAATGTAAGAAACAGCACAGCCAACGTTTACCAGCCAGGGGGAGCTTAGTATGTTGTCGTAAAAGTGGCTCGCCTTTTGATTTTGCACTGCCAATGTGGCTCTTGTGAAAAAAATAGTTAAGATCACTGTGCTACAGGAATATCTGGAGATGACGATAAGGGGTGACGATGATGTGATGTCGACGTTATGGTTGCGTAGAATTCTCAAAATGAAAAGGACCAAATTGTCTGGTGCACAGGGGCGAAAACGGAGAAAAGAGGAGGAGGAGAAGAAAGCCAAATATAGAGGTATGTATTTTCATCTCAGACATTAGTTCTAAAGATTAATCAAAATTGTGTTTTGTGTCACTAATGGATGGTTAACGTTTCATTGCTGGTAGAAGCTAGTTATCACTGCGTGCTCCGCTAGCGTTAGCTATTCCTAACCTTGTTTGGTACATGGAGCTAGCTAGCCTGTTTTAAACTTTTTCAGTGTATTTTTGCCATCATGTATCTGTATTAAAACATTAACATCAATTGTATGTGTTTGCCTTCAGGTGAAGGAGCAACAGACACAACCAGCCCTGCTTCTACACTACAGCCTGCAGACACCCTATCCCCCACAACAAGTTATGATATCCATGAGTCTGTCAGGGGAGAACCTATTGATCCTGCTGACTGGCCAACCCTGTCTAACACGGTGAAGACTGAATTAGTCAGTAGAGGACCAAAACAAACCAATCAAGATTTTACCTTTCCCAAACGAGAAGATGGACGAAGTTGTCATCACCACTATTTCCACTGAAAGTTAATGAATGGAGAAAATATTAGGAGAAGCTGGTTAGTCTACTCAAAGAACAAAAATAGTCTTTACTGCTTCTGCTGCAAGCTCTTCCCAATGAAAAGCTTTAACCTGATCAGCAGTGGAATTAATGACTGGAAAATTCCGGCGAACTCCTTAAAAGTCATGAGAATATTCCTGAACATTCGCAGCACATGTCATCTTGGAAGAAACTGGAGATCCGTCTGGAAACGGGCCAGACGATCGATAAAGTTGAAATGGCACTTCTTCAGGCTGAAAGGAGGAGATGTTGTGAGGTCCTGACTAGGTTGGTGGCCATCATTCAGGCACTGGCAGAGTGCAATATTCCACTTAGGGGAATCTCAGAAAAGCTTTACCAGCCAAACAATGGGAACTTCCTCAAAGAGGTTGAGCTCATGCTCATGGGTTGGGGGGGTGTTATGGATCAAAGGCCTCAGTGAATAGGTATGCCTTGAGGTGCTTTTTGAAGGACAGCAGTGTGGGAGCTTGACGTATGTGGAGAGGTAGTGTGTTCCAGAGGGTGGGGGCAGAAATGCAGAAAGCTCTATCACCAAGAGTCCGTAGCCTGGTGCGAGGAGTGGCAAGCTGGTCCTTGTCAGAGGACCGCAGGGACCTTGGCTTTAAGTAGCGGTGGAGGAGATCTGCGAGGTACTGGGGTGCAAGTCCGTGGAGTGATTTGTAGGTTAGGAGCAGGATTTTGTATGAAATGCGGAATTTGACGGGGAGCCAGTGAAGCTTCTTGAGTGTGGGGGTGATGTGCTGCCATGGCTTGGAGCGTGTCAGGACCCTGGCAGCTGAGTTTTGGACATACTGCAGTCTATCCAGGGTCTTACTGGGCAGACCATACAGTACACCATTGCAGTAGTCCAAGCGGCATGTAATGAAGGCATGAATGAGTGTTTCAGTAACAGAGTCAGAGAGTGATGGCCGGAGTCTGGAGATGTTTTTGAGGTGAAAGAACGCAGATTTGGTGGTGGTTTTGATATGAGCCTGGAGTGAGAGTATGGGGTCCAGGATGACACCAAGGTTGCGTACTTCTGGGGATGGCCTGATGGTATAGCCATCCACGACCAGGGAAAGGTCACCAACCTTCTTAGCCAGTGATGGGGAAGCCACCACCAAGAGCTCTGTTTTCTTATTGTTAAGTTTGAGTAGGTTGGCAGTCATCCAAGTTTTTATTTCATGCAGGCAGTTGACAAGAGATGTGGGAGGAAGCTGAGCCGAGGGTTTGGTGCTTATGTAGAGCTGTGTGTCGTCAGCATAGCAGTGGAAACTGAGTCCATGGTGACGAATGATTTGACCAAGGGGGAGCATGTAGATGGTGAACAGAAGGGGGCCAAGTACTGATCCCTGAGGCACACCACGGTTGACTGGAGCTGGGGTTGAGTTTGAGTCTTTGATGGTGATGTATTGTTTCCTACCGGAGAGGTAAGACTGAAACCAGGAGAGAGCAGAGTCAGTGAGTCCTAAGTATTCATGAAGGCGGTTGAGGAGGATGGCGTGGGAGACAGTGTCAAAAGCCGAAGAAAGGTCCAGGAGGATAAGGAGACTGATGAGGCCATTGTCGGCAGCTGTGAGAAGGTCATTCATAATTTTGATGAGGGCGGTCTTGGTGCTGTGGTGGGGTCTGAAGCCAGATTGGAAGGGTTCACAGAGCTCATGGTGGGACATGTGTTGCTGGAGCTGAGCAGCCACAGCTCTTTCCAGAATTTTGCTGAGGAAGGGAAGGTTGGATATAGGCCGGTAGTTGCTGGGATCATCCGGGTCCAGACCAGGCTTTTTCAGTGT
Source organism: Planiliza haematocheilus (assembly GCA_005024645.1). Classification (NCBI taxonomy): domain Eukaryota; kingdom Metazoa; phylum Chordata; class Actinopteri; order Mugiliformes; family Mugilidae; genus Planiliza; species Planiliza haematocheilus. The sequence continues at coordinate 272,300 of SRSE01000487.1, forward strand.
GGGGATCACCACAGCAGTTTTGAACCTGGTGGGGACCACCCCTAGTGCCAGTGAGGTGTTAATGATACTAGCCATGGCAAGGGCACAGGGTAGGCAAACATGCCTTTACCAAGGTAGTAGGCATGGGGTCCAGCTTGCAGGAGGTGGACTTAGCTTTAGACACTAGGTCCATGACCTGGTTGTTTTCCAGAGCGGCAAAAGAGGAGAGAGAGCACTGTGTTGGGTGGGCGGAGGCGGTTGAGTTGCAGTCCAGCAGTTGATGGGCAGGAGTGGATGGAATTCCTGTCTGGTGAAGCTGCTGATGAATGGTGTCCACCTTTTCCTGAAAAAACCTGCTAAATTCTGAACAGAGTTCAGCAGCATCAGAGGGTTGGGGGGCATCAGGGGGGCGGAGAAGACGGTTGATCGTTGAGAAGAGACGCTTGGGGTGGTTCTGTTGATTATTGATGAGAGTGGAGTAGTATGATGTTTTGGCCTGAGAGAGAGCCTTTTTGTAGTCCCTGACATGGTCTTTGAAGACATCGTAGTGGACGACAAGGCCGGATTTTTTGTACAATCTTTCAAGCCGTCGCCCAGCCACCTTCATGAGGCGGAGCTCAGGGGTGAACCAAGGAGCTGGCTGGGTGAAGGAGATGGACCGGGTCTTCAAAGGGGCTACTGCATCCAGGCTCAGAGAGAGGGTGGTGTTGTAGTGCTCCACAAGGCCATCTGCAGTGTGACAGGTAGGATGCGAGGCAAGGTGTGTTGCAAGCGTGCTGGACAGCATGAGTGCTGACACGCGCCTGATGTTCCTGAACATGATTGTTCGTTTAGCACGGTGCTTAGGTTGTGGCATGGGTACAGAGAACAGGACGGCATGGTGGTCCGACACAGCGAGGCCAAGGCACTCGAGGTGGACAGGGGTTAAGCCAAAGGTACACACCAGGTCCAAGGTATGCCCTTTGACATGTGTGGGACCCTTCACATGCTGTGACACATTGAGACAGTCCAGGAGAGACAGGAACTCAGCAGCAAAAGGGCAACTGCTAGAGTCCACATGGATGTTAAAATCTCCCATAATGATGGTGTACGGGGACATGGGGCAAACAGCTGTGAGTAACTCAGAGAACTCCGACAGAAAAGTGTTGGAAGTTTTTGGAGGGCAGTAGACAAGAACTACCTGGAGCTGTGCAGCCCCAGCCAACACAAAATGAATATATTCAAAAGTTGCTGAGTTTGTGGGGAGCTCCTTAACAAGGATGTCAGAGCGATGAATAACAGCCAGCCCACCACCACGGCCCTGACAGCGAGGCTTTTGTATGTAAACATAGTCTGGGGGTGTGGCATGGTTGAGTGATAGGAAATCCTGCTGAGCTTACCATGTCTCAGTCAGGCACATGAACTCCAATTTCTTATCAATGATAATGTCGTATATTAATCCAGCCTTATTATTCAGTGAACGGGTGTTCAGGAGCATGAAAGTTGCAGTCTGGTTGGTGAAAGTAGTGACAGGGGGAGCAGTCGAGTCAACAGAGGCCAGAGGACGCAGGTTGATTAACTCTGCGTGACGATTGCTCTGATGACGTCGCAACACGGAAGTGCGGCACCGAACACCTGAGACAGCTGGAGTTGTACTCGAGTGCACAAACTTATGCCGGGTGGCCCTGTGCACATAACGAGGACGACGCAGAATGTGGAGAGACTTTATGACATCCAGGCAGCTCGGGGAGATGAAGGAGCAGAGTTTCCTCAGTTCTGTTGCGGAGTATTTAAGGAAAGCCATGCCAGGAGTGCGCCCGGCTAGGCTAGGTGACGCTAGCAGAGCCGCAAGCTGCGCTCCAGGAGACGGTTCCCAGGAGAGATCCTACCTCACGTTACGGAACTGGCTAGGGGAAAAACCCAGATAGCCGCAGCAATGTTGTGGTAGAGTCAGCAGTTTGCAATTATTGAAACCGAGGCACAGTCTTTGGCTGAAGAGGTAGGATGATACAGATTTTGCATTTGCAGTGTGGTGTGGTATGACATCCTTGCCAAAATTCACCATGTCAGCGAAATGTTGCAGTTTGTGTCCATGCAATTGGATGTGGCTCTTCAGCTCCATAAGACTGCAGAAGCCTCTCTCACCACCTATAGAGGAAATGGGTTTAGTTCAGCCAGAGGCGATTCTAGGGTCTGTTGGGGCCCCAAGCAAAAACTCCCAGGGGGCCCTTCTCACAAGTATTCTTCATTATTATATCACAAATAATCCGACACCAATGATAAATGTATGAAATCACAACTTGTATTATATGGAATGTTCACATATAGCATACATCACACACACAACACACCTTACAATAATATAAAATAACATAAAAAATTGTAATTTTGGGAATATATATGAAAATAATAAAAAAATAAATAAACAGGGCAAACAAATACAATACTGTAAATAACTTAAGCAATATAAACATAGCACAAAATATAATCTGTATAAGTGAAAAAGTTGAGGTATCAAAGTCAAATTTTGAAATATATTTAACTCACCATCATCAGTAGCTGCCACATATTGTGCCTCTGGTGTCTCTACCTCCTCTTGACGATCACCAGGTGCAGTGGGTCTCCCACTGGATGTAGATGTCGATGGAGCTGCGTTGACAAAAAACAAAATTATGTATATTGTCATAAAGAATGTTTACAGGGCATTTTATTATTAGTTATTAATCGAAGTGGAACACAGGACTTACCGTTTTCATCTTCGTCAGTATTTGGTGGCTGTGTTGTTTTCATGAATTTAAGTAATGATCCTGAAGAAATATGAGAGAAATATTTAAAATTATTCTTCATGGCCATAACTTTATTCAATCAATAATAATTGCTATCATAGCATTCATAGTCTAATGCAAGCTATTAACTCTTAAATAACATTTTTTAACATTACCTTCAACAAACATGATGTTCACAAAGCATAATAGCTACTGCATTAGAAGAAGCTATACATTTTAAAGAAAAAAATACAGTATATAAATAACTGATAAGGGGCTTCAATACTGATATATTACCAATTAATCTATTTCAATACTGATAATAACAAAAACTGACTAATAACATAGTTAGCTATGTTAATAATGTTAATAGTTAGCTCACTTATTTCTATTAACGTTACCCTGGTAGCCAGCAAGTATATGGAGTGCTACTGCTTACTGCAGCTACTTTTTTTTTTTGGTAACTTGCTGACCATAACCGTGTCCACTGCCCCACTACCTGAGAGGTAGCCGGCAGGGGGCCCCCGAGAAACGCACCTCACAGTCAAAACCGCAGTGACCGCATGCCCCACGAGTCGGTCACGGCCAATGCATTACGGGTCAAGCTAAATAGCAAAACTGTTAAGTAACAAACATGCTAATTATACAGTTATTACGTTTCAAACTTAACGTTAGACTAACCTATCGGCTAACATCCCCGTTGCCATGAGCTAATGTGTTAGGCTAACGTCGTTAGCGTCAGCTACCGTCAGTAAGGCTAACGTCAGGCAGCGGCCTAACTTACATCAGGCGTTAACTTCATGTCAGTTTAAAAATAACATTTGCTCAATAACGGCAGTAACTAACTGTTAATACAATGCGTACAACATTATCTGCTGCTCCACTTACCACTTTCTTTCTTTCTTTTTTCTTCGTCTTCTTTCTTTTTCTTCCTTTTCTCGCTGCCGGAAAGATAGCTCCTCTTCATTTTTCTTCAGTTTACGAAAACACTACTTTGCGGCGCATCAAACTGGTTAACGTAAGGTGGGATCATGGCATTGATTGACATGGGGCCCCCTTAGGGAGGTCACCTTGGCATTGGCATTGCTGTCATTGCAAATCGCCCGCTGTGGAATAGGGGGGAGGAGGGGCATGCGGTCACTGCGGTTTTGACTGTGAGGTGCGTTTCTCTGGGGCCCCCTGCCGGCTCGGGGCCCCAAGCAGTTGCCTGCCTTGCCTGTTGACAAACGGCGGCCCTGAGTTCAGCTCAGGTATCAGCCAGAGTACTCTGTGAGGAGATGAATGTGGAGACTGCTCTGAAGCAGAAGAGGCTACGAAAGACAAAGAGACAGTATTCCTATGAATCTCCTGATGAGCCAGAGGGGATGCACTCAAACAATTGGAAATTAATGTGGTGGTTGATGTGGCGGTTGCATCATTGCAGGAACGTTTCAAAACCTTAGGTGTTGTTGAGGAAAAGATTGGAGTGCTGGTGAAGAGCTCAGGAGTGTGAAGCACTCAGTCAGACCTGGATGGGTGGGAACTAGCAATGGAAATGCAGAATTTCCCTGATTTGCCAAAAGCTAGCATGACCATTCTGCAACTTTTAACTTTCTTGTCTGAGAAGAAATTAGGAGAAATTTTTCCAAACATGTGGGTCGCCCTCAGAATTGCTGCTACCCTTCCAGTAACAGTAGCTTCTGCAGAGAGAAGCTTTTCAAAGTTGAAGTTAATTAAAACTTACCTTAGATCAACAATGAGCCAAGAACGTCTCAATATGCTTGCACTTATACTTACTTACACTTACCGATACAACCATGAGGTTTCAAGTCAGATAGCGTTCCATGACACCATTGACAAATTTGCAATTAGGAAGGCTAGGCGTGTTTAGTTGTAAGTTCTACACTCTTTGGTAGTGAAATACCACAGCACTTTAATTTTTAGATATATTATTTTTAGGGGTGTGCCAAAATATCGATATTACGATTTATGGCGATATTTCGTCTTGCGCAACGTTATCGATATACTGACGCCAAATATCGATATTTAAATGATAAACATACAGCTGTTCTAAACAGATTCTCTCACAAAAACCTGCTACAGATTTAATCTACAGAGTCACTACTTAAAGACCCCACATGATAGCATGAATTAGAGTGAAGTCCACTGCAGTCAGTGGAAAGGAAATGATGTAATACACCCACTCCCCGCCAGGAATCAGAAAAAAAGAAGAGGGAGAAAGAAAAACAATGACAATGGAACGCTCGATAAAGAGTTCGCAATCTGCAAGAACTGCACTAAGGTCAAGTACACGGGCAGCACAACGAACATGCACAGCCATCTGGTCCGTCATCATCCCGAGCTTGCCGTGGAGGAGAGGACAGTGAGAGCTGCGAGTATTACAAAATCCATTGCTTGCTTTATTTGTAAAGATCTCAGACCATACAGCGTAGTTGAAAATGAAGGTTTCCGCCGAATGTTAAATACACTGGAACCAAGATATGACATACCCTGTTGTCGGAAATACTTCCGAGAGAGGAAGCAATTCCCGCATTGTATGCAGAGACTAAAGCACACGTGGAAAACGCACTTCAGTCTGCTGAGAGAGTTGCACTTACATGCGACACATGTGTAGTTTGCATTGCAAATTTAGGTTGAACTTAACACATGGTGGCAAGTACAATGTGCAGCCAGATTTTCATAGACCATCCAGTTGTTTATGATACTGTAATACACTGACAGAAATTTTTTTATATGCAGTAAAATTTGCCAGTTTTCATAAAACAGTTTGATTCTGCTTCTTCAGCAGCACTGATATGTGTCCATTGTTTACAGAAAAGTTGATAATTAGCACTGAAATGTGTGTGTCTGAATGAATGAATGAATGTCTGCATTCATTTTGTTTTTTAATTTTCTGTTGCAGAAAGTATTTTGAAGCATTTTGAAGCATTACTTTGCATTACCTTTGGGGTGACTGTGGCTCAGTAGGTAGAGTGGGTTGTCCACGAACCAGAGGGTTAGCACATTCGATCCCCGGAATGTGCCACATGTCGAAGTGTCCTTGAGCAAGACACTGAACCCCCAGTTGCTCCCAGTGCGTGGCACTGGTGTGTGAATGTGTGCGTGCTTGTGTGAGTGAATGGGTAGATGTTTGTCTGACTGTAAAAGCGCTTTGAGTACCAATAGGTAGAAAAGCGCTATATAAAAGCAAGGCCATTTACCATTTACCATCATTCTCTTAAAGACAAGGACATTAGACAAGTTGTGGTCAGTGTGGGCTAAGAATAGCCACTGTGCAGTGCACTTTATTTTACTTGTTTTTTCTTGTTTCTTGACTTGTAATTCCTGTGAAATGGATTCAGTGCAATTAATAAATTCTGAATTTCTTCAGTGACACCGATATCGTGATGTATCGTGGATGAAATTTCTTGCAATATATCGATTATCACAGAATCGCTGTACCGTGATATTATCGTTATTGTGGGTAGGCTGTCTGAAGGCAACTTGGAGCGTGCGAACGATCTTAACACCTTCTTCAACAGGTTTAGCTCCAAGACTCCTGTCTCCTCGACCCCTTCCCCCCACACCTCCCCACTGCCTCCAACGCTCCCACATCTCTTGCCCCCTACTCCTCCCCCTGCAGTGAGCCTCCAGGATCAGACAACAGGATCTAAGCTCACGACTCATCCCCCCACAGACACTCCCCCCACCCCCTGCTTGACTGTGACGACCGGCCAGGTGAGGAGACAGCTGGAGAAACTAAACCAACGCAAGGCGGCAGGCCCGGATGGCATCAGCCCCAGGATATTGAGGACCTGTGCCAGCCAGATGTCTGCTGTTCTCCAACGGCTCTTCAACCTGAGTCTCAGCCTGGAGAGGGTGCCACTTCTCTGGAAGACCTCCTGCCTGGTTCCTGTGCCTAAGAAGTCATCTCCATCTGGCCTCAGTGATTACCGTCCAGTTGCTCTTACATCCCATGTGATGAAGGTGCTGGAGAGGCTGGTGTTGGCCCACCTAAAGCCACAGGTGAGATCGTTCCTTGACCCTCTACAGTTTGCCTACCAGCCATGCCTTGGGGTGGATGACGCTGTCATCTATCTTCTGCAGCGAGCTCACTCACACCTGGATGGTGGTGGAGGCTCAGTGAGAATCACATTCTTTGATTTTTCCAGTGCCTTCAACACCATCCAGCCTTTGTTGCTGGGTGATAAGCTGCAGTCAATGGGTGTTGGCGCATCCACTGTCTCCTGGATCACTGACTACCTGACAGACAGGCCACAGTTCGTGCGTCTGGGTCATGTCCTGTCTGATGTGGTGGTGAGTGGTGTGGGAGCCCCTCAGGGCACTGTACTTTCTCCGTTCCTGTTCACATTATACACCACTGACTTCCAGCACAACTCAGAGTCATGTCATATACAGAAATTTTCTGATGACTCCGCAGTTGTAGGATGTATACGTGGTGGACAGGATGAGGAGGAGTATAGAAGGCTGGTGGACGGATTTGTGGGGTGGGCTGGAAGGAATCACCTGCTGCTTAATGTGGACAAGACCAAGGAGATGGTGATTGACTTCAGGAGGAAGGGACCAGCTCCTCTGCCTATCACCATCCTGGGTAGGGATGTGGAGATGGTGGAGGATTACAAATACCTGGGAGTGACCATCGACAACAGACTGAACTGGAGGACCAACAGTACAGCTGTGTACAAGAAGAGCTGCAGCAGACTCTATTTCCTGAGGAAACTGAGGTCCTTCAATGTGTGCAGCAAGATGCTGGAGATTTTCTACCAGTCTGTTGTGGCCAGCACACTTTTTTCTGCTGTGGTCTGCTGGGGGAACAGCATCACAGCCAGTGATGCCAACAGACTAAACAAACTGATCAGGAAGGCTGGGTCTATCATTGGCTGCAGACAGGACACTTTTCAATCGGTGGTGGAGAGGAGGACTCTGAACAAACTGTTATCAATCATGGATAACCCTGACCACCCTCTCCACCACACAATAGACAGACAACGGAGCACCTTCTCCAGAAGGCTCAGACAACTTCGTTGTCTCAAAGAACGCTACAGGAAATCTTTCCTACCCCAAGCCATCAGTCTGTACAACTCCTCATCTGTGTGTGACAGATGACACTTGGACATTTAATTTAACACTTCTTTTCAATATCCACCTGTAATACCTGATAATATATTTCTTGTGTATACTAATTTAACACTTCTTTAATATTCACTTCTTATACTTTGTATACTGTGTATACTTGTTGTTCTTCTTATAGTTCTCTATTTGCTCATATTGTTGATTTTTAGCTTTTGTTTTATGTATGTATGTATGGAGTTGAATGCTGCTGCAACAAAGAAATTTCCCAGTTTGGGATGAATAAAGAATCTAATCTAATCTAATCTAAAATATCGCGATAGTATCGTATCGTGAGGTACCTGGTGATACCCAGCCCTATTCATTTTTTATATTTATTTTTATTGCACTTTTGCACTCATAGCATTTCTATGCCTACATTTTATTTATTTTAAGTCTTTACAGTTCTTAGTTTGATGAAGATCTGTGCTTTTAATTTATTTTTTAAATCTTATTTTCATTTATCAAAGAAGAAGCAAATCTCAGTATCGCCTAGGGCAGCCAATGGGCTGCTCTGTATTGTTCTCAAAACAATTTACAATTTTATTTTATGCATATTCAAATGCATGTTTTTGCTTTGTTAAACATAAATAAAAGTAAAGGAAATTGAAGACCATTTACTCTTGGATGCCATTTTTCTTTAAATAATGTGAATAGTATAATTGGTGTTCCAGGAAACTGTACACTGACAAAAGTTCTGCGTTTAAATGTAGTAATTTATATATATATACATATATATAAACGGAGCGTGAAAGAAATGTAATGAAAAACTTCATGAAGCTTGCGCCTTACCTCCTTGTGCAGAGCCAGTAAACATAGAGATGCTGAAATTGATCACTGCTCCAGTCTTTTTGCCTTCCCCACATCACCACCATCACTATCCCCTGGAACAATAAGCTTTTGGCCAACTTGAGAGCGAGGTAATCAATGAATCAAATCAACCTGGGCCATTCAGCCTCCACAACCATCACAGCAGATTTATTACATGTCCATCATGGGAGGGTTGGGGAAGAGGTGACGTTCGAGTTCAGAGAGGGGGAGCAGGGCTTGAAGAGGCCCGATGGAGCTATTAGCTGCTGAAGTGAAGTGATCAGCCAGTGATGAGCTATTGGACAGGTCCAAGATTGGGGCAGTGGGAAATACTGCAAAGGTTCATTACAGCTAGTTCATCTTGTGTGTTGCTGCCTGCAGCTGCATTCCCACCCAGGCCCAATCCCTGGACAATCCAGGCCCTTATCTGCCTCAGTCTAATCAAGTTCTCTCCAACTGTGGAGGCTTTTCATGGCCTAGAAGGCTAGATACAGACACCTGATTGGACTGATGCGCCTGGGTCTGACTGACCGTTATCTCTAAAATGGAAAATGTTGCTGTCAAGACACAGTTGCTTAAAAATTACGCATAGTGGCACTGTCCGTCTATTTATTTCTTATAATGAAATATAATTTTATCCGGATTATCTGAAGACACAATTAGGAATTAGGTTCACCATGTTTTATGATATAAAGATAGTGTCTTACACTGAACAGGTGCTACAAAGTCATGCATGGCTTCACACTAGTAAACTTATAATAAAGTCATCTTATGTGCATATCAGTACATGTATATTCCTTTGACAAGTATTATGGTGCATGTTATTTTGACCAATTTCCACATGCATTGTCCAGCTGCCAGAACTTACATCATCTCCATGCAGGTGCAGTAAATCTTTTAGAAGGTGACACACCAAACAATAGCTAAATATGAGAAGAACGAGCTGGACTATTTATGTATCAATGAATTCTCCACTCTGGAGACCCTCTTCCACCTGGACACTGGAATATTGCAACAATTATAGTGTGTAAACCCTTTTTTTTCATTTACACTGAAATACACTGTTGTCTATGCAGAGTATGGAGTAATGAATGATACTTTTAGCCAGTGTATGGCTGTGCACTGCGTAGAAGTGTTTTAACAATGCACAGCCCCATGACTTAGACTTAATACTAGACTTTTAAATAATAGACCTGTATTTCTTTGCATAATGAATGTTTTGTGATCATTTTGTATGCTGTGGCTGTCAGTGAGATATTTGACTTGACACTACAATAACAGTGTCAGAAAAGTAAAGCAAAAACCTTTATATAACCTTTTTTTTTCAAGTGTATAAACTTTCAAACATGAAAAACATTCACATTTCTTCACATTGTGTAGATGACTGTCATTGTACTCAGGGGACAAAGTAAAAAAAAAAAAAAACAGACACGAATGTTGTAAAAGGTTATGCAGGAGAAACAATATCTAGGTCCTTCAAGGATCACAACCTGAGCGGACAACCCAGTCAACTACTGGAAAGCAACAGGTGGCCAAAACCCCTTTCTGGGACATGTTCCTGGCATGCAATTACAAAATTTGGCAGAAAGTATCCTGACACAAGGGGGGAAGCAGGAAAAAAAGATTCTGGGCCTTGCTGTAACTCCATTTTAAGATATCACCCTCAGCATCCCCCCAAAAAGACAAAAATATAGGTAAATTCTCATGGCAATTAATATTTCAACACTTTATGGTGAATAGCTATACCTAACATGTATATAGACAACCTTCCTATTGCAAAGATTGCACTTGCCATGGCCAAAAGTCTTCTCGATATCCCAAATCCCAAAGAAAACCGAATTTCCAGTATTTAGGTTAATTAGTGGTTCTAAATCAGTGTGAGTGGTTGTCTGTCTAGTTGTCTTTTTCCTGGCACAGCTGTATAATAAATATATTGTATAAAATAAGTTAGCTGAGGTTTAGTTAGATTTGTGCATGTTACAATAGACATATTACCAACTATATACTTCTGTCCTCCTTCCACTTTCTTGTACGTATCCTAGCTGAGTGAGTTGTAGTAAAAACAAGCTTTATTTCCCATTTGTTTTAATGCAGCAAACCAGGTAGGGGGACATATTTCCCCTGCATGCCGCCTTTAAACACTGCTCTGATCCCCTCTGACTTTGCTCCAATTTAATATGTGTGGTCCTCCTGTTCTTTCTTATATAACACCCATAAACTGGAAAATTAAGGTTCATGCCTCATGTTATATTAAGACCAATCAGATAGGATTGAAAAGATTGTATTGCTGTAGGTCTCCACTGCCTGTTGAGTTTCATTTCAGGTGAAAATGAATCTGTGCATGCCTGGTTTTCCCTTTAACTTTCTGTTAACTTATTGGGACCAAAATACACAAAAGTTATCAAATCATTTAAATGAATATACTGTTTGTACAATAAAACCCCTGTTTTGGAACTTGAAAAAGTAAACAAGTTGTAAATGTGAACATATAAAAGCATTAGTCACACTGCAGGCGTTTTTTTTGTTGTTGTTGTTGTTGTTGTTGTTGTTTGTTTTTCAAATGTTTTCCTCCTCAGCACTCTGCTAATAACAGCATGGATTCAGTACTACTCTCACTCAGGTCTTGACTGATTAATTGGTTTCTATATAATATATGATCTTGCAAGTGATATTACTTTGAAATCTGATATAATTTCATTTTAAACAAACGATGCAAATGATGAATGAGGTAGTGGACTTATTATGTAATTAAAGTCACAACTCCCAGGGGATTTTCACAGATTTTGTACAATGTGCCCAAGGATGTCATACCAATACCTAATGGCAGTCAGGGTGCCATTGTCTAGCCTGTAGAAGTCTGTGCCTCCTTCATAGACATGCCTCTCCAGACCATCACTGACCTACCACCAAACCGATAATGATGTTACAAGCAGCATAACTTTCTCCATGGCTTCTCCAAAACCTTTCATGTCTGTCACATGTACTCAGGGTGAGCCTGCTCCCATCTGCGAAAAGCACGGGGCACCAGTGGCGGATCTGCCAATTGTGGTGCTCTATGGCAAATGCCAATCGAGGTCCATGGTGCCAGGCAGAAAGCACAGGGCCCATTATAGGACTCATGATACCTGTTTCTAATTATCTGGTCAAAGACATTCACACCAGTGACCTCCTGTTTATTGTGTAAGGCTTTGGAAGTGCTCATCCTGTTCCTCTTGCACAAAGGAGCAGATACCAGTCCTTCTGATGAAGTTAGGAACCGTGTCCAGCCCTGTCCAGCTCTCCTATGATAATGGCCTGTCTTCTGGAATCTCCACACTCTTAAAACTGTGCTGGGAGACACAGCAAAACTTTTGGCAATGGCACGTATTGATGTGCCATCCCGTAGGAGCTGGACTGCCTGTGAGACCTCTATAAGGTCCAGCTGAGAGAGAGGCCAGTCTCTGAGGGTTCTTTATATCTGGTTATATTAAGGTGTCAGATGAAGAGTGAAGATAAAGTAAATAAAATACTTGTGTAAAAACTTCATCTGCCCATAACCCTCACAAACTTAACTCACTAAATATTTTAATGAATAGAGTTGATTAAAAAACATATGTAATACTGTAACTTAACTATCACAGTTTAGTCACCACTCTTCGGGCCCTTTCAGATCTTTAGTCAATATTATTAAAGGTCTATTAATATCTGATCTGGGCAATCTGATCGTAAGGGACCAGCTTCAGGTACATGGCATTAATATGCATTGCCAAATGTGTCTACAGATCCCACCTCAATTTTGCTACTCTGTATGCAAATAAACCTCAACATCATCTGGGGAACAGCAGAATATTGTAACAGCTGCTGTCTCTAATGGATCAGAGCACTGAGAACAGCACTGTTTTATACGTGCGCATCATGAAAAACAAAAAGGTTGCTATTTATTAATCTCCACCCTCACGTTAGTTCTGAACAAAACTCTGATTATAACTCTGACCCTGGAAGATGACTACATCAAAAGTTACTGAGTTTCCTTTGTAAATTTGTACTTAGATTGATTTCTTTTTTATTTAGTTAACAGCTACAAGGACAGAATATTTTAAAATGATCTCATTAATAATGAATAGACATCATTTACGGTGCTTCTTCCAAGTCTTTTTCTCAATGAATGAGGCAAAAGCATGAGCAATCCTGTTGAGTAACCCTAACCCTAACCCATTAAAATTCGATCCACCACTTTAGAATGCATTCCTTAAACAGGTTAAATTCACCTGTTCATTACTGGCATATTCTAAATGAACAAGAGCATTCTGACCTCGGAATAGTTTGAACAATACTTGGCTAATGTTCAACATATTCGCAAAAGTTGTGTTGCACCAATTAAAGTAGTAAACACTTTGGATGTATGTATGTGTTTCTAATCAGTGCTTAACATTTCTAAGTTATAAGTTCCCTTCAACTAAATAGGTTTTTAGTTGTAAACATATGCAATTGTTCAGTAAGGGCAAACTGATAGTCTGGACTCTGTGGTGGCCATTCCATGTGTGACAATGTCTCAGGCTCCCTGAACCACTCTTTCACAATCTGATGGAATAACCTGGTCATTCAGTATATTCAGGTAATCAAACCATTATGTGGGTTTAGCCACATAATGTTGCTGAACCCAGACCTGACCAACTCCAGCATTCGGCTTGTACAGTAGGGACTAGGCATGGTGCATCACTTCATCTGCCTCTCTTCTTACCCTGATGCCCCCATCACTCTGGAACAGGGTAAATCTGGACTCATCAGACCACATGACCTTCTTCCATTGCTCCAGAGTCCAATCTTTATGCTAACTAGTAAAATGAAGCCCTTTTTTTCCAGTTAGCCTCACTGATTAGTGGTTTTCTTAAGGCTACACAGCTGTTAAGTCGCAATCCCTTGAGTTCCCTTCACATTGTATGTGTGCAAATGCTCTTACTTTCACTATTAAACGTAGCCCTGAGTTGTACTGTTGTTTTTCTTTGATTTGATTTCACCAAACATTTAGGTGATTATGATCAGTCAGGATTTTTTTCTGACCACATTCCTTCCTCCAAGAAAATGGTTCCACACTATCCTTCCAAACAGAGCTTTAAATAAAAGCATGCTTGTAGTTCTTGATTTACTCCAGGTATTCATTGTATTTTAGTAAATTGTACATGTTTCTTGACTGGCTCTGTTTTTTAATTAGCTGCTGTTTTATGTAAATAAACAAATTATTTGATAACTGCATGTAATAATTAGGTTTTACTTTACTTTGTGACTTTACTGTTACTGTTTCTGTTTGTAAAGGTTGAAGGTGAACATTTTAATTAAAATAATATATTGAATTCAATTATAATTATAATGTAATTATGAGTGTTATACCCAACCCTAAAATCACACACAAACTGTTTTTCTTCTTCTTTTCCTTACGGTAGTAGTAGTTTAATCCTGTTTTGCATTTACGGCAACTCCAGCATTTAGTAAGTTCATTGTTGAATGGGCTGCCTATTGTAACCATTGTACCATTTGTTTCTGGGCAGTATCCCAGGGCAACCCTTTATAAAAAAAAATCTGGAACTACTGTAAAGCTTATGGCTGATTTGTTTTAAACTTATTTTGTGATATCATAACAAACTTTATTATATCATACTATTATACAATTAAATGAACTTCGACATGTTCTGATTTATCTGTACTCAAAAGACAAGTGGATGCTTGAGAGAATGTTCTGGCTACATGCAGTCTTAACTTGGCAAGGATGCCAGGGGCTCCAGGGGAATAGGGATATATCCACCACATGCATACACATATGAATAAATGTTATATATACTCAGTTATCTGATATCAGGAATAACTTTGCCACTACTAAGCTATGTTGAAACAAGAAACTGGACTTGTTTGACATTTCATGCCTCATACGAGTGGCTTCCTTACTCCAGCTCTAGAACTTCAAACATTACATACCTCAGGAACAAAGGTAACCTGAGTAAGTTGTGAAGTAGTAACAAACTTATTTACATTTTGGTTTTAATCACTTTTTACTTTTGTCTATTTTTGTGTCACTGCTTTGTTAGGGTTAGAAAACAAGAGCCGCATGGTCTAGGTTAGTGCTTCAACTAAATACATTTTAGAAGAGATCAGGAAGAAGGTGATAGAATGAAATACAAATTATTTGTTATTTAGAGTTTAACCTCTGAGAGTTCAAAGCAACTGGGGAAATGTACGAACCTCTGTATTTTTGGAGTGGCCCACTGAAAGTTGATCCACACTGAGATGCTTTGACGGGATCTTAAAGGATTGGTTTATGGTCCCAAATGCACTAGGTAGAATGATCTTCAGTTATTGGTAGAAACAGTATTTTGGTGTTTAACTTGCTGATAAAAAGAAATTGGTTCATGAAAATCATTGACAGTGTAAACAAAACCAAAGAATAATAAATATGAGTATAAAACAATAATTCCATTGTTTTCCTTATTTAATGTAAACTTTTGTTAGAAGAATAGACGTAGTTTAAGTAATCCACTGGACTTCCTTTGGAGTTTCATAAATTTACTGCATTTTATACACAATGACACAACAACAGAGAAGTACAGTGCTTCACATGATCACTGATGCAGACCCAGCAAATGAGTAGCTTGGCAGGCTGTCAGACCCAGCAGCTGCAGCACAGTGAGGCATTTCAAAAAGGTGATTATCAAAGACTTCATCTGACCCAGAATGGATGAATGCCAAAATGCTGCCCTTTAGTCTCATTATGAGCCACATCCCATGTCGATAAACCCTGAAAATCACTCTCCATCCATCATTGACCAGAGGTTGCCATACAAACAGCACAAGTGAAGGTTGTCTTTTGTCGCAGACACATATTTGACTCTGACCTCTTTCCACCTCAGAATAAATGGGTTACTGGAGCTGGCATGGCATTTGAAGGGGTGAGGGAAAGATGACCTCACTCAGGTAGACAAATGGACATGGATGTCATGCACTAGACTAACTCTGAAAGGCTTATCTTCCACCATGAAAACAGGCGCGGTGGACACTGTAATTCATCTAAATTTAAAGTACAAAAAGCAATTCAGCGCATTCAGTATTGTATTTGTGTAATGAAAGCTGTATTAATCACAGTTTTTATTACAGTTTGAGTGTGTAAGTGAAAATGAATTTCCTGTCACAATTTCTGCCTTTGTGACACCTGATGACCTTTTACGATGTATTTTCATGGCCTTTGGTCTGTATAATGACCCAGACACTTTTCAGCAACTAATGAATGTTGTTTTCTTTGGTTTGTTGTAATGCGAAGCATACCTTGATGATTTAGTTGTTTGCGCTAACACATGGGCACATGGAGCATCTGCACACCATACCATTTGAAAGAGGTGAATCTGTCCAAATGTTTGTGCAGGCGACGATGAACGACCTTGGCAAGGTGGTGGGCAGAGTTCACGTTCGTCCTGTTCAGTCAAAGGTGGAGAGTATTATGGCTTTCCCTGGCTCAAAGACGAGAACTGAGCAGTGTTTGGTAATTACATGGGCTTTTGTAAAAACCTTTCTATTGTGTTTTTTTAACTCTGACTAATGTGTTGGTTCCAACAATTTAGTTTTAAGTGGTCTGATGTCTGCCAGTCGGCATTTGAATGAACATAAAGTCTCCCATTACAGGCTTCTATCTGTAATTAACCTTCTAAATCAGCTGCAAATGCTAGCGTTAGCTGGGTTGGCGCTGTCCTCTTACAGGAGGGATCTGACAGGACAGAGCATCAAATCTGTTATTAATGTCATCAGAAATGGTACTCCACAATTAAAAAGGAGGCCTTGGCACTACTCAGGACTCTGAAACACTTGATGTTGGGTCATACTATGTTCTTGTGGTCAGCTATATAGTTCATAAGCCATTGATTTTTGCGCATAGAATCCAAAACAAAAGAAGGTCTAAATAAGTCAACTTGACTTGTAGAGTTTCTTGAGAAGACATTTCACCACTCATCTGAGTAGCTTCTAAAGTTCTGGGTGACTGGTGGGAAGTATGAGGTTTAAATGGGAACTCCTACCGAAACAGCCAGAAACTGGTGCAGCTAATTTCCTTTAGCAGTTTGGGTACGTATATATATATTGTCATTATCTGTCATTATCTGCTGCTGCGATGTTGGTGACTAAATTCACAGTTGTACAGATGGTGGCGAGTGGAAGTTGAAATGTCTGCCAGGATATTTGCAGACATGAAACTCAAGACTGTGAAATTATCCTGCAATGTACAATACAGCAAAGGAAATCACTTAAGGGTATCTTTGGAAGAGGTCTGTCAGTGCATATGATTGCAATAACTGAAGTTTGCTTTTAGAAATGTCCAGGATGCTTCAAATGCTACAGTCTCCGAATCTTCTTAATGTTGAGTCTTAACAGAGTGCTTTAATATGCACAATACCTCATTCATTTCAAAGAATAAAAGAAAAGAGTACCGTCTGAAATGTAGGACAGGCACCTCGAGGCCAAACGTAAATCTGTCAGGGGATCAACTCCAGTCTCTAACCCAGGAAGAAAAGATTGTTTTGGTGGAAGGAGTGAGTCTTCCCTTGAGGTCCAGGGGCAGCCCCAGATCCAGGGCCTAATTAATCACAAGTCTGTCTAAATGCAAAGGCCCAAAGCCCTCATGAGTACTCTTTCTTTTTTGGAAAAACACAATTCTCTGCTGAAACAGAGACACTGGGGCTGGAAGTGCCATATCTTGTCCCAGAAGAGCCATGAAAGTGACAAATGCAGCATATGTATAATCAGGATTTTCCTTTGTCATATCTCCATAGTAAATAAGTAAGCAATATTAGTTTCTGTGAGATAAGTTGGTAAGTCTGTGGTGTGGATGGGCTTGACACATTTCCTCTCTCTTTCTGATTAGCATGTTTCTTAGTGATATCTCCAGCGGTTTGTCGCACAAATTAATCATGGTGCTCTGCCTGGACATACACTGCCTTGGCAAAAAAAACCTAGTACCGCTACCTAGCTTTCCATTCATTCATTCATCTTCCAAATTCTCTTGTTCTGTGAAGCACTGAGACAGTGTCTCCAGTCTATCACAAGGCTAACGCAGAGAGACAGACAACCATTCACACTCACATGCGCACCTACGGACAATTTAGAATCACCAATGAACCTAATGAGCATGTCTTTGGACTGTGGGAGGAAGATGGAGTACTTGGAGAGAACCCATGCAGGCACAGGGAGAACATGCAAACTCCACACAGAAAGGCCTAGTCGGACCATAGATTCAAATCTGGAACGTTCTTGCTGTGAGGCTGTATCTAATATTTCACCTGTGTATGTGTTCAGTATCGTCTGAGGCCACATATATGCAGACTCTGTTTCTATGGTATGGCCAACAGAAATTACGAATTTAGTCAGCAATGTCTGTGTGGTTTAAGGAAAGCCCAGTTGCTCTGTGGAACTGGTGTGTGAATGTGTGTGTACTTGTGTGAACGAATGGGTAGATGCGTCTGTGACTGTAAAGCGCTTTGAGTACCAATAGGTAGAAAAGCGCTATATCAAAAGAAGGCCTGTCATGGAAACTGTACAAGACAGGACTTCCTGGCTCTCAAGAGGGTGGTCCGTTCAGCAGAGCGGACCATCAGAATCCCCCTCCGTGTTTAATCCGTATGGTGGTGAGTGAACGTATGACTACAGGAATGGCAGCGCTCCAGGCTGAATTGAAAAAAATACCTCTCAGACTTCTGCACATGCTTCAGGGAAGATATTAAAAAACAAATGGATGAATCTGTATCAGAAATAAACCGGAACATACAAGATGTAACAGGTCAAATTGAAAGGGCAGAAATGTGTTGAAAACATGATCGACATGGAAAGATGGGACATCGGAGTCAAAGATACTCTCACCCAGCTGCTCACTAAACAACGGGCGCTACAGGAAAAGGTGACCAATCTGGAGGGGGGCTCTAGGTGCAAAAATGGATTTATGGTATCCCTGAGGACACCGTGGGCATGTCAGCAGTGACCTCGGCCGTGACCTGGGGATTGAGCGCGCACGCCATGCCATGGCACCGAAACTACCTCGGAGTGCCCCACCACGACCTGTAGGATTCCTCCAGTTTTCTGAATGAATGGAAACAAGAGCTCCGTGTTCAAAACAAACAGGTGTATTTTGACCATGATTATGTAACAGAGGTGAAGAACAAAAGGAAGGAATATATATCTATTAAGAAAATACTGGCGTATAATGGCCAATGTTTCCAGACCCCACTAACGAGATTGCGTGCTTTTTTCGAAACGGGCCCTGTAACGTATAACAGTGCTGCACAAGCAGCAGAAGACCTGCGGAGTAGAGGATACATGGTGGGAGCAAAGACATCTCGGAGGAGACGCTGACTCGGCTTCTGCCCTGGGAGAAAAGCACCGGTTCCAGGAGCAGATCCGGCAGAAACTGAAGGAGTACCGCAGAACAGGACCAGGAGCCCCAGCAAGGGATAAGACATAAGAAACCTTTATTAGTCCCGCAATGGGGAAATTGCATTGGTCCTACAGAAAAGACCATGGCCGCCGATGGGTATCCGCGCCAATTTTGGGAAATTGGGGTCTAGAAGGGGGGAATGAACAAGAGGAGAGAGGAGGAGAAAAAAAGCAGACTTCACTCCTCTGGGGGAGTACAGTGTGGGACCAGTAAAAAAAACCTCAGCAACATAAGCACATATGAACACACTTTACAACACAATTAGTAAAAAACAACTTGCACCGGGGAGGGGGAAAAGGGAGGTGAAGGTATTCCAGCTCAGACAGGCAGCTATCCGTGTCATTGGACCCCGCCTGTTGGACTGGATGGGTAAAAGCTACGAAGGCGTGGGATTGGGGGTAGGGAGGTGTAGGTGTATGTGCATGTGAGTGAGTGTCCTTGTGGTGTGTGTACATAAGCCTGGAGAGTTGCTTTGTCTAGCCTCCCAGTCAGAGCCTCAGTTCGCAAGATGTCATCGCGATAACACAGCAGGTTGCCATGGAGACGTCCCTGATTGGGTCCCAGACGAAGTCAACCATCACAGGTGTCCGTGTAGGAAGGGGGCAGGGATGGGACAGAGCGTCTCCCAGCAGCGATCTCATGGGGTGTTTGTTCCAGCAACGGCCTTGGCCAAGGCCCGCTGGCTCCGGGGTCCAGATTAGAATATGATTGTTTGGGTTAGGGCGAGTAGTCGCTTTTCAATAGACACGGCTTACTCTGTTTGTCCCTACTGGTCTCCAGGTCCGTCCATTCGCCTTTGCAAAGCCGAAAGCTTCTCCTTGATGTTTTCCATGTTGCGGCAACTGACCGCATTCAGAGCACGAACAGCCCTGTCCAAGGTGGTATCCATGTTGCGGTTAACAATCACAGTCAATCTCTCCGAGGTGTTATCCATGTTGCGATTTATAGCCACAGTCATTGCGCTCATAGCTCTCTTCATGGAGATCTCCATGGCGCGGTTACAGGCCACAGTCTGAGCGCTAACAGCTCTGCACACTCCATCAATTAATACGGGCAGCTTCATGGGGCTTTGGACTGCTGACACCGATCGAATTTTCTGATACACCAGGGCAGTGCCTTATCCAATCAGCAGAAAGCCTGTTATCGTGGTTCCAAATATGTAAAGATCCTCTATGTCCTCAACGGAAAGAGGCGCCAGGCCCACGACCCTCCACTTCTCCCAGGAGTCCATCGTGTATCCAGCAGCAAATGTTCCGTCAGGGCAGGTAGGTTCCCCCGAACCTAAGCTTCTCGTCGAGAAGATTCTGTCAATTGCGTCGAGAGACCAGTTCACTAATTCCATGATTTAGGATTTAGAGAGCAATGCAGAAAGAGGCTCTTCAAGTTTGAGACAAGACAGGACGAGACGTAAGAAGCAAAGCAGGAAAGATAAGGGAGAGGAGAGAGGGAGAAATGCGACCGCCTCCGTCGAGAGCTAGAGTGGAAGAGTACTGAGACAGTCAGTCAGTCAGTCAGTCATTTTCTATACCCGTTTAGTCCTGTTAGGGGTCACGGGGGTCTGCTGGAGCCTATCCCAGCTGTCATCGGGCGAGAGGCAGGGGTACACCCTGGACAGGTCGCCAGTCCATTGCAGGGCCAACATTCACACTCACATGCACACCTACGGACAATTTAGAATCACCAATTAACCTAATGTAGGAACCTTAGGTCCTCTCAATTCTCCCCCTCTTTGGAATGTAAATTTACGGAGTTGTTTTGCAGAAGAACTCTTCTAACAGATCAACCTTTTACACCCATAGCTATAAATGTGCCATGTCCAGATGCTGGACAGACCCACGCTAATGGAACTCCCTAATGCTGAGGACGTCACCTAAGCCAAAATAGACAGATTTACACTTCTGTGGAATTTCCCCACTCTGGTTTCTGAACTAATTAGTTCTGAATCGAAAGAACATTAATGAGATATCAGGAACTACAAAGACTTTCATTCCACTGGATAAAGTCTAGAAGACTTAATGTTATTTTATTATGTTTATTATCATGTTTTAAGCTTGTGATGTACTAATTCTTCCTTTTCAGAGACACACACACACAAACATACCAAACACCTTCTTGCTCCCCTCTCCAAGAGTGACCAAGGAAGTGAATCAGATAAGGGGGTCATAAATAACTTCCTCCCAGAACCAGACTCTCGTCTGTATTTCTCGTCTCTAAAAAGAGCCTATGTTTAATAATATGACTATCGAAATTGCAATAACCTGGTAAGTTATATATTGTTGTTCAGGAAGTGCTAACGATCACAATGAGACTATTTTGATCCTTGTACGATAAAGTTAGCCCAAATTAATATAATTGGTCGCAGAAAAGAAGTATCAACATTGCCATCAAGTGGTTATCTTTTAAAAGTATTTTCTCTCTTTTAATCATTGTTGAAGTTAAAGAATGTAGAACTTTAGAGATGTTCTTATACTAGTAGCTATTGTGAAATCATCACTACGGGAATTGTTATTTTAGAAACACAACCTTTTAGTATTAGCAAATTGTCACTGTAAAGAGAACATGAGTTCATTAATTAATTGATGCTTTGGAATGATTTTGATTTTACCGTTCATATACGTCATCTTGTCGTGTTGTAATGTTGAGTGTTGTTGCATACGAGAACATTGCTAACGAGCCATGATGAGTGATGGAATGGTTACATTTAATAATATAAAATAGGTTAAGAAGATCAGGCAATAAGAGATCTCAAGACAAAGGAGTGGGCGTTCTCTTCACTTTCCGCGCGAAGAGTTTGGAAACCCGACCTAAACACGCCCTGAATAATTAACTGATAAAACCAGAGAGACACTCTCTTTTCTCCGGACTTCAGGACTTTTGCACTTTTACTTTACTTTACTTTTCTTCGGCACTTTTTGTACTTTAACTTTCTAGTACATTCTAGTTTTCATTTCCATTTTCCGTTTACGTATTTACGTTTAAACTTAGTAACTTTGTTTTAAGAACAACTTGAATATTTCAAGCTCTGTTTGTTTCTCGTCAGATGTTTTCCCTGACGTACGATTTTTATAGTGACTTAAATATTTTTCTAGCTTTATTAATTTTTATACTCTACCAACCGAAGTACTAACTCATCGTTCATAAGTTAGCCAGCGTAGACAGCTGGGATATCAGAGAAAGACCCAATCTCTTCGACGGATCAAGAAACCAAGAAGCTGTTGCCATAGCAACGATATCAAGAAGAAGTGACGAGCCGGATTCTTCCTTCAAACACAAAGACATTGCCAAGTGTTGTCTACTGCCTTTGACTGAACACCTACAACGCTCTCAAGCGAACTGGGTGCTGGAGTTGCAAACCAAGTCCTATCTACCGGTCCAAAAGAGGCCGCATCAGCTGTGCCGTTACCGTCACCAACTCGTCACACCGACGCTCCACCATCATCGACGCCGAGAAGACTCTACGGAAAAGTAGGCTGAATCGTTCCTACCGTTTAAGACAAAGAGTTGGTGTCACTACTTTGAAACTCCCTACTAATATCTTTTAGAGAAGATTGATTAGATTAGGTATCATTCCTTTTAGATTAAACCTTAAAACATCTCTATCTCTCACCATCGCTCCAGAAATTAATAATTCCATACCTTACGTTTTATTTGATTATCCATGCATATTTTCCATTAGTCCCTCATTTATTCATAGATGTCACCTTATTAAATAAATATTTACTCACACTTAAGAAGTTGTTTGTGGTGTTGTTTATGGCAGAGAATGACTGGTAAAATTTGTAGTAAAGGATTCACACTTCAGATATGCAAATTATTTAACCGAGACTGATAAACTGATTTAAACCGTGTTCTTCCTACGATAACAGGAGGTGGTGCCCTAACGAGACAATTTAGTAGTGTAGACTTCCCTACACTAACGAGCATGTCTTTGGATGGTGGGAGGAAGCCGCAGTACCCGGAGAGAACCCACGCAGACACAGGGAGAACATGCAAACTCCACACAGAAAGGCCAGCCGGCCCATGGATTCGAACCGGTGACCTTCTTGCTGTGAGGCATTAGTGCTAACCACCTCCCCACTGTGCCGCCCTTGACTGAGACATTTAATCATAATTTCCCCATTATCTTATTATAATGATGTTTAGTTAAAATATAGGCTGATGCCCATGGCCAAAAGACAGAGCCACCAAACTCTTCTATTCACTACTGAGGGCCCCACTTTTGGCTAGCCCCCTCATTGTCTAAAGCGACATGACAGCTTCCTCTAGTGGAAGTTAAGTTCATTGTTCTAGAAAGTTCTCGATGTTCATCTGTACTATACTGCTCTGTTTATCACTATTGGTCCGGGGTGATACAAGAATGTTTCAAATGTAAGACTGATGCATTACCAACACGATAATATATTGTCTCTGAAAGTAAATAGGCTGAATAATCCAGTCAAAACAAGCACAATGATAGCTTAATAAAGAGCTTAAAATAGCTAAAAAAGAACTTCTTCCGAGTATCTCTGGCCTGGAGTTGTGTGTTTCCTGTGGAGCTCTATACTACATCTGTTGTTGTGGTCTCATCAGCCTGCCCTGTCTCCATGGAATCCTGCTGTTATCCACTCCTACCTGAATGAACAATTCTCCAACCTGCCTATGATTCCCCTTACATTTTCAAACTGTCATGTAACATCATCAGTTTGTATCATAACATTCCACTTGTTAGCTTTAGTCAGATATGTGTATTTATGACAGATGTTTATCTTGCTGTTCTCTTTCTCTGTCTGTACCCGGCTGGCCTTAGGCAGATGGGTCCCTCCATATGAGCTGGGTTCTGCTCAAGGTTTCTTGAGTTTTTCCTTGCCACTGTTGCCTTCAGGCTTGCTCTGGGGGTTTCAGGCCGGGTCAAGTGTCTTGAGACGATTTGTATTGTTATTGACGCTATATAAATAAAACTGAATTGAATTGAATTGAATTAAATGTGGCATTTTGGCAGGAGACACACCTTTCAGGTGCTAAACATTAAAAACTTAAAAAGATGGGTTTCAGAAATATCTTTTTTTCATCCTATGAACTAATTACATCACACACATATTATTTGTGCAGGAGATTTTAATATACTTCTGAACCCTTCTTTAGATACAACCAATAGATTAAGGACACAGTCTACTCAAGGATTGACTATTTTTATGTAACAAAGATCTACAGAGGCTGAAATACTGCAGAATAGTGGAAAAAAATAGTTTCATGAAACAAAGACATTATGAGGCTGGCCCTAGGACTGTAAAATTGTTGGCTTAGAGGCTCAGAAAACAACAGGCAGAAAACACCATACACAAGTTTAAACCACTACAAATACAATTATGCCTCAAAGGGTGGAAACTTTCCTGATCAGGACAAGCCTTTCTTGTTGCACATCTGCATGATCCTCCTCCATACTTGTCGTCCCAACCTCAAGGTGAAAGCAGTGCAAACGAAGGAGTGCAAGTGATTGTCGTAAAAAACGGGTGCCACCCTTACTAGTGGACCTGTGACGACTGGCTGATCACGGCAGCTGTCGCTATCTGTATCATGGTCCTGGTCGTGTCAGGGTTTCTTCTTTACTTATTTTACATTAATCAGAATAAAAACTATTACAAATGATCACCATATCATGGAGCAAAAGAGCCCAACACTGCCCTACAAACCCCCCAAAACACAGTTATGGGATGTTAGGTGTTATGCCTGTTGTTGTAATTGTTATGGTTGTTGTTTTTTTTTACTTTACGCTGAGTAGGTGTGTGCAAGGTCTCTGAGGTGATTGGTGGAAAGGTCCTGTAGCCTCCACCCCGGTATCTCTTAACCAGAGTGTTTCTGCTCCATTTTTTGACATTAGTAAGCACATTGTGCTAGTCCCTTCATTTCATGAGTCCAAGATGAACTCTTATTTCGGCACATTTGAGAGGATAGCTTTGGCATTGAATGGGATACCTGAGCGCCGAAACCGGTCGCCAAAGCTTGAAAGTAAAAACACATTGCCAGCTGCGAGTGGGAGCCGCAAGTGTTTTTATTGCCATGAGCCAGGCTATCTGATTGACATTTGTCCGATCCTTAGGAAAAAGGGGCAATATAAAACTGCTCAAAGTCCTGCAGCTGTTGGTTTTATTAACACCACGTCCCTGCCTGTATGGCTGCCAGGTCTTGAACACAAAGGAAAAATGGCTGCTGAGGAGGGACACTCAGACCATGTGCTGGCCAGTAGATGTGTGGAATGTGATAAGAGTTTTATGAGGTGCCAGGTTAGAGAAAGAGTGGTTAGTTAGCATGCAAGAGACCCTGAGTCTATGTGTTGCATCATCTAAACTAACATCAAACCACTATACTATAAACAACTCAATAAAAACAAATATCACATCAAATCAAAGTTCTATGCTTAGCTTAGCTTAGACTATGCCCAGGTCATACTACCAGTTGGTGGAAAGTCCATTTCTGGAATGTTGCTCCTTTAGTTGGGAATTCCTGATGTAAGGCCAAACTGGGAAAAATTGTTGTCTTTGCTGTGTGTCCTGATGGCAGACGTTGGAGGGAAACCGGCCGCTCCTTGAGTCCTTTGAAGTTGCTTGTTAGCAGCTCTGTGCTAACTAGCCGTGTGGCTCCTGTTGTTTGGGGGTTTAGCCTGCAAACCTTCTGTTTGTTGGCTAAAAAGCTGGTGTAGATTCCTCAGCAGGAACTTGCGTCGCTGCTGTATGGAGAACCTGAAGTAGTTGCTCGTTGTTAGCAGATTACCTGGCACCCAGCTGCAGCCGAGCAGGGGTCTCCACATGGAGGTGTGGAGTTGAGGAAGGGTAAGAGAGCAAGAGAGAGAACAAAGGCCAAGACAGCGCATTTTATATGACCTTATGACCTCAGAGGTCACATGCCACTGTCAGCCAGTGAACTGCTGAGTCAGTTTTCACACCTGGAGGATTGTGGGACTTGGTGTTTCCAGGGCTTCCCTTCGTCTCCAAGACAAAGACAAAACATGTGGTTAACTTGGTTATGCATGGTGAGCTTCCATAGCTCACCACCAGGTTCATGTCCCAACAACGCAGAAATTGCTGAGAGTTTCAAACCTTTTGTGTCTCACGGGTTTGTTTCCTTTACGGGCGAGGAAGCAGATAAAGTTCTGGTAACCATTCTCCGTGATACTGCCGCCATTCATTCGTTCATGCTGGCTAGATTTGGTAGTGTGGGGAATTAAGCTGAGCAAACTTAACACCCCCCTACATATGGCTCATTTGCATTCACACCTTGTGTCGGGACATGTGAAAGTCACCGTGGTCCCGCAGTTTCCGATTAGTCGCATTTTGTTTATTTTAGGTAATGATTTGGGCGGAGGAAAGGTGTTTCCTTTGCCCATTGTTGGGGATCCCGTTTCTGCTATGCCTGCCTGCTGCCCTACCTCTGCCTCTGTCTCTTCTAACTTATGTGTGCCAAATGTGTTTCTTGTTTGCGCAATTACGCACGCATAGGCTTGTAAACTGGGAGAAGTTGTCAATTTGTCTGAGTCGTTCATGGCTACATTAGCTGAGGGTGAACTTAACACTCCAGTGTCCCCAACCACTGAGAGTCAGAATGTGTCTGAATGTGTTCAGTCTGAAATTACTAACAATTTGGATGCATACAAAAAGCATTTGAAAGGTATTATAAATCTTTATACTCTCAATCTGAACAGGTTAATAATCATTTTTGAGCTCCTTAGACCATTCCACACTAGGCAAAGAAGCTAATGATAAACTCATCTCATCAATAACAAAGGAGGAAATAGGCAAAGCTATCTCAAGTTTGAACGCTAACAAATCACCTGGCATGGATGGCTTTCCTCCAGAATGGTATAAATCAATGAAAGATCACCTGCTCCCTTATTTGGAGTCCAGTTTTAATTATATTCTAAAAAGAGGCTCTCTCCCTCCCTCTTAGAAAGAGGCCTTCATATCTGTGATCCCAAAAGAATGCAAGGATAGATAGGACAGTAAATGGTACAGGCCTATTAGTGTTTTAAACTCAGATTATAAATTGTATGCCACCATTTAAAAAAAAAAACGGAGCCTGTGATGTAAAGAATAGACAAACACGAGACAATATAAGAGCTTTACATACTGTGGTGACATTAGGAGAGACCTGGTGGGTGACGTCAGGAACAGGACTCTCTGATTACTGATGTGGTGCAGCTGTGAGGGATGGGGTGGGGAAATACAGGCTGATAAGTGTGGCAGAGGTGGCGTGGGAAAGGGGAGAGCAACACGTTTGGCGACACGGTACTCTTCTGGCAGGGGAGGGTGTCGTTCGCAGTTATCTAGAGCTGCCGGCGACGAAGACAGGTAGCCAGGGGGAGTCGTGACCTGCGTGTTAGGAGGGGAGGCTGGTTGCCTCCTGTAGCTAAATTAGGGTCCTTTTTAGAGAGTGCCGTGTGGCTATCGCTCCCTGCGCGGCCTCCACAGCGCGCCTTCCTGGTCTCCAGCCAGTTCTTGTCTCGCCGCTCAGCAAAGCCGTTGCCCCGGGGAGTTGGACGGCGGCATAAGCTCAGACCCTGGGTGAGGGTCTCGCCGAGCGGGCGAGTTAAGTACAGTCACTCATTTAACTTTGTATGTCTTTGTTATTTTGTGTGTACGTGTGTTTAGGTCGGCCTATTTTTATATTTTATCTGAAGTGGTGGGGTTGTCGGGGCAGGAGTGACGGGCTTGTGGGTGGGCGGTCTAGGGGAGCCATACTGCAGGTTAGCCGTGTGTGGGGTGTTGCATATTGTGTGCTATGCTAAAGTGTGCCTTAAAAGCTAGTGATACTAGCCTGATGTGCAGTGGGTTCTCGTTTCGTGTGCCGTGTTAAGCGTGCCTTAGAAGCTAGGAAGCTAGCTGATATGCAGTGGATTATCACTTGTTGGTGTTAGAGGCGAGCCTGTATTTGTGACCCCACAGAACAAGCCTGCGCCCTCGACCGACGCCTTCCTGGCAGATCGGCGCCCCCCACTTGTTTTATGAATTCTTGTTGACCATTAATAAAGATTGTTCCCTATACACCATCCTTGTCTGCGTGTTTGTTCAGAGGTTCTGGCACCCCATTTATAGCTAAAAGGGAGAATCCGCATTTATTACAATACCATTGAACAGATTAACAAAGACCAATCTAGTGTCATTATTCTTAGTTTAGATGCTGAATTTTATTCAGTCGGGTGGGAATTTTTGTATTTAGTAATGAAGAGAATTTTATACATTGTATCCAAGCACTTTACTCCTCTCCTACTGTGAGAATAAAAGTTAATGGCAGTCGGGCGACATGGACTCGCCTCCCTGTAGGCCCACCACCCGCAGGAGGTTTATGAAGGGTCCGGTGCTTTGTGGATTGGGCAGCAGACCAAGGCGGGGGCCTTGGCGGTCTGATCCTCGGTTACGGAAGCTGGCTTTTGGGACATGGAATGTCACCTCTCTGGCGGGGAAGGAGCCGGAGCTTGTGGAAGAGGTGGAGCGCTATCGACTAGATATAGTCGGCCTCACCTCGACACATAGCGTCGGGCCTGGAACCCAAGTCCTTGAGAGGGGTTGGACTCTCTTCTTTGCTGGAGTTGCTCCAGGTGAGAGGCGGAAGGCCGGGGTGGGCATTTTGCTTGCCCCTGGACTATCTACCTGTACGTTGGGGTTCTCCCGGATGGACGAAAGGGTTGCTTCCCTACGCCTTCGGGTTGGGGAACGGGTCCTGACTGTTGTATGCGCCGAACAGCATTTCAGAGTACCCACCCTTTTTGGAGGCCCTGGGACGGATGCTGGATGGCGCCCCGACTGGGGACTCCATGTTCTGTTGGGAGACTTCAACGCTCATGTGGGCAATGACAGCATGACCTGGAGGGGTGTGATTGGGAGGAACGACCTGCCTGATCTGAACCCGAGCGGTGTTCAGTTATAGTCGTATCATCTGACCTGCGACCGTATGTTAGGGACACTCGGGTAAAGAGAGGAGCAGAGCTGTCAACTGATCACCACCTGGTGGTGAGTTGGATCAGATGGCAGGGGAAGACACCACGTAGACCTGGTAGGCCCAAACAAGTAGTGAGGGTCTGCTGGGAACGCCTGGTGGAAGAACCTGTCAAGATGGTCCTCAACTCCCACCTCCGGCAGAGCTTCAGAGGATGTGTTCCAACTATAGGGGATCACACTCCTCAGCCTCCCCGGCCAAGTCTATACCAGGGTGCTGGAAAAGAGGGTCCGGTCGATTGTTGAACCTCAGATCAAGGAGGAACAATGCGGTTTTCGTCCTGGACGTGGAACCATGGACCAGCTCTATACCCTCACTAGGGTGCTGGAGGGGAGATGGGAGTTTGCCCAACCAGTCCACATGTGTTTTGTGGATCTGGAGAAGGCTTACGACTGTGTCCCCAGGAGCATCCTGTGGGGGGTGCTCCGGGAGTATGGGGTGGATGGCTCCTTACTATGGGCCATTCAGTCTCTGTACCAAAGGTGTGCGAGTTTGGTCCATGTAGCCGGTAGTAAGTCGGACCGCCAGGGCTGCCCTTTGTCACCGGTTCTGTTCATAGTTTTTATGAACAGAATTTCTAGGCGCAGCCGGGTGGGGGAGGGTATCGAGTTCGGTGGGCGGATGATGTGGTCCTTTTAGCTTCATCAAACAGCGACCTTCAGCTCTTGCTGGGGCAGTTCGCAGCCGAGTGTGAAGCGGCTGGGATGAGGATCAGCACCTCCAAGTGTAGGAGGGTAGGAGGGAACGGGAGATCGACAGGCAGATCGGGGCGGCATCTGCAGTGATGCGGATGCTTAACCGGTCTGTCGTGGTGAAGAGAGAGCTAAGCCGAGTCGGGCATGTCCCACAGGAAGGAGACCTCAGGGACGACCTAGGACACGATGGAGGGATTGTATCTCTTGTCTGCCCTGGGAACGCCTGGGGGTTCCTTGGGAGGAGCTGGCTGAAGTGGCTGGGGAGAGGGCTGTCTGGGCTTCCCTCCCGAAGCTGCTGCCCTCGCGACCCGGACCCGGATAAGTGGGAGAAGACAAGACGGCAGTCTATCTGATTACATAACTCTACCACGTGGCTGCAGGCAGGGCTGTCCTCTTAGCCCCTACCTATTTAATTTATTCATCAAGCCCAAGCAGTTCGTCGGGAGACAGGATTGGAATGTGTTTCTATGGGAAGAGAGGAATATAAAATAAGTCTGTACTCCTAAGTAACGCGTTACTCACAGTTAGAGTACTCTAATTACTTTTTTTGTGTAACTTGTAACATTAAGTAATCATTAACTTTGTTATTTTTTAAAAACAAACAATCCGTTACTTTAAGAATTTCTCTGGATAAGGAAAGAAAAATTCCGTCTACAGCCTGCGTTTGGTACTCGACATTAGCCTCCTTGTGTGAGCTTCTTAAACGGACTTTGGGATTCACAGAGTTTCTCTCCTTGAGAAGCAACCCACATATTTTGTCACAGTCTGTTTCCACTACAAGACACTTGCTTTTATCTTTCCCGTCGTCATATTCAAAAAAAGTCCCATACAGGACTTTACTGCTTTCTCCCAGATTTTGCTGCAACTGCCATGGTGCTGCCAGGTTACATCAAGGACCGTGAGGTGCCGTAAGGTGCTGCTGCTGATGCCAGCTGGCGTAAAACTGACAGAGCGGAATAAATAGATCATAATCTAACCAATTTAGGCTCATAATTAAATTGCCAGAGACAAAAATTAAGAGAATTATATCTATAATTTCAGTTTGTTTTAGTTCGTTTTCTAAACACGCAATACAGTTTCAGTTATAGTTTTTTCTTTTAATTTTCGTTATTTATTTCAGTTAACTATTTTTAGTTTTCGTTATTTCGTTGGTTTTCGTTAACTATGATAACCTTGATGTCAACGGATCCTGAGATTTAATAAAGTGGGATTTATTCCCTTGGTTGGGATCATACTGATGAGAGTTATCCAGGAATACAGTGAACCTGCTTCATTAATTTCATTTCTCCAAGTCTATTCCCACGAGGTAAGTCATGACGGATGATTACAGCATTAGCTCTGTAGTCACTGTCAACTTCATCCTGCCTTCAGACCTTAGGGAGGACTGTGGCTTCAATAATATAAGAATACTGTTTAGCCAGAACTTCACTGTGTTTAACCAAGAACACAATGGCAAAAACAATCCACACCAGGTGAAATCTTACTGTCGATGCCAGAGTACTGGAGATCTCTGTAAGTACTGGGACACCGGTAATATAAAAAACAGTGAATGTCTACAGCTATTTTGCTGCCATTACTTTTTACATTTCTGTTATTAATTCCAGTACAACTGTTATACAGGCCGCAGTCTGTGAGGATACACGATGTCTCCTCCTCCTCCATCACCCTCAGCACCGGCTCCCCCCAGGGCTGTGTGCTGAGCCCCCTCCTGTTCACCCTGCTCACATACGACTGCTCAGCGATACACCCGAGCTGTCTTATTGTGAAGTTTGCGGACGACACAGCTGTGGTTGGATGCATCGTGAATAACGACGAGTCTGACTACAGAAAGGAGGTAGAACACCTGGAGGGTTGGTGCAGAGAAAATAACCTCTGCATCAACGTGAAGAAGACCAAGGAGATGATCGTGGACTTCAGGAGAAGCAGACACTCGGGGGCGACTGTGGCTCAGTAGGTAGAGCGGGTTGTTCACGAACCAGAGGGTTAGCGGTTTGATCCCCGGAATGTGCCACATGTCGAAGTGTCCTTGAGCAAGACACTGAACCCCCAGTTGCTCCCAGTGCGTGGCACTGGTGTGTGAATGTGTGCGTGCTTGTGTGAGTGAATGGGTAGATGTGTCTCTGACTGTAAAAGCGCTTTGA
The DNA here is from genome assembly GCA_005024645.1 of Planiliza haematocheilus. Taxonomy (NCBI): domain Eukaryota; kingdom Metazoa; phylum Chordata; class Actinopteri; order Mugiliformes; family Mugilidae; genus Planiliza; species Planiliza haematocheilus. The sequence continues at coordinate 304,182 of SRSE01000487.1, forward strand.
GTACCAATAGGTAGAAAAGCGCTATATAAAAGCAAGGCCATTTACCATTTACCATTTACACCTCTCCCCTCCCCTGCACATCGGAGGGACAGCGGTGGAAGTGGTCTCGTGCTACAAGTACCTGGGCGTCCACATCTCTGACGACCTCACCTGGAGCACACTTCCTGCCTGATTAGGAAAGCACACCAGCGCCTCTATTTTCTCCGGAGGCTGAGACGCGCCGGACTGGGGAGCTCAGTCCTGACATCCTTCTACAGATGTGTGGTGGAGAGCGTCCTGTGCTCCTGCATCACTGTGTGGCACGGCAGCTGCTCTCCAGCAAAAAGAAGGCTCTGCAGAGGGTGGTGAAAGCTGCACAGAGGACTGTGGGACACAGTCTATCCACCACCACGGACATCTACACCTCCAGATGCAGGAAAAGGGCCACCTGCATCAGGAAAGATCCCACCCACCCTGCACAAACACTGTTTGTCCCTCTCCCCTAAGGCAGGAGGGTACGGAGCATTAAAAGCAGGACCACCAGACTGAGGAACAGCTTCTTCCCGGAGGCTGTGAGACTGTCAAACACTGGAGGATCTTTGTAGCCCCCCCCCCTCCCCCCCCCCCCAATTGCACAGGACCATCACAGTCAATTTCGTAGTTTTATTTATACACAGTACAGTTAGCTAATTTTATTCTCTATATTTATACCTTTCTATATTTATACGTGTCTTTTTTTACTTATGGATTGAACGGGACCAGAGAAACCATTTTCGTTCTTTCCCATGTACCAACATGTGTAGAAATGACAATAAAGTATCCTTGAATCCTTGAATCCTTGAATAGTTGAGCCAAAAACATGATAAACCTTATCTGAGGTGCCATTTTATCCATTTGTCTCAATTATCTTATATTTATATTGATATTGCTCTCTTTTCTATAATTATTTAGAAAGTGTATTATAGTACAGTATATAGTATAATAAGTATAGTAATTATGCTGGAGTGGTGGAATCACAGAGAGGAGCAAGAATAGACAAACTGATCTGGACAAATCACTCAGATCACTCAGTGGAGTAAATGGGTGAGAGGAGGATGTTGGCCAAATTGTCAAACATCCTGAACAACATTACTCACCCCTTGTATGAGACTGTTGGGACCTTAGGTAGCTCATTCTCTAACACGAGCATTTCTTATCACCTGTCCAGGGAGTACCCTGCCTCTTGTCCGATGACAGCTGGGATAGGCGCTGCTCCAGGATAAGCAGTTACAGTGGATGAATAAATGTACTTACCATTTCCTTTTGTTAAGTACTTCTGGTCTTTTCTCAAGTGCAATCCATGCATGTATATATTTTTCTTCTTTTTCATCATACTCATTGTGCAATATTTCTTTTCTTAACCCTCTGGAGCATAGCGGTCACTGAGGTGGACAGCTACTTCTATGGTTTCTACGGTGGAACTGTATATCAGCCTTTAGAGTGCCCTCTGCTGCTCTGTTCCATTGAGGCCTATTCAGTGGTCAGTCAGCGTAACTACAAATAAATTTCTTCTGAATCCAAGATGGCCGCATAGGAGCCACCCCTGCCGAAATGTGCCAACCACTGCTGGTATATCATGTCACAGCTTCTGTTCTAGAAGAAACCCAAAGGTAAAAAAAAAACGCATCTCGCCTTTTTCGAATGAATGTTATCCATTTGGAATATGACATTTTTACTTCCAATATGTAGAAAAGTACGTTTAACCATATGTCCAATGAAGTGGACATCATGCACCGCCCAGTATATTTTAACACAAGTCATCTAATTGCTTCACTGTTTCTTGTAACTGTTTTGGTTAAAGGTCAGTGTATAATTTTTGTATTTATAAGCTGTTCATTTAAAATAAACATTTTTGTGCAGATAAGCTGTAGTTTGTGTTACTATAATAATTATTTTACCATATGTTGTAGACTTCAAACGCAACAATGAAAAATGCAACCTACAGAATAGTTCAGGAAACTCTGTCCAGCTTCTGTGATGATGAGTATAGTGACAACAGTGATGATGAGTAGCAGAGACAGACTAGCTTTGCGATTTTCCCGGAATCGTTTAAATGTTTAATTTTTTATTCCTAGTTTCGATTCCCAGTCCGCCGACCGGAAGAAGATACCGCTGAACACCAACGAAGAAGCGTCCACCAGAAGTGTTGGCTTAACCGAACGTCTATTTGAACATGGATAACGTGCGTCGGAGGTCCAAAGTGTGGCTTCACTTTTCTAAACAAAATGTCTCGGCAAAATGCAACATCTGCAATAAGATTGTTTCGTGCATAGGAGGGTGCACGGAGTTCATGGAGTACAAATAAATGTGTGCCCCGTCTTTGGTGCGCTGCACCGGCCGTCCTCCGCTGCCTCTTCCTCCGGCTCTAGCTCCGACCCCCATTCTGTCACCGCAGTGACTACACTGCAGTCCGAAACAATACAATAATATGTCTTGCGCCAACATTAACATCTTGCGGCAGCTAACAAATAAGCCCACATATTATTTTTTTTCGTAGACAATTTACGACCTGAGATTGCGAACGTTAGCCAGGCTGATGACTCCTTTATTTTCAAAAATAAAGCTTGCAAGGGAAATATTTTCATAAATTATAATATTTCAGTTCATAGATCTGATATTTATATTGTAGTTGAAAACAGCCCTGTGAGAAATTCATAGTAGGCTCATAAAAAGGAAAAAGTTCATCGAATAAAAATTGATGGAGAAGGTCAGACTATTTCCTTCAGAAAGACCGCTGGCTAGCTATCTCATTTAAAATATCCTAAACTTTTTTTGACCCTGCCTTTTAAAAGAATCGGAATTGAGAATCGTTAGGAATCGGAATCGAAACAACCCTAACCATGGGGTACATTCGGTATCCTAGAGCACGAATGTACTGGTCTAGTGAGGATGGCCTTCCTCTTGGAATAATTGGAAGGCCCCTCCGTTTTCGTTTGTGCCCTGTTTTCTCTCCTGTATCCCCTTTTCATTAGTTTCTTTGACAGTCTATTTGCCACATCAGTATAATACCTCTGAATCAAATCTTAATAAATCAAGTAGCAGTGACACTGTGGGCCTTTCGTAAATTATTAATTCTGCTGGTGTTTCTCTAATAGGTTTTCCAGGTAAAACTGCATTTTGTGTAAGCAGTAAAGTAGCCATTTATTAGGCCTGGCTTTTGACATTTCATCATTACTGTGTGTGGGAATATATGCATTGTATTTTTCTATTCTTGAATGTACAGTATATTTGCTATAGGTAGAACTGAGGTCTACATTAAACAATAAATAAAAATGAGAATACCAGCTTTTTCAGCTAGAAGCTCACTCCAATACCTCCCTTGTGGAGGACTCAGGTGTAAAATGCTCTCACTGACTCCATAATGTCCAGAAATGTCCCCACAGTTACTGCCTGTGTCCCTGTCTGGTGCTCTGAGTTCCCCATGCAGGGACAGAAAATCAGTCGCACTCTTACCATCCCTGTCTCAGGTCCTCCCAAATAATGGAAATGATTTCAGCTTTCTGTTGGATATTATGGCTAGAACTGATATAAATGGATGTGAATTTTAAGAGTGGTACACTTTATTGTCTTTATCTCACTATCTGGTTTAGTGGCAAATGTAGCATCATAGTGACTAGGACTGTGTGGCTATTATAGAATACATCAACTAAATAAGATTGCCAGTCATTTTTACTTGAACTGCAACTCTCCTTTTTCTCAGTTACTTCCATACTTTTTTGTCTTGCTGACCCAATAACTGAAAAAAAAAATAATAATAAAAAATCAAAGTCTGTTTATTCTGCGCTTCTAGAACTTTTTACAAGCCATTATTATGGAATTGTATTCAAACATTACAATGCATAGATTCTTCCTGCAAAGATAATTTGTATTAAAAACATTGTAATAACACATTGTTGCTATGGAACAGAAGGCACAGACACAAATTAATAATTAAAAATACTTGCTGTACTTGTTAATAAAAGGTGGCTGGAAATGCTGCCAAATTGATTCTTTTTTTTCTGTTTTTCACAAACAATGCACCCCAGTATGTACAAATGGACAACACTTCGACCTCAACCACTATCAACTACTGAATGCTGGTGTGCCCATGGCTGTGTACCTTCTTCTTTTCTCTCTTCACCTGTGACTGCAGGCCTGTAGATGGTTCAAATCAAATCAAATCAAATCAAATTTTATTTGTATAGCCCAAATTCACAAAACATGTTTTGCCTCAGAGGGCTTTACAATCTGTACAGGGAGTGACACCCTCTGTCCTTAGACCCTCGGTTCGATTGAGGAAAAACTTGCCCACAAAAAACCCTATTAACAGGGAAAAAATGTGGAAGAAACCTCAGGGAGAGCCACAGAGAAGGGATCCCTCTCCCAGGACGGACAGACGTGCAATGGATGTCACATGTACAAATCAACACAGACATATTGTACAATTACAATGAAAGATGAAATGACAATGAATTACAATGAATGATAGAATGATTACAGTAGCAGTGGAACCTGTGATAGAGAGACACAAATGCACAGCAGCAGTAAATCATGAACTAACTGAAGTGGAGATATGGTAACAATAATGACAGTAATGCTTTATATGGTGGATGTCAGCAGTAGACCACAGCAGCAGCCACGATCCATGAGAACCTGCTGGACGACAAAGCACAGAGAACTCCGGGGAAGAAGTTTAGTTAGTAGCTGGCAGTGACGGTAATGGTGATTGGGGAGAGAGAGAGAGAGAGAGAGAGAGAGAGAGAGAGAGAGCGAGAGAGAGAGAGAGAGAGAGAGAGAGAGAGAGAGAGGGTTATCAGTAAAGGGAGATGATTACATCTTCGACCAGTACTGTGCCTGGCTAGGCATAACCCAGAGGTCCCCCGGTAGTCTAATCCTATGGCAGCATAACTAAGGGATGACCTGAGTCCCCCCTAACTATAGGCGCTGTCAAAAAGGAAAGTCTTAAGTCTACTCTTGAAGGTGTTGACCGTGTCTGCCTCCCGAACCCAGAAAGGTAGTTTGTTCCACAGAAGAGGAGCTTGATAGCTGAAGGCTCTGGCTCCCAATCTACTTTTGGAAACTATAGGAACCACAAGGAACCCAGCATCCTGGTTCCAACACCTTAGTGAAGTTTGCAGATGACAACGCAGTGATAGGTCAGTGAAAATGATGAGACAACCTACAGGGAGCACTTGGAGCACTTTGTCATTTGTTGCACCGACAGTAACCTGCTCCTCAACACAAACAAGAGCTCAACTTCAGCCGTGTTCAGCAGCACAACTTCCTGAAGTTGCGCTCTGGAACTTGTTTAATTGTTGAAGCTACTTTATGAGTTGCAGCACTTTAAACAGTCTAATTATGCATATGTTATACATTTGTAATCATCTGGTTTTGTCTGACTTTAATACACGTCCATTAAATGGCTCACTGCTTATTTGGGTTTGTTCTAGCTGAATCATTAGTTAGCTATATGTCGTAAGGTGAGTTCTCCCCTGCACACTGGGCCTGCAGTGTCATCAGCAGGATTAAAAGCTTCACATTTTTAATAGAGTACAATTTGCAATGGCCTGAGCGAGTAATGAGTCTTGAAATAAATTAACAAGGTCTTACTGAGATCTGTCACCAGTGAACTAATGGTTACTGTGCCTAAAGAGTTCTTGCAGTGACGTGCCATTTCAGCCACTTTCCAAACCTGACGCCTTCGCTTCCTCAATTTCTCCCTGCCGACAGGCCTGCGCTGCCACCTTCTCACACTTAATTACCATTTCATTTTTCATTTGCCTCCAGAGTTGGCCCTCAAGGCCCCTAGTTCATAGCTTCCTCTCCAGATGATGGAGGGGACCAAAACAATCAGTGGGACCTCAACCCGAGTCATAAAATGAAGGCTAATGACTTTAGTCTGCATTACCTCTGGAAAAGAGAAATTATAATGAGTGATTTAGAGTGCCTTTTAAAGTTAATGCTACGGCCTCACTCCAAAGATATGACTTCTTGTTCCTACATTAAGAAATCAATTCTACCAAGTGTAGAATATATAGTGTTGCTCAGTTTCTACTTTACTTCATTAATTTCTCAGAATCCAGTGCAGCAAAACACTTATCCCCTGAATCCATCCTTTCAAACTTTATAACTGAATATGATGCCAAATTTCTTAAGTTAGATATTATGACTTAGACTCAATTTATTATTCAGAGAAAATATATATTTTATAATATAGTAATAGATACATCTCTTAGGTTTTGTAAGTTATGAGCGCAATTGTTAGCAAGGAGGTTGGACCCAAACACAGGACATGCACACAACAAAGCAAGGACTAGATGAAAGACTTTGTTAAATGTGCAACTGAGGTAGGAGAAAGCTGACTGTGTGAGGCACAGTAATCAAAATAATAATAATAAAAAAAGTAAAAGCAAGACAAAACTGTAAAACGGAAGCATGAGGAGCTGAACAGAAACACAAGGGAACATGAGCAGGTAAGGTAAGAGAAGAGATGGAAAAAACAACAAGCAGGTATCTCAACAGATGACTTGACAAGGGACAAGCCAATGTGTGTATTCAAGTTAGGGCTACACACACACACACACACACACACACACACACACGGTCTAATGCATTATTGAGACACTGGTGAAATCAGTGAGGGAGGAGTACACAGAAAGAAAAGCCAGCAACGCAAGACAGTTGAGTGGAATCATAGGGACAGGATTACATCGTTATATGTGTAACATCATACTCACAACATCTATTTCAAATTCCAGATTTTCAGAATAATGTCAAAATGAGTTTGCTCCGGCAAAACATGCATTGCACTCTGTATTCACATGTTCAAATGCCAAATTTGACAGTTTCAGCTCATATTTAACATTTAAGTGGCAGTAAAATTAAAATCAAACAGTGACCATACAAATCTTACACTTACACTGAATGCAAACTTTTAGCTCTGTTTAAAACAGTAATTGTTTCAGCAATTACAGCAAGTAATATTAATTCACAATTAAATTCTCATCAAAATCTTTGAAGACATGCGTAAGTGGATAAAACTACAGAAGCTAGCATTAGCTTATTGATGCATGTGTTAAGTGCTACTAATTAAGGCACAACAGCATATCCACAGATCTCTGAGCATCTGCAAGGAAATTATGTCGACTTCAATAACAATGTGATTTTTGACACGTTCTCATCCAAAGCGACTACATTTATCACAACATGGCGGCTTTATGTATCCAGCTTTTAAAAACTGCACTGGAAGACTTTCTGTAGATCCCAGCAGAGGACAGACAAGAGCGGCAAGATTTAATTCAAGTAGTTTATAATAAACAACTAAATAAATCAACTTAAAACTTACGACAATCTAGTTAAATTGTTTAGAACTTTATACAATACAAGAACTTTCTATGGTAACCCATTTTAATCAGCTGGGTAATTAATTGTTAATTTCCAATTAACATCAAATATAACTTAGAAGAAAGAGTAGGCGCCAAAATGTCTCATTAAAACACCATAATAATCACATATATGCAATTTGCAAGCATTAATGTAATATGCTTTAATGTAATATGAAAGCAAACTGTGATTATTTAATGAATTCAAATGATTGTTTGTAATTGCTCAGTAGCATTGTACGGGTGAATAAGTCCTATGAAGTGGTAAGGCCTGTGGGTGTCCAGTCTGGGGGCTGCTATGTTTTTTGGGATGTTTATTGTTGGTGGCCTAAAGTAGCTTTAATCCAGCCTCTAGTGCTCATTCTGACAGGTCCAATATACTGTATTTAAAGAACATTACACACAGTATATGCATATGAGCTGCAGTTCTCCCAGAAATGATGTTCCTATACTATTAAATTGTTTTCCAATAAATGTGCCAGCTTTTTATGTGAAGTGTATGACTGGTGTAGTGCACAACTCTCACACTGAAGGCTGGGGTTTACATCCAGCATACCACCCGGTAGAAAAGAAAATGCATAGTAATGTCAATAGATCATTGGAGTCACAAAAAGAGACTTGCTCCCTCTGGGAGAATCCAGTAAAAAAAGAAGCCAAAGAGTATTATCAGCCAGCCTAAGCATATTCTGTTGTGTGAGTTCATGGTGATGCATTCAGACTGCTGTTATTATATACCCCGGAGGAAAACAGATACCCGAAATTAATAATTTGTCATTTTAAAGAAGGTTTCTGATGACTGACTTCTTACACAGAAAGGGGTTATGTATATCAGTTCTGTGCTTTTTTATTTTATTGTTCTTAATTTGCCTCATCTTGCGGTACTTCACCTACCTCTATATTTGTCTGTGACCTGTGAATGGTAAATTGTAAATGGCCTTGCTTTTATATAGCTATTTTCTACCTATTGGTACTCAAAGCGACACACAGAGACACATCTACCCATTCACTCACACAAGCATGCACACATTCACACACCAGTGCCATGCACTGGGAGCAACTTCACTAAGGTGTTGGAACCATGTACAGGCCTGCAGTCACAGGTGAAGAGAGAAAAGAAGAAGGTACACAGCCATGGGCACACCAGAACATTCCGGGGATCGAACTGCTAACCCTCTGGTTCGTGGACAACCCGCTCTACCTACTGAGCCACAGTCGCCCCAACTACACATGTAACCTGTGTAGTTGTGCTTCTGTGATTCTGGATTAGGCAACATCGGCACTTTATTAACAGTTATTTTTGTTAAATGCACTTGGCCAAGCTGTGTATCAAGTCATGGCGTAGTAAATACACATAAATTCAAATGAATTGCATAAGAAGATACGTGATTCCTTCTTTACATTATTATTATTTTTTTTAGGATATATAAAGCTTGAACTCTTTTGGTTTTTATCAAGGCTTACTGAAAAACGCTAACACTAATGCTTCTTATGTATGTCAATTAAATCTAATGATCATGTCCATCTTAACCAATGCAAAACGGTCCCTGAACATCTTCCTATATTTCCATGCCAGTCTATGGGTAATAAAGTCCGGTGAGGGTGCTGCGTTATTTTCAGACTGTGCCTTTTGCATGGGGACTTTGTAGAGAAGAGTTGTTAAATCCTGCTGTGACACCAGGCTCAGTCTTCAACACTGGAGACACAAGGAGCAGGGTGTTTGATGAATTGGTCTGGGTACTGGAGTCTCCAAGGCCTTGTTTCAGGGCTACAGCAAGCTGTCAGTAAAGTACCCCTGGGGCTGCTGGAGTGTGGTAGTAATAAAAACAAACCACAGAGAGTCTGGATCCATGCTTCAAACCATCTGGCAACAGCTGTGCTGCTAACCCTTCTTCAGATTATGCCACAAACAGCTTTGCAAAAGAAACAATCGTAAATCTTTGATATCACTGAATATATTTCTCTTAAACAGAAACTCTGTGTATTTGTGTTACTGACATTCCACATTGATTAAAAATGGCCTAAAATTGAGATTTACAGAGATCTAATCTTTGAGTGTATTTGTTATCAACCACAGGGGAATAAATAGAATCATAAACAATCCATTCTCACTGATGAGCCAGAGTTAGCTGTACAACACAAAGCATATAAAGAAATTAATGAACACCAAACATGAGAGATGTCTCTTTTTGCTCTACCCATGCTTACCATCCAATGACACAATCAATTTGCCCTTCTGCCCTCCCTCATGTTCCCTCAGCCACATATCAATCACAGAAGTGAGGCCACTCATCGTGTCTTAACATCCAGTTTGCAATTTAGACAAGAGTGCTTTAAAGATCTCTTTCCTTCTCTCCTCTCTCTCTCTCTGTCTTCTGTGTGTGTGTGGGGGTGTGCGCAAGAGTACCCTGTACAAGACAGCACTGTAAATGCCTCCATAATACACTATACAAACAATTAAGACTGTTTAGCTGTCCAAAAGATCTGTGCCCTTTAGATTGGATTTTAGTTTGGGTCTTTTCCATAATCCCTAGCTGCAAAAATGGAATAGTGTGAACAGCTCATGATTGATTAATTATGATAAACCTGAGAATAATGAGAAACTCTAACAAGGAAGTTTACGACTAGTAGCCCTGACTGCTAGTCCTGACTGCCAAGGAGTACTAATATTTAACCAGTCCAAACCATGCAGAATACTCAACTTAATGACAAACCACTGGCTCCCTGGCTGTGATCAATGAGCAGCTGCACCGAATGTCTCTTTGATTTGTTGAAATCAGGGTCATTGTTTCTAAAATAAACCCTGAGAGGAAAAGGATTCAATTAATCAGTTTGTCCGTCTGTTCAACTAGCACGGAAATTATGAATGCTTACCGCATATGAAGTCAATTAGAAACTCCATCCATCAAGCTGCCACAGTGTTCTCTGTACTGGAACACTGGCAGTTCTAAAGGTGAAACATTGCACCAGTAAAAGTAAAAAACACAGCATATTTTCAGTCCGGGTTCATGAGGCTTGTTCATCTGTTATTTCCAGGGCTCAAAATAACCTTTGATCAAGGACTGAATACAAAGTAATATGGCTGCCCCACCAATGAGCTACTTCCTGTTGTGAAACCTCAGTTTTACTATCACAATCTTTCAGTCTTAATTTATTGCAGTCTTTCTTTACATGGGCCTTCTTTGTACTGGTCTTTTGTTACTTTTTTTCAACGCTAATTTTTGCTATGTTTGTGAATAAAAACTGGCAACACTAAAATTGAAACTAGTAAATTCGAAGTTCTAATTCTATTCTTTTACTTTGTACTTGTAAGACTCAATGCAAAATCATATTTGAAAACCTTTGTGATACAGAAGGCGTGATATCAGTAAACACATTTCATGTCTGGGCTGTGGTTCAATGAAGCCGTTGTAACTTTGAAAAACTAAATGTTCTCAGAAGTGCTGAGAAGACAGGAATAAAGCAGCGAAAAACAGCTTCCTGTTGTTAAAGGATTTTGTGAGGCAGAGAATCCAAACTAAAAATTTGTGGCTGGACAAGTACAATACACAAGGTGTTAGACATACATATTCTGACTGCAGCTGGCAGGAAAACCATCACAAGAAGATGGCTCAAAGAACCATAATAGATGAGTGATATAATCTATGCCTTTTTGCAGATAATAATAATAATAATACATTTTATTTATAAGCGCCTTTCAAGACTCCCAAGGACACTTTACAAAAACATACAGACACAAAACAAGACAAAAGAAACAACAGAAAAAACAGATGTAGCTTTGCAGTCACGGTGGAAAGGCTTTCTGGAACAGGTGGGTTTTGAGTCTGGATTTAAAGAGAGGAAGAGAGTCAATGTTACGGATGTCCGGTGGGAGTGAGTTCCAGAGTTGGGGAGCAGAGCAGCTGAAGGCTCTGCTCCCCATGGTACTGAGGCGGGCTGAGGGCACGGAGAGGTGGATAGAGGAGGAGGATCTGAGGGAGCGGGAGGGGGTGACAGTATGGAGGAGATCCGAGAGGTAAGGGGGGGCGAGGTTATGGATGGCCTTGAAGGTGTGGAGAAGAATCTTGAAGTCGATGCGGAATTTGACGGGGAGCCAGTGGAGATGCTGCAGTACGGGGGTGATGTGGTGAAACAAGGGGGTTTTGGTGATGATGCGAGCTGCTGAGTTCTGGACCATTTGAAGCTTATGGAGGGATTTATGGGGGAGGCCGAAAAGGAGAGAATTACAGTAGTCAAGGCGGGAGGTGACAAGGATGGACGTGGAATGGGGGCTGAGAGAGGGGCGGAGACGGTTTATATTGCGTAGCTGGAAATATGCAGACCGGGTAACGTTATTGATGTGAGACTGAAATGAAAGTGAGCTGTCAAAGATGACACCCAGACTCTTAACCTGGGGGGAGGGGGAGATTAAGGAATTGTCGATAGTGAGAGAAAAACTGTCAGCTTTGGAGAGTGTTGATTTGGTTCCCATGAGGAGGAGTTCTGTTTTATCACTGTTTAGTTTTAGGAAGTTTGAGGTGAACCAGGATTTCAGATAAACAGGTGATGAGGGAGGAGGGAGGGAGGGTGGAAGTTGGTTGGATGGAGAGGATTACTTTCTATTAGAATGCAACAGCATACATAATGTCAATTTTTGTTTGTTTAATACAACTAAAATTACCGTTTTAAGTTGGCTGAAAATATAAAAAAAAAAAATTAAACTCTGACATTCTTTTTAATACTTTGCTGTATAAATATAATGAACTATTAACTTCATGGCCACCAACAGAGCCTTTGGGCCAACACATAACACATTTGTCCTTTTTAATACACAAAATGCACAAGTAACTGTTAGTAGGACCACAAAGTTATTTTTGTCAGCAAAGTGCAAAATACATGTGTTTGTTAAGTTAACTTATTTTTTCTAATAAAGTCCATGTAATTGTGTCTTTCTTTATGTGAACAAAATAATTATGCATTGGTTAAACACAAATCATTACAGTTTTGTACAACCGCTATGACCCGTTGTTCAATACTTTTAACGCTTTTTCAAAACTCTTCACACAGTTACCACAACATCAGCCTGTGTGGGCTATACAATTAACACAATTCTTATTCTTTTGACACAAAATACACACATTTTACACATTTAAAATTAGTTTTAACTCCTTTTACACACAAGCTCAATCAAGACCAAAACAGTGGATGTTAACTGGTCAATTTTCAATTGCTTTCACACGGTTTGTCAAAACAGAAAACCTCATGTTCAAAACTAATGGATTGAAGATTACATTGATCACAGCTGATTCCCGTCTCACCCATCTCAGGTGCTGGGCTTTTTTCAATCACATCACCTATATTTACTGTGTAGCTGTATGACAGACTGGTACCTGAGGGGGAAAGGGGACAGGGTGAGTTGGGGGGTAACTCGCTAACATATGTGATCACCTGGGACAATGTGGTATTCCATCATGCACATGCAGTCACAGCTTGGTTTGATGCCCATCCCAGGATGATGTCCCTTTTCCTTGCCCCTTACTCCAATAGAGGAGTTTTTTTCAGCCTGGAGGTGGAAAGTATTCGATCACCATCCACATGACCAAATGTCCCTCCTGGATGCAATGGCTGCTGCATGCCAGGACATCACAGCTGACAACTGTCAGGGCTGGATAAGGCATGCAAAAAGATACTTCCCAAGATGCCTGGCCAAAGAAGACGTCAGGTGTGATGTCGATGAAAATATGTGGCCCAATGCTGACGATCAAGCAGATTCGCTTTTTTTTCTTCCTCTTTTACAGTGATTTCTTCTGCTCCTTTTTCTTTTTGTGTGTTTGACAATACAGTAATGAATGACAGCTAAATGCTGTTTTTTTTCCTCTTTACTCTACTGTAAGTTATTTTCATTTGCAATACAGTAAAGTGTTTACCGCAAATCCTGTCATTTACTGTCTTCTTCTTTCATAAACATTCTGCAAAGCTGCTCGGACATGGGTCGTTCACTTTTTGTACAAAAAAAGGAACAAAATTCATGCCCAACAAATGAAAAATGAAGAACATCATCACAAACATTACTTTACATGTATGATCACTACAATAATCTTGTAAAATAAAAAGGAAAAAAGTACATTTGACACATGCAATTTGATTCAGTTTGTGTTATTCCATCAGTTGTCAGTGTTTTTTAGGACACTGTGCTGTGATTGACTAAATGTTTCTGTTGGAAGACGATGTGTGTCAGTGCTTTGGTAGATTTGGTGAACTGTGTTAGTGTATTTATTGTATTTTGGAAGTGTGTGTCTGTGTTTAGTTACACTGCGTGATTTTGAGCATGAAATTAACTGTTTGGGGAATTGTGTGTTTCAGGTGTGATGTGCGTTAACAGTTTTGAAAAAGTGTTTAAGGTTCTAACAAACGGGTCATAGCGGTTGTAAAAAACTGTAAATTTACGTGAATTATGGTTGCGATACTTCTTACATCCAGAAGGTGGCAGTAAGAAGATTAAAACGCTTCAGACAGCACTTGCGCACTAGCTTCCTTGTTTTTGGTGGCGAAACCATTGACTGTATATAGGGCGAAACCCATAGACATATATACATAGACGCCTCATTGAGGGCTGCGCCGCGCCGTACGTCAACGTCACCGCCATATTGGGGATGGCAAACTGCAGCTATCGCCCATTGACTGTATATATCACCGGGCGAAAGATACCTCATTCGTGTGCTGTTTGGAAAGGTTTCAGTCGGATAACTTTTCACGAGTAAGACAGAACAACTACTTTTGATTGTATTTGATCATTACAACATCATTTTGAGATCAGAATATGTATACTTTTGTTGATACTACAAGTCTCGCGCATAATACTATGAAGTCCCGCGTTAAAAACAGCCTTCAAACAACCAAGAATTCAATCGTATTTAACTAAATTGCCACTAACTACTCGCAGTGTTCAAGGTTGATTAGCTAACCTTTCTCATACTATGTAGGTTTCCCAAAGATGAAGGGCTGACAAAGCGGTGGGAAATTGCTCTGAGAAGGGAAGGGTTTTCTGCTAGCCCGTCATCCAGGCTCTCTCCTAACTTATATTTGTACTGTTGTACTTTTTACTCTATTTATGTTGTGTGTAATACTTGGATGTTGTGCTAGAATTTTGATGTACACTTGTTCAGTGATAATAAAAGGACTCTGATGTATTTTGTATTACACTCTGAGATCATTAGGCTACAATATTTTATCCTTTTATTTAGCATGTGGCTAACAGGAATAACCGGCTATAGAAAATAAATGAATAAAGCTGTATTTATATATGTGTTTTTTAATCTGTTTTCTTGCACTCTGGTGTATAAATATAAGTATGTATATATGTTCTTTAATCTGTTTCTGTCACGTTGTGGTGTTTTTTGGGTCTTGTCTTGTGATTTCCGGTTTTATTTTGAAAGTCTAACTCTCCTCTCGTTTCAGGTCACTTGCCCTTCCTCTTGTGTCACCGGTCTGATTGTCTTCCTGATTCCTGATTGTTTCCACCTGTTCCCCATTACCCTCGTGTGTATATATAGTCTGCGTTTTCCCCTGTCCTGTGCCCGTGTGTCATGTTCGTTGTCCTTGTTATCCCTTGCTCCATGCTCATGTGCTACTTCGAAACCGCTAAGTATAATCTTTTTGTGATTTGTGAATTGATCTGTTTTTTTCCTCTACGGAGCGATTTTTTTGTTACTCTTTGTTTTGAGCACAAAGACTCTTAAAGACTGTTTAATAAAACTTGGAATTTATTGGAAAAACCTCTGCATCTGAGTCCAGCCTCATTCCTACCGGCGTGTCAGTACACACGGGCCAGAAATGGACTCAGCAGAGGCAGGCGCCATGTCAGCGGCTCTCCGTGCTCAGGAGGACCGTATATCACGGCAGGAGGAGTTTCAGACGGCCATGGCTTCTCAGCTAGGCCTACTCGCGTCTAACGTCCAGTCCCTGCTTGATCATTTATCCAGAGATACCATGACACCTTCTGCAGTCATCCCTCCTACCACACCGGGACCACCGTCTCCTGTTACTAACCCTTCCCTGACAATGCCTGCGGTTGGCGGAAGTATCCGGCTAGCTGCCCCCGGAACGGTACTCAGGGGAGGTAGGTCTGTGCAAGCCATTTTTGATAGACTGTTCTATTCACTTCGAGCATTCACCGAACTCTTTTCCTTCAGACAGATCTAAAATAGCCTTCATCATTTCTCACCTGTCAGGACGAGCTCGTGCTTGGGCAACAGCCGAATGGTCCCGTAACTCACCTCTCTGTAATTCATTAACCGATTTCACAGGATCACTTCAGCAGATATTCGATCCAGTCTCGACTGATCGGGAGAAAGCACGGGAGCTGAACGGTATTAAACAAGGCCAGGAATCAGTGTGTGATTTTGCCATTCGCTTCCGCACCTTGGCTGCGGAGAGTGGATGGAATTCCACCTCTCTTTATGATGTTTTTCTCCAAGGGCTCGCAGCTCCTATCCAACGGGCGCTCATTCCTCTAAACCTGCCACCAGACCTTGATTCATTAATATCTCTTGCCATCCGCACGGACCACAGAATCCGTGAACTGGATTTCCATAGCCAGAAACATCTGACGAGCCCCACTACTGACCTTTTCAACCCCAAAACAGGCGAGGAAGAGCCCATGCAGGTGGGTCGAACCCAGCTCTCCCTGGAAGAGCGACGGCGGCGTCAACAAGAGGGGCGGTGTTTCTACTGCGGTGAGACCAGTCATCGTCTCGCAGCTTGTCCGGTCAAGAAAAGAACCATCGTGAGTCAATTTTCCGGCTCTACACCTACACCCCGACAACTCACCTCGGTTAAGGTAACACACCACACAGTCTCCCTGGAAATGGAGGCGCTCATTGACTCTGGGGCAGACGAAAGTCTGATGGACTGGGGGTTAGCTGATAAGTTGGGGCTGACTGGCAAAATTCTGACCAAACCCATTAAGGCCAGCGCCCTGGATGGCAGTAACTTATTCACAATCACTCATACCACTGATCCAGTCAAGTTACAGATCCACGACGAGGAAGTCAGTTTCTTTTTGTTCAACTCACCATTACATACACTCATTTTGGGTTTCCCTTGGTTAAAACAACATAATCCTCATATTGACTGGGTTTCAGGGAAGATTTTGAAATGGGGCAAAGACTGAACTCACGCCAGGCCAGGTGGGCGCTCTTTTTCAACCGATTTTCTTTTGTCATCTCTTACAGGCCGGGGTCACAGAATGCCAAGCCTGACGCTCTATCTCGTCTCTACGACCCCGAGCCGAGGGCCAAGGAATCTGAACCTATCCTTCCACTTACCTGTGTGGTTGGAGTGATTTCCTGGCCGATAGAAAAGAAGGTAAAGCAGGTAAACGGTGAGACTCAGCCACCTAGTGGGTGTCCCGAGAATCGTTTGTTCGTTCCCGTGGAATTACGCCCACAGGTGATCCACTGGGCTCATACCTCGCTGCTTTCCTGCCACCCGGGAATTCGGAGGACCATGTTCGCCATTTCCCGGAGATTCTGGTGGCCGTCCATGGAACCGGAGGTCCGGGAATACGTGGAGGCATGTTCGGTCTGCGCCAGGAACAAGACATCCACCGGAGCACGCATGGGACTGCTGCAACCTCTTCCTATTCCTTCCAGACCGTGGGCTGAGATCTCAATGGACTTCGTCACGGGGCTTCCGGTCTCACAAGGTAACACCACGGTTCTCACGGTCGTGGACCGATTTTCTAAGATGGTGAGATACATTGCTCTGCCTAAACTACCTTCTGCCAAGGAAACCGCTGAAATCATGATTAACCACGTCTTTAAGGTTCATGGTTTTCCCAAAGACATTGTTTCTGACCGGGGGCCCCAGTTCGTATCCCGGTTCTGGAAGGAGTTCTGCCGACTCATCGGAGCGAAGGCCAGCCTGACTTCGGGATATCATCCAGAGGCCAACGGCCAGACCGAACGCCTCAACCAGCAGTTGGAAACCGCCCTCCGGTGTCTAGTGTCCCAGAATCCTTCGACATGGAGCAAACACCTGGTCTGGGTGGAGTATGCTCACAACACCCTGCCTACGTCTGCCACAGGCTTTTCTCCGTTCAAGTGTGCTTTTGGTTACCAACCACCTGTTTTTTCAGACAATGAACCCGAAGTATCCGTCCCCTCAGCCTACGCCTTGATCCGCCGTTGCCGTCGTATCTGGGCAGCCGCCAGACAGGCACTCATCCGTCAAGGAGTTTACCAGCCGGGACAAAGGGTATGGCTGTCAGCGAAAGATTTACGCCTCAAGGTTCCGTCCAAGAAGCTGGCGCCGCGGTTCGTGGGCCCATTCCCCATCACAAAGATCATCGGTCCCTCAGCGGTTCGTCTTCGGTTGCCCCGATCCCTTCGAGTCCACCCGACATTTCATGTGAGCCAGGTAAAACCAGTGAAGGACAGTCCGTTGGTTCCAGCTGTCGCACCTCCACCACCGCCTGAACTGGTAGACGGGGGTCTGGTCTACAAGGTAAAACGTTTGTTGGCGGTACGTAACCGCGGCAGGGGGAGACAATATCTGGTGGATTGGGAGGGCTATGGTCCCGAGGAGAGGCAGTGGGTCCCGTCAAGATTCATAGTTTGTCCACAACTCAAAAGACTTTCACAGGGATCATCCTGATCAGCCTGGGCCGTCAGGTGCCGGCCCTTGAGGGGGGGGGTTCTGTCACGTTGTGGCGTTTTTTGGGTCTTGTCTTGTGATTTCCGGTTTTATTTTGAAAGTCTAACTCTCCTCTCGTTTCAGGTCACTTGCCCTTCCTCTTGTGTCACCGGTCTGATTGTCTTCCTGATTGTTTCCACCTGTTCCCCATTACCCTCGTGTGTATATATAGTCTGCGTTTTCCCCTGTCCTGTGCCCGTGTGTCATGTTCGTTGTCCTTGTTATCCCTTGCTCCATGCTCATGTGCTACTTCGAAACCGCTAAGTATAATCTTTTTGTGATTTGTGAATTGATCTGTTTTTTTCCTCTACGGAGCGATTTTTTTGTTACTCTTTGTTTTGAGCACAAAGACTCTTAAAGACTGTTTAATAAAACTTGGAATTTATTGGAAAAACCTCTGCATCTGAGTCCAGCCTCATTCCTACCGGCGTGTCAGTTTCCTTCTAAAAAAAAATAAGAGTATGGTTTAGACCAGGCAATCGCAGTATTTTATGCCATTATTATTTCATTTTATTATGATTTGCAGACTTTGTTCATTTTGTTAATTTTTTGTCCCAATGATTGTCAATATTAGTCGTTATAATATAAAAACGATTAATCAAAATCAGTACCATGTAAATGCTGGTGCTGTTAATACAGATGTCTCATTTCCATGTCCGGTGGTTATTACAGACACAGATTCAGTATTTTGTATCATTACAGTAACAGCTAAACACTCGTGAAAACATTATAAAATACATCGAGTGGTTTGATGCCGACCTGTACACTGAACATATCAAGAATAGTTCACGTTTATAATCATCAGAGACCATTACAGACGTTGTTTTATGTTCCTAACAGTTTTCTGAATATATACGTCCGTGTGTGAATGCGTAAATAAGAGGAATTAATTTATAGCACCTTGTAGCAGACACTTAAAGTTCTCTCCATTGACTCGTATTGGTTTGCGGGGCAGAGTTGCCATCCCCAAGATGGCGGCGACGTTGACGTATCGCAGCAGCGGGCCAACCCGCTCAATGAGGCGTCTATGTATATATGTCTATGGGTGGCGGCTGGTCGCTAGGAGGGCACTAGGGCGCCGCCCCTCTGTGAAATGTTGACTGTTTCATGTATCTACCAAGACCAACTGTAACGGTGCATACAGTGTTATAAATTCCACTTGTATATGGCAGCACATTTATGTTTGGGTTGGCTCATTAGCGCCCTCTCTAGCTATAAAGTCTTCTGGCAGTCACCTTACGTTGCCATTGTATGAGAGCCGGGCTCGAGGTACGTAGCAGATCACAGCACTGGGCACAAATAATATGTATTCATACCTGTATGGTTACTGGTGCAATATGTAATCAGTGTGCTTTGTGGAACTGTCAATATAAAGTGTTAAGAGTGTGCTGTTCGACTTGTTACAACAACCTAATGCACTTTTGAAGTAAGCTAGTGAGGAAGCTACAGTGCTAACATAGCTTGCTATATGTTCTACAGTGCTGTGTCCGAGACTCGTACCGAGCCTACCAGTTTATGACTGACCAATACATGCTGTCTTGCTGTATGCTGTTTGTGCAGGGAATAAAAGAGCTGAAAAATGCAATAAACAAGACTGCCGACCATCATTTCAACACAACGCAGAGTCGAGGGGTTTATTGAACCAGCCAGTTACTGAGTGTAACTGAGCATCGGTTACACAACCATGAATCAATCAAACCTAACAAATACGAAATAAATACACAAAAATACATCGCGTTTTTACTTGTGCAATGGTGTAGTGGTACCCACCACACTGCCAGTAACCATTAAATGTGTCTGACTTTAGGATAAGCTTGCGATTTGCCATTCGATATAAAGCCCTCCTCCAGGTCAGGGGCGCCGGTCATGCTGGAGTCTATGGCTGTGTCCGAAACCACTCCCTAACCACTATATAGTGCACTATATAGTGACCACGCCATTTTGTAGTGGTGTCCGAATGTTTAGTGTCCACCGGTGTCCACTATATAGTGCACTACATGTATCCCACAATTCACCGCGAAATGTAGTGACCATCCGATGGTCACTAACCGGAGCAAGGTATCCCATCATGCATTGCCAGAGGTTCTATTGGGGCGGAAAGTAAATTAAATACGGCAAACGGACGGGAGACTGTGTACAAATGTTAGTATTCTATAGTTTATTTTATTAAACATTTCGAAACAAAATACTCTAATTTAATAAAAATGCAGTAGTAAATGGACAAATATTATGTGAGACGACGTTAATGTGGTACGTTTTAATTAAGCGACAGCGATGACGTAATTACCGGCGCCAACAGAAGTGTCCGAAAGTGTCCGATTTTTGTGCCGTTGAGCTCACTATGTAGTGCACTACATTTATTTCCCTATGTAGGGAGTAGGGAGTAGGGAATGAGTGAGTGATTTCGGACACAGCCCTTGAGAGCTAGCAAACTTTTTTACTGTTTACAAGCAGAAACAGCTTTTCATTGGCGCATGAAAATTAGATTCTAGGGCGCAGTTCTCTGCGCCCAGATCAATGGCATTGTTTTGTCTTTTTTTTACTCTTAGCATGATTGGACAATTCATCAATCAATCACGTCAATCAGGAAGCATTCGCGCCACAGCTGTATTCTAAGAGCCAAGATGGCTGACGTCAATAGCGGAGACTCAGTGATGCTTAAGGAAAATTCTATTATTTCACTTAAAAAAACGTTTTTTCGTCATTTTTTCGTCGGTCGGCTGTGGAGAAGAAAAAGGGTGAAGGAGTTGGGACACGACTGTCCGGACTTAAACATTTCGCCGCAGGCTACTGATCATGGGAGGACATACACAATGGAGCTGCACCTCAACTGTGTATGCTAAACGGAATTGGCTAGCTGGATGTGCAGTGCACAGTCTCACTCTCAAACACACATACAAACAGAGAGAGAATATTAACTTGTGTATAATTCCTATTTTTATTGATGTATTAGCTCTTTTAAACTTGCTGGATTTTATATATGAAATGTTTACTTCCAATATGTAGAAAAATACGTTTAACCATGTGTCCACTGAAGTGGACGTCATGCATCACCAAGTATATTTTTAACACAACTCATGTACACTCACCGGCCACTTTATTAGGTACACCTGTCCAACTGCTCGTTAACACACAGTCTATGCCTGGTACGTGTCATTGGGCTAAAATCAAATTACAACTAAATACCTAAACATACGGTACACAGCTTTAGCCTACATCAAAACATGTTGGAATCGTTTGTGTACATTAACTTGTTCAGCGGAGCGAGGTGGAAAACCAGCGTCACGTAGCTTTTCCGCAAAAGATTTTAAGTATCTCGGTGTTTTCTGCGATCTAAACACGTCGTTATGTTTAGTTCTTTCATTACTTTAAGGGAAAATTCAGTCTCTTCGTCGCTTCAAAAGCGAGAAGTTCTCGTTGCCGCCATGCTGTTTGTATTTCTAGTGCGTTGCTTGGCGTCACTCGCGCATGCGCAGACAGTGGGCAGCCGTCAGAAATCGGGATAAACTGGATAAAATAAACCGCTGGACCAGGGTTTCCCTTGGGGTGTGGTCTAGCACCTGTAAAAAACTTAAACTCGAGAAACATGCAAAAATATTGAAATGGATGGCATATGACTCTGAGTTTATCCAATCAGTTTTAGATAAGCGATTCAGGCAATGGACACACAATGGTATAACAGCTTACTGCACTATAACGGACAATGACGGCCTACAACCCTTTACCCAAATCTCCAAATCGCACAGATTGGGAAGAGAGGATATGTTCAGGTATTTTCAGGTGAGAGACTACTTCAACAAGGAAATCAAACAAACAGACAATAGGGATTCCAATCTGATTAGTATATTTACTGATGCATATAAGGCTAAAGACAGTAAACATTTAATATCACAAATTTATAAAAGACTACAAAATTCTAAGAACTACTCGACTTTACAATGAGAGCAGGAGTCCGGCCTGGAGATATCTGAGGATGATTGGAGAACTATTTGGGCGGGTCGGGTTAAGACCACTAACTCCAGAGCCTGGCGTGAATTCTGTTGGAAGAATATAATAAGATTTTTTGTGACTCCTAAATTGAAATTCAAACAGCAGGGTTTTCAGGGACAAGATAAATGCTGGAGAGACTGTGGCCAGGCAATGGCAGACCACTTTCATGTATTCTGGGCCTGCCCCCTCATTCAGCCATATTGGCAGGAACTTGCAGGAGAAATCCAGACGATCTTTGGCCTAAACATTGATTTTTCCTTTCTAACACTGTATTTGGGTAAAACCCCAGTTGATCTTGTGGACCAAGACAATTATCTTTATAAAATACTTTTGGCAGCGAGCAAGAAGGCCATCACACGGAAATGGCTACAGACAAATCTGCCCTCAAAGAAAGACTGGATCACCATTGTAAATGAAATACAAAATATGGAAAAACTGACCTACTTTCTAAGATTACGGGCGGATCAGTATTCCAAATACTGGGAAAAGTGGACTTCTTATTTATTGATGTGTAACTCATTGCTTATGTGATCACACCAATGTACGCAAACAAATGGCCTGTGTCAACTCTGTCAACCTGACTGTTCTGCTTGTTTCCTGTCCTTTGTATGTTCTTTATTGTTGGAAAAGAACTGATAAGTCAATAAAAAGAAAGTAAAAAAAAAAAAAAAAGAAATCGGGATAAAGTGTATATGCTCCAGTTCTATCGGAGTACTCCAGGTAGCAAAGCTAGCTTTCTTAAAATCGGGATATGGGTATATCCCAATTTCTGAATTCGGGATATGGTGGACAAACACAAAGCCGGGATACTTCAATATCCCGATCAAAATCGGGATACTAAAGACCATGTAAACGTGGTCACTGATACATTCCCACACTGTCCTCTCTCACAAGCACGCACACACACACACATTTTAGAATGTGGCTACACTAAAAATAAACGAGGCCGCGTAAACGGCAATAAACGGTAGGAGCACGAACACTATCGACACCGCATGAACGGATACGGCGATCCAAAAGCCGAATCGGCCCTGGCGGAGCAGGGAGTGTCCGTCAAACGTCAGAGCAAACAAACGATTAATCCAACTGCCTTCTGTTGGGACAGAAAGGAAACAACAGCCGAGGCAAAGCAGCAGTGGTTCACATTTAGTCGGTACCCTAGAATAAAACAAATAAAACAATAAGCAACATGCAGTGTTGTGCCTGAACGCGTTCAATGAACTAAAGTTCATGAACTCTTCATATTTTGGTGAACTGAACCGTTCGTTTTCCGATTGAGGAACTTTATTGCGAACGCGTTCATTCTGACGTCTGTGAACGGCGTTCATACCTAGTATATACAGTCAATGGTTCATACACGTTCTATTTTCGTTCAAAACTATGCCAGATTTCCAGTGAACCCCCAAATAAAATACACCGTGAACTGTGCTTAACGGCGCTGCGGAAAACCATCCGATGTGGCAACAGATTTGCACCGCGACACCGCTCGTCGCCCTGTCGCACAAAGAAAACGTCATCACAACAAAGCATGGGCTATGGAGGAGGAAGGCAACAGTCCGGAGCTCTCAGACTGCACATGAACATTTAAAAGAGTTTTTATGCAAAGACTGCACTGATGCAGACGGTAGAAACGTGACTTTTGTCTTTAAACTACAAATACCAGTATCCTGAGGGCTGTCTGCTCGATGCTAACTTAAAATTCTCATTCAAAAGGTGTAGAATTGCTGTCTGTGGTGCTACAGTGGGCAGTGACAGTAATTTTGACAAATAGCTCGCAGCAATGTTTTGGAGGTAAAAAAAATGTAAAAAGAACTAAAAATGAACTATTTAGTTCATATTTGAAATCATGAACGAACAAGTTCATTTTAAAGATTGTGAACTATGAACTGAACTAGTTCATTTTAAAGCTTATGAACCATGAACTGAACTAGTTCGTGTAGAAAAAGAACTTTCCCAACACTGGCAACATGCCATAGCTGGAGGAGGAAGCTAGGCCACTGCACTATATACGTACCAACACGGCGTGGGCAGAGGGATAACTAAGTGAAAGCGACCAGCATAGAGCAGTGAGTGGAATGTGGAGCGGTGAGCATCGCGCAGCTGGCAGCAACACCCAAGCAAAACCTTTACAGAACAATAATATTAGTACTGGATGGGACAATATAGGGGAGAAACGCAGCCGCTGCCGGCAGCCTATTGCTACCGCACGGAAGCGGAAATGGAGGAAGCACAGGAGTGACGTGGCCCAGCTTCCGGCAATCGAAAGACCGACAGGTGCCTTTATGGGGCAGTCTCCCACCGCAATTGGTTGGGCCTGCAGCACAGCTGACAGTTACCATGACGATTAACTAATGTTGCCACACAAGGGCCATTTTTATCGTGTGCACAGTGCACCTGCATCACAAGCTACAATAGCTGTTGCCGCAGATTTAAAATGTGCAGTTTCATTATGTACCCGCCATTTTCACACGGTCAAAGATCTAATGTCTCACTTACATGATAATATTGGAGAGGGCAGGTCTGTGTTGTGTCCAGTAAAGTAAAGCTATGCACTGTTTACAGAATGTATCATGTGAGTGCAGCACTTATTAATATAACCTATCCCTGAACAAGGTACATGCTGAGATGGGTGGGAAGAACCATACCAACACAAACATCTCCTCCTTCATTTCTGCACTGTGCTTCAAGTTCGGGAGCTTCTACTGTTTCAAGATCCATTATCCATCTGAGCTGGCTTCAACTCTGGAGTTTCTTCAAAGGTGAGTAAACATGGCTTACTCATTTCTCAGATCTGGGACTCTGGGACCTGGAGTCTGGAGTCTGGCTCCGAGGTCCCAGTTGTAACCTTGGTGCAGGTCCATTTAAATACGGTTCCTCCAAGAACTAAGGCATTGTAGTTATGAAACCTAACCAAACCAAATGTGCATTTTACATTCATTACTAAAACCTATCCAATCAAAATCCAAAGTCTGGAAAGTTTTTATACGTGATTGGTTGTTGTTATCTGTCACTATTACTGAGTTCCGCCCACTTCAACTTTTCACATTGACCTTCATGGCGTTGCACAGTTCACATGAACATACACACAGAGCAAGCATATTTTAGCTCTCAAACTATCAAAGTAATGACAGGAGTACTAACAGTGAGACAAGTTGGACGTATCGTATATCTGCATCACAGTGTGGCACAGCAGCTGATCTGCAGCAGAGAAGAAGGCTCTGCAGAGGGTGGTGAAAGCTGCACAGAGGACTGTGGGACACAGTCTATCCACCACCACGGACATCTACACCTCCAGATGCAGGAAAAGGGCCACCTGCATCAGGAAAGACCCCACCCACCCCGCACACACTGTTTGTCCCCCTCCCCTCAGGCAGGAGGCTACGGAGCATTAAAAGCAGGACCACCAGACTGAGGAACAGCTTCTTTCCGGAGGCTGTGAGACTGTCAAACGCTGGAGGATCTTCGTAGCCCCCCCCCCCCCCAATAGTGAACAATAGTCACCCCCACGGACAAACTGCATTGCACTGCACGGCCACTTTAACTCATTTGCACACTACCTCAATTAATTTGCACAGGACCATCATAGTCAATTTCATAGTTTTTATTTTAATGTACAGTTAGCTAATTTTATTCTCTATATTTATACTTTTTTATATTTATACGTGTCTTTTCTTTACTTATGGCTTGAAACGGGACCAGAGTAACCATTTTCGTTCCTTCATATGTACCAACATGTGTAGAAATGACAATAAAGAATCCTTGAATCCTTGAATCCTTGAATCCTTGAAGTAGTCTTCTCATTGCAAAAGACTTTGATTTTCTGCAAGGAATTACAAGAAGAATTGATGCTTAATATGCTTTAATGAGCTTTTATTCTACAGGTGTTTCTTCTCAATAAACCAGAAAAAGGAACCAAAGTAGCAAATAAAAACTCAGAAGTGTTCTCCAAGGTGAACCCACCCTGATACAGGAACTAAATATGGACTCTTTCTGTGGACGCTGGCTGTTTCTTTGAGAAGAGGTAGTGTTTTCGCTTTGTTAAATCCACAATGTGTGTTACTGTAATTAAGTCACTATGTAAAGTCAGCGAAGTCTTAATGGTGCTCTATGTAACATTTTCTGGTAGATGGTCTGCCACCTGCTTGTGTCATGAAGAACTGTTTTTATTGCAAAAAATAATACCTTAACAAACATGCATTCTTACTTTGAGGGGGCTCACCTCTCCACAGATCTGTAACTTGTTGTATGCCTGTTGGTATCACCAGACTGTCTCCATGGAGGTAGATAAGTTTTATGCCATACTGTGGAACATTCCAGACAGATGGAGACTGGGTTTTTGTTGTGAATTGTGTTCTTGTGTGCCTGGCACTTAAACAAATGTCCAGATTTAAAAAGGCTAATTTTCTGTGGTGTTTCAAACTGGATTAATTCATAGTTAAAATAACCATTACTTTTAGCTAGGGGAATAAAATGCATCCAATTGTTTACAAGTATTGACAATAGCTGTTCAATAAATGTCCCAAAAGTAATATTTTCTTCTCTTGTCTTTTCTGAACATGTATTTTTGCATGTTTTGGTGTAGATGTAGTAGAATATTTGCGGATTTATAAGTTTTACATACTTTTACATAATAACTTGCATATGGAACAGCTCCATTTAAAATGCAAAGTTTTACTGTTGATATACCAGTTTAAATGAGTTTTTTGTTTGATATTTCCCTGTTAATTTTACCATTTATGGATGCACTATAAGCAATTATTACATGCATTTAAGTACAGGAAATGGTCTATTTACACCATTATGTGAAATTAACACACTTTCTAGACTTAACAGTTTTTTAATGTGGTTCAGATGCAATTTCATTCACTGTAAATCAAGTTACATATTTTGTCAGTAAAGTTATCTACTGTGCTGCTGTATTTTTTTAAAGAATTATCTGGTAACCACAGCTGCCAGCGTTTTCCTGTAAAAACAACTTTTTTTCTTCTTTTTTTTTACAGTGCACAGCAGCGACATAGGGATGTCATTTGGACTGGACAAGTGTGGCCGGATGGTCTCAAAAAGAGGCAAGATGATCAGAACCGAAGGGGTCGACCTAGCAGAGGGCAACATAGGTGATATCCAAGACAGCTCAGAATCAGAAAAGACTTTATTGCCAAGCATGATCGTACATACAAGGAATTTGCCTTGGTGTTGTTGCGCCTAAAATAAAATAAAATACAGAAACTATATTATAGAATAAATATAGAAACTTCCTCTCAGATATATAAAATAAAATATAGAAATACAACAAAATACAAAAATACTGTATATACACAGTATATATATGTATATTCCACCAGAACATTTACTGTGGGATGGTAGTGGGTTTGATGTGTTCATGGGGGGGGGGGGGGGGGGGGGGGCTTGGCATTGTTCAGCAGACGGACTGCAGATGGAAAAAAAACTGTTCGCCATGCGAGTGGTCCTACACTCGATGGATCGCAGTCGTCTGCCAGAGGGGAGTCTGTTGAATAGTCCGTGTCCAGGGTGAGAGGGATCGGCCACAATCTTAGCTGCACGCTTCAGAGTCCTGGAAGCGTACAGCTCGTCGAGTGACTTCAGACTGCAGCCAATCACCTTCTCTGCACAGCGAATGACACGCTGCAGTCTGCTCTTGTCCTTAGCAGAGGCTGCAGCATGCCACGTGGTGATGGAGCTGGTAAGGATGGACTCAATGATGGCAGCGTAGAAGTGAACCATCATTGACTTTGGCAGGTTGAATTTCTTCAGCTGCCACAGGAAGTACATCCTCTGCTGTGCTTTTTTAATTAGGGTGCTGATGTTAAGCTTCCATTTGAGGTCCTGGGAGATGATGGTGCCCAGGAAACGGAAGGACTCCACAGTGTTGACTGTAGAGTCACACAGGATGATGGGAAGTAGTGGGGCTGTGCTCTTCCTGTAATCCACGATCATCTCCACTGTCTTGAAGGCGTTCAGCTCCAGGTTGTGACGGCTACACCAAGTCACCAAGCGGTCAATCTCCAGTCTGTAGGCGCTCTCATCTCCACCTGAGATGAGCCCGATGAGGGTGGTGTCATCCGCAAACTTCAGGAGCTTGACAGACTCGTGACTGGAGGTGCAGCTGTTGGTATACAGGGAGAAGAGCAGAGGAGAAAGGACACAGCCTTGAGGGGAACCCGTGCTCATGGTACGGGAGTCTGAGATGTGTTTTCCCAGCCTTACATGCTGCCTCCTGTCAGACAGGAAGTCTGTGAACTGGAACGACCGTGTTGAAGGCCGAGCTGAAATCCACAAACAGGACCCTGGCATATGATCTGGGGGAGTCCAGGCTACACTTTTTCCTACCTTGGTATCCCACAGGCTAACGGAAATCAAGAGGAAGCCACAACCAAATCCCTACAGAGAGTGAGACGGGTCCTGAAAAGTCAGCTAAATGGCAGGAACAAGATCCAAGCCATCAACATGTACGCAATACCAGTCATGAGGTACCCCGCTGGGATCATAAGCTGGCCAAAGGAGGAGATAGAAGCCACAGATATCAAGACAAGAAAGCTCCTCACTGTGCACAGAGGGTTTCACCCCAAATCCAGCACCCTGAGACTATACACTAAGCGGAAAGAGGGAGGCCAAGGACTAGTGAGCATCAAGGCCACTATCCAGGATGAAACATCAAAAATCCAAGAGTACATCAGAAAGATGGCCACAAAGGACGAACTGCTAAGTGAATGTCTCAGGCAACTAAAATCCGATAAGAGCGCAGAGGAAGAGGCACGCACCACCGCTAAATTGAAGAAGTGGCTGATATCGAGAAGACCTACCAATGGCTGGAAAAGGCTGGACTCAGAGACAGCACAGAGGCACTGATCATGGCAGCACAAGAACAGGCCCTAGGTACAAGAGCCATAGAGGCCAAATCTACAAGAGTAGATCAGATCCAAGATGCAGACTATGCAAAGATGCCCCTGATACAGTCCAGCACATAATAGCAGGCTGTAAGATGCAAGCCGGGTCAGCGTACATGGAGAGACACAACCAAGTGGCTGGAATAGTGTACAGGAACATCTGTACCCAGTATAGAATAGAAGTACCCAAGTCCCAGTGGGCCACACCACAGAAGGTGGATGAGGTCCTGGCCAATCAACCGGACATAGTGGTGGTAGACAAGGAGCAGAAGAAGGTGGTGGTGATAGATGTGGCAATACCAGCAGATGCCAACATCAGAAAGAAGGAACACGACCAAGGTACCAAGGGTCATGGCGAGCGTGGTCCCCGTGGCAGTAGGAGCACTCGGGGCAGTGACGCCCAAACTGGGGGAGTGGCTCCAACAGATCCCAGGAACAACATCAGAAGCCTCAGTCCAGAAGAGCGCAGTCCTAGGAACAGCTAAGATACTGCGCAGAACCCTCAAACTCCCAGGCCTCTGGTAGAGGACCCGAGCTTGAGGATGACACAGATACCACCCGAGGAGGGTGAGAGGGACGTTTTTTTTATCATGTGTGCAAATAAATAATTATTAATAATAATAATAAACTGCAATAAAAGCAGAGCAGCCATAAGGGTGGCTTGTGATGTGAGTGCATCCTGACTGGAACTTTGTCAAAGTGACTCCTGTCTGTGGCAACTTCTCTTTCTGTTGCAGCAACTGGGCACTAACTGTTATTGAGAGGCCTGTTGTAATTCTGCCTAAGACAGCACAGTTGTTGGTGCCCTTGCCTCCAGTAATAACAGTAGCTTTTAGTGATTGGGATACTTGTCTGACAGCAGGCAGGAAGGACCAGGCAGCTATTTTACATATAAATGCACATTCATCCCCTTCATCAAGAAGGACATAATTAACATGCATTGCCATCATGTACTGTATATACTTGTAAAAGGCCTACTCAAGGGCAGCACGGTGGTACCATAGTTAGGACCCTGCAGAAGGATTCCAGCGTTTCTGTGTGGAGTTTGCATCTTCTCCCTGTCCCTGCGGTGACTTCCTCCTGGTGCTCCAGCTTCCCCTCTCAGTCCAAAGATATGCATGTTTGATTATAGGGTGGTTTTAAATTGGACATATGACATGTGAGTGAGTATGATCATTTGCCTCTCTGGGGTAGTACCACAAGATACAGTATATGCAGAGGTGGATAGAGTACACACCTTCACTACTTAAGTAAGAGTACAGATACTTCTGTCAAATATTACTCCAATACAAGTAAAAGTAGCTTAGTCAAAATTTTAAGTAAAGTACTAAAGTATTTGCTTAAAAAAATACTTAAGTAAAAGTATTTAAAAAGTATCTCAGGAAATACACGTTGGAAGACGAATTGTAGGCCGCGATATAATTTGTTCGCAGTAAGCACAAACATTTAAACTGAAGCAAATCTGTTTTTGTAGCAAAAATCTCAGACATGGGTTTGTTTGGAAGCGTATTGCTGCCACACTAAAGAAAAAAAAAGCTCAATATTATGTAATTACATGAAAGTTTCTTGTTATAACATGATATTTTTCACGTTTTAACAAGATAAGTATCATGTTATTTCATGAAATTATCATGTTATTTCATGATAATGATATTTTCACGTTATAACGTGAAAATATGTTATTTCAAGATACGATATTTTTACGTTTTTACATGAAATTCACCTTTGGCTAAGCCACACCCTAGAACACAGTTACTCATTGCGTGGCTCGTGAGCCACATGCGGCTCGTCAAGCTATGATTGGCGGCTCGCATGGTAGCTTACAGTATCACACTACCACTTGCCTTTGAATGCAATCCACTATTTACTTAAACTGCCATCTCGTGGCGATAAGTTGTAATACATTTCATGCAGCTGAATCATGGAAAGC
The DNA here is from genome assembly GCA_005024645.1 of Planiliza haematocheilus. Classification (NCBI taxonomy): domain Eukaryota; kingdom Metazoa; phylum Chordata; class Actinopteri; order Mugiliformes; family Mugilidae; genus Planiliza; species Planiliza haematocheilus. Next base: position 335,057 of record SRSE01000487.1, read on the forward strand.
GCAAATGAAAGTGGCCATGTGGCATTATTTACAAAACTTGACCGCAACGCACGTTTGCAGGCAGGCGACGTGAGCTCCGCTAGCTAGCGTAAAACACAAAAATGGACCGGTTTTTAATAAATAAGAGAAAGAAACGAGCTCATTAAAGTAAATCTGGTCTTAAATGAAAATGTATTGGCCGTGTTATTTCTTTTTTGTGGGATGTCCAATTTATGTGTAGAAATGCACAAAGGTGACTTAGTATGTTGTCGTAAAAGTGGCTCGCCTTTTGATTTTGCACTGCCAATGTGGCTCTTGTGAAAAAAATTGTGAGGATCACTGCCCTAGAATGTAGATTGACCAATCACAGCGCAGCCAAGAGAGCTCCTCCCACAGGGGTCTGACACTTTCACATATTTAGACTGAACTGGCACAGTTTTTATATGTTGTGCCTTGCAGAGATCCAGGGTATGGATAAGCCCAATGATGTGCGCGCAAAACCCTGTGGAGCTAACCAAAACATCACTGTTACAGCTGAAGTTGCTTCAGTTTACCCAGCTTTGGACGAACAGTGTTGCTCCTTGATATTGTCAGTCCCAGCCTCCGTCTCGATTGAAAGGATATGCGGTGGTTCATTTTTTGACTGTGACCAGTATGCTTTTGCCTCTATTTGGATGCCTTGTTGTTCGTTGCGTTTTACTTGTATGTCCTAAATATAGCCTTCGGACGCATATTGTAGCCCCTTTTGCCTACATATATCGGACACTTTATTTGCTGCTTTATAAAAGTGTGACAAAAGTTCAGCAGGAAGAGCTGTCACGGCATACGCCATGGTGATACCCAAGCCTTATAGATAACCAGAAAACCAAAGCTCAGAAGAGAATGTTGGACGTAGCAACAGTAAATAAGGGGGGTGGGGCTTAGCCAAAGTGAGAGATTATTTTCAAACAATTAGCATTACAAGATTGATTCATAGGAGGGATACCGAGCTAAGCAGATGCAGGGAACTTCCAAGCAGATGCAGGGAACTTCAAAGAAGAGGGAGAACAAAGTAAACACTTTGCAAATGCTGACGCAAGATGGAAATTTTTAATTTGAGCCTAACTGCATGAGCCTGCTACTCATATTTAGGATGCTTGGAAATATCTACCTGGAGAACAGACATCAACCTGTAACGAGCTGGTCATGTTGGCGTCTGCCATCAGGGCCCCTCAACTTCGGAACTTGAGCAGAACCTAGCTCATATGGAGGAGCTCATACTGTATGTTACTCTTTTGAAAGTAGTGATAAGGTACAATGGTACCTTGGTGCATACATACAGTATATTCTCCTTTCACATAAATATATTTTTACTCACAGTTTTTTAATTCTCATGTGTATATGGCACCTAGTGCCTCAAACATTGGTGACTATGTCAGAATTTTCAAACCTCTCACATCATCTCAGAGCTCTTCTTGATGTTTTAAGTGTGGTTGATCAGGTCTTGGTTGCCTAAATCTGTGAATCTAAAACCAAATTAACTAAATTCATGGAGGCTTGTTTTCACTGATACATAAGTTCATTGATGTATTGTTTCAAATTCAACAGTGTTGTTCACCACTCCCTAACTGCATTTGATCAGAAAGTTTTTTTTATTTAACTTGTACTTTATTTCAGCAATTATTATGACAAATACTATAGTGGTGTATTATTGCCCATATCAGTCTGCTAAAACTGAAATTACCCCAATTGGTTTTGGGTATATGTTTGCTCAAATTAACAGTTAGCATAAAAGCAAGCAAGCTGTATTTTTTTCCCTGATTTACATAACGTGTAAACAGGATGCACACTGATCAGACATAACATTATGACGTCTTACTAATATTGTGCAGTGTAGGTCTCCAAAACAGCTGACTTATAAAAGAATGGGCCTTCTGAGGGTGTCCTGTGGTGTCTGGCAGCAGAATGTCTTTAGTGGGGGACTTTAGGTCCCATGGATTTGAGGGGAGGGGCCTCTGTGGATCAGTTTGGGATCTAGTGAATCGGGGGACCAGGTCAACACCTTGTGTTGTTTTTCATATTTTTAAGTTGTTGCTAAACCCTTTTTGTGTGTGTGCCTGTTTCAGGCTGCATCTTGCTGGGGATGGCTGCTGCCATCAAGGAAGGTCATTGTTACGGGGCAGGGGTGCCTGCTCTGGTCTAGGTGCTACATGTCTAAGTGACACATCACTGCCAGGTCCAAAAGTTTCTCAGCAAAACATTATATTGTCACAACATTATCTATATTATTTACTTCTCCTCATAATGTTATGCCTGATCGGTGTATAGAAATGCAATTTGTTTACATTATTTTATTGTCCTTCTTAGGACGCTTTCTTTGGCCTTCCTATTATAGTATGTCAAATCAAAATGTAAGTGTTGCCCACGGTATTTTGACTTCTTCTGCCATACCAGTCTAGTGACTCTATACTAGACTTTCGTAGACAGAGAGTAATAGCAGATGATTACAGCAGAGATTGTGGTTTAGACACAAAACTCAATTTAAGAAGGGGCATTAGGGACATTGTTCAGAATAAGGCTCTCACCAAACTTATTCACATACTGTACTGAAATCCTGACACACACATAATAAGTTCACACACATGAAAAATTACATAACAGGGACTATTTTTACATGGGGACTTCAAGTAATTTGTAATAATTGCACAGGTTGTCTGTAAAGTAAAACTTACATTGCAAATTACCTAACCTCTTTCTCGTAACACAGAGGTCCTGGGATAATAACAATCCAGTGTGAAACGCTATGTATTTGGCTGACCTGGAGGAGTGTTTTCATCATCAATCAGGTTTGATCCTACAGCTTTTTTCTGTCACTATGAAGGATATGACCCATTCACCCATTCAATGTGAAATAATATCAGGGAGTCGTGCACTAAGGCCGGGCTGATTTACATACAGTACTTTCCAGGTTGTTCATAATTTCCTCCCGGGACTGATAGTCTCATCACATCATGTTTTATTTTTAAAAATATTTTTTATATTGTCACTCAAGCTGTGTGAATGCACCGTACAAAACACAGACGTGCGTAATTTCTGAATCACATGCTAACTCCAGGTAAAACTAATCCCATGTAAATAGTTTCACTTGCAAAAAAGGCAATGTGATTTATTTTGTTTAAGCACTACCACTACTCTTTAACAATATATTATTGTCAAAATGTCAAAAACAATTTAAAACCAAAATATAAAGGGCCACTAACTTATACCTGTGTGTTAAGGTGAAGTCATTCACCAGTGTGACACTGCGTGCTTGTTCCCTGTACCACTGAAGTGCTGCATCATGTTTCTATCATAACACTTTGTCTCTCTGATCAGAAACGCCAAGATCAATAGACACTACAGGAAACTGCAATGAGCCCACTGACGTGTCATTCCACTGAGATTGCATCAGTGCTCTCGAGCTGGTAAGACTTTGATTCCCCCTCTGCTTTTACAAGGAGATATAATCAGGACAAGATGGGGCAGAGAAATTAGAATGTAATTCACACATATGAGAATTGTTCCCAGCCTTCCTGCTTTTCACATCTTTTATACCTTAACCCTGCCGCTCTGAATAAATAAGATACAGGTTGGAGATTGCCTTCATAGCCCTGACTGATATCATCACCTTTCATTCTGAATGCAAAAGATGACTCAGATATCAATAAACTCTGACAGAAGAACGACTCTCATTTATGTGTAAGAAAGCTGTCAGTGGTGTTGAATGCACATGTCAGATTTCCAGCAAATTACAAAGTTCCCTTTCTGCACAGCCAAAAAGTTTTTTGTTTAACTGAGTTTAGCTGAGTTGCATTAACTTGCCATCACAACAAATGTACTGTAGCCATGAACCTGTCTTTGTGAGCTACATAAGATATTCCCAGTTATCATTAAATTTGTTATAAATGCCAAATATATGTCTCAAAGATGAAAAAAAAATGCATTACTAAGCATTATTACAGCATCCCTTGGAAGAAGCACTCTCTCACTCCACTATTTTTGAATATGGACTTTAGTGTACCTAAAATGGGTACACACATGTACTTGTCTGCTACAGGAATCTGACTATACGCACCCATTGTTCTGTCTCTTCATGTATCAAATCTCACCCCAAGAACAAATTCTTTAGGCTCATATTTTCATATTTTGCCTCTTTGTCTCTGTGTTAAATGTTGAAAAAGGATTATCTAGTTGATTTAAGCTTTGCTCTATTTTTTTGATAAATATCTGAACCCTTAGTTTCAGGAGAAAATGTTTGAAGACCTGTTTCTCTTGCTTGGCTCTGAACATCTCTAACAACTTCCTCCACTGAACAAACTATTGTTTAGACAGTGCTTTCAGAAAGACCAGAAGCTTGTAAGTGTGCAATAACTGATCCGCACATTGATGAAATGTCACTTCTTTCATCCAAGTTCTGTGTGGTAACAGGGGCCTGGAACATGGAGTCAGAAGCAAAACCAGTCACAGCTGTCTGAGCATTGCACGGGATGGCCTTCTGGTCCACAACCATGAATAACCTTTGGACCGTATTCTTTTGCTGAGCGATGCAGAGGAGCAACGGCTGTCTTAGATCCACATTCTCAAGAAAAGTAGTGATGCTGGCTCCTTCCTGAAGTTGAAGTGACACAATGACACAAAGTCATTAGATGGGCTGTATTTTTTAATTTTAAAGTGACATGAACAAAATCTATATTTTTTGTTGCAATTCTTTAACAACCCGCAACTCAAAATTCCAACAGATGACTGCAATAAACTGAGAACAGAAACCTGACTATGAATATAAATCTTATAAGGTGGTTGGCTGCTTGAGCTGAACTCATATTAGCCATTTTCTTCTGCCTCTGGATGTAGGGGGCGGGAGATGTAACAGCAACAGGATAGCTGACATATCGCCATCCCATCCTTGGAGATAAACAGTGTATTGAGGACATAAGACAACAGAAGGGGAAATAAATGTCCACCATTTACAGCAGTCTTGTGATAAATAAAGGGTCGAATGTTCATTTTTGGCTGAAAAGACTCTTAAAGAGTTGAGTCAACAGAAGAAAAAAAAACAGGCAATGGAGTACACTTTTGGAGAAAAACAATAAACAAAACATGGTCCATACTTACCAGAGCTATTCTCAATCTCAGGGTCAAAGGCTGTCAACAGCAACATGAAGAGTTAAGCGAAGACTCTGACATTCTACAATGACTTAGTTCTTGAAATACGAAGAAACATTCCCGATACTTCAGTTCCAAACATCAGGGAAAAGTCCTGGTCAATCTTTAAACAGAAACACTAAGTCTTTGTACAGGATATGTACATTAACTTAGAAGAATTGTAACTGTCAGGTACAGTGGCGACTGGGGAATTTTATGTTAAGGGGGGCGCAAAGTTTGTAAATCAAACCCCTGTAGGGGGTCTGGGGGCATCCTCCCCCAGTAATTTTTTTTGTGATTTTCACATACTAAGCATTCTGGTGCATTCTGACAAAATAATAAAGACAAAATAGAACATTTCCTTACAAAGACAAATGGGGCCATGGAACTAAGTTTTAACTTGTAAAATTCAGCAAGTTTAAAAGTGCTAATACACCAATAAAAATAGGAATTATACACAATTAACATTCTCTCTCTGTTTGTATGTGTGTTTGAGCTATTTTCATGCACCAATGAAAAGCTGTTTCTACTGGTAAACAGTAAAAAAGTTTGCTAGCTCTCTGTTACGTGCGGCTGCTCCTCCCGTCTCTCCTGGTGACTCCTCCCCTGGCCTGTCGAGCATTTGAATCTTATTTGTGCTCAGGTATGGGGAGGAGACTATTTAAGGAGGCGAAGGAGGCGGCTCGCTCTCTCTCTGGCTCGGCTCTCTCACCTGCTGCCACACTCACCCTCGCTGGCTCACGTCGGTGCAGCGCCGGGTGCAGTAATATTCATGTTTATTTGTGCTTTTTAGCAGGGGGATTATTTCTTTATTATTTTAGTTTGGATTGTGGGTGACCGGTAGTCCTATTTTCGGTTGTGGTTCATGTCGTTTAGGTTTTTATTTTAAGTTAGTTGGGATGAGGTCGGGGTCCTACAGCCCTATGTGGGCTGGCCCCGTATCCGATTCCCTCTTTTATTCTTTTTGGCCGGCAGCTTAACGGACGTGGATAGAGGAGCCGGGTCGAAAGAGAGTGACGCTAGAGTGGGCCGGGCCACCGGAGGAAGGCCAGGTAGCGGGGAGGCTGCCCGCAGGAAGGAAGAAGCCCCGGAGCGTTGCAACGTGAACCACGTTGTAGTACTCCTATGGAGATGTAGTAACGCTCCGACATGTGGGTTTTGCGGCGGCGTATGCGTTGTGCGCACCCCGTACTGGTCTTGTGGGTTTGTGTTTTTCAGGTGGGCGTTTCTATGGTCGTTGTGGCCGGCGGCCGAGGCACCGACGACTGGGGCCTCCGCCACCCCCCTCAGAGACGCCGTGGCACCCGGCTTGGCTATCCACTGGACTACGTACATCGTCCTCTGGCAGTGGACTGCTTTTAACTTGGCATTTATCTTTTGTTTTTAAAACATTTTAAGGTTTTAACCTTGGATTTTGTTTTAAAGAATATTTTAATAAACCTTTGTTAGTACACCGGCATTCAGTGTTTCCCCGCCTTCCTTCCCCCCTCGGTCGCTGTCAGCCCCCCCCACCAACTCGTTGAGTTGTTGGGCTATCCGACACCAGCCGTCACAGGAGTTATGTTGAACCGTTTTCAGTCTCCATGCAAGATAGCCAGAGTTGGCTTCAGGGTCATAGTAATGTTCCTGCTTAGGGTTAAGAAACACATACACACACAAAAATGGTTGTATTGAAAGCGAAATACAGCCAAATGACATTCATGTAGATACACTGCAAAAAGACAGTGTATCTACCAAGTGTATTTGTCTCATTGCTAGTCAAAATATCTCATTACACTCAATTTAAGACACAATTGCCTAAAGAGTACCATGTCACAGGGACTTGTTTTAAGACAATATATCTTAATACAGATGGTTTAGATGGTGGGAGGAAGACAGAGTACCCAGAGAGAATCCACGCAGACACAGGGAGAACATGCAAACTCCACACAGAAAGGCCAGCTGGCAACCAGTGACCTTCTTGCTGTGCTAACCACTTCCTACTGTGCCGCCTTGTATTAAGATGTATTGTCTTAAAACAAGTCCGTGTCTTGCTGACATGGTACTCTTTAGGCAATTGTGTTTTATATTAAGTGTAATGAGATATTTTGACTAGAAATGAGGCAAATATACTTGGTAAGATTTTGTTTTTTTGCAGTGTATTTGGAACTCACGTATCCATTTTGTATGGGATTTGTATTTAGTATGGGTCTTCAAGGTTCGGGAAAAGGGTCACAATTCCCAAAGCATAAGATAGCTGGACATTTGTGGGCGGAATCCTCCTTTCAAAAAGCAAAACATTCAATATGTCCCCAGTGTACTGTATATGGTTGTTGTTTTTTTAGTTTTTTGTTTTAAAGATAACTGACCATATGATTGTGTCATTTCTGCAACCAGAATGTTCACTGTGTGTCTCCGTGATGTATCGGACAGTGATTTAGTTGTGTTATACTCATTCAAGATTTCTTCACCTTTTGTATTGGACCTCACAACCCTTTCAAAAACCTGCAAAAACATAGAAAATATGCATATATTTCACATTCTAACTTCAAGTTTAGTTCAATGCAGTAGACGATATGACCGACTGGAAGGTCAGTGGGCAGAAAAGCTAGTGAGAAAAGTAAGATTCGCTGCTAGAGGCAATGCATCAGTAGTAATCATTTTTGTATCACACCACTTTGATGGTGTGAAATGCTCTGCTGTGCTAAGAAATTATATCAAATTGCATTAATTTGTACAGAGACTAAAAGCTGTTTAGAAAATTTAGTAGTCCTACCTGCTATTGGATAACAGCGCTTTCCACGATGTGGAAATCATAGTTTTTGTCACTCTGTGGAACTTCTGTATTCCTCCATATTCCACCTTTGCCAGAATTTTCTGTATGAATATATGACAAGGAGCTGGCTTGCTATACAGTAAATTTGGTGAATACAATTAACATTATGACATGAAATACCAGGAGAAGATCCGCTAATCTTTGGTTAAAAATAAAAAAATAAAAAAAATTGAATCGTGCAAATTTAACATTACATAAAACATACCAATTTAAACATGTTTGTGGTCTGTACATAACGCTAAAAACATTTGTAAATACTGCTACATCAAATTAATGATAACACAAAGTGTACGTGACAGAATATTATACATCAACCCGTGTAATGGTGCCTAAACCTTAAGTCCGAGGCGCCATGAGGAGAACATTTTCACTAGAATCTGATTTTACCTCACTAGTAGTCATACACTGATAATATCTCTGAGATTATACTATACGTGATGAAGGCTGATAATGTTGTGAACCACAAAAAAGACTGGGTCCAGTATAGGATAGCAGCAGACTGCAGAGGTGCAGAATGTGATACCTACTCGTTGTCTTGCTAGGGGGAAAAATAAAGCTTCCAAATAAGGCATCCAAATTTCACTGTAGGCTATTTGGAACTCATGCTTTTCGTTTGTGGATAACTAGACGGATTATGCTGGGGGCGCTAACCTAGCCCGGTTAGTTAGGGTCAAACTGCTAACAAACTGCTATGCTAACATGACTGCAGTTACGCAGTCTTTCCCTACTCAGTTTAATAAAATAGTCGCTGTCTCTAAAAGTGCAGGGTTAGTTTTCTGTCATCGTAATATAGCAATATTTATGCTAACTGGTAATTGTACATGAATTAGCATTTTTACTAACTTTAGCATGGCTGAAGAGCTAGCTTGGTGTCCAGCTGTAACTGGCATTCACCAAGCATAACTGGTGCTAGACAACATTACATTTTTATATTAAATATATTGTTACATACACCGAACAACGGTCTCTTGTGGGCGAAAAGCAGGCCACTTGGATAGCTGCCTAGGTGCGGCACAATAATGGCTAAGGTGCTAATACATTAACACCTTAGGTTTTACATCCAGCTTCAGAGCTCATCCTTGAAATTAAGAGAGTTAAATGTGTTGCTCTGACACTCCATTTTAATACTAATGACAAGTCCTCAGAGAGTTATAACACATTCAACTCTACAAAGAGTAGAATTAACACTACTCTTGCTAAAATTTCACCAACACTAGAATTTTAACTCCACAGCATTTGCTGTGTAGACTGAAACAGTGTGGGAGTCAAAGAGTAAAAACCATATAGTATAAATAATAATAATAATAAAACAACTGAATTACAGCTCAAAACCTATAGCTGTTCTCTAAAGTCAGAAAGTGAGCTCACTTTAGATGAGCTCAAAAAAACACTTTACTAACAATCAAATGTTTTAACTTTCTTGTCCATGAATTACACTGTGACAAAGACGTCGTCACAGGCCTGGGACAGCACACCATGTTGAACAATGGGATTCACATCCAGGTACAATAATTCCTTTAGGTTTGGTGGTGAGTGCACGCACCACTTACAGGTCAATAAAATAACACACATCACCACATTTAGTTTAGAGTATTTGGTAATTTATTTGTATTTTTGTCATATATTTGTGTTTTCATCTGTTCTCTGTTTTCATCTCACCAATGATGATTCCTTTTCTCTGTCCCAAGGATCAACCAGAACTGTGGCTGAGGCCCAATCATATAGGGTCAGAGATTGCTGGCAGGTGTGTTGGAAGTGGCATATACCAATTCAAAGTAGGTCAGGGGTGATATTGTATGTCATATATAAAGATAGGCTTGTTTATGTAAGAGGTGTGAAAACATAGTAGCACAATATGTCAGAATATTATCGTAGTATATGGGAATTATGTGTATGTGGTTATAGGGAAATCAGGGGAGTAAATTGATTACTGTAGTTAATGGTTGGCCCAGAGGGAGGGGCTGAAGGTATAAAACCTCTGGCCACCAAGGCCGCGAGAGGAGAGTTAGAAAGATGATGCACATTGAGAGGAGAATTGGATGGGACGTTTGCCGAACAGGGTTTTTCAGTTGTTTCCACACTTTGTTTTTTCTGTAAATAAAGGCACGTTTCGTTTGCAACCAAAAGCCATTTCCTTGATGTTTTTCTTCCAACGGACTATTTGAACCCAGTTTTTGTGACATACACCAAGAATACATGTCAACACACTATTAGTACGTGTATAAACCGCTGATAACTCCTCAACAACTAGTTTGTAATTACTTTTGTATTTAATTTATGAAAGATAAACCCATCATTACACTGTAAGAAATGTTCATCAAATTTACAGTAAAAAACTGTTAAATACCAACAGTAAAAGACTGTAAAATTGAAACCAGTATATCAGTGTAGTAGATACATAGGATTACCCTAAATTAACAAACGGTTCGGAACTTTAATTTATACTGTAACAATATGTAAAAAATACATAATTTTACTGTGGAAAATATAATACTTTGGTCAAATTAACGGGGAAATACTATAATGTCACAAATATGTAATCACACTAAAATTAACACTTTAATGCTGTTTAAATTACAGATTTTGCTGATGTGTACTTTAAAATTTATGGTATAAAACTGTTTACAATTCAGCAAGAACACACCTTAATTTATACGGAAATAAGATGGTAAAAATATGGTAAAAAATGTTTGAAAAAAAAGTATGGTCAGTAGCCTATGGACAGTAAAACATCAGTTTACCACCCTAAGTCAAGAAACGATACATAACTTAAATTTTTGTTGTCATAATACGTTTTTACTGTGGAAATATACATTTTTGGTCAAATGACCATTAATTTGACCAAAATGTATATTTTCACCGTAATGTCAAACCGTAATGTCAGATTTTGCAGATGTGTACTTTTGAGTAGGTGAGTTCAGCATTATAATCCTCAAAACGGGCCTGCTGTGACTGCAGAGTATGTGGAGAATATTGTGTGCACATGGTGTGCACTCTGCTCTCAGTTGACTGGTGGGGGAGAGGGGGGAGGGGGCCTGTGAGGCCCGCCAACCTGTGACGGAGATAGAGACGTGCGCGCGCGCACACACACAGGAGAAAGAGACACGCGCAACGTAACGGTCACGCAATTCAAACTGCGCGGCGGTCTGCACGGCGATGCAGTTTGGTTTTTTCTTCTGTGCGGATTAATTTGTGATGGCACAACGCGACTAAAGATCACGTAAGTAAAATTATCTTAAGATATGTCTGCAGTCTAAAGAATGTGTTACCTGTGTGATAGCAAACAAAGCTTTGAAATAATGTTAAGTTTACGTCTGCTACATACCTCAGGTTAAATTCAACGCGGTCTTTTCTGCAGTTTTGTGTTGCCCTCGCTTAAAAGGTGAATGTTAGTTTTCCTTAACTTCACAAAATGTGTTAATTTTGCTAAATGTTAGTTGAGTTGAATTGTCTTTTGTCACACTGTGTAGCCTATGTTGTGTCGAACATTAGCTTAGCTTAGTTAACGTAAGTCGCTGTATGCAAAATGTTGAATTGTAATTTCTGTGGTAAGTCTGTTAGGACTTTGAGAGGTTATGTGCTTCACTGCAAACTCCACAGAAATGAACCGCGCTGTTTATTTAAATGCTTTGGAGATGGATGCAAGCAGACATTTTGCAGGTATGGAGCTTTTAAGGCTCATTTTTACCGGAGGCATAATGTTGTATCTGCTAACGAAACTGTCGGGACGGCTATTACCACTTTTAAATGTGTAGTGGCCTTGTGTGAACGCCAGTGTCAAGACACCCAAGAACTGATTGCTCACTTGAAGGAGCATATTGTAGAAGGACGTGCTGTAAGTTGTCCAGTTAGAGGATGTAATACTGATTTCCGGGTCAAGTCTTCATTTACCGCGCATATGTCACGGAAGCACAGAGGTTTTACAGACAGCAGTGTAAGTAATGTGTACATAGAATCTGCCTCTCATCCGTCAACATCTACTCCACCTGAGTCAGGTGACTTTGTCCCTCACTGTGATGCAGGTCCAGTGACAGGCACAGATGAAGTCGATTTGGACATATCTGAAAATTTCAGTGATCTTTATCTTAGAAACGTGAGTTTGTTCTACTTGAGATTGCAGGGGCAGTTCCTTCTGCCTGCTTCAACTATACAGAACATTGTTGAGGAAATGCAAAACATAAATGAGTTGGGTCAAACATATACTTTGAGTAAACTTAGTTCACTGCTAAAAAATGACACATCATTATCAGATGAGGACATAACCAAGGTTTGTGAATCTGTCAAGGGATTTGATCTGTTCACTGCATGTCATACTACGGAAGCCCTAAACGGCCATACATACATACATTTTATTCCACCCGTTTTCCCGTGATAACGAGATAATTTTCCTCCGTTTTCTCGTGATAACGAGATAATCTTTCTCCGTTTTCTCGTGATAACGAGATAATCTTTCTCCGTTTTCTCGTGATAACGAGATAATCTTTCTCCGTTTTCCTATCATCCGGTATCCATGGAGACGTCCGGGGCCTCGTAGCTGGTCAACTATGTAGTCAATGACGACATCAGGCTCAGTTAGATTGCACCTCCGATAAAGCTGAAGCCTTGCTAGCCGTCTTCTCAGATGGCGCAAACTAATATGGACATTATCTATAGCAAGGCATAAAGCTATTTCAGCCTGTGTCAGGCCTTGATTGAAGAGATACGTGATGCGGTGATCGATATTCTCCTGCTCCCCTGACATTGCTTCACAAAATGAGTTTCCTGCAATGATTTGATACAGGAGTAGACTATCGTTTTGTTTTCTCGAGATCTCGAATTAATTATCTCGTTATCACGGGAAAACGGAGGAAAATTATCTCGTTATCACGGGAAAACGGGTGGAATAAAATGTATGTATGTATGGCCGTTTAGGGCTTCCGTATCATACAGGACCAATGCGAACACCTTATTCAAGAGTCAAGTCTTTCAAAGAGAAATTCAACTATGTGGAGCCCAAGAAAATGTTTTTAGGAAGAGATGAGAACAGGATAGATAGGTTTGCCTATTATGTGCCTGTTAGAGAGACTTTAAAATGTTTGTTAGAATCTGATCTGTGGCAGAACTGTGTGTCAGGAGAGCACTCACCAGAATCTCCTTCAGATGTTCTAAGTGACATTAGTGATGGTCAGATATTCAAAAACAATGATTTTTTTGCTCAAAATCCATCATGTGTCAAGTTAGTTCTATACCAGGATGCCTTCGAAGTAGTTAACCCTTTAGGCTCTGCCAAGACAAGACATAAAGTTTTAGCTGTCTATGCATCTGTTGCCAACTTGCCACTTCATGTACGGTCTGACATAGACCACATGTCACTTGTCTTATTGTGTCGAGAGAAAGATTTCAAAGCATTTGGGCATGCTAAGGTGTTCTCTGAACTAATAACAGACTTGAAGGAATTGGAGGAGAATGGGATTGTTGTATCAAATGAAATAGTCAAGGGAACCTTGTTTTGCATTGCTGGAGATAATTTGGGCTCCCATTGCATCGGTGGATTCTCTGAAAATTTCAGCTCCTCAAAATATTTCTGTAGGTACTGCCTAATAAACAGATCTGACTTTCAGGGTGATCCAAATCTGTGTGGACCAGAGAGGACCATTGAGAACTACAATTCTGCTGTTGATCGCCTCCAGACTGAAGATACATCACCACATGTGGAAGGAGTGAAGTTTAAGTCAGTATTTAATTCTTTGAAATACTTTAATGTCTGTCTGCCAGGTTTGCCACCTTGTCTGGGACACGACATTTTTGAGGGTGTTTTGTCTTACGATGTTGCACTGTATCTGAAGTATTTCATAAAGAAAAAGGCTTGGTTCACGTATTCCATTCTAAATCGACGCATTAATCAGTTCAAATACTGCGCTTCTGATGCTTCTACAAAACCATGTGAGGTCAGCCCCCATGGAGCTAAACTCTCAGGTCAAGCTGTACAGAATTGGAATTTTCTAAGGCTGTTGCCTCTCATAATTGGTGACAAAGTGAAAGATACAGCAGATAACGTGTGGCAGTTGACTCTGCAGCTGAAAGACATTGTGGACATGATATGTGCTCAGAAAATCTCTGTTCCTCAGGTTGCGTACCTTGATGTACTCATTCAGGAATATTTAGAGTCAAGAATGGCTCTATTCCCAGAAAGTGGCCTGAAACCAAAGCATCATTATCTACGTCACTACCCAGAAATGATTCTGAAATTTGGGCCCCTGATCTGACTATGGACAATGCGCTTTGAAAGTAAGCACAGTTATTTCAAGAGATGTGCAAGGAATTTGAAAAATTTCAAAAACCTCTGCCTTACTCTGTCTGAAAGACATCAGCTGTTACAGGCGTATCTTTCAGCAGGATCAATGGGCAAAGCTGTCTTCCAAGTTAAAAATGGTTCTCCATTTTACTCAGGACTATACAGTAAAGCCATTCAAGATGCAGTCAGACAATTTGACTTCACTGAGACCAACACAAAGGTCACAGTAGAAATTCTGTACAAGGGAACATCATATAAAAAAGGGCAATTCCTTGTCACAGGGAACATTGACTCCATGCAGTTTGGTGAACTAGTGCTCATTTTGATTAAAAATGACACTGTTCATTTTCTGATGTCAGTGTACACAGCAGAATTCCTTTCTGAGTACCACCTTTACTCAGTGAGGAAAGACAATGAAAAGATGCAGTGTCTGAACATTAGTGACTTGATTGATTTCTATCCATTGCCATCTTACATCAAAGATGGATGCCAAATAGTTCCTTTGAAACACAGTGTGTTATCACATTATTAACTGTCTTGGACTGTCATTCTGGGGTTAATTGTGCTTTATTCACTTTCACTCAGAAATGGATGATGCAGAGCAAATCAACATACGCAGTGCCATCACAAAGGTGTTGCCAGACCTCCCAGCCTCAATCTTGGATATTTTAGTGGAGACACTCCAATCATTGGGGGTAGAGACCACTGAGGATTTTCACTTCATTCAGGAAACTGATTTGCTTTCAACACTGAGACCAATTCAAGCAAGAAGATTGGTAGCTGCCTGGAAACAAACCAGTAAGTAATTTTGACAAGCTTTTTTGAAGTAGGTCTGTAACCAAGGATAAAACACAATTTAAATACATTTTGTTGATTCCATTCTTTACAGCACAAACCAATGAAGGCCATAGCCAGTCAGCGTTGTCTTCTCCATCTTCCTCAACATGCTCTTCAGTCAGTCTCTCCCCATCGTCCACCCGCTGGATTACTGCTGCAGACTGGGTTAACGACTTCCAGATCCCATGGACGAAGTTTCCTGAAGACTTGATGCAGTGTTTAGAGAGGGGAAAAAGGCCAAGTCCGCGGCTACGTAGAGAAATGGTCCGGATTGTAGTTACTGAAATGATGAAAGCCTGTGCCTCTCCCAGTACAAAAGCCTCCACAGAAGTTGCCAAAAAAATGACTGCAAAGTATCCACAGTCACTGCAAGATGTCATAGCAGGTGATGTGGTTGGACTAGGATATCACTCACTAGTCAAGCAGTTACAAGCCCGAATTGAAAATGTGAAGCGGTCTTCAACACCAAGGATAAAGAAGCGCAAACAGGTGTCAGATGAGTATGACACAGATGAAATCCCAGCTGAACAAAGGGCAGCTATGCAGGACACCTATGGTTGCATAAAGTGGGAAATGAAATATATGCCATTGAGTGAGACACCAGAAAGCCAACAGCAGAAGAAAGACAAAATGAAAGCGCTCAGTGAACAGACTAACTTCAGCCCAGGCGAGGTAGAAACTCTTATGAAGTGTACCTACTACTCCCAACGTAAAGAGATAAACAAGGGAACAGATCTGCAATCCCTCATGGAGGAGTGGCCTTTTTTGTTCCAGGAGATTGGCATGACAGTCCACTTCCAAGAGCTCACTGGGATATCGCTGAAAGAGACTTTCCTCACCAATGCAGGAAAAAAAGGGAAAACGGCTTCTGGACTTCATGAGAACCATTTGTGCAGACAAGAGCAAAAGAGTTCTTCAGGCTGTCACAAAGCTGGAAATTCTGAGAGGACAGTTGGAGGGCTGCTCAGAAGATGTCAAGGATATGGTGCTCCTTCTTCTCTCCTACTTTGATGAAAAAGAGGAGAACCTCTTCCACTATGTTGAACAAACATGTCTGGCAAAGAAGTACAAGTGGAAAGCTTGCCTGTGACACCATGCATCATTGTATGTGGTAAGTTTTGATAATAAGTTTCACTAAGTTAATGTTTTCAAGTATTACATGAAAACTGTCATGCACTGTCATGTTTTGAAGTGCTGCTTCAAAGCCAAGCAATTTTGGTAAGACTACTTTTGGATGGTAATGGTTGGTTTGTTATTCTACCTGTTCTTTGCAGGAACATCTTGCTATGCCTCAAGGCAGTTCATGCTGAGTGTAGATGGCAAAGTTGTGAATGACCACATCCCCAACTTCATCTCTGCCATCTGTTTGATGTTTGGAACCTACTACTGCCTCAATATCCATTATCCTGTGGGTCTGGGCTCCACTCTTGAGTTCCTTCAGAGGTAAAGAAATGTTTGTTTGTTTTAATTGATAAATTTAAAAAAAGATTTCCTCATTTAGAAAAAAAAAAATCTGTATTTTTAGTGGTTGATTATGAAATTGTGTTCAAAGGTGTTTCTTCATGATCAATCCTGAGAGGGGCACAAAAGTTGAAACAAACAAGAACAAGAAGCAGCTGTCGGTGAACCCAAGAGTCCTCACCCTGATCGCAGATCTCGCTGACCAGGATTGGAGAGGGACATGTTAAAGATGGACTTATCCAACTGAACTGTTAAGTCTGACCTCTTGCACAGCGCCACCTGTATGAACCGGTATGAAACGATGTACACAAGGGCTACAACTAATCATAATTTTCATAATCTATTAATCTGTGTATTATTGTCTTGATTAATTGATTATTGATTGATTGATTGGTTTGGTCCATAAAATGTCAGAAATGGTGAAAATGTGGATCACTGTTTTCAACGTCCCAGGGGACATCCTCAAATGTCTTATGTCCAATTTTGTGTATTTTTTGCCATTTTTGTTAGAGGCTGTACTTTCAGTTAGGTCAAACAATTTGAACGTATTACTTGAACAATAAGATCAAGGCAACAGCAATATAGTGTATTATTTATTTATTTTTTGCCATTTTTGTTAGAAGAAGGTAATACTGACTTTGGTTACACAATCCTAATTTTCCATTCCATGCAGGGAGTTTTCTAGTTTTGGCTTCTTGTTTTATGTTATCAGAAGCAACTTTTCAGATGCTGTTGTGTCACAGGGAACATTGACTCGATGGAGTTTGTTTAATAGTGTTTATTTTGATTAAAAATGACTGAGGAAAGATGATGCGTCTGAACATCAGTGACTTGATTAAAGTTTGAGTTTTGTTTTCCAGTTTTGACTTGGTTTTTGTTCCCAGAAGCAAGCTTTCGGAATACTCAGTAATTTGAAGTAATTATAGTACTAGCAGTAAGTTTGCAAAGCTTCTTGATGCATTGGAGTTGATTTGAAGGTTTACATTATATTAGGTTTAAAAAATTTACATAGTAATTTACCGTAAACAAAACAGTTTTCAACTATGAAATTTACAGTTCTATAAAACCATACCGTAATGTCTTATACATGGTCACCATATTTATTTCGGTAGTTTACTGTAAAATAGTTTACATTCTTTCTGTTATTTTTACAGCAAATTACTGTAAATAGGTCAATGATATATCATTTTTTTAGTAGTAATTTACTGTAAATAACACCATTTTCAACCTTGAAATTCACAGTTCTATAAAACCATACCGTACTATCTTATACAAGGTCACCATATTTATTACGGTAGTTTACTGTAAAATAGTTTACATTTTACCTGTTATTTTTACAGCACATTACTGTAAATCGGTTGATGATATATCATTTTTTTAGTAGTAATTTACTGTAAATAACACCATTTTCAACCTTGAAATTTACAGTTCTATGAAACCATACCGTAATGTCTTATACATGGTCACCATATTTTTTACGGTAAAGTTCTGGCAACCACAGCTGCCAGTATTTTACCGTAAAATATACAGGGTTTTTTTTACAGTGTACTAAGTAGGAATAAAGTATTTATAACTACATTTATAAACTAGTGCACACTTTGCTAATGCTTGCAGCACTAGATCTTCCAAGGACAACCTAAAACTACCAGCACACATTCTGAGACAATTTGCTTTTACCTAGTCTGATGACAGCAGTGGTAGATATGCGGTTGAAAATGTAAATACATCTGTAATGGATTTATATGCCCAATGCTTTCTTCTTCCCCTCTCTCCAATTTACCCAGTCTGCATCATAGTTAAGCATTAGTTTATGGACTTGTGACTTATTTAATTTATATTGCTTTGTGCTTCTGTCTGTCCAAATATTTTTCCATTTCACTGCCATGAAATGCTATAAGTCACGGAAAGTGCAGGAGCTTATGAAGTATGACTCAGAGAGCTGGACATCTGCTATTGTCTCTGGACAGAACATAGCACCCTCAATTTCCTTGGCTTTAGAGCTGTGATGCACAACCGGCCTGTCATGAATTCTGTCACAGTGGTTATTGCGTCTCATAGTTTGGGGCCATTATGATTCCTTAATAAACGTGAATAAGAATTAACTGAACTGTTTGCTAACAAAATGTGTGCTCTATGTTTGGGTGTATGTCACCGGTGGCCCCTGTTGATTGTAAGATCTTCTAATCAAAATACCCATGGCATGGGTAATGGGTAAAAGTGGGTAAAAGTGTAATCACTTTTCTGGGGACAAGATATTGTTGTTATAGTGATAATACACCTTCTGGCCAAAAAAAAAAAAAAAGTCACCACCTGGATTTAACTAAGCAAATAGGTACGAGCCTCCTATTGGATGATTGCTGCATGTGTGATTATCTTTCAGCAGGCAACAAGTTATTTAACCTCAACTGATGCAATGAGTGGCTTCTCATTTCTTAAACAACCGTGGTGAAAGACACATCCCATGGTTGTGGAAAAGATGTTAGTCGTTTGAGAAGGGTCTAATCATTGGCATGCATCAAGCAGAGAAAACATCTAAGGAGATTGTAGAAACTATTAAAAGTGGCTTAAGAACAGTCCAACACATTATTAAAAACTGTAAGGATAGTGGGGAACCATCGTCTTGGAGTAAGAAATTTTTTCAGAAAAAATCCTTAAATTTGGTAAAAAAAAATGAGCATATTGAAGAGACATATTAGGCATTCAGTTTTTAGTTTTTCAGAAACAAATATTCCATTATTGTTGGTAAAATTCACAGCTTAGGCCCGACATCCTGATAAATCACCTGGCATGTATGATATTCATTAGCTAATGCCTGTTCCTGATAATGGGTTTAAGTAAACTACCTACAAATACTATTCATTTTTGTCAGATTCTACATAATGGCTTTACATGTTCAGTTGTACAAGCATTGGATATAAAAGGATATTTCTTTCATTATAAAAGTTTGTCTTGAAATACTTGTAAGTTGGCCATATGAGCATATTTTGCTTTCTTTAATTACTCCTTATGTTCGTACACATGTAGACATTAAAAAATCTCCGGTAACACTTTACTTGACAGTGTCTACATAAGAGTGTCATGATACTGTCATAAACTTTTATGACCTCTGTCATTAAGTGTCATTTGGTTTTTGTTATGACAAGTTGACATTGCTTGGGCTGTCTCGATTATGACAATTTGACATTAATCAAAGTGACATTACCAGAAGTTGTCTTGGTCATGACAAGTTGACATTAAATATGTTCGGGACGTCTTTGTAATGACAACTTAACATTAAGCAGGATGACATTACCAGAGGATGTCTTTGTCATGACATAAACAGAAAATCCACCTCTTTTTTTATTCATGACATGTTGACATAATGATTATTATAATTAGGTGTGCAAGATCAGAGACCAATTCTAACACTTGGTCAGATAGATGTGTGTGTGTGTGACATGATATTTCACAAAACTGACTGTCATGACACCATTATGACAGTGTAATGAATACATTCTGTGACTTAAAGTAAAGTGGTACCATTTTGATTTGTAATTAAAATATCATGAAGGAAAATGGCTGTCATGACACCATTATGACAGTGTAATGAATACATTCTGTGACCTAAAGTAAAGTGGTACCATTTTGATTTGTAATTAATATATCATGAAGGAAAATGGCTGTCATGACACCATTATGACAGTGTAATGAATACATTCTGTGACCTAAAGTAAAGTGGTACCAATTTTATTTGTAATTAATATATCATGAAGGATAATGGCTGTCATGACACCATTATGACAGTGTAACGAATACATTCTTTGACCAACTCAATTTTTATATCAAAGTTTTAGTGTTATTAAGTTGTCAAATTACTCCATTTAAGTTGATTTAACTCCTTTCTTTTACTTCTACCCAGAAAAGTCAATGCTTTATTACCTCAAATTTGAGTATAAGTAACTTATTTCATTTAAGTCAGAATAAATTAGACATGGCAATTCCAGTTTTACTGTCAAAATGTATTTATTGTAACCAACATCAATATCAATAACAATTTTTATCACAGCAATATCAGGTGAAGGATGCAGTAAACACTAAAGCCCTGCCAAATATATACACTTGAAGAACAGAAACCATCTGATAAACATTCACTCAGTTCACCTTGTGAAAAATACCCGAGATTGTGAGTAGATCAGCCCCAATAGCAAGGCACAGGCTCTGGGTAGATCTACGTCTTCCAGGACTTCTGTTCCCTCAACCACAGTCCGTGCGCTGGCTGGATCTGACCGATGTGGCACCTCTGGTTACAATGATCTTCAACACTTCAGTGGTGAGATCTCCATCAACCTAGCATAAATAGGTCATAATCAATGTCAGAATTAAACACATAACAAATAAAAACAAGACTAACACAAAGTATAGTTTTTCTGTGTTGGAATTACCTACCACATGCTCCTTAAAGAGATTATCCTCCTTTTCTCCGAGGTACACCACCAATCCACAGGTTGCAGCCTCTGCTCATTTCCACAGCATCATCCTGTGAATAAGACGACAAAAATGTTAAACTACTCCTCCCCAACATAGCAATACAAAACTACTTTGCTCATGCACACACAGAAATAGTAATATTTCTTCAATCATTTCTATTAAGGCGCTAAGGCCCATTAACGGCTAACGGTTAGCGCATCTCTGTTAATTTAGCATTATTAGCATTAGCGGCTAACGGCTAATGCCTTTCCACAACATATTCCTCAGCTCATACCTGTGTCTGCAAACAGAGGGCTGAAGATTAATTCCCGCAGCAGTTGTGGGACCGCAAGTTTAGGCACCTTATAGCCGACTCAACTCACTTCATTAAACATTACTGTGAAGCTTTTAGCTAGCTAGCTAATACATTCAAAGCAGGCTGCGGACATTTCAATTGTAGTGTTGTGTAACTCGACTGAGCGCTTATAGTTACTTGCTGTTGCACATAAAATTAAGAAAATAAAAAAATATATATATTTACTCACCAAGTAATGTTAATCCAACCTTGACCTTCACTCCTTGGTCTTTCCCTAGTTGTTGCTGGTGCAGTCTGACAGTATAAGACGGCCGCTTCTTCTACTTCTTCTTCTTTGGGGTTTTACGGCAGCCGGCATCCAAAAAGTTGCATTGCTGCCATCTACGGGACTACCACCTTAGTGCACTATATTTGGCTATATAATCCAGTATCTATTAAAAATGTGAAAAAACAAAATTTTTCCCTCCCGCTTGACCCTACTTCTAATATATTTTTCAAAGTTACTTCTTTCAAACCAACTTCACGCAATTCTCTGATAAGATCTTGTCTTTGGAGGACGTAACTTCTACAATAAATCAAAACATGTTGTACCGTCTCAGGTTCCTGGCATGAACACAAACCATTCTGATGTTTTCCTAAAATAAGTAAAGTGCTGTTCAGAAATTTTTAAAAATAAAAATAAATAAATTGTGTATTTTTATGCTGAAAAAGCTCATGTTTTTAAGTCATCCTAACTAACCTCCTGAATATATTTTTTTTTAGAATAATCTTTATGTCAACATGTCATGAATACAAAAAGAGGTGGGTGTTCTGTTTATGTCAAGCTGTCATGACAAAGACATCCTCTGGTAATGTCATCCTGTTTAATGCCAAGTTATCTTAATAAGGACACTCCAAACAAATTTAATGTCAGGTGGTCATGGCAAAGACATCCTCTGATAATGTCATCCTGCTTAATGTCAAGTTGTCATTACAAAGACATCCCAAACATATTTAATGTCAACTTGTCATGACCAAGACAACTTCTGGTAATGTCACTTTGATTAATGTCAAATTGTCATAATCGAGACAGCCCAAGCAATGTCAACTTGTCATAACAAAAACCGAATGACACTTAATGACAGAGGTCATAAAAGTTTGACATGTTTATAAAGTTTGAGACTTTTATGACAGTGTCATGTCATAGTTATGACAGTATCATGACACTCTTATGTAGACACTGTCAAGTAAAGTGTTACCAAATCTCCTCTCAGCATGTTTGGCAGTGATGGGGCCAAGCTTACCATCCCCATTCTATGCAGACATGTTTTACAGTCTTTAGTGGAAGGTGTAATAAAGTTTCTGCAAGTTTGCATTAGTAAGTTAGAATTATTTATGGTTACTGTCAACCTTCTTACCAGTGCCTTTGTGATTCCATAGACAGAGATGCAGAGATGACAGAGATGCTGATGATACTGCTTTGTTTATCTTGTTATGCTCCAGACTCACCACTCACGCTGCATCTGACAAGCCGGTACATACAGGGCTGGACTCAGATGCAGAGGTTCCAAAAAATGAGAGTCTTTATTAAACAAAGTCACAGAGTCTCTTGAATCAAAACGATGAACAAACAGAAAGCCACTCCGCAGAGGGAAAAAAATCAGACCGGTGACACAAGAGGAAGGGCAAGTGACCTGAAACGAGAGGAGAGTTAGAATTTCAAAATAAAACCGGAAATGACGAGACAATAATAAACAAAAACACCGCTGCGTGACAGAACCCCCCCTCAAGGGCCGGCACCTGACGGCCCAGGCTGATCAGGATGATCCCTATGGAAGTCTTTTATTAGCTGCGGACAAACAATATATCTGGAAGGAATCCATTGTCTCTCTTCTGGACCGTAACCCTCCCAGTCCACCAGATATTGCTTACCCCTGCCCCGGTTGCGTACAGCCAACAACTGTTTTACCTTGTAGACCAGACCCCCGTCTACCAGTTCAGGCGGCGGTGGAGGTGCGACGGTGGGAACCAGAGGACTCTCCTTAGCTGGTTTTACCTGGCTCACATGAAACGTCGGATGGACCCGAAGGGATCGGGGCAAGCGAAGGCGAACCGCAGAGGGACCGATGATCTTGGCGATGGGGAATGGACCCACAAAGCGCGGTGCCAGCTTTTTGGACGGTACCTTGAGGCGTAGATCTTTAGCGGACAACCATACCTTCTGTCCTGGTTGGTAAGCGGGTGCTGGTCGTCTGCTGCGGTCCGCGGCCTTCTTCATGCGGTCCCCTTGACGGATGAGTACCTGTCTGGCGGCTGCCCAGATGCGACGGCAGCGGCGGATCAAGGCGAAGGCTGAGGGGACTGAGACTTCGGGTTCATTGTCTGTGAAAACAGGTGGTTGGTATCCAAAAACACATTTGAAAGGTGAAAAACCCGTGGCAGACGTGGGTAGGGAGTTGTGAGCGTACTCCACCCAGACCAGATGTTTGCTCCATGTCGAGGGGTTCTGGGACACGAGACACCGGAGGCCGGTTTCCAGTTGCTGGTTGAGGCGTTCGGTCTGGCCATTGGCCTCTGGATGGTATCCTGAAGTCAGGCTGGCCTTGGCTCCGATGAGCCGACAGAACTCCTTCCAGAACCGGGAAACGAACTGGGGCCCCCGGTCAGAAACAATGTCCTTAGGAAATCCATGAACTTTAAAGACATGGTTAATCATGGTTTCTGCCGTTTCCTTAGCAGAAGGCAACTTAGGCAGTGCAATAAATCTTGCCATCTTAGAGAATCGATCCACGACCGTGAGTACTGTGGTGTTACCTTGAGAGACCGGGAGCCCCGTGACGAAATCCATTGAAATCTCAGCCCACGGTCTGGAAGGAACAGGAAGTGGTTGCAGCAGTCCCATGCGTGCTCCGGTTGATGTCTTATTCCTGGCGCAGACCGAACAAGCCTCCACGTACTCCCGAACCTCCGGCTCCATAGACGGCCACCAGAACCTCCGGGAAATGGCGAACATGGTTCTCCGTACTCCCGGATGACAGGAAAGCGGCGAGGTATGAGCCCAGTGAATCACCTGTGGGCGCAATTCCACGGGAACGAATAAACGATTCTCGGGACACCCACTAGGTGGCGGAGTCTCACCGTTTGCCTGCTTTACCTTCTTTTCTATCGGCCAGGAAATCACTCCAACCACACGGGTAAGTGGAAGGATAGGCTCTGATTCCTTGGCCCTTGGCTCGGGGTCGTAAAGACGAGATAATGCGTCAGGTTTGGCGTTCTGCGACCCCGGCCTGTAAGAGATGACAAAAGAGAATCGGTTAAAGAAGAGCGCCCACCTGGCCTGGCGTGAGTTCAGTCTCTTAGCTTTCTTGATGTATTCCAGGTTCTTGTGATCGGTCCAGACGACAAACGGATGTTGAGCCCCCTCCAGCCAGTGACGCCACTCCTCCAGCGCCACCTTGACCGCCACCAGCTCTTGATTGCCGACATCATAATTCCTCTCAGACTTGGACAGCCGCCGAGACAAAAAGGCACAGGGATGAATCTTACCATCCTGTTCAGCACGTTGGGATAACACTGCCCCGATCCCTTCATTGGAAGCATCGACCTCCACCACGAACTGCCGCTGGGGGTCTGGTAAGGTGAGGATTGGAGCAGTAGTGAACCGACGCTTGAGTGTCTGGAAAGCTGACTCCGCCTCCGGTGACCAGTGGAAGCGCACCTGAGGAGAGGTAAGAGCATGGAGAGGGGAAGCTATTGCGCTGAACCCTCTGATAAACCGTCTGTAAAAGTTAGCAAACCCAAGGAACTGCTGAACCTTTCTACGGCTATCAGGAGTAGGCCAATCAGTCACCGCACTTACTTTAGCTGGATCCATCTGAACTCTTCCAGGGGCTACGATGAAACCCAAGAAAGAGACAGTCTCAGCATGAAATTCACTCTTTTCAACTTTAACATACAACTTGTTCTCGAGAAGCCTCTCGAGAACTAGAGATACATGCCTGATATGGGTTTCTAAGTTCTCGGAGTAGATGAGAATGTCGTCCAAATACACATACACGAACTGGTCCAGAAAATCCCTCAAAACGTCATTTATCATGGCCTGGAAGACAGCCGGAGCATTGGTGAGGCCGAAAGGCATCACCAGGTACTCATAATGTCCACTAGGTGTGTTGAACCCCGTTTTTCACTCGTCGCCTTCTCTTATACGGATTAGGTGGTATGCGTTGCGAAGATCGAGTTTGGTGAAAATCCGGGCTTGTTGCAACTGATCGAAAACCGAAGTCATGAGCGGAAGTGGGTAACGGTTCTTAATGGTTATATCGTTCAGTGGGCTGTAGTCGATGCATGGTCTGAGGGATCCGTCTTTTTTGTCTACAAAGAAAAAACCCGCTCCTGCAGGTGATGAAGATGGTCGGATGAGTCCGGCTTTGAGCGATGAGTCAATGTAATCCTTCATGGCATCCTTCTCAGGTCCTGAAACAGAATACAGACGTGACTTGGGAATAGTGGATCCTGGTATGAGGTCTATGGCACAATCATAGGGCCGATGTGGAGGTAGTGAGGTGGCCTTGGTTTTGCTGAATACTTCTCGTAGATGATGATAGCAGGATGGAACGGTGCTCAGGTCCGGGTATTCTGATTCTGTGGCGGGTGCGGCAGAAACATAATGAATGTGAGTTAACGAGTTTTCCTGTGGTGGTGTATGGCGACAATGACTCTCACAATCCTTTCCCCACCCCAGAATCTTCCCTGTAACCCAATCGATGTGTGGGTTGTGTTGTAGCAACCACGGGTAGCTAAAAACGAGGGTATGTGAGGGTGAATGGAACAAAAAAAAACTGACTTCCTCTTGGTGATTGTGGATTTGTAACTTAACCGGTTCAGTGGAATGTGTAATGTAAAACAGTTTGCTACCATCCAAGGTGCTGGCTTTAACAGGTTTAGACAACTCTTTCCCTGTGAGCCCCAACCTTCCCGCTAAACCCCAGTCCATCAGACTTTCGTCCGCCCGAGTCAATCAATGTTTCAATTTCCATGGAAGTAGTGTTGTATGTTACCTTAACAGAGGTGAGTTGGCGGGGGGTTGGCGTTGAGCCTGAAAACTGACTCACAGTAATCCTTTTCTTGGCCGGACAAGCAACGAGACGATGACCGGATTCTCCACAATAGAAGCACAGTCCCTCCCGCTGACGCCGCCATCGCTCCTCCGGAGTCAGCCGGGTTCTACCCACCTGCATGGGTTCTTCCGCGCTAATCGACGAGCTGAGACGGTTGGGTGAAGATCTGTCAGTCGAGAGGATCCCCAGTGGTTTCTGACTGTGAGTATCCAGCTCACGGATTCTGTGGTCTGTGCGAATAGCTAGAGAGATTAGTGAATCCAGATCTGACGGCAGGTTAAGAGGTATGAGTGCTCGTTGAATGGGGTCCGTGAGCCCCTGGAGAAAAACATCATACAAAGAGGTGGAGTTCCACCCGCTTTCCGCGGCCAACGTGCGGAAGCGAATGGCATAATCACAAACTGAATCCTGGCCTTGTTTAATTCCATTCAATTCTCTAGCCCTCTCTCGATCAGAAGTTACAGGGTCAAAAATCCGCTGCAGAGAGTCAGAAAAAACTGGTAATGAATTGCAAATGGGTGAGTTGCGTGACCATTCTGCTGTAGCCCACGAACGAGCTCGTCCCGACAGATGTGAGATGATGAAGGCTATTTTAGAACGATCTGAAGAAAAGGCATGAGGTGAATGTTCAAAGTGAATGGAACAGTCAATCAAAAATGGCTTTCACAATCCTACCTCCCCTGAATATCGTTCCGGGGACGCTAGTCGTATTCCTCCGCCAACCGCAGGCATAGTCTGGGAAGGAGTAGCCACAGCGGACGGAGGTTCCGGTGGTGTAAGTGGACTAGCTGTGGGAGAACTCATGGTTTCTCTGGGGAAATGATCAAGCAAAGTCTGTACATTCGAAGCGAGCAAACCTAGCTGTGAAGCCATGGCGGTCTGAAATTCCTCCTGACGTGATATGCGATCCTCCTGGGCCTGGAGAATCGCTGACATGGCGCCTGCCTCTGCTGAGTCCATTGTTGGCCAGTGTGTACTGACAAGCCGGTACATAAAGGGCTGGACTCAGATGCAGAGGTTCCAAAAAATGAGAGTCTTTATTAAACAAAGTCACAGAGTCTCTTGAATCAAAACGATGAACAAACAGAAAGCCACTCCGCAGAGGGAAAAAACGATGCAAAAACAAACTCTTCAAAACAGATATACTTATCGCTAACAAGGGGTAACATGAGCAGGAAACACGAACACTCCTGGTGACGAACATGACACACTGGCACAGGACAAGGGAAACGCAGACTATATATACACACGAGGGTAAGGGGGAACAGGTGGAAACAATCAGGGATCAGGAAGACAATCAGACCGGTGACACAAGAGGAAGGGCAAGTGACCTGAAACGAGAGGAGAGTTAGAATTTCAAAATAAAACCGGAAATGACGAGACAATACCAAACAAAAACACCGCTGCGTGACAGCATCGTTGACAGACCTGACCTGTCCTTGACATGTGTGGAAATCCATAGTTGAGTCCTTGGGCTAATGAGCATAAGGCATTAAATGAAAGACCATTACACACCGTGTGGTCATGTCTTTCAGAATTAAGGAAATTACAGTACAGAAGCAAAACGGAATTCTCCATTCTCAAATAAGTGGCCGCAGTGACTTCTATATGGAAAACAGAGAAGCAATAGCTTTAGATTAATCAAGTGTCTGGAACAATCAACCTATAAACATTACCAATCAGTGCTGCCAGATACATCAGACCGTTTCCAGCCTAAAAAAAAAGTAAAAATCCAAAATGTAATCAAAATCACCCAAAATATTAGATCTTTTGTATAGTATTTTAGTGTAGCCTTTTATAAAAAGCAGCAGCAGCCAGAGACCACGGCCACAACTCACACAGCTACTTGATGATGTAATGTAGTTCTATGGAGCACAGCTGTACATTTTAACAGACTGACTACTGATAATACAATAGGTATCTTCCTCTTTGAACAACCAGAGTACATTCAGTGCACTGATGCACACATGCACACACACATGCACACATGCATGCACACCCACATACACACGCACTTACCACAACACAAGTCATTTAACCTGAATTCAGTAAAACCTGCTCCAAACTACCCTGCTTGCTTTTACCAAACAAGACCTGGGGCACATTATAATGCTCAACAGATTTGCACTTACATTTTTTATAGGCACTTTCTAAACTACAGTTTATTCCAAAACACTTTGCAGAACTTTATATATAAAGTGGCACCACCATTAATAAATCTAATACTAATTTATCAGGAGTCCAGTGGCTGTAGACCCTATGAACCGCTGCAACACTCCCTTGCTTAGATTCAGATTCAATATGCCACTTCAGTAAAGCCTTCACCTATCTTGAACATGAATATGTAAAACTGATTTATTTGCCACTCTACTATGCTGCCAACATTTAATCGCTTGTGGGTTAATTGCTAGGAAAGGATAAATCACACACTCAGCTGTAATAATGCCTTTCTAATGGCTCATTGAATCCGCCTTCCTGCCCTGCAGAGTCTACCTTTATTCATACTTTATTGCCAACTGTGGTGAACATTTTTATGTCCATCTACAACATCAAGGGTATGTACTGTTAATTTTCTGCAACTCAGAGCCTATGCAGTCACATCATGTTCTATTAAATCTGTAGGTTTTTAAACCATGGTTGCAATAACACTTTAGACATTTCTTCTTTTCCAGTCACATTTTAAAATAAGTTCCGACTTCATTGATCCACAAAGTGATATTTAGGTATCTGTAGACAATATAATGAATAATGACAACTACAATATTGCTATACATGAGAAAAATGTCCAGAGAGACATATTTTCCAGAGGATATGGAGGAAAACCTGCGAGGGTGCGGAGATATGCTAATGAGAAAGAGTCTGATTCCTGTAGGACCTCAGGTAACACGCCTTCTTCCACAGTGGATCCAGCAATTTCTGACTAAAGGACCTACTCAAGGTCCCAACAGTATCATACATGGAGTGAGGAGTTATTCAGGTCATACACATTTTTTCAGTCTTCAGGTTTAATAAGCAAAACGATGCCTTTCAACAAAACATACAACTGATGTGTAAAGCCCACTCTCAGTTTCCTCTGCCCTATTTCATTTTTATTACTTACATTACATGATCACCATTTACACAACAGCTGATCATATTGTAAACTTGTGATGGCGTTATGATAATCTAATGTTTTCTTCCAATTCCTCCAACTTGTCTCTTATTGTACAAATATTACACTTCCAGTATACAGGTTTTTTCACTATATAGATACTGGGACCACAAAGATGCACACAATTGTACATAGTTTCAGAATATGGTGCATCTTCACCCAGACCTCTGTGGAAACAATAAGAATTAGATTCGCTGTGAGTTTCCCCCTGTTGCCATTATTTAGTAATTCTGGCCAGTTCAAATTACAGACGGTATAGTTGCAAGTCGTCCTCATCCACCTTTGTCTGTGTGGGGACATAATTTACATAATTTAATTTACAGTTTAATACTGGCTTTCTTCCGTCCGCCGTTGTTGAGGATATTGACGACTGTGGTAGAGCGGGTTGTCCACAAACCAGAGGGTTAGCGGTTCGATCCCCGGAATGTGCCACATGTCGAAGTGTCCTTGAGCAAGACACTGAACCCCTAGTTGCGTGGCACTGGCCATTTACCAGTTACCATTCTCCTCTCACCCATCTCCTACACTGTCCAGAGAACAGTCCAGGATAGAGCTGGCTCTCTTAATTCAATTGTCCAACTACAATTGGACAATTGAATTAAGAGAGCCAGCTCTATCCTTTTCTTGTCCCTTTCTGTGATTCCACCTCTCCAGCAAAACACAGTGTTGAAAGGTGCTCATGCAACTACTGTGTCATGAAACATTATGAGCAGTGTCCTGTCAGTGAACCCCAGACGCCTTCTTGTACAGGACACTTGTATTGTCAGCTCACTCCATTTTATCATTCAAGGGTAACTCCCAGCTATCTGTACCCATCCACCATCTTAATATCCAACCCGTAAGATGTTTACCAACAGTGAAGCCTTCATAAAAAAACATCAGTCAACAATTCCTTTGTCTTGGAGGCACTAATGTGATTGAGTCCACATTCGTCAAAAAGTTCCTTGACCACCTTTCTGTATCCCAGATGGTAGTTATCTGAAACAGGTCCAATGATGGCTACATTAGAATCAGTGTCACAATCAGAAAAGACTTTACTGCCAAGCATGTTTGTACATACAAGGAATTTGCTTTGGTGTTGTTACACTCATTATGCATAAAATTTAATTAAATTAAATAAAGAAACCTGCTCTCAAATATACAAAAATACATATACAGTATATATATACACATGTATATATACAACCAGAACATTTATAGTGGGATGGTAGTGGGATCATCTATGAACATCTGGAGATGGCAGAAGAAAGTTTTAATGTCTATAGGTTGAAGATAAAAGGAGACACCACTGTCCCTGGCAGATCCCCTTTAATGGATATTACCTTGTCTGACACACAGCCATGAGGCCTAATATACTGCCGTGTGTTAGTGGGTCCACTCTCTCTAGCTTTCCATTGATATATAGATAGATAGAAAGGAATTGATGAGGCCATTATTGGAGTTATTTACTGTAGAGAGCTTAGCAAGTATACAGTGAACTCATAAAGTTACCACTATACAAATAAAGAAGGCCACAGAAGCACAAAATTAAGCCAGAGACATCATATTGCCCCTGCAACTCCACAGCAATCATCAGAGGAAGGTGACAGTCTACACTGTGGAAAAGTGCGGAAGACTTTGACTCTGCCCCCTCGCCTCAACTTTAGATTTTCATGCTTTTAGAGGACTAATTTGACAGATTCTATGAGCGCTGCACCCGCCAAGTTGTGATGAATGCCATATCTGGACCACTCTCCAATGTTTTCCAACCACCTAGAGAGCCAACGATTAAATGACAACATGCAACTAAACATGTCACTAAACAGGTCAGATTGGGCCAGAGTCCAGAGATTGAGATGGTTTGGTTTTGTGAAAGTTACACACCAATTTCAAATTCCATTCATTTTGTTCAGGATGTCATCTATACTGATGTGTATAAAATGACACTTTAAGTGAGACATGACCGTGAAAGTACAAAAAACTACACTCTACAGAGAGTTTCTATGTTTGACTGCAATAGATCTGTTATACTTGGCTTTCACAACATCAGCAAAGGGTAATTTGAATCATTTATCTCACATCTCAGCAAATCTCTGAGGTAGTACCTAGAGGCCACTTAAATCCATAGCCTGGATCTTGCAAAAGTCAAATGACAACATCACTGGATAATTACAGCATGTTGATACAAAGCTCCAGAGATTTTCCTTGCCTGGTTAGAATGATAATTGCTTGTAACAACTCCTCGAGAGACAAGAGAAAATACCTCAAAGAATCCCTACGTGATGAGTTCTATAAGTCTGGAGATGAATTCCTCTTGCACAGACTCTGCTTGGGGTATAATGAGCATTAAAATGTATTAAAATTTCAGTTAAAAGGGTATGGCACAACCTCCCAGTCATGGTTTTTCTCTTTCATTCAACTCTCAAAACCACAGTGGTTTTAAAACAAAGTATCCAATTTAGACCAATATTTTCTAATGGTGATGCTACAGAAAGGATCATCCCAAAAAATTGTTTTCATATATTCTCTCCCTCTGCTGCACAAACTAGACATATGTTTAGTACATACAACTGCGCACCAAATCTTTTAAAAAGTTCATAAACAAGGTGTAGCTGGCAAGGAAGAGAGAAAGCCATGCTAAATGATTTTATATTCTATGGGAGCACTGGGGCTAATTGGTCTAGACCGAGCAGATCACTGTAACAGACTTCAACAGTGAGTCTCCCACTCACCTATGCACAAATTAAAATGCACAGTACAAACTGCAGTGCTGGATCCATGTTAAACTTACCCAGTACAAAAGCCAGCTGGAAAGAGGTATATGAGACTGATTTATCTTATCATAAATCAGAAGAATAGGTCACATTATGTCCCCTAGATTTGGTTCTAAATGAACTGAAAAAAGGGAACACCTTGTAATAAGACCAAAGACAGCATCTATCTAGTTTCTTTCAAGGTCTGTTGGCGCACACTTCATCCTGCCAGCGCAGGTCAATCTCGCTCTTGTTTGAAGTATAAACGTACTTCATTTCTGATATGGGTAATTATCTAAGTTCTTCACATCACATTGTCATCTTTGTCATCAAAGAAAAAGCTCATTAAGTTATCGTCCTTGTTTCATCTGCCAGAGTGACAACATTTTCCTTCCTTACTGTGCTCATATAAATCCAGGAGAGTGTCTTTAGGAAATAGAGTACACTCTACTATCACAAGGGCTGACTGATAAGAAAGAAAAAGGGCATTATTACGCCAATTTTCTGTTACAGCTTCTTGCTTTTTTATTGCTATATTAATGAGTGATGTTTGGTTGGGATTTGTGGGAAAGCTTTTAATTAAACTCTGGTGCAGACATCTTGATGCAGACATCCTCCCACTGGTGCTGGTTTTTACTTTAACAGAAGTATCAATCGAATACAGACAAATCACTTTCCTGTTGTTTACAGGCAAACACACATATTTGTGTAGACCATTTGTTAAGTATAGTAACAAACATGATGTTTTTTCGTCATTTACCACACAGTCAAAAGTATAAGTTGAGTTATATGGTCCCTGATGGTAGATCTACATGACTAAGATCTACCATCTGGGACCATACACAGTGGTAATGCAGTGGTAAGTACTGCATGCTCAAAATAGGCCAGTAACCTCTTTAGAATGGGAAACCTATGAAAAATCACTTGCACCATAAAAAAGGCCTAAAACAGTCTAGAGCCCTTACAAGTAAGTGCTAGTACAAATTACTTCTAAAGATATGTCATTATAATAGCTGAATGCTCACTGCTTTGGGCTATATAAATGCTACTCAGCAACACAATGATATTATAAGCGTGCTTCCAATATCACTTTCCTATATTGGGGAAACCCATTTGCCCATGAAACACTTACAATTATTGGGTAACTAAATTAAATGCCCACGCATTTCCACTCACCTGTGATGGCCACTCAAAGTTTACAACAATAAATAACTTATTGAT
This sequence comes from Planiliza haematocheilus, assembly GCA_005024645.1. Lineage (NCBI taxonomy): Eukaryota > Metazoa > Chordata > Actinopteri > Mugiliformes > Mugilidae > Planiliza > Planiliza haematocheilus. The sequence goes on from SRSE01000487.1 coordinate 368,545, forward strand.
TTCAGCACGCTGAAACATGAGAGCCTTAAGGAGCCCCAAGCCATACGGATGTAATTGAGTCGGCCAGCCACATTTATCTTGATTATGGTCAATTTAGTCCTATAAGAATTTGGTAAGTATAGGCTATTTGTCAAAGTCACTGTGAGGGAGTACATAGAATCTACTTTTATGACACTTTTGTCATCAGAACTGTTGGTTATGTTGAAAGTTGTTTTATGAACTAAAGCTTGTCATTAAAGTTGATGATAAATCTCAAAAATATGGCTTTATGGTGTAATAGTTTAGAGATATTATAACTACTATTGTGTGAATTTTCATGCAGCCTGTCAACGTTCTTCAGAACTAAAAGCCACATTTGTGCCAGATCCTAAAATTACATTCTTTAATATGCCTACAGCAGAAACTCATAGAAATATGCCATGGAAAACATTCCAAAGCTCTTTGTTTGGAGTAGATTAATGCATTGCAGCCGCTGTGCAAGATGGCTTGGTTGACAAAGCTGATCTTTTTTTCTGGTTTTAAATACATTGATTTAGAGAGGATAAGCATGCCTCAGTCCTTGAGCCCATGTACAGGCAGACTCAAAGCCTTCACTAATAGCAGGGTCACATCTTGCGCAAACAATTTGCCTGGGCAAAGAAGGGAAAAACAAGTAAATGAGAAAGATACCACTGAGTCTGGCGCAATCTCATGCAGCTGATTACACAAATCAGAAAAAGTTCACAGCACAACAATTGCTTTCTTTAAAGCTTGACCAAAGACTAATGGAGATTCTGTGAATAAAGCCTTGTTGTAGAACACAAAATTGGGACAAATTATCTTACTTAAGTAGAAAAGAATTACCTTATTGGGGTGTGTAAATATAACTTGGTTATTTCACATACATATGCAATAGGTGTAAATGTCCAAGAAACAGGTAATGCTCATAAAACCTTCTCTTAGCATAACATGACTGAGCCTTATGGTCATTGCTGTTAACTACATAAACAAAATTTGTTTGACACAAATGAAGAAGAAAAAGCAATTAACCCAGTTAACTTTGTTTGTCCAATTTATCAATGTCCATGCAGTTCTCAATGTAACAGTACAGTGTCTGTGAAAGATCTAGATGTTTAAAAATGTCCCAGTTGGTTCTGTCCAAGCAGTCCTGCAGCTGCTGAGAGGCTCCATCAGGGAAAGTTTTAACAGACTTAATGATTGTAAGTCTGCATATACCTAAGAAGGGTATAACCTGTGGTTAGACTAGTCCAGGTGTGGTAGTGGTCTGGTCCTGTAGGCCAGCTTGATGTTCAAGCAGACTTTGTCCAGTGTTTTAGCTCCAGTGAGCACCATTTATAAATCCCCATTATAAAACTTTGGTTTCAGTGCATCTAGGTGCTTGCTTTACTCATATTTTTTTCTTGTTTTTTTCTTGTTTTTTTCACATAAAAATGCTTTTGTATATTAAGCAAACAAGTCTTGTCTGACCAGACTTAATTCTTATCAGGATATGACTCCAGGAGATTTTTATTATGGGACATTTTTCAGCTGATTTAGAGAGAAAAAAAGACTTTCGTCCTACAACCAGTCAGAATCAATTAAACTCCAACGTGTATGATTATGTCACTGTTATTCTTTTTTCCTTCACCACGTAATGGGTCATTGTTAAAAGATTTGTAGGAAAGTTCGGACTGGATTCAGTTCAGTTTAATCCCTCTCTCCATCTGAGTGGAATCCACATAATGACAAAGCTTTCAGGTCAGTAAATACAATATCTGTTTTCTTTTATCAGATTTATTGTGTATGGCATGCCTCTTCACACTCTCACAGGTCTGTCATAAGCTTACCTGTACTTTGCCTTTCTTATTTCTTGTGCTGCTTAAGATCACGCAAATTAAACCCCACTGAAAAATTTGATGAAGGAAATGCAGGAGGTACAAATGAATCATGAAAGATATACTAAGGCACACACAAGCTGAAAGTAAAAGGGGTCAGCAAGGTTCTCACAATCTGTCATTCACAAATAATTATCCCTGTTTGTGAAACACTTAGATATGGTTCAGCCATTGGAAAATATACATATTAAAGTTCCACACTCTGCCTTAGGGTCCCTACTGGTGAGGAATAATGATGTGAGGCGAAAGTATGAAATGGACTGTCAAGTGTTTGCTTGTAGGGATCTGTGGAAGTGAGCAATCTTAGTGCCATCTAGGGGCACACTAAAGTACATTTGAGAACAACGGGGGAACAAAAACAGGACTGTGTATTTGTGCACATACTTGGCAGATAAAACTGATTCTAATTCTGATTTCCAGATCAAGATTAAGCTTTTAGTCAACAGCAATCTAATTAAACAGATGTTTGAAATATGTTTATTGTATAATTTTTTATTATCATTATTGTGTATGAATCATTAAAAAAGCTGCAGTGTAAGAAAATTCCTCTCACATAGTGAAAACATTTTGTGTGTTTGTGTAGTTTTATCGGTTTGTGCCCATTTAACCACCACTATCTGTTCTGTGTTCCTTTAAAGTGGGCTAGTCATGTTCTTCTTCTCTGGAATTTCCAACAAGAAATTCTTATAGTTGCACAGAGGGCGTAGACCGGATTCGGGAAAGTGTATTTGACTTAAAGTTTTATTGCAGGATATTTTTAACTTGTTATAATATTTTTGTCCAAATCCAAAAAAGGTTTAAAAAAGGCAACTGGAGTCCAGTTGCCTTTTTTAAACCTTTTTTGGATTACCATGACCTGGATGACTGAGAACCTACACAGACATTTTTGTCCAAAAACTTCAACTCCGGGGCGTCACAGTGGCATGGCGGTTAGCACTGATGCCTCACAAGGCATGTGGAGTTTGCATGTTCTCTCCGTGTCTGTGCAGGTTCTTTCTTCAAGATGCTTCCTCCCACTGTCCAAACACATGCTCGTTTGGTTAATTGGTGATTCTAAATTGGCAGTAGGTGTGAGTGTTCTCAGATGAGAGCACTTCATAATAATGTTGATATTTATCTCACTCGTCATACATTTATGTTTTTCATTTTTCACACCACCATCTTTAGACACCATCTATTTAACAATCTGAAATCACTTTAAACCATCTTCTTCTTGAGTGTCAAATTCAGGCATAGATTTGGGGGCGACTGTGGCTCAGTAGGTAGAGCGGGTTGTTTATGAACCAGAGGGTTAGCGGTTCGATCCCCGGAGTGTGCCACATGTCGAAGTGTCCTTGAGCAAGACACTGAACCCCCAGTGCGTGGCACTGGTGTGTGAATGTGTGCGTGTTTGTGTGAGTGAATGGGTAGACGTGTCTCTGACTATAAAAGCACTTTGAGTACCAATAGGTAGAAAAGCGCTATATAAAAGAAAGGCCATTTACCATTTACTTTTTATGTTGCTGCAACCGTCAGCTAGTTGTTCATTCATTCATCTTCTATACCCGTTTAGTCCTGTTAAGGGTCACGGGGGTCTGCTGGAGCCTATCCCAGCTGTCATCGGACAAGCGGGGTACATCGCAGGGCCAACACAGAGAGACAGACAACCATTCACACTTACACGCACAGCTACGGGCAATTTAGTATCACCAATTAACCTAATGATCATGTCTTTGGATGGTGGGAGGAAGCCGAAGTACCTGGAGAGAACCCACGCAGACACAGGGAGAACATGCAAACTCCACACAGAAAGGCCCATGGATTCGAACCGGTGACCTTCATGCTGTGAGGAATCACTGCTAACCACCTCGCCACTGTGCTGCTCAGCTAGTTGGGGGAAAAAAAAATAAAAAAAATCAAACTTTATGATGAAGGAAATGAATAGTATGAAAACCAAACAGAAATTATATTTATTTTAGAATTGATGAAGGACTTGGTTTCCTACAGTATGGGTCAGATAAGTTCTCTTGACGAGACCTGGAATAATCTTTCAAACTCTATCATGTCCAAATGCAACCACATTATTGCTTGTGCAGCACTATGAGGCTCCCATGGACAATTGAAGCTCTTTCTCATTGGAAAACAATATGTCTTGTCTCCATTTTTATCACAGCATGTGATAGATGAGATGGACCGTGTACTAATCTGTTCTACCTATGCGCATGTCAAGGCTGTTCATTGCATATCACTTTTCATTTCAGCTGACATCAAACACATTTGGAACTGGAAATCTCTATTTTCCATATTAAAGAGATCTTGTGTGATGCAGCTTATCACAGACTCCCTACTGTGTGCAGCCTGAAGAGAGGTGTGATGCAACTGCATCCTGGTTTGAGAAAGTAAGAAAAAACACAGGAATAAAATATGTTCAGTGCATTTGTAAGGATGAAAAATCAAAACCTAGTGTACCTTACCTGGGCACTAGGAATGACTTATTGTTAAATGATTGTCATTAACGTCAATTATGAATTGGGGGCAAAAAAAACAACAACTTTATACTCACCTAGGGCTCAGTAGGTAGAGTGAGTTGTCCACAAACCGTCGTTTCGATGTGCCACATGGGTCCTTGAGCAAGTGGACCCAGTTGCTCCCAGTGTGTGGCACTGGTGTGTGAATGTGTGTGTGCTTGTGTGAGCAAATGGGTAGATGTGTCTGTGACTGTAAAAGTGCTTTGAGTACCAAGAGGTAGAAAGTGCTAAATAGTGCTATATAAAAGCAAGGCCATTAACCACCTGCCAGGCCCAGCTAATTGTGGCAGGCGTGTTGTTGAAAAAGACGTCTGCGTGAAGGATTTTCTATTGCAGTTCATCACTGTAAAACTGCACACCTATTATCAGTTACACTGTATGAACTGTGCAACCAGATTCCAACCAACTCATGGATCAGAAAGTTATGTAGCTAATGTTAATTCTTCTGACTTCTTTCACCTGCAGTCTTTCTTAATATCATTTCAGTGTTTAAGGCATCTGCAAAGTACAATGAGTCAAACTACACTCTGCTTCAATAGCAGTCAGTATGCCTTGTTTGCCTGATATTATCTGCTGTAACAGATCATCTGGACTGTGAATTACATGCTCCATTTACTGCCCCCTGTCTCCCGTCAGTCAGCAGTGATTATAAGTGCCCTGTGAGTAATTGAAATGAAAATAAAAAACACCAATAAATGACATGATTAGAATGTTTTTTTTTTGTTTTTGTTTTTTTTAAATCTTTGACATGAACACATGAACTAACATGCCTTAAAGTGTCACCTTTTTACAATGCACGGTTTACTATGCAGTCCCACAAATGGGACAGGAAGAAGAAGAAATAATTATTATGTTTATTTTAGATTTATGATTCTTTAGGTTGTTTCCTGAACTGACTAACAAAGTCAGGGTCAGGTTGTTTTTTAAAAAAAAATTTTTACAGTCAGCTGCTGCCATCTGCTGGATTATTCTTTCTGTACAACATAACAAATATCAAACGTCAGGCAGCCTGGTGTATTCAGCACCTAGAGAGTTGTATAATGTTGCCATATTATATTACATGGACCTTAATTTTTCACTATTTTTTCAAGAATCATTAAGTTAATATAAATGTAAATGTACTTTATTTATATAGCACCTTACATCAACCCACAGGTGAACCAAGGTGCTTTACAAAAGATTAAAACAACACACCGGAAAACAAGTACATTGGTAAAACAAAGCTAAAAAAAAAAAACAATACCTGAGAGGATAAAAAGTAAAATGAAAATAAATATAAATGTGTCATCACACTACTGGGTACTAAAAGTCATTTAAAAAGATGCATTTTTAAGTCTTGATTTAAAAAGGCCCTGGTCAGTAATAATAGGCATGTCACTGGGTGCTACAGCCAGTGATTTATGGTCATTTAATGATTTGGCTAGGCAAAATGACACATGTTCTCTTCAAGGGAAAATCACCATTCACCTGCGGCGTTTTAATCGTGCTAATCATATTATGTATTGATGTGTGGGTATTTACACAAGGAGCGACAAGTGATACAGTTTCTTTACAAAAGATTAAAAACCTTTTGCCTCGAGCACACTTGATAGTTTACTTATTAATTTAGATATTTTTCAGAAGTGAAAACAATGTGCCACTTCCCATCATCACACTGGTTTATCACTAAACAGTGATGACTTATGACTGACAGACCAACAATGACATCATTTTACAGGATTTTGGCCAAATTTCCAAGTTGTTGAGTTGCACTGGACACTGATTGGCTGGAAGGTTAATATACATTAGATGTTTTACCCAGTGCAGTAATTTGGCTTTGTGCGGATTTGAGTTTTAGATAACCATTTTTGAGAGAGTATGTTTAAACTTTTGTGCAGTGATGCAATTTGTTTGAACACAAATGTACAAAAGAAGAGAGAAACCAGTGCTTTTCATTGCACAGTGCCATTACACAACTGACACATGCTACCAGATCCTTTTTTATTATTATTGTTCAGTAGAAAATGGAAATCTGTATAAATACAGACATAAAAAATATATTTTTTTCACACTTCCAAAACGTGCTTGTACTGTAGTCTAAATAATGATGAGGGCAGCCGTGGCCTACTGGTTAGCGCTTAGGGCTTGTGACTGGAGGGTTGCCGGTTAATTCACTTCAATTCAATTCAGTTTTATTTATATAGCGTCAATAACAATACAAATCGTCTCAAGACGCTTTACAAGACCCGGCCTGAAACCCCCAGAGCAAGCCTGAAGGTGACGGTGGCAAGGAAAAACTCCCTTTTAACAGGAAGAAACCTTGAGCAGAACCCAGCTCATATGGAGGGACCCATCTGCCTAAGGCCAGCCGGGTACAGACAGAGAAAGAGAACAGCAAGATAAACATACATCTGTCATAAATACACATATCTGACTAAAGCATACAAGTTGGATGCTATGATTCAAACTAATGATGTCACATGACAGTTTGAAAATGTAAGAGGAATCATAGGCAGGTTGGAGAATTGTTCATTCAGGTAGGAGTGGATAACAGCAGGATTCCATGGAGACTGGGCAGGCTGATGAGACCACGACAACAGATGTAGTATGGCGCTCCACAGGAAACACTCAACTCCAGGCCAGAGATACTCGGAAGAAGGGAGAGCAGCAGTAAACATTCTACATAGTAATAGCACAGAATTGCATGACTAGTAGCAAATAGGAATTTAGAGGGCAGGAGCTCTGTGCCAGAGAAAAAGAAAGTGTAGGACACGAGAGTGGAGAGAGAAGAACGGGGGAGAACATGTGTTTGGTGCATTGTCCCCCAGCAACCTAGGCCTATAGCAGCATAACTAAGGGAAGGTTTAGTCCAGCCCTAACTATAAGCTTGATCAAAAAGGAAAGTCTTAAGCCTGACCTTAAAAATAGAGAGAGTGTCTGCTTCACGAACCCAAACTGGGAGCTGGTTCCACAGGAGAGGAGCCTGATAGCTGAAAGCTCTACCTCCCATTCTACTCTTTGAAATTCTAGGAACCACAAGTAGGCCTGCACTTTCAGACCGAAGTGATCTGTTGGGATGATATGGTACAATGAGGTCTTTAAGATATGATGGAGCTAGGCCTTTGAGGGCCTTGTATGTAAGGAGGAGGATTAGAAGCCCCGACCCGTAGAAAGCGGCTGAAGTACCCTTGAGCAAGGCACATAACCCCTCACTGCTCCCCGAGCGCCACTGTAGATGGCATGGCACCTCACTGCTCCGGGTTAGTGTGTGCTTCACCTCACTGTGTGCTTTGTGTGTTCACTAATTCACGGATGGGATAAATGCAGAGACCAAATTCCTTGTATACACAAGTATACTTGGCCGAGAGAATCTTAATCTTTAATCTTTAATCTTAATCTTTAATAACTGGGACACATAACAGAACACACTAGCTGCCAAGAACATTCTATAAACATGTCTTGAGGATGTATTTCATACTAGTGCTTGATGCTGCTGGTACTAATAAGGTACAACTGGCCAAAAAAAAGGAAATGTGTGTATGAGTTGGAAAGCCAATCCAATACAATGTCCATTGTGTAGAAGTTGGTGGACACTATAGTTTCTGTTTCATCTAAGAGCTCAGGATACATGTTGTAGGTTGCCCTAAAAGGTAGTTCATAAGTATGGGCAACTATGAACCACCAGTTAGTCAGTGGGCCTTTTGTGACATGGTACACCAACCAGAAGAGTGAGTTTATGTCTGTGTCTCAAACATTTGTTGGGTGTGTTGTCTCTTGTGGCAACGCTTACGTCTACACAGTTTCAGACTCTTCCGTCTAACAAAAAAGGCCAATCTGGAAACAACAAGCTCCTGTTTCTGGTTGGGACGTTGGTCAGAGAAAAAAAATCATCTAGATCAGGTGTGACAATCATTATCAGGTGGTAGAGAGACTGTGCACTGCTGTTGAGCAGAATTCCAGTCACTGATGGAAGAGAAAAGAAAGGAAACCATCTGACATGGAGATATTAACAGCGGCTAAGAAAGAGGAGCGGTAGCTCCCAGTATTTCTTGTCAGACCAGGAACTGGGAATATTGGTACAGCAAACCTGAATCCATAAATCTCAATACGTCTTTCAACTCTCTGTGTCAGGGCAAAAACTACTGTATTGTGAGTGGGTAAGTTTTTGCAGCAGTTTACATACATACTGTAGATAGATTGCAGATCTGGTGCGTCTTTAAGGGTATTTTTAACACTGTCAGTGCTGTCCTTCTCATCACATGTTATGGCTAGTTTAAAGCAGCATTAGAAATGTATGGATTGGTCTGGCTGTATACTGTACAGTATGTGGGCAATTACGATTCATGTGGCCTTGGCTACAGTTAGGACATAGTCTGAAATGTACATGGATAGTGTGGTACAAGGACAAAGGATTTGACTACCATTCAAGGCTGCGAGGCTACCAGTCCATCCTGCATGCAGAGAGAGGTGCATGGTGTTGAGATTTGCAGTGATATTTTCTTCAATTTGCTTTGCCAACCAAGAAATTATACCAGTGTGTGTTTCAGTTGTAATGACTTGGGTGCGTTGACAATATACATCCACATTAGGTGTGGAACAATCAGCAGGGACTTGTGATCAGTTTATTACTGACTGGTCAAAAGTGCATTCAGAATTACTGAGGACTACTGGCTAAATGAAACAATGTGCTGACCCTGACTCACACCAAACATGACCTTACATTACTTTGCTTAGACATGGTATTAATACTGATAATGTAAACAACTGGAATATTCAATGGTTCCCTCATCAGACTGAAACGGTGAATAAAAGGCATTAGAACTGGGGGTGCGCTTGAGCATGAGTAGTGAGTAGACGTGTCTTCCGCAGCTCCCGCAGAAATCTGTTAAATATCTACATTTTTGACCTCGTAACCGTTCAAATTTCTTTGGAAACACAAATTAAGTGACCTTTTTTACCTCACGAGTGGACAAATGCCTCCCAAACCGTCCAAACAACAAAGTGGGAGAGGCAGCTCGGACTCCTCGGATAGCGTTAGCAAAGAAACAGATGCGAATGCTAGCAATTTGGAAGCGCTGGCTAATGCAGTTACTGCGGTGCAAACCTCTATTAATTCATTTCGGGAGGAGAACCGGGCATCTATTGCCTCTCTGCACTCGATTCTGAGTGTATATGGCCAACGAATTACTGATGTAGAGGACAGTATGAACGAGTTCGATAAGAGACTTAGCAGCGTGGAAACTTCCCAATCTTCACTCGCTAAAGAAAACGCTGCCTTGAAGGAGAAGGTAGCGTACTTGGAAAACTACACCAGACGGCAGAATATACGTATTGTGGGGATACCAGAAAATGCAGAGGGCTCGCGACCATCGGAGTTCATTACCAGGCTGCTCATTGATGTGCTTGGTGAAGACCGTTTTGAGAAGTTACCATCGGTGGACAGAGCCCACAGAAGTTTGCCCCTAAAACCAGCAGTTGGCGACAATAGACCACGGCCGTTCATTGTCAAGCTCCACCACTTTCAAACTAAGGAGTTGATCCTACGCCTCGCCAGGCAGAAGGGCCCGCTTTCTTACAACGGATCAAGATTCCACATCTTTCCTGATTACAGCCCAGATGTCAACAAACGCCGCGCAGCCTTCTCCGAGGCTAAAAAGAAGCTCCACTCCGCAAAGATCCAGTTTGGCCTTTACTACCCAGCCACTCTGCAGTTTACACACTACGGGAGACGCATGAAGTTCACCGACCCCGCGGCGGCACTGACTTATGTCAATAAAATTGTTACTGCTGATGACGGGAGCTCCGTTTCACACGCTACAGAAGATGGTGATTGAGGTAATATTGATGATCGGGTCAAAATGCAAATAACTAATTAAAAGAGACGGTGCTATTACTAGATATGGTTATTATGTCAATATTATTGACAGTATTTTTTTAATGTATTTTTCATAGTATTATTTCATCAGTACTGTTTATGTGGCGATGGACGTTTTTATTTTGTGTGAATGCGTGTACACGTCACATGTAACGCCACATATGTACGCCCTCCTAAATTTTTTTTTTTATTTGGACCCATTATTTTATTTATATTTTTTATTTATTCTTATTTTATGATCACCACCGATCTCGTTACACTGACTTTCAATGGCCTATAGTTATTTTGGTTTCAACAATGTGAAAGTACATCACCAGTCATTTAATACCCTATACTATTGGAGAGGTTCATTAATGGTTCAGAAATGTTTCCAATATTGCGGGTAGCACGCAAATGCAAGTTTGCAGCAGTTTGAAGTTTGCTAGGGGGGTAGCCTTTTTAAGGCCTGTTTATATGTTATATGTAGTAGTTTTGATGTGTTATTTGTTTTGTATACAGCTCGTGCACCTACTCGTTTTTTTTCTATCATCTAAATGGGGTAGACACTTGTATTTCTTGAGTGGTTCTAATGGCACATGGTAATTCAAATTTTGTTCTAGGTAAAGATGACATGAAAATTATCAGCTGGAATGTTAAGGGTTTGAATCAGGCAAACAAAAGAAAAAGCGTTCTCTCTCACCTACAACATCTCGGGGTTGGTATTGTCTTCCTACAGGAAACCCACCTTTTAAATCGAGACCAATCAAAAATTCATAAAGAATGGGTAGGTCAAATGTTTCACTCGCAATTTAACTGTAAAGGTAGAGGAGTAGCTATACTCATTCACAAAAAGATTCCCTTCATTGTGTCAAACACTATCTTGGATCCAAACGGCAGGTATGTGATGGTTGTGGGGGAGCTGTTTCAACTTCGCTTAGTACTGGTTAATATCTACGGCCCGAACTTTGATGATGATCATTTTTTTAAAAGGATGCTAAGCTCCATCCCTAATCTAGATAGTCATCACTTGATTATGTCTGGGGATTACAACCTGGTATTGGACTCTACCTGGGATCGTTCTTCCCAGTTTGTACCGAGACCATCTAAATCCGCGCAAACAATCCAATCGTTCATAGATATACATTAACTTATAGACCCATGGAGATTTAAACACCCAACCAAGAGGGAGTATTCGTATTACTCTAATGTACACAAGTCATTTTCCAGGATAGATTTTTTTTTAGTTGACCCCTATTTGCTGAGTGTCATTACAGATTGTAAATATGACCCAATCATTATTTCTGACCATGCCCCGGTGAGTATTAAAGTAACTCTTCCGACTCAGAGGACAAAACGGACGTGGCAGCTTGACACGCTCCTGCTGGCAGATTCAGACTTTGTAAAGTTCATTACAGAACAAATAGATTTTTTTCTGCAGGTAAACAGGACTGATGGTATCATAGCCTCAACCCTTTGGGAAACACTTAAAGCATATCTCAGAGGGCAGATTATTTCCCGCTCTGCCCATATTAGGAAGACAAAGTACAAGAATATTGAGGAACTATCTTTAGAAATTAAGACTTTGGACGGACTCATAGCTGGCTCTCCGACCCCTGATCTGATTAGGAGGTTACTCTGATTAGTAAGCATACAAACTGAAATCGATCTCCTAACTACCACCCAAGCAGACAGGCTCATCCTTAAATCCCGTAGTAGATTCTATGAAGAGGGCGATAAACCTTCCAAACTATTAGCCAATCAACTCCGCCAAAGAGCAGCATCCCGTATTATTTCGCAAATTATGCTACCAGATGGTTCCTCAACAGAGGATCATCAGACTATTAATAACTGCTTTAAAGAGTTCTACTCTAAATTATATTCTTCAGACTCAACACCGGATCACAACCAATTCGCCATATTTTTTTTTTCTAATCTGAGCATTCCTACAATTGATTCTGACTCTAAAGAGCGATTGGAACAAAATTTGACGCTGGAGGAAATTAACAATGCAATCATGTCCCTTCAGAGTGGAAAGGTCCCCAGCCCGGATGGGTTTCCAACTGATTTTTATAAAAAATTCAAAGATAAACTTGCCCCTCTTCTTCTCTCAGTTTATGCAGAAGCACTAGAGAATAACACTCTTCCACCTACTCTTTGCCAGGCATCTATTACACTGTTATTAAAAAAGAATAAGGATCCTTGTGATTGTTCATCGTACAGACCAATTAGCTTGACAAACAGTGATGGTAAAGTCCCTATATTATCTCTGGGGACCAGACTGGGTTTGTCCAAGGTAGACAATCCTATTTTAACTTGAGACGATTGTTTAATATCATTTATACTGAATCTAACACTCCGTCCCCAGAAGCAGTAATATCGCTTGATGCCGAAAAGGCGTTTGATCGGGTTGAGTGGAATTATCTTTTTCATACACTTAACAGATTTGGGTTTGGCCCTTATTTCATTCAACTTATCAAGCTCATTTACACTGGCCCAACTGCCTCAGTTTGTACCAATGGTATCTCATCCGAGTACTTTCCTCTTCACAGAGGGACGAAACAAGGGGATCCAGTGAGTCCGTTGCTTTTTGTTCAAGCTATAGAACCACTTGCTATAGCTCTCAGATGTAATAATAGTATACAAGGTATCTCACGTGGTGGCCTGACTCATACTGTCTCGCTTTATGCGGACGATTTATTGTTATATGTTACCAACCCTATCACATCTATCCCTGAAATTCTTAGAGTTTTGCAGGAATTTGGAAACATATCTGGATATAAGCTAAATTTTAATAAAAGTGAATACTTCCCCATTAAAAGTAATGCTAGAGAATATCCCAGTCTGCCATTTAAGTTAGCCGCGGAGTCCTTTACATATCTAGGTGTAAAAGTCACCCAATCCTATTACAGTCTGTTTAAAAGCAACCTCTCTCCTCTGCTGGAACAGTGTAAACAAGATATTAAAATATGGTAAATTTTGCCTCTCTCTCTCATCGGGAGAACGAATTCTGTAAAGATGAACATTGTGCCAAAGTTTCTATATTTGTTTCAGGCATTGCCTGTTTTCATACCACAATCTTTTTTTAAGACATTCAATCAAATGGTTTCTTCCTTCATATGGAATAATAAATCAGCTCGCATAAGAAAAGAATTTATGGAAAGACCAAAAGGAGTAGGTGGGCTTTCACTTCCAAATTTGTGTACGTATTACTGGGCTGCAAATTTTAATGCCACTTCTCTGTGGCTAAAAGATTGGAAGGATAGGATACCTGCTTGGCTCCAGATTGAAAAGGTTACAAGCAGCCCACACTCACTCCCTGCCTTACTTTGTGCTCCTGTGCCATCACTACTTAATAATATTAAAGATAATATAATTGTAACTCAATCCTTACGTATCGTGAACCAGTTTAAAAGATGTCTGGGTATTCAGAATATTTCTATTCACTCGCCAATAATGCGTAATCACTTATTTCAACCATCTTAATTGGACAGTGGCTTCAAGATTTGGTATGATAGGGGTATTCATGGTAATGAGGACCTGTATGTCAATAATACTTTTGCTAGTTTTGAACAGCTATCCAGAAAATTCGGTCTGAATAATAATCATTTTTTGCGATACTTGCAGATTCGAGATTTTACTCGTAAAAAGTTTGCCAATTTTCCTACTCTTCCCCCTCCTTCCTGTCTGGACTCCCTATTAAGGGTCAGTAGGCTGAATAAAAGCAGAATATCATTTATATATTCCCATATTATGGATAGCTGCAACCACTCTATTTCACATATTCGAGAACAGTGGGAAAATGACTTGGGGGCTCAGCTGTCCGATTACGAATGGGATATGGCTCTTACTAGGATCCACTCTTCTTCCATATGTTCTAGACATGCTTTGATACAGTTTAAAGTATTGCGAATGTGGTAGGTTGAGCGTTGCTCCACCCCCACTCAATCAGCACTACCGGTGCTTGATTGCACACCGGTGCCACCTGTAAGTTACTGCGCTCCCCTCGGGTACACTTTGTCTCGTGGCATTCACCTGGAAGGTTTCGGTCTGGCGTGCTCCGGGTGTTTGGCGTGCTCTGGCTGTTTGATGTGTTTCGCGTGCTTCGTTCATTTTTAAGGTAAGCATGGGTGCCGCTACTTTGCATTTTTATGGCACACTATGGTGTGACAGCTGCCGTGATTGTGCTATTTTTAGTATTGTTGGCCGCGCTGATTCGGTGCCGTGGCGGAGGTGTGGAAGGTGGTGTCCGCTCTCTGTCACTGCAGACTGACTGGTGTTGGGGGCTTAAGCGCTCTCGTTCGGGTAAGCGTGCTCTTTTACTAAACTCTGTTGGCTGTGGTAGCCTTATGCTAAAAAGCTGTGTGCTCTGCCCTCTGTCTTGCTGTAGCTGTTGAAGCCATAGCGGTGCCTCCATTTCTCCTCCTCCGGCGCCCCGTGTGAGGCCGCACTGCTCAGCTCGGTGCGCCACAGCGGCTATCCAAACATACGGTTCGTAGCCTCCAGCTCTGGTGCGGACGGGTATGGAGTTAGAATCATGCCAAAACCTCACACACAAAACATGTTTTACTCACGCCCAACGATTCACAAACAAACTCAGTGTGGTTTGCAAATACAAAACATCATTCACAAACTAATGTATTTTGTTTTGCAAATAAGAAACGTACCTATCAAATAAATAGATAATGCTTCAGAAACAAATGCAGTACGTTTTACACATACAAAGAAACATATTTCTTCAAGTACAAAAAAATATCCTTCGAGTACAACAAAAAATCCTTCAAGTACAAAAAAAACCCCAATTCTACAAATACGAAAACTGTCACGTGACTTTTGGCACAATCTTACCACTGTCACGTGACTTTTGGCACTAATTTTCCGCCTTGCTGATCCACACACAAATGCCTTCAGATCCACACACACAAATGCCAGTAAAATGTCCTGTAATTCACACTCCATAACAGCAGGTGGCGCGGTTGAGTCAATTTAAGGCCGCCAGGACGAACTTTCCCTCCCTCCAAATCTTTATTAAGGCCACCAACAGGAGCTAGCCTACCATGTGTGGATTGGACTTGCCGCCATCGAATTTAACGCAATGAGCAGCCAACAGGTGAGTTTGCGGTCGTTGCTGGTGAAAAATCAAATGTTAAATAAACTCCAGAAATGTCTTTCGTGGGTAGGATGATATATGTAGCTTATGGTACCGCAGGAGCTAACCTAGCTTACACCGATAAGGCTAACTTAACTTTTCATTCTGTTTCTGACTTAACTAAATTAAACTATGGCCACATATAGCGTTACACTTGATACGTCTTGGTCTTAAGACGGAATTTTGAAGTAAAGACGACCTTGGGCCACACACATTTGTTTGAGCACCATCTGAGGAGTGGTGTTAAGTCACTGAATTAACAAAGTAACGGAAGGCTTTTATTGTGAAGAGTTTATAGGAGGTGAAATGTCATTAGTGTAAACTTTTTTAGCGGCGCTGCTCGCGCTAATTCACGTGAAATCAGGTGAAGATGTTCGAGATATTGAGAGCCAATTTGTTCATGGAACAGTTATAAATACTATAGGAGGTTAAAGTGTAAGCAGAAACCGCCACAGTGGGGTGTTGTATGCTGCAAACAAACCGGTTTTGTGCACCTCGATCTGCACTTTATCTCTCAACTATGGTATATCAATGCTTTTACATGCCGTGCTGTGTGGTGAAAAAACGCTAACATAAAAAATAGTGGGGGAATTTTATTGTGAATAATTTGAAGAAAGACTACTAAGTTTGTTTTTTAAATTACCTTTCCAAGTTGACGTGAAGTTATGGGATGATGATAACAATAGAAAACGCAATTTATTATTTTGGACTGGTAAAAAATATGTCTGTTCGTTTTATTTGTTTATGATGATCTAACCCTAACCCTGCATCAGCTGGTCTATTGCCAAAACTTGACCTAGTTAGAATATGGGTTAAATGGACAAGGAACTATGTTTGGACATTAATATCTTAAATAGTATTTCTAGCCTCACCAAACTTTGCAGGATGGAAGACAAACATGTTCATAGTATAACTGAACCGTTCAAAGTTTGTACTGCATGCCTATTGATTTTCTACAAGGCCCTAGATTTGGGTAAATGGCTTAACTCCTGATATTGAGGGTATTATAAACTAATTTTCTGCATCCATATGATGTTAATCATTACATTTTCTTTAAGCACAATCTAATATTAATCATGTGCAAATATGTGAGGTCTCTATCACTAATGGTCATGAAGATATTAAGAATAAAGCAAAGTGTAATAGCAGTTTTTGGTCATTTTACTAGTCATGTTCAGGTATACCAGTATTTTTGACCTCTCATACATTTTTCCTCTTTTCCCCTCTCTCTAGGAACTGCTTGCACAAACAATGTTAGAGAGGCTCCACACACGGCTCCAGCATATTGTCAGTCAGCAGCCACTTGACCTGGATTATTTTGAATTTGTGTGTTCTCAGGAGGCTGTTCTTTTTAGTGCTGCCTCTGACCAGGTTCTCATCCCAAAAGCCATTGTAGATGCACTCACAGAGCTGCACAAGTTGGTTGTTGAAGAAAGAGAAAAGCAGGTCCCCATAGTATTTGTGCAGGTTCATCATGGAGCAACTGGGCGTCCAAGATTTGATATTTCTCCGGATTCTTTGTTGCATCTCATCAACCAAGGTCTTCCTGTGCCGTGCATAGCTAACTTGATGGGAGTGTCCACTCGCTCCATATTTAGAAGAATGAGAGAGTTTGGGTTTTCTGTCAGAGCACTCTATAGCACATGTTCAAATGCAGAGTTGGACCTTTTGGTAACCGAAATAAAAAAAGACATGCCTCATGCTGGGTACCGCTTAGTTAAGGGAAGCTTGCAGGCCAGAGGATTCAGAGTGCAGTGGGAGAGGGTGCGGGCCTCCATGCACCGTGTGGACACTGTTGGCATCCTTTCTCGCATGAACCAGCTAGGGTGTGTTGTGCGTCGCACCTACTCAGTCCCTGGTCCCAAAGCTCTGGTCCACGTGGACACCAATCACAAGCTAATACGGTCTGTATAATTCTACTTGTTACTTAGAGTTAAAGAGTATTGTCTTGACCAGCTGTATATTAAAAATGTCATGACATCACTTCTGTTTTGATTTGATGCCATATAAATGAAATGGATTTCACTTACATATATTGCAGGCTGTACTATTATAGTGTCTTTTGTCTACCCAGGTACAACATTGTCATTTTTGGTGCTGTGGATGGCTTTTCTAGAAAGGTATATTTCACGTAAAAAAAACATTTAAGAGGACAGCTTGAAAAAGAAAAAATTACACCCTCTTAATATTTTCTATAGATCATGTACCTGGGTGCAGCAAACAATAATCGGTCCTCAACAGCACTGGCCTTCTTCCAGCAATCAGTGGAGAGATATGGATTTCCATCAAGGTAAATAATACAGTGGGTCATTCCTTGCCTTGCCTTCCTCACCACAATATGCAATCTTGTATGCCATGCATCTAAAGAATGTACAGAATGATATAAAGCAAAGAGCTGAAAAGGTATTAATGGTGTGATTATCATTTTTTTTGTTGGCTTAAAGCAGAAGTAAGTGATATATTTTTATTAAATATAAGTTTTAAATAGTTCTATATTTCCATAGCCATCAGTCATTTAGAGTGTTTGGTTATTAATGTGGCTCTGCCACTCCCTCTGTTCTGCGATAAATGGAAAAGAAATGTGTGGAGTTCTCCCTCCGGATTGGGTGAAAAAGGGAGCGGATATAGGACATGACTTTTCTGCTTACTGCAGAGTGGAGGATCCATGTTCCTGACAAAACACTTGAAGTTTTTATATTTAGATTAATTAAATGGGCTGTACCTGGTAGCCTTGTCAGATTAAATGAAGTATAAATCAACATAAAAAAAACTAGTATTTGCAGTATATTAAATCATTTTTGACCTAATTATTTTACACTGAAATGATCACACACTTGAGACAGACAGACCGCAGTGCTCGCTGCTCGGCGGTCCGAGGAAAAACACACAGGCCGCGGTGCTCGGTGCTGCCACACCGAAGACGTCTTTGACATGGTTTAGTGACTCAACTACTTACTGCATCTTTAAGTGAGAAACTGGTGTGTTTACATCATATGTTGACACAAACAAACAGGAAATGCCTGAAGTTAAAATTGTTTAGAGCACCACAAATAATAAATGCACAAAATGTTTATTTTTTTAGGGTAAGAGCGGATCATGGAGTCGAGAACGTGGACATTGCACGGCTGATGTTCTCTATCAAGGGAACAGGAAGGTCCAGTTTCATTGCTGGGAAGAGCGTGCACAATCAAAGGCAGGTTTTTGTCACACTACTATATATCAAATCTATTTTTTCATACAATATTCTTTTCAAAAAGAAAGAAGAGCTTGTTTTTTGTACTTTTGATATATGCTCAAGTCAAAAATAGGAAATGGAAAAAACGGAACATGGACCCAATTTGGTTTATACTTAATTTTTCTGATTTGTGTTCTGATTTGTGTGACCATAATCTTGCAGCAAATACGCTTGGGCGATGGTGCTACCTGATTAATGTAATGAATATAAGATTGAACATCACCATAACTGTTTCCTCCCACAAAGTCAATTTACATTCAAGTCTTTGACATGCACCATATAGCGACTGACTGAACAAATTAGACTTTAACATCAAGAAAGCAAAATGAATATTCACTTAATTGTGATAACTATTTTTCTTTTGAGACCTTTTGGTTATGCTATTGTAAAATCTTATGCATAAATGTATGTAAACCATATCTAATCTTTCTCAAACTCTCTTCCCAGAATTGAACGACTCTGGAGAGACGTGTGGTGTGCTGTGACCAGCATATACTACAGTGTGCTGCACTCACTAGAGGAGGATGGTTTGCTTGACCTGTCAAACATTGCACACCTCTTCAGTTGTCATTATGCATTTCTGCCCAGACTACAAGCTAGTCTTGATATCTTCAGCAGTGGATGGGATAACCACCCACTCAGAACTGAGGGTAACCTAACACCCAATCAGTTGTGGGAGATGGGGAACATTCAACATGCCATGGCAGAACCAGATGCAGAGGTAAAGGGGAATGTCTGTGACATTGTGTGCTTCTATGTTTTAAGTTTATGTCAGTCCAGAAAAGCACTTATCTGAACAGAGGGATGTACTATGAAGCAAGTTCAACATAGCGGTCTTTCTTTGTATTAGCTTGGTGTGAGTTTATGTTTATGTATGTTTATGTTTAGATGATTTGTTGAATTCATGGTGCTTTTATTATTAATTACTGTGCATACTAGGGGTGGGTAAAAATATCGATTCATCAATGCATTGCAATATATTTTTCCCCAAATCAATATCAATTCAGAAAATCCTCTGAATCAATTCAAGCCCCTGGCCAGTGGGGGTGCGGTGACCAACACCTTTGTGTGATTTGCGTTGTAAGGACAGAGGCTGTACTCGACCAAACAGCGGCGCAATAATTAAGTAGCGGCGGACCGCCACATAATTAATGTACGTACCAGAAACACTGCAGGAAATGGACAAAAGTAAGGTTCAGTGTAAGCTGTGCCAGGCAGTACTAAAATACTGCAATAACGCTACAAAATTGAGCAACCACTTCAGTCGACACCTGCAGATGTTCTGCGACGACTCGAGGCTTAACCTGTGGATTCAAAACAGACGCAACTTGAGAGATCCTTTCTCTGCAAACTGCCAAGTTTTGTCCATGCACAGAAGATAATGGAATCTGTGGCTGCTCTTCATGCAAGATATTTATTTAAAAATGATCAAGAGGTACTCCAATGAATTATTTGTGTATTTCTACTTATTACTGAATCAATTAAGCAATATTACCCGAGAGGTGCTCATATGACGTAAAAGCACCCTCAAGGGTAATATTGCGATTATACAACTAATACCAACAAAACTAAAATGTATAATCAAAATATATCCATGTTGACGGACAATTTGCTGAAAGGTTTTTGCGAGTGTGCGTCGCGTTTCCATGGAAACACATGGGGTTTGACTAATAACTGAAACAAAATCAGTCACATCAGTAGACTCATTATGTGTAATGGAACGTGGTTTAACCACTACAGCAAATAATCCAACCCTTAGTAACGGCCGAGCAACAGAAAGGATGTTCTAGTCCCAGATGAGTGAACTCTGAGCTGACGTTAATGTTTTATCGCGGTCTCGGAATTTCCCGTACTAAATCAATACTGCACAGATAAACAGAAAATGCTTATTTTTATCGCCCAAGTTATAACAAAGATGTTGATTTTTTTCTTGTGACCGCCGTCACAATAGTGTCTCTCACACCGTAGCTCTCTTCATCGCACACAGACACAGGTCGGTTCTTTAAAACGGGCGTTTATTACTTGTACATCTTGCTTCTTTGGTGCATCCACGTCTTAGTTACGCCGTGAGAACTATAATTATGAATGAACAACTTTAGCGCCAAATAGCGTGAGAGCAAAGAATGAGTACAAACCCTTAGTAGGCTACAAAATACCTTGTTTTTTTTTTTTTTATTCTGATTTTTTCTAGAAAGACTTTTTCTACAAATTTACATACATTGACAAAGAAAGTAATATTATGCTCAGAATAAATATTTGTGTGTTTATGGAGTTTATGTTTCAAAATGTTATCAAATGTGGTCTGGGTCCTTGATGGTTTGAGAACCACTGCTCTACATAAACACTTTACATGTCTTTTCAGGGATTGTACCTACCACATTTGGACTGGGAGGACAGTGGCCTGCCTGAGGAGCCACACCATGGGGTCACTGTTCCTGAGATGGGCGATGTACTGAGTGATGAACAAATGGCAGCACTAAAGGCAGCCATAAATCCCCTGGGACACTCCCAATCACATGGCTCAGACATCTACCTAGTTACTGTCCAGTATGTCCAGCACTTACTAGGCTTACAGTAAGACTTACTCAGCATTTGGTGATGTTGGGACTGTCGGGTGGAACTGCAGACACTACATGAATGTGCTTCTGCCCATGCTGCATGTATGGTTACCACAACCACCCTTTATTCTTCTGGACTTGAGTTTTCTTTTTACCAATCTGAACCTAAGTAAAGTTTTCTTCAACAAAGAATTTATTCTACACAGGAAATGTGGGAGCCCTGCTTACTGCACACACTGATGCTTCAGTTAAGCTAATCAGTCAGAGGGACCAGACCCATTTTACTGTAATACTTCCAAGAGCAGTTAATATTTTTACATTGATCTATTGGTACTTTTATGTAGGTAAAGGATCTGAGTATTTCTACCACTGCTAAATATATAATAAAATGTGCAGGGCATGGTGGGTTGTTTGTTGCAAACTTTGTACAATAAACATGCCATTTGATTATTTCCAGAATGTTTTTATTTTATTTCCGGAGGACTGACCATTTGTTTTCCAACATGAACATACCCTTTGCCACAGTGGTTGTTCTCTGAAGATAAACCCCAACTTTGGCTGTTTATTTTTTTCAAGGCAGCCAAAGTCAACAACCAGCAAAACACTAACTCTTCAAATTCAAACATTTTGTTGCCAGACATTTTTTCATGACTTGGCAACTGTAAAAAATATGATTAAAGCCAAAATTAAGATTAAGATTTTTCCACAAATTGCTCTTAGAGATGCAAACAAGCTCAGCAGCAAGTCCTGCAAAAAAAAAAAAAGCCCATGTTTGCAGTAATTTACATAAATAAAGATGATGGAGGCAGGGAGGGTGTTAGTGAAACAGCACACCTCTGAAAACACGAACCGGTGCCTCGCCCCACCCTGTTTGTGGAGGTGAAGGAGGGAGGCAGCATGGTCTTCATTGTATATCCAAAAGACTGAACAAACTCTTTACAAAAACATGAATGAGAACTGCCTTTTTAAAGAACCTACATTTTAGCACTGGCATTACACCAATCCAAATCCAGTGTCGGTTGTTTGAAGGCAGGCAATCAATTCTTCCTTAAAGGTAGTGAAGTCTTGGTAGCGGGCAGGAAGACGGAGAGTCTCAAAGCATGTAGAAGATTTCGGGAGACTACAGCCAGTCACCTCCAATGTGAGGGTAGTAGTAGGAACCTCCCATCCAACCCAGAACTTCATTAGCGCCTTCAGTTCATCACTGGATGCTACAAAATAGAAATATATAAATGCTCAAAGTGATGGAGAATGCTGTTCTTTTTATACATTTTGCTCATGGTTGTCAAATAATTTGTGAAAAACAATGCCAACCAAGATTTTACCTGAGAAGTATTGGCTATGTAGCTGATGCCAACACTAGATTTAATCATTACAGATAGTAATTCAGTTTTCTAGAAAATTTTCTAAACAAGCTTAAGAGCCATACTGTTGCATTTATGCAGTATAAAAATGCTGGCCAGTGTTTTTTTTTCCAGATACGCTATCAGCCATTGTTTTTGATTTCTGGAAAGCATCTTGTTTCAGGTTATGAGCAGAAAGCTGGCTGAATATATTTGTATCTGGAAAACCTACACTGGCCAGGTTCTTTTGATAAACAGTATGGCACGCTGACTTTTTTTGAATAGTTTGAAGAATATAAAAAGGACTCTATAAGGGTTGTGAGATATAACCCAGATCTGGCGCTGAACAATTTTAATGTAACAAATGTATAAAATAAGTACATTTATTGTCTTGTTTGCATAGGATTAGATGAGAAAAATAAAATGACTTGTTAAAAAGTACATGCATCACTCATTACATGAGGGAAGTATACCATTTTGAATGAACTGGCGAAGGTACCCTGTGATGCGGCTCTTGTCCGTCACAGAGCATTCATCATCGTCGTCATCATCCTCACTCATTGTAGGCCAGCTGATGCGTTCCAGAATGCACTACACATACAACACCAAGCAGATAAACCATCTGGAATAAGCAATTGTCCTGGAGTGTTGGTGTTCTCCTGATTTAACAATCAATTTCCAGATATGACCAAAACTGCTTGTCTTAACTGAACTATTTACCTATGGGGTCTGCACAGCACTCGACCCCCGAGGGAAAATCACTGGAGCTACATCTGGACGTGCACTAATGAGTGGCCACAACATGGTTTCTTTAAGCCCTTTTCTTATTTGCTTTATTTGCCTCATGAACCGTCCAATGACCTAGTGAGAAAAGACACAAAGACAAATCTTTACACGTAAAGTGGTTTAAAAGAGCATGAATGATTTTAAATAGTTTAAACAATATTCAAATACCGCATGACATAGAAGCCTTTCAAAGAGCCATCTTCGGTTGTTTTCTGTCATCAAAGGAAGGTCCCATGCAAGACACAAGGTATCAAGGCTCTCCTTTTCATCAGCTGAGAGTTCAGAACTCTCTTCAAGCTTTAAGACAAAATATGAATACTCTTAAACCCAATATAGAGGAATCTAAAGAAAATCGCGCAGTTTGCCGAATACACACCAGCGTAATTTTCTCCCGCAGATCAATGTCTGGACAGTCATTGATTTCTATGATGGCGGTTTCAGCTGTGCCCCCACACAGGATATGAACAATCGCAGGGCTTAGGCCTGTCAGTGCAGGACCTCCATGCAAAAAGCAATGACCAATCATGCGGCCTGCCATCAGAAACAGGTCACTCTCAACAAGGAATGCAGAGGACGAAGGTACAAGATGGTCCGGCTCTCCATCAAACAGCTTTGTGTCACCAGAATTTCCTGTGCAAACAGAAGAAATTCCTTGACTGATTATCATGTACTCAAATTTTCAGTGATTCTGTGGTTGTATAGAATGAGAGACATCAATAGGTATGTACAGTAGGTATAATCCTAAATACATTTTAAATGCCTCATGAAGTGAAAAATAAATGTTCCCAGTTTGAATCTAGTGTTCCAGTGTTAATTGTTCATTTGGCTCTTGATATGACGTCAAATAAACAGTATCAGAATATTTTTACCTCAAAATCCCAGTATCAAATGTCTGATGACAGCTTGAACACAGGGGCGTTTATAAAAGTTAATCCGATCAAATGTGACTCAGACTGCAGTCAGCAGCAAACAGCTTTTTGTTACTAAACCCCACCCACTTTTAAACAGCCCAATCAAATGCAGAGGATTTGAATCAAACCCAACTTGGGGCTGTTACTCCCCCAAAAATATTTTTCACTGAGAAATTAGTCACATCATAGGCTCCAACTTCCGTTTCACAAGGCCTTTTAGCATGTATTAATTGGAGAGATTATGGCATTAAGAATATTGCAGCTAAAACATACTCCACAATACATTGAAAGGTAATTGAACTACACTACCAAAGTTCAACTTAAAACCATCTTTCAGCTTCTCTGTGATTCTGGAGAACAAGAAGCGGTTCACTCCCTCTCCGATTGCGGGATCACCTATTAATTATAAGAAATGTAAAGAGCCTGGGTTATTTGTGAACAAACAGACTGCACATAACAAATTCTAAAATGAACTAAAAGAGAAAAAAGATGAACCTTCAAGTCTGCATTGCATAGGATTTGCCCACTCTACATGGCGTGCTTTATAAAAAGCAATTAAAGCCATTTCCTGGTCTAGCTTGCTGCCTCTGAGGTCAACGTGCAAATGCAGTGGCTTCCCTGATGCATGAATGTCAAGTATTGTCTCCCTGTACAACTGAGCAGCCCTTGCCAGGTCTGGTATGGTCTTCCAATCTATAAATGAAGTAAAGATTTCAACAGAGAAAAGGCCATCAACCAAACATTTAAACAAGGACCATTAACAGGGTGTAACAAATAGACTACAAACCCTCAGTTTTGTTGGTAGAATCAGAAGGTCCAGAAGAACTTGTTGGCTGATTCTGCAAAGGTGCAATCTGTGAAGATGTGCCAGATGGTCTTTCCATTGCTTCTAAATCCACTCCACTGCTGTCAAATGAGTGCTCTTCCAGAGTTGATGGCCTGAAAGACATGTCGTCTGTCTTTTAGCTTTCTCTAATCTCTGAATATGGTCAAGGCAGATTCTGGACCCTCTAAATTGTGCATATGTCTGCTAACTCAGATTGCATTGTCAAACAAGAGAATTTCAAGTCTAGTCAAGCCTAGTACCTGGGAAAGCCATGGAGAAAATTTTACTTTATTATTTCCAAAAAAAAGTCACAAGTAATGTGTTGTCCAAAACATTCAGGAGTAATGTAAAGTATGTTAACTAGTTAGTCAACATGCAAAAACCCATTGACTTGAGTATATTAAATGCCTTGTTGATCAATATTCATGTTGACACATTTCAAAGTAAGGGGAACACAAACATTTGCAATAAACATCCACTTACAAAAGACATGGCTAGACTACACAAACATCAGAATAACTGAATTATCATGCTTATTTTTAAGTTTTTTTAACAACAACAAACAATCCAGCCCACATTAATCAATATAGCATGAAAATATGTAAAGTTATTCTTTTAAGAGTGTGATGACAATGTACTTATACTTACTGTTCTGACTGCAGGATACAAACAAAACATCCTGACCTTGTTTTTCATCAGCATTCTCATCGTTTTCCTGTTAAGTGGATCAGGTTAACATTATCAATGACATCACTGTAGTAGTAAAGCAATTGTTGTTTTGATATGCATTCACTGAAAATGAAAAAGATTTCAAGAACTAAGTGTCATGTAAAGAAAAACTTACTTCTTCAGTTGTAGACTTGCTACAAGAGTCTACATGCAGAGCCAGAACTTGTAACGGTAAAATTTCTCCACAGGTCTTGCATTGCGATTTTGGCATTTTGCTGAACTCAGGGGCATCAGAAGGAAGTGGCGTAGTGTCTATTTCATCTTGAAGTGGAACGATGAAAATCATGTTTCTTCCATTGTTGGACACGGTCTTAAGCAGTTTTGCGGTGTAGCCTTCAGACTCAGGTGGGATCAACATAAGTTTTCTCTGGCCACTTCCTCCTTCATTATTTTGGACAGTGGGAAAGTGATCAGGAGGAAAGGAGTACAATGTGTTGAATTAAGTATCGTATAAATACTCTATGCCTGAAATCATGCATGGTGTCTGAGAACTTTATAGAGCAATTTCCAATTTCCTTAAGGAATGAAGATGGCAGGGCTGAAAATTAATTTTTTGGCTCACCAGCCAAGGGGACTGGTAGATGAAAAAATTCACCAGCCAAGCATATTTTTTACCAGCCAAAATAATGAATTGCCTTTTTCTGTCACATATACATTTCTTTCAGTACTTTTCATTGAGATAATACAGTATTGTATTGAATAAAAGATTAAAGGCGAGGCCAGAATGAAATTTTAAGCAAAATTAGTTTACTACTATCAAGTTTTGAGCTCAAAAATCTATTTGCTATTAAATGTACTTCATTACATAACAGTACATTTTTTGTAAACCTTCCAGATAGTTATTAATCATGTAACTCAGACTGCGTTTTATTTTTTCCCAAATTCAGTTTTTATTTTTTGTAATTCCATTTTTTTTTTTAATACCTTTTACTCGTATTTTACCACAAAAGAGAGAGTGTTTTTAATCATTTAGTCTCCAAATGGATAATCTACCCGCATTTGGTGCTTGTTAATTTTCAGCCCTGGAAGATGGTCAGAATTGTCTAGCAACACTGAATTAACAACTACAATTTTAACTTGTTTTTAAAAAGTCCATTTCAAATGTGTCACACAATGTCAAATCATGCTGTATCTGCTTACCAGTTGCCTTATGAAACAACCATCCACCAGACAAAGTCTCCAGTTTAGGGAATTCAAGCAGCAGCATTGCTGAAATCTTATTAGGACAATATAAAACAAACCATGAGCACTTCTTATAATAAATCATCACTCCTAATGATCTCTTTAGTACATAATTTTAGAAATGCCTACCTCTGCATGGTTGCTGTGTTCAGGCACTGACATCATGCGTTTTCCTAAGCCTGCCATTAACAGGCTGAGCTCCTGAGACCCCTGTGGAGTTCTGGTCATGGGTTTTGGGAGTAAATAAAACTGAATATTTGTGGCCTTTTTAGATGCTGCTGAAACCATTTTTAGTGGCATAGGAAATCTGCGTTTCCCACTAGTTCGTCCCCTTCGAAAAAGAGCAGGAAAAGACCTGTGAAGTAAATTGAAAGGCATGTCATACAAAATCTGAACGGCCCACATACTATATACATTGTAGACACATTGTACTTATTCTAACATTGACATCTCCTGCTGCACATTGGCCTGTCTCGATTCCTGAAAAGTTCCCTGGCTGGGATGCTGGCCCTGAATCGGAACCTGAACTTGGCTCTGGCCTGGAACCTCAACCTGCCCTTGACTGACACTTGCTGATAAGAGAG
The DNA here is from genome assembly GCA_005024645.1 of Planiliza haematocheilus. Taxonomy (NCBI): domain Eukaryota; kingdom Metazoa; phylum Chordata; class Actinopteri; order Mugiliformes; family Mugilidae; genus Planiliza; species Planiliza haematocheilus. The sequence continues at coordinate 396,059 of SRSE01000487.1, forward strand.
ACAGCAAGTTCCGTGCTGCAGTCTCAATATTGGCATAGTCTGGCTTCTGGAAACACATACAAACAAGAATAAAGAAAGGTTTAAACTTTCTTTTTTAAATTAACATAAAAGCAATTTTCAGCAGAATAAATATCTACTAAGTGAGAGAACTTAAACAGATAATTAAAAAATCACAATTTCAAATCCAAAGGAAACACTCAGCAAACACACAGCACTATGCACACATTTTATCTGTTCACACTAACTTAGATATAATTTATAACCAATAACTAAGCAATATTATAAAAATTTAGTAAATTGGGTGAACAAATTATGCTGTATTATGTTGGAATTACACATCTGAAAATGTGCTATATAAATAAAGTGGATTGGATCTGTTATCAGCAATTGTGGCTCTTAAACAGTTCTATGCAAATTTATCAAATCACTGTGACTAAATGTTAACAATAGTCAGTTACTGTAAATAAACATTGTGGTTCAGACAATAGGGATTAGGATTAATTAAGAAGGTGAGGTATTCTCTGGCAGGCTCTGTGACAATCTACAGCATAATGAGGCAGACCTGAAAGCTAGACTGTCCTAAGTAAACTGGGATGTCTGGTCACCTAATTCTACCAGCACATACACTGTAAGAAATACCTCAGCTTGCCGTTAGTACCAGTAACCACTGTTGGGAAACTGTAATTAACCAAACAACTAGCTACTTCACAATGTAAAGTACTTGAACTACATATTTACTGCTTCAAAAAACAGACTACCTTATCAAACTAAACCTACGAAAAAGTAGTTAATCTACATCTAAAGATTACAAGAAATTATCACAATCTGTGTCTGAATCTCATCTTTTTGGAGGTCCAACTGAACTGACACAGAGAGAAATAGATAGATCGAATTACTTTATTGATCCCAATCAATAGGTAGGTGTGTTTTCTGTTGTCAAGAGAGGATAGGGAGCAGTTGTTAATGTGGAATTACAAAAATGCTAGCCTACATTTCCAGAGAAATATTCTGCCATATACATCTTAAACTCAAACCACATTTAATTATAAATAACAGGTGATTGTCATTAAATGACAACTGTGGCCAAGGAGCTGTGGAATTGTGCCATATTTTACGACCAAAAATGTTATTCAAATACTATAAATTTGCAGTTTGTAATTAACTAGCTAAACTACATGACCCAAAGTAGTTAACTACTGAAGAAGCTAGAGATTTGAAATGCACTGCAGTTTAACTACCACCAACTACTGCAAACTGTAGATAAAGTGGTAATTGAACTATATGCATCATAAACAAATAAAACGAACAGACATTTTTTACCAGTCCAAAATAATAAATTGCGTTTTCTATTGTTATCATCATCCCATAACTTCACGTCAACTTGGAAAGGTAATTTAAAAAACAAACTTAGTAGTCTTTCTTCAAATTATTCACAATAAAATTCCCCCACTATTTTTTATGTTAGCGTTTTTTCACCACACAGCACGGCATGTAAAAGCATTGATATACCATAGTTGAGAGATAAAGTGCAGATCGAGGTGCACAAAACCGGTTTGTTTGCAGCATACAACACCCCACTGTGGCGGTTTCTGCTTACACTTTAACCTCCTATAGTATTTATAACTGTTCCATGAACAAATTGGCTCTCAATATCTCGAACATCTTCACCTGATTTCACGTGAATTAGCGCGAGCAGCGCCGCTAAAAAAGTTTACGCTAATGACATTTCACCTCCTATAAACTCTTCACAATAAAAGCCTTCCGTTACTTTGTTAATTCAGTGACTTAACACCACTCCTCAGATGGTGCTCAAACAAATGTGTGTGGCCCAAGGTCGTCTTTACTTCAAAATTCCGTCTTAAGACCAAGACGTATCAAGTGTAACGCTATATGTGGCCATAGTTTAATTTAGTTAAGTCAGAAACAGAATGAAAAGTTAAGTTAGCCTTATCGGTGTAAGCTAGGTTAGCTCCTGCGGTACCATAAGCTACATATATCATCCTACCCACGAAAGACATTTCTGGAGTTTATTTAACATTTGATTTTTCACCAGCAACGACCGCAAACTCACCTGTTGGCTGCTCATTGCGTTAAATTCGATGGCGGCAAGTCCAATCCACACATGGTAGGCTAGCTCCTGTTGGTGGCCTTAATAAAGATTTGGGGGGAGGGAAAGTTCGTCCTGGCGGCCTTAAATTGACTCAACCGCGCCACCTGCTGTTATGGAGTGTGAATTACAGGACATTTTACTGGCATTTGTGTGTGTGGATCTGAAGGCATTTGTGTGTGGATCAGCAAGGCGGAAAATTAGTGCCAAAAGTCACGTGACAGTGGTAAGATTGTGCCAAAAGTCACGTGACAGTGGTAAGATTGTGCCAAAAGTCACGTGACAGTTTTCGTATTTGTAGAATTTGGGGTTTTTTTGTACTTGAAGGATTTTTTGTTGTACTTGAAGGATATTTTTTTGTACTTGAAGGATTTTTTGTTGTACTCGAAGGATATTTTTTTGTACTTGAAGAAATATGTTTCTTTGTATGTGTAAAACGTACTGCATTTGTTTCTGAAGCATTATCTATTTATTTGATAGGTACGTTTCTTATTTGCAAAACAAAATACATTAGTTTGTGAATGATGTTTTGTATTTGCAAACCACACTGAGTTTGTTTGTGAATCGTTGGGCGTGAGTAAAACATGTTTTGTGTGTGTGTGAGGTTTTGGCATGATTCTAACTCCATACAGACGCTCCGTCTTCGCTCCGTCTTCGACTCCGACTTCTAACCGTCGCTCTTTTCTCAGCCCTTCGTGGGCCCCGGTTGGTTGTCAGCCTCACCGCGACTTCTGTTGGTTTGATTCATTTGTCTGTTTCTGTTTGGGTCAAAGACTCAATTTGATATTTATTTGGTTTTGTTCTATTTTGTTTGAATTATTTTGTTGCTTATTTGGTTGCTCCTTTGTGGGCTAGTTGTTTAAAATAGTTTGGGGTTTGATTTCCTTTTGTTTGGTGTTAACGATATATATTTTGATTATTTTCTCATTAACTAATTGGTTACAAATTTGCTGTTTATTTAGCTATATTTTTGTGAATTTTCTTTGAATATTTTCATTTAGATATTTAGTTGTTTATATTTCTTTGTGAGGATTGCACGTCTTAGGACGGACCCTCCTGTTTTAACTAATTGTGTAGCACCTACCTTGAGTGTCTTTCCACATAATTTTCTTTCTTTCTTTCCAGGGTAGGAGCTGGTGCAGTGTGTGGCAGACGCCCCTGGTGGAGGTCCCCATTTCACATCCCCCTAATTTTGCTGTGGCACGTGGTGATTTGGTTTGTAGTTTTCTTTTGTGGTTTTGAGTTGTTTTAGTCTGCCCACCTCGCTAAGCTGTAGCTCTGTGTTTTTGTTTTGGTTTGTTTTATTGAGATTATTGTGGTATAATTGACACTCAGGTTGTGAGAGCTGCGCTGTTTTTAACTCTTTTTAGCTATTGAAATATTGTAATAAAGAATCATTATTTTTGGAAGTCCGTCTCATGTCCTGTTCATAATTGGTGTAACGAATCTGTGTGACCTCCTAGTAGCCCAGGTATAGGGCTGAGTATTTCCTGAGGTGCAATTCCTCAGGTGGCGTTGTCGGATAACTTACCCCCACTGTTTGTCTCCAAGGCCGCCACAAGTTGGCGTCGTCGGCAGGATACACTGGCAAAGGACAGAGACGTGACTTCCATTTTTTTTGGGGGGGTATTCGATGTGTTTTTTTGTGTTCTTTCTTTCCTTTTTTGGTTTTTGTTGTGTTACGAGGTTTTGTGGTGGTGTGTGAGGCAGTAGCGAAGACGGAGCGGCGGCATTTTTCTTTGTTTGATTAGTGGTAACATCAGGTCTCCATTTTGAAGGCAGTGCGTGTGGCCTTTGTGGTTTGCCATGGAGGAGGAACTGCAGCAACTCAGAGAGCTAGTGGCACAGCTTAAGGCAGATAATGAGCAGCTGTCCCGAGTGAGGGAGGCTTCCCAGGCCAGTTCCAGCAGAGCGGACCCTGCTTCTGTCACTTCAGGCACTAATCCTTCAGCTGTGGGTACTAGCGCCACGATCACTGAACGGGTGGTTGTTATACCTAGAGATCGTAGATGTCCCATGTTTAATGGCAGAACGGGCATAGGCATAGTTGAGTGGAGAGAGGAATTACAGTTATGTATGCAAGCCCGTCACCTGTCTGTTCGCGATCAGGCCTTTTTTATTTTTGACCCTCTGGAAGGGGAGGCCAGAGAGGAGGTCAAGTATCGCCCCCGTGTGGAGAGAGAAGACCCAGCCAAGGTTTTGGCTATTTTGACTGAGCTTTATGGTTGTGTTCAGTCCTATGTAACCCTGCAGCAATCTTTCTTCTCTCGAAAGCAGCAGGAAGGGGAGACACTGTTAGAGTTTTCCTTGGCTCTGATGGCCTTGATGGAGCGTGTCAAGCAGTCTGCACCGGATGCCTTGCCGAATGCCGAAATTCTTCTTCGCGATCAGTTCGTAGAGCATGTGCTTGGTGGGGCCCTTCGTAGGGAATTGAAGCAGTTTGTTCGCCACCACCCCACTGCTTCTTTGCTGGAAACACGTGGGGAGGCCATTAGATGGGAGAGGGAGGGGTCCCCAAGGTGCGTTAGGAATCGTAGCCACTCTCTTCCTTCGGCCTATGGTCTACAGTATGGGGTACAGGGTAGTTCTCGCCCCGCCCCACTTGTCTCACCCCATGATTCAGAGTTGATTGAAGTGAAGGCACTTTTGAAGCGTCAGCAAGAACAGCTTGATCAGTTGACCCAGGCCATGGCTTCTTTGCAGGCTCGTCCTTTTCCCCCGCGGCCCCCTCCTTTTTCGTCGCGGCCTCCTCGTAACGGTCCTGTGATTTGCCGAAGGTGTCAACAGCCAGGTCACTATGCTAGTGAGTGTGATGGGGAGCGGGTTCCCCCTCGTCCCCGTGCTGGTTCTGCCACTGGTCGGTCTTCTAATGTGGCTGGGTTTTTGCATCCCACACCCCAGCCGGGAAACTGAAGCCCGCTGAGCTGAGGAGCCAAAGCTCAGATGGGGAGGTTGGAGGCTCACAACCAGACCTGATTGGTCGTTTAATGGCACCTTGTCCACATATTGATGTCCTGATGGGTGGTATCACTGTCCCATGTTTGTTGGATAGTGGGTCCATGGTGTCCACGATCCCTGAAAGTTTCTTTGTAGAACATTTTGGGCCATGGGGCCAAGAGCGCCTTCGGTCTTGTAATTGGCTGCAGCTGCGGGCAGCCAATGGTCTTTGTATTCCATACATTGGCTATTTGGAGTTGGATGTCACATTGTGTGGGAAGGTGGTCCCTGGTTGTGGGGTCCTGGTAGTAAGAGATCCTCCTGGTGCGGCATCTGTTGCCCCTGGGATCTTGGGGAGCAACATCATTCGTCGGTGTTATCGGGAACTCTTTGCGGTGTACGGCCCTGCTCTTTTCGAGGCCCCTTCAGTGGCTGACGCTCCAGTACCTGTCGTTGAAGCCTTGCAACAGTGCCATCGGGCTACCACGGAACCTAAGAGGGACATTACTGGTTCCGCTAGGGTTCGTGGTAGACGAGCGGTACGCATACCAGGCGGAGTAATGAAGCTTGTGGCAACTACTTGCCCAGAGCAACTAGCTGGCCAATCCGTACTCTTTGAACCAGCAGAGTTCAGCCTGCCAGCAGGGTTACTGGTGTCCCCTTGTCTTGTTCAGGTCACCCGTGGTACAGCTTATGTTCCAGTGGTCAACGTGGGGACGACTGATGTCCTCCTTTACCCACGCACTGGTCTTGGCGCTTTAAGTAGTGCCCAGGTTGTCAGCTTACCTGTCGGTGTAACCGAGGTGAGGTCCACTACAGCCTCAAGTTCATCTCAGGCTGCTTCTGGTGTGGCACCAGGCGGGGTACAAGCCATAGACTTGTCTGATTTAACAGAACAAGAACAGACGGAGGTGCATGCTTTGTTGCAGAAATATCATACAGTTTTCTCAAACTATGATGGTGACTTGGGTTGTACCAACCTTGTTTCTCATGAAATCCCCTTGCTTGATGAGGCTCCAGTGAGACAGCGGTATCGAAGGATTCCCCCCTCTGAGTATGAGGAAGTGAAGGCTCACATTGATCAGTTGCTTAAAGCCCAGGTGATCCGGGAAAGCAATAGTCCTTTTGCTTCCCCCATTGTCCTTGTCCGTAAAAAGGATCGTAGTCTCCGGATGTGCGTTGACTACCGCCCGCTTAATAGCAAGACAAGGAAGGACGCCTTCCCTCTACCCCGTATTGAGGAAAGCCTTGATTCTCTTGCCGGAGCTTGCTGGTTCACCACCCTTGACCTAGCGAGTGGTTATAATCAGGTCCCTGTCGCGGAGCAGGACAAACCGAAGACGGCCTTTTGTACACCCTTTGGACTCTTTGAATGGAACCGGATGCCATTCGGCTTGTGCAATGCACCAAGCACCTTTTCAAAGACTTATGCAAAGGATGTTCGGAGATCAACAGTGCCAGTCCCTGCTCTTGTATTTGGACGACATAGTCGTATTTTCCTCTTCAGTTTCGCAACACCTGCAGCGACTCGAGGTGGTCCTTAGTCGGCTGCAGAGGGAAGGCTTGAAGGTGAAATTGGAGAAGTGTGCTTTTTTTCAAAAAGAGGTCCGTTATTTGGGACATCTCATCTCCAGTCAAGGAGTTTCCACGGACCCTGCCAAGATTGAGGCAGTGGCAAAATGGCAGCGACCCCGCCATGTGTCAGAGCTGCGCTCGTTTTTGGGGTTCGCCAGCTATTATAGGCGGTTTGTGGAGGGGTTCGCTAAGCTGGCGGGCCCTTTGCATCAGTTGGTGGCAGCACTTGTAGGTACCAGGTCCAAGCGAGGATCTAAGCAGGATCTGAGCTCTGCATGGACACCTCAGTGTGAGCAGAGCTTTGAGGCCCTAAAGGCGAAGTTGGTTTCAGCCCCAGTGTTGGCCTATGCCGACTTCACCCGTCCGTTCATTTTGGAAATTGACGCAAGTCACAGTGGTCTTGGGGCCGTTCTCTCACAGGAGACTGATCATGGGGTCCGGCCAGTAGCTTATGCCAGCAGAAGCCTTCGACCATCGGAGCGCAACATGGATAACTATAGTTCGATGAAGCTTGAGTTTCTTGGCCTTAAGTGGGCAATGGGGGAAAAGTTCCGGGAGTATTTGTTGGGACACAAATGTGTGGTTTTTACAGATAACAACCCGTTGAGTTACCTCAATTCAGCTAAGTTGGGAGCCACGGAGCAGCGGTGGGCCTCTCAACTAGCTGTTTTTGATTTTGAGATAAAATATCGCTCGGGACGCGTCAATAGGAATGCTGATGCTCTCTCCCGGCAGTACCTGTCAGGGTCTAGCCTGGCTGAACATGTCCAATCTGGTACTTTGGTTCCACCACTCCCCCAGCTAGCTTCAGTTTCCACTCCAGTCGTACCTGTAGCGCAAGCAATGGTGTCTGTCTTCCAGGGCCATTCTCCCTTGGACCTTCGATCTTTGCAAGAGGTTGATCCTCTTTTGCGTGACCATTTTCTGCCCTTTTGGAAGAGGCGGGCTAAGCCTGCTTTTGAGGAAAGGCAGCAACTCCCCACTTTGGCTTTGACACTCTGGAAGCAGTGGGACCGTTTGGTTGAACAGGAGGGTGTATTGTACCGCCGGACTTTCCGTTCGGATGGGGGGGAGGACTGCTTCCAGCTTGTCCTACCTGCTGCCCTTAAAGAGGAGGTCCTGACCCAGTTGCACCAAGACCATGGCCATCAGGGTATCGAGCGCACCACAGAGTTGGTGTGGCAACGCTGTTACTGGCCAGGGATGTCCGCCGACATCAAACGATGGGTCCAGACATGCGAACGTTGCCAAGTTGCTAAAGACTCAGGGTCTGTGCCCCATAGTTTTATGGGCCATGTCCTGGCGTCTCGGCCGAACGAGATTGTCGCTCTTGACTTTACGTTGTTGGAACCCTCACGGAACGGGTTGGAGAATGTCTTGGTAATGACAGATGTGTTCAGTAAATACACCGTGGCAGTCCCAACCCGAGACCAGCAGGCAGCGACGGTGGCTCGGGTCCTGCTAACTGAATGGTTTTTCCGGTTTGGTGTTCCCAATCGTATTCACTCCGACCAGGGTCGGAGCTTCGAGAATTCCCTAATTCAACAACTCTGCCGTTTGTACGAAGTAGCTAAATCACGAACCACTCCTTACCATCCGGCCGGAAATGGGCAGTGTGAACGCTTTAACAGAACACTCCATGACCTATTGCGGACATTGCCCGTCTCCCGGAAGCGGGATTGGGTTTCTTGCCTCCCTCAGGTTTTGTTTTGTTATAACACCACGCCACATCAAAGTACAGGAGAGTCTCCTTTCTTTCTAATGTTCGGTCGGGAACCTAGGCTCCCCGTGGACTTTCTTTTGGGCCGAGTCCAGGATGCTGAGCCAGGGGGGGTACAGGACTGGATGACTGAGCATCAGGCGAGGCTCCAGGTGGCATTTGAGAATGCTCGGGGTAGGCTGTTGGTGGCGGCAGGTCGACGGAAAGAGCGACACGACCAGCATGTCCGGGAGGCTCCCCTGCAGGTCGGCCAGCATGTCTACCTCCGAGACCTCGGTGTCCGGGGTCGACACAAGCTCCACGATAAATGGAGCTCAGTGCTCTACCAGGTGCTCAAAGCCCCACCAGGAGATGGAGCAGGTTACACCATTGCCCCGGTTGAAGCGTTGCATAGGATTCGGCAGGTGCACCGAAATATGCTGAAGGCCCAGGTTGTGTCCGGTAATCACGTTCTTAGGGCGCCGCCTTCACCAGCTCCCGTTGTGCTGGTAGGCTCCTCTGATTCACCTGAAGGTGGTGAGCGATGGTTGTTGGTTCGTGACACTTTTGCACCCCCTGCCCCCGAGGCACCAGTTCAGCCCTGTTCTACAGGGCCTGCTGTGATGATACCAGCAGATGCCGAGTTTAATTCAGGCCCCCACTCGGTGTCGCCTCTCTCTAGTGTTCAGTCCAGTCCTTCTCAGACAGCGTTGCGTCGAACTGGCCGTTCCACAGCTGGTCAACATGCCAATGTTCATCGCCTTCCCCAGCCGGTTGGCCTTAGGGCTAATGCGGTACTTGAACCTGCACGGTCGGCGGTAAATTCGCAGTCTGTCCTGTTTAGGCCTTGGTCCTAGTTGGTGTACTTTTCTGGGTAGTTCGCCGTCGGGGCGACGACGCAGAAAGCGGGGATGGAATGTGGTAGGTTGAGCGTTGCTCCACCCCCACTCAATCAGCACTACCGGTGCTTGATTGCACACCGGTGCCACCTGTGAGTTACTGCGCTCCCCTCGGGTACACTTTGTCTCGTGGCATTCACCTGGAAGGTCTCGGTCTGGCGTGCTCCGGGTGTTTGGCGTGCTCTGGCTGTTTGATGTGTTTGGCGTGCTTCGTTCATTTTTAAGGTAAGCATGGGTGCCGCCACTTTGCATTTTTATGGCACACTATGGTGTGACAGCTGCCGTGATTGTGCTATTTTTAGTATTGTTGGCCGCGCTGATTCGGTGCCGTGGCGGAGGTGTGGAAGGTGGTGTCCGCTCTCTGTCACTGCAGACTGACTGGTGTTGGGGGCTTAAGCGCTCTCGTTCGGGTAAGCGTGCTCTTTTACTAAACTCTGTTGGCTGTGGTAGCCTTATGCTAAAAAGCTGTGTGCTCTGCCCTCTGTCTTGCTGTAGCTGTTGAAGCCATAGCGGTGCCTCCATTTCTCCTCCTCCGGCGCCCCGTGTGAGGCCGCACTGCTCAGCTCGGTGCGCCACAGCGGCTATCCAAACATACGGTTCGTAGCCTCCAGCTCTGGTGCGGACGCTCCGTCTTCGCTCCGTCTTCGCTCCGTCTTCGACTCCGACTTCTAACCGTCGCTCTTTTCTCAGCCCTTCGTGGGCCCCGGTTGGTTGTCAGCCTCACCGCGACTTCTGTTGGTTTGATTCATTTGTCTGTTTCTGTTTGGGTCAAAGACTCAATTTGATATTTATTTGGTTTTGTTCTATTTTGTTTGAATTATTTTGTTGCTTATTTGGTTGCTCCTTTGTGGGCTAGTTGTTTAAAATAGTTTGGGGTTTGATTTCCTTTTGTTTGGTGTTAACGATATATATTTTGATTATTTTCTCATTAACTAATTGGTTACAAATTTGCTGTTTATTTAGCTATATTTTTGTGAATTTTCTTTGAATATTTGCATTTAGATATTTAGTTGTTTATATTTCTTTGTGAGGATTGCACGTCTTAGGACGGATCTCCTGTTTTAACTAATTGTGTAGCACCTACCTTGAGTGTCTTTCCACATAATTTTCTTTCTTTCTTTCCAGGGTAGGAGCTGGTGCAGTGTGTGGCAGACGCCCCTGGTGGAGGTCCCCATTTCACATCCCCCTAATTTTGCTGTGGCACGTGGTGATTTGGTTTGTAGTTTTCTTTTGTGGTTTTGAGTTGTTTTAGTCTGCCCACCTCGCTAAGCTGTAGCTCTGTGTTTTTGTTTTGGTTTGTTTTATTGAGATTATTGTGGTATAATTGACACTCAGGTTGTGAGAGCTGCGCTGTTTTTAACTTTTTTTAGCTATTGAAATATTGTAATAAAGAATCATTATTTTTGGAAGTCCGTCTCATGTCCTGTTCATAATTGGTGTAACGAATCTGTGTGACCTCCTAGTAGCCCAGGTATAGGGCTGAGTATTTCCTGAGGTGCAATTCCTCAGGTGGCGTTGTCGGATAACTTACCCCCACTGTTTGTCTCCAAGGCCGCCACACATAGACTACACTTCTCAAAAGCTAAATTAGCAAGAATATTCCCGAATGTGGACCCATTATGCGACAGATGTAAACAGACCCCAGCTACTTCCTATCATATGTTCTGGTCTTGTCCGAAACTTGTTCCTTTCTGGTTCCTTCTTTGACGTCATCTCTAGTGCTTATGCTTATAACATCTTACCGTCTCCTTTAGTTGCTGTTTTCGGTTGGTTTTCTGATCCAACGGGATCTGTTCCCCCTGCTCATTTACTAGAGGGTTATTGCCTTTTCCTCATTACTAGCTAGACGTCTGATCTTTTTTAAGTGGAAGGCCGCAACTCCTCCATCACATCACCACTGGATTAGGGACGTTATGCAGAATCTTGGATGGAAAGGATCAGATGTACCCTCAACGGTTCCATCAGCAGATTCCACAAAACCTGGGACCCTTTAATAACGTATGTGAACAATTTACCTGGTCTGGAACTGGACTCTGAATGATTACACCTGCCCTTGATCAATACTGTAACAAGTAGTATTAGGTGCACCTGCTGTTGTTGTTTTTTTAGTTTTTGTTTGTTTTTGTTTGTCTATGATGAGTTTGTCACGTTGATCGTGGGTTTGATTTGTCTCTGTTTCTCGTCTCCGACCTGCTTATTGTCGGGATTGTTTTTCTATGACTATATGTAAAATAGAGAATATAATTGTTTTGTATGGTGATTGGAAAATTACAAATAAAGTGTTAAAAAAAGGCATTAGAACTAAACAAATATACACAAAAACAACAAAAGGGGAAGACACAGCTAAACCAACAATAATATATTAACAAATAGTTTGTGCATAAAACGGAGAGTTTGTACAATTTGAGGCTGCATCTGATCAAAATGACTGAAATTACATTTAAATCAAAGACCAATGGACAAGTAGTATCCTTTATCAATAGAATCATTTATTTTATCATCATTGTACCTTTCAAGATGGGGCAGTGCCTCACCTGACTACCCTGACCACACGTCCCTGGTCATAGGGACATTGGTAGCACCAGTCAGAACTGACAAATTAAACTATAATTGAAGGCACTGAGTGATACTAAATGAAGAGATGTTTGAGAGATGTTTTGGAGATGTTTGGGAGCTGTAAGAGCCATCTTTTTTATGGGAACCGAGTCTTTGAAAACTATCAACATCACTAGCACACTGCATTTTGCTCTTGCTCTTTAATATGTATCGTACTGTGACACAACACTACCATCAGTACAATGGGAGTCAGAAACAAGTAACTAATACCATTACAGTTTCAGACTTCCCAACCAAATGCATTCCAAAGAAGTGTCAAAAATCTCCAAAGAAGGGAAAAGGAAGAGAGGGAGAAAATAAGGGAATATAGGAGGGTCTGTATGTGTGTGTGTCCATGTCATGTGGTTGCCTAAGTCAACGTGTCCTTTAACGTGATGGAAACACGACTGTGTGTGTGTATGTGAAGGCTTGGGGGGGGGGCTACAGAAACGTACATATGTGTCCCCCAAACGACCATGTCACAATTTATTATGTGTCATTTTTCTTCAAGCCATGTCACGTTTACGCTGTCTGCCACGGTGGGGACTGGCCAGGCTTAAAGAGTATTGTCAGGAGAATAGTTTTGCATATATTACAAGGTTAAGTGCAAACCAATCTGCTTTATCCAAACACAGCAATCCAAACAGAGTGCAGAGCCTGGGAGACTGATGAGTAACACACTTGGCTGGGGCCCCAGCAACCCTTTACCCCTCCACCCCCACCCCCTTTCACCTTCTCATCAGACACTTGGCTCACACTGATTGGCTTTGATTGGTTGTATAAAACACAGCACTGGCTTTTTGATTATATTACATATGGTCACGCATGGGCTGGTGCCCCATGCTGCAGATACCAGAACCTCAGCAGCCCTGAAACAGTCAAAAGAACTCCAGATTAGAGAAAAAGAGTGAGCGGCTATGATTGTAATGACTCAAGGAAATATGTAACACTCATTGGGAAGGTCTCTGGTGTTCATGACATCTGTATTTTGTCCTTTCGTACTCATGGTTCGCAGCATGTGAGGCCCATGAGCAGCTCATGACCAAACCTACCGCTCCCCCACCCCTCCCTCCCAGGTTACTGCAGGTTTACTGGTGTCACATGTCAGGAACTGCATTGTGGGTGGAATGGCAGTGGAGGATTTCCAAAACAGACTTTCAGCAGGTCAGAGGGAAATTGTTTTGGCATTTTAAATGGAACACCTCCGTAGGCAATCCACTCTGACCTCTCATGTGCCTGTCTATCCCTCGGAGATAGGGTGCTTAGGTTTTGTGATCAGCAGCACTGGCCCAGAGGGAGGGCAACAGATCCAGTCTCTAATCCGTGAAGCCCTCAGCCAAAGCTGATTTCCCACATAGCCTCATCAGCTTGATTTACAAATGTAAAAGACAGGACCCCTCTTGTATCACTTGCCTTTTCCCCTCTCTGAGCTCTGTGATTTCCCAGTTTTAGTAGTCTTAATCCAGCTGGAAATCCCAGCCATTTTACTGCAGACAGAACACTTCACACTTCAAGGTAACTGGTCTCGTGTAAAGTGCCAAAATACGTTTGTTTGCTAAGCATAATTGAAAGGTCATTTCATGAGAAAATTGTGTCTATTTCTTGGAGTTTGCCTGATCCCTGTTATATTTTGGTGAAATGGGGTTGAAATATCCCAATCCCTATCTTTCAATGGTAACACAGTTATGGTGCATTCACACTGTCAGTGAGAGAGTGGCATGCTACAACACATTTGCAATAGAAAGGAATGAAGTAGCAGAAGATAATCTGATGTCCGACACGTCTTTTTTTGTCGCTCATCTGATGTAGTCACGTTTGCACCAATCATAGGCGTTTGTTTCACTGGGTCTTGTGTTGTATGTATATTAAATACCTGTACCTATCCCAACCTGTCGATGACTCACCAAGAGTTTGAGTGCCGCCAGTGGCGACTCGTCGTTAATGGTACTGGCAGCTGCCATTTGAATTCAGATCACACAGCGTACATGTCCGGAACAGGATCTCAGAGTAGCCACTGCCAACCCGTAGTGCTTTATGATGATTAATGCATGGTATGAGGTAAAGAAATATACGAATATGTCCAACTCTTTGTCACAATTTATTTTCACTGTCAAACTATTTTTCATTTTAATGCTAAATTACAGCAACGCCCAATAAATTCTAAATATCTGTGAAGAAAGAGTTTAAATAACTTTTGAGAACATCACTCTGATATATTGCATTTAAAGAAACAATGGTAAATGTCTGCAATTTAATATCCTCATGGCAAATCTAGTCCTTGACAGTTCCTGCACAACACACACATGCACACACATGCACACACATGCACACACCCACACACACACACATACAGAAACAGAAAAAAATGCAACATATTGTGCACATACAAAGGAACAGGATGCAGTGTGCAGAAGTATACGCATCCAGAAGGCTTTACAATCATAGGATGGTTCTGCTGACTTGTTTATGTTGAAATATCAAATCCAAACAAGAATATTTTTATGTACAATCTGGTAATGTAAGCCCATAATGTTAAAGTTATATAATATGTAGACATGTGAGAAGGTCTGACACTACCTACAGAGACTATGACTCCTGGGTGATCAAAGGGAATTGCCTGGCCGTGACAAACATAGGAGAAGTCACTGCTGCCTGAGATCCTCAGATTCTTAAAAATCCCCTGCCTTCCTGATTCGAACAGTTGGATGGAATGTATGTTAGAATATTTTATTCTGTGAACACTAGATTCAGTGCTGAAGGTAAAACCCTCAAGAGACCCATGAGATGATTTTTTTGTTGTAATATAGTATGCCCTCTACATTCTACTAATTTAGTTGTTGGTTGTACCAATGTGGTTCCTTTGAACTATAATTATCCATAATGTGTAGAGTCTTTTTGTTTTTCATTTCGATTGCATTTAAGAATAATACTGTTGAATTCTTCATATTTGAAATAATTAATGAGAAGTGGAATAATAAAATTTCATCATCACCATACCAGTATTTCTAAGTATTAAGTATTTTTGATCACAATTAAACGTTTCAAACACAGTTGCAATTTAATCTTGTTGTTTATTTCTATTGATCATTTATTCACATACAGATAACTAGTTTAAACGGATAGCAACGTTTGAATTTAAACAAGACTAGCTGTTAAAATACTCTTAAAGTTAAATAAGAATCAGAATTCGGTGTCAGTGTGTCTGTTCAGGAGCTGTGGGTTTTATTCCTTCAGTATTGTGGTTGGTTACTTTAACTAGCCCTGTTCACACCACAGCTGGTCTCAGCTTTTATTTTATCTCTGTTCTTATGCACGGGTCCAGGTTAAGCTCAGGAAACCCATTGAGGAATGACAAGACCTTTTATACAAATATCATTTCATGAGCACACATGCAGTGTTTATAAGTACTCCACCTCAAGTAAATACTCATGATTTGTAAGTGTGTGAGGATGTGTGTGTGTGTCTGCTGTGGACTTGCTTATGGTGAGTTATAAAGGTTACTTTCAGTCTAATGCTACATCGATGTAAATTATGTATCATATAGGGGAGACAAGTCGGCAAAGCAAGCGAGCTTTTTGTCTAAGGCTGCAGATTGAAGGGTTAGTATTGTTGATGCTGTGCTGGGGGAGCAGTTGAAGCCCACCAAAAATACACACACACACAGACACCCACACACGCGCACACACACACACCTATCCATCCAATATTTGACATTTTGTTTGTCGTGGCCATTGTGGTGAGAGCTGTCACCAACAGAGAAACAGTGTGACCATGTTGATTAGAAAAACCTTTGGGGCAAGGAGTGGAAATATGCTGTCAGCTCATTGCAAAAATACATAAGCTCTCACTTCCAATTACTCACTTTGCAGCTGGAGGTTAGACAGGGGAGCAAATGCCAACACCACACTCTTTGTTGAATCAGTGGATCTGACTGTAATCGCAAATTATATCAGTTTCTATGAACCTCCCCCACCTCAAGCAGCCACCCCTTCTCCTGACAACCTTCTCAAAACACAGACTGGTGGTCATTTACTTAACTCGCTCTTGCACTTACACTGTCATGTTAACTGCCTTATAAGAGAATTTCATTTGTGAAATTGAAACTGTTGTGTTTTTCTGCCTCAGCTCGGACAATGTTGTAGAGGTGGCTGATTGTTATGTAGATCAGAAAATCAGACAGTTTGAGGGGTTTGTGGGGACATATGGATAGCATAGGAAAAGTATGGAATTCAGTGCATTAAAGTTGAGCAACTTTTCAAATGGCATATTAGATTCTCAGAGTAATGCATAGCTTCATAATAAAAGGCTCAAGAATAAACTGCTAAATACACTCTGTTGACCAGTGTTTGTGTTGTTTGGCAATGAGAGTTTCAGTGAGATTTATCCAAGAAAACTGATAATGCTGCTGCTGTTAATGAGGGTGGTAAGATCAGAATTTACCATCTGTAGATTTAAAGCAATGCGCACAAAGAGGCTAAAAACATGTGTACAAGTGCAATGTACAATTGCAGAGATGCAAATAATTGTCTAAAGCTGTCACTACAAGTGACTGCTTTCACATTGCTCATATTGATGAAAATAATATAGGAGTACTTCAGTGCTTTGCTTAAATTCTCAAATCAATATATTGTTTAAAGAGAAATTCTTATAATTTTGAACGTGAGCAACATATTGCTACAGTATGAATTGTGGTAGTAGTTACTGCGAAAATAACTGCTCACTGCTTACTTGCTAATTGCAAGTAAAAGCAATATCCAAAAAGAGTTCATAAAAGGGGAACTGGACTTGCAGAGTTTTGAGAAGACATTTCGCCACTCTACAAGTCCAGCCGACTAACGCTTTTTGGATTGTTATACCATGACCTGGATGGCTGAGAACTTTCACAGACAAGTAAAAGCAATGTTGACAGACACTGAAATTAATCAAAACGTAAATTATATTTTACCATGTCTCTGGCCTAATTTTACTATATTTTTCCATTAAGGACATACGGCTCCCATAAAGTATGTATAAATGCACATAACAACACATCCACACAATCCTAAATCAGACGTAAGAGCATGAAATTTAGTATGACCGTGACTGCAAACTGAGTAAAAATTCTTGGCTGAGGCCCTCCGCTGCTCCATGGACCCTCAGCCTCTACGGCAAACTTCCCTCTCAAAGACCCTTCTTTTTCCAGTAAGGTGACTGGCTTTATTGTTGTTGTTTTTTCAGAGCTGTGCTGGTGATGAGGGGATTTGAAGCCTCGGAAAGCTCACTATCTGTGTACATACTATAGACCAAAGGCTAGAGGTGATGTAGCAAGAACAGACATTGTAGATAGCATGTCATTTCCATGAAAAAGCAACAAAGCAATCTGAGACAAATGCTCAGCATTTGGAACCGACTGTGGGATTATTGTGTCAACTTTGAGGAGGATGAGGTTTGCTTTTTGGATCCAAAGGATTTAAGTGACACCATGAAATCACACTGAGGTTACTTGATGAATTGTATCTTAGTTTGCAGCCCTGGAACAAATTTAGTATTTTAGCTTCGCTAAGGATGAGTTGTTCTTGAACAAATTCCATGTCTCATCGGACTAAACCTAAGGAAAACTCTTTTCTCTCTTCCAGATGGCCACACTCGAACACTGTACAGTGACATACTGTACAATATTTTTAAAAATGGAAAAAACAGCACGATTGCAACAATTGTAAAGAAAATTTGCATTTTATCAAACATAACTGAGATATTCAACAGATATTACTATTTAATTTTTAAAATATTATTTTTTGGCCTATTGAGCACTACAAGCTAAAATCTATTCACCTCTGTTTATTAAAGGAAAAGCAGAACCATCGCTGAATTTGGTACTTGCACATTTTGTCAAGGACTTTCCACTACTACATATACATTGTTAACAAAAAAAACATATATTATTACCCAATTTCTCTTTGTCTTTCGTCTTTCTCTTTCATCCTTGTCAAAATCGTATAATATATATGTGTGTGTGTGTGTGTGTGTGTGTGTGTGCGTGTGTGTGTGGGTGTGTGTGTGTGTGTATATATATAAACACAGTTAATTTTGTTTTCGGATTCGGACATTCCTCTTTTTATTCCTATTACACATCAGTTGTATGTTTGGAAGAGTTGTTTTGAAAAGATGTTGACTTTATCAAGAATAAATCACATCACATATAACAAAGAAACAACAACAAGAACTCTTGTTCACACATTAAAATGGGTTTTATGTGTCATTATGTGCCAAATATACCCAAAATATATGTCTTCAGATTTTTATGTTGAGAAGGTTTCCATTCATTCTACTACAGATGGATATGAATGTATTTTCTATTCTGAGAGTAAATATTTAGTCACTGGACTTAAGAACACAAACCATTACATTCTCATGAATTTGTTGATATAATAAAAACATTATAAATGTTAATAAATCATGTTAGAATAACAACTGGACAAAGGGGAACATTGTAAAAGAGAAATGAGACAAAACATTACACAACCAAGACGATTTCTTTACTGTATTGCAGTTTTATTCCACAAGGGGACAGAAGCCACCTGTCTAGATAAAAGATTTCTGCAAAAGTTTGCAAATGTGTCTTTGCTCCATGTTTCAGCCTCCTCCAAACTTGGCTGAGAACAACATCCCACTAGCTGTTTAAAGAAGGAATTGGCAGCCTGACAAGCAAATCTAATGCAACAGTCAATTAGAATCTACTCCCTGCATGTCAACCATAAACAGATACAGCTGTTCCTCAGTGAAGCAGCAGCTCCAAGGGAAGTTGTATAGGACATATATGTTGAAAGATATGGAACACTGATCACCGTCCTCAACTCCAAATAGAGGGAATCTTCAAGTATGCCTCTCTCTCTCTCTCTCTGACAAAGGGGTAGTTATGGAAACACAGAAAGGGAGACTTAGATTGTTTGTATAGGCATTCGTCGTGGTTAAAAGAACACACCTAAAATACAAGTCCACTGAATGGAACACTGACAAAGTATTTTAGTAACAGTTATCTAGAGACACACTGCACACTAAATGGAAAGTATAAAGAAGTGGACCAAATAAAACGTAAATAATGACATTCAATAGCAATGGTATTTTGCCACACAACATAAATTAAAACATCACATGTCTTTGATTTTAATCAGATTTGAGTTACAAATCCAGTTATTTTGGCAAAATGAATAAGTGCTTGTAGCTGAAATTCCGCACTGATAATCTGTGAGGTCTCCCTTTTAATGAACCAGAAGAGTCATAATAAAAAAGGTTCTGTTATAAAAATTAAAAACTGTTGATAATAGTGTGCAGCATATGAACTGACTGAGTGTGTGAAATAAATTGGACAGCAAGTTGGAAAAGCAGGGGGGAAAGGAACATTTGGCAGTGGCAGACATGTTGCTACTATGCTACTTACTAAACTTGTGTTTATTACTCATATTTTGACTTGACCTGACTTCACTTGACTTGACGGGTTTGGTATGGGACATGGCTTAGAACCTCATAGCCAAAACTGTAGACTTACTTGTGACTTATAAATAATGTCCTATATTGCCACCTATTTAGCCATGGCTGGACTCAGGCCAGTTCTTCCAATCTCTTTCTAATTAACAAATGCCATTTGAAACAGGACCCCCACTCACAATTTAACCCTAAAACCCCAAATAAACTTGTTTAAGTGATGAAGTGGTTGTAATCGCAGGAAAAAGCTGGTAAGCAAACCTTGAATCAGGACTTTTCTATGTTTCTCTTTTTTATATATGGATATAAAAAACACATACATGTATGTTGTGTGTGTATTCTTTCTGAGTATTTAAGTGAAAATCTAGATTAGTCAATTTGTCATATTCTTGCGTGTGAAGAAGCAGCTATTATCAGATAACTATACAGAAGGGACTTTGTGTAATTCATAGCGTATTCTTTTCCACTGATGCTCTCTTTTTCCCTCTGCGGAGCACAGTTCAATTGTTGATACAGCCCATAATTTTGATTTATCATTTGGATAAATAGAGAGCAGTTTGCTCTGGCCCTTGGAAGAACACAGCTTTCAAATCATTTGCTCATTAATCCACACATTGTTTTATTTACCCCTCGCTCTCAGCAACTAGGAGACAGAGTGGAGGAGGGCAAGGGGGACACTTTGGGGTCAAAGACAAGCACTCTACTGTGAGCCCCTGCTTATAAGGTGGAGGTGGTGGGGGAGGATGGGTTGACATTTCAGGCTGATATAAATATGCTGCTTGCTGAAAGTTTCACGTGGTGCTGTGGTAAAGGTTTTCTGGATAATGTTGGTGACAGACGAAAGCAGCAGCCAAAAACCTAGAAACCCCCTAAGGGTGGGACTGAACTTGGGGCAAACGTTCCCTTGGAGGTCAGCAGGGCATGTACTCCTACAAGTCTCCCACTGGTCTCAACATCCAAACATTAGCCTCAGAGCCCAACCATGTAACAGTGGTTGCTTCACTCAGCATAATCCCATTTTCAGATTAACAAATTAAGTGATTGCAGAGAATGTAAACTGTGTTATGCTATTCTTTATTAGTTTGTTTTGTTTCTGATGCAACTACCTGGTAGACAATTTTACTAAGTAATTCTCTACACTGGTGACATTGGGACTAAAGCAAGCTAATTGTCTGATCCAACTATTTGGCCGTTTTCTCTATTTTTAATGCTTGAACATGCTCATTATAACCCAAGCCCATGCAAATATAAATGAAATACATGTCCACTAAAGGTGTGGACAGACAAACCTGTCTGATACTGTCCATTTGTTAGCTGTGACATTTTCAGTTGTTGAAAATATCAAATGGATTTCCATTAAATGTAGTACAGAGCATAATAGTATCCAGAGCACATTTCTGTTTTGATTAGTGAGGTTAGACATGACCAAAGTGTGGAACCTTTGACCAGAGAATAAACAAACCTTTCTGTCTGCTGTTAAATTACTGTTAGAGAATCTTATTGGCTTATGTGTAGAAGTAGTTTTTTTTGTTGTTGTTGTTTTTTTGTTTTTTTTGCGTTTTGCAGCTCTAAAACGGTTTGTTCTGTGTCATTTTTTTCATGCACATTCCTCGGGATATTGTTTGTTCGCTCTAACAATTTCAGCATTTAGAGCCCTTGTTATTATAATGGTGCTAGACTTTGTAATGCTCAGAGTTTCTTTTGCCCTTGCCTTAAAGCACACTTTCCACCTCATACTCATCATCACACTTGATCACAGTTTTTGTTCCCTGCCTCTCTTTCTCTTTAAGCTTTACACTCCCTATAACCTGCAGCCCCCAAACCACACCCTGTCCCATGAGCCTACAGCCACAGCTTCACCCTTGTGTAATAATGCTGTAAGTGGTCAGACCTTCATCCCAGTTTATGCTTGGCCTGCTCTCCATCACCAACCAAAAGAAAAACCACAATGACCCCAGACTGTAGTACACACCATGCAGAACGAGTGAGGCGGACATATGTTTTTATGGGTATACTTTAACTAGATTATTCATGTGTATTTGGCTTGGCATGAGCCCCCCACAGCAACTCCAATCTACACCTCCCCTTTATCCTCTCTTGGCAGAGTGAGAGACTAAACGACCTTCAAAATAGAAAACATACCATAAAACCTCAGCAAGGCATGATGGAATTAAGTCACCTCATTTTTCACTGCCACTGTCACATACCATCAACTTTTCATGTTAACTGATGTGTAGGAATTATGTTGTAATGTTCAAAAGTTTACTTTTTCCATCATTCTGCTTCATCTGCACGTGTTCTGTAACAGCTCTCCTACAATTCCCAGAGTTCTTTTCAGTCTCCAGACCACACAGAAAGGAAAATGCTTGATTTGGGAGAAATTGAACATATAACGATTAAGAATAATTTACACTAAATTCACCTAACAATCTGAACTAATTATATGTGTGGGTTTATATGATAATATAAAATTGACAGTAATATATGGATCATTTATTGGAAGGGGTTTTAAGTGTTTCCAGCATGGGTTAAAAGTTGGAAAGCAACAACCCCATAATGTATTCTATTTTGTTTTATCATTTCAGAAGCACTTAATTTGTAATTTTAAAAAGCTGTAGGGGGTCACATACAATATTTTCATCATTTGTGATTTAAGAGATATTAAAAAAATATTTGAAACCCTTAATTCTCTAGACATTTTTAATTAATATACCCCCGTACCTAAAAGCAGACATGATATTTACGATATAAAAAGTGCTAAGAAATGACAGTAAAGTTTTAATAATTACAGTGTAGTGTTGTGTTTTCTAGCAGATATGGTAGGCTACAGCATTCACATTTTAAAATGAATCTTTCTTTTGTGGGTAGTGCATTACATATGCAATATCTTGATATATACATAGTGAATAAATTGTCCCCTGGTGGCTCTGGGTTGTCAAAGGATTACGGATCTCCTCGTCCACCTTTGGAGATCACTGGCAGAGGCTGACTTTAACCCACACTATAGCTCCTCAAATGTTTGGCTCCTCTGTGATTTTAAGCCAGCTGGCTGCGGGTGCCGCGAGGTTTGGTGGTGGTGGTGGTGGGGGGGGGCTGTTAATTGAAGTCAGCATATGACGGGTGTGCTGTGATTTGTGTGGTGACAGGCAGTGCAATTACACGGCTGGTCAGAAAGAACATTACAGTAGTTAAGAGCTTTAACGGGTGCTAACTCGTCCAATAAAAGGATCCTTACACGTCGGTATTTGTAAAGTGTGGGCATAGCAGCCATGCTGCTAAATATAGTGAGTGTTTGTGGTGGGTTGAACCTGTGCAAGCTAAGTACATTTCTATGTCCTTGTTTTAACTAAAATATCTCAAGATATCGTTTTACAAGAGAGGTCAGGATAAAGTGGATCAAGTATTTCAAATCCAGTTTTATAGATGAGTAGATGTACAGCTAAGACTTAGCTAAACATATTTCCTGGTATATTTATATGCAACTTCCCAGCACACAGTTAGTTAAACCATGTGAAGAAATTTGTTTTTATTGTTAGAAGAAAATATGCCCGACAGAAAATGTGTCTTTCATGCTGTTGAATGCTGTTTGAATTTATAACACATGATATGCAGCAAGGCCTTGTTGCTTATTTTCATAATAATGAAATCAATGCTAAACATCATGAAGGTTATTTTTGCATCCAGTCCGTACAATACACTTACAGTTCAATAAATACAGTCAAAGCAATGTCACATGTTGTTGTTGTACTAGTACAAATTTGCTTCAAGAAATTGTGACTGAACAGGTACTCATTCAGCTCGTCTTACATATATCTGACTTTTCACAAGTTCACTTAATAGTTTTATATGGCCAAAATCATTTAACTTAAACATATACATATTTGTTTTTTATTCCTTCAGGGACATTATTTTTAAACTGAAACAACAGTAGTTTACATAGTAGTACTTGTTTTAATAAATTACATAAAGTGAATTACATACAGTTTCAGACTTGTTCACTTTTATTTTTGTACAGCATGCTAAACATATTCCTTCAAGAAGATTAAAAAGGAAAAACAAGGATAATATACCAAAGTACAAAACAAAGTACAAAATTTCTTTTATTTAAGTCAGCCACAAACACAACACAAATTATACCACATTACACACTTGATATAGTGACTCTGTTAACAATGATTTCCTATTTACACATCCAGCAGGCAACACCTGTGGGAAATATTTAACAAGTTAGCTTCCCTATGGTCCTCTACTTTGTCTTTCAGGTGGTGCCGGGAAAACATGAGAATGTTTGAACATAGCCAAATAAAAAAGAGGCCCGCTATAAGGCTCTACAGGGGTAAGGAGAACTGAAGTATTGGTGACTGTTTTCTGTGGATTTTTTTTTTTTTACCACAAGCAGTCCTTTCCCATCTCATGAAGTCATTTGAAATTATTGTAAAAGCTTAAAAATGTAAATTAAAACAATGTTATGTTTAAAGTTCAAGCAAGTAGGATTTAGTGGCATCTAGTGGTGAGGTTTCAGATTGCAGCCAACTGAATACTATTATGTACATAATAGCTGGACAGATGAATGATGTCTAAAACTGTGACACTAACAGTAAAGTTAGCCCATTGCAAGCAAGACAGTGTAACTTTGGCTGGGTAGCAGCTCACTGTAATGTAATAGCTGCTTAACAATTTAAGCACGTGTTTGTTAGAGAAACTTATTGTTTAACTGGGCAGAAAATTACACCTGCTTGCTTTATCTTTCATTATAACATACTATCTGTGCATTATGATGGTTTATCATCAGCAATACAGTATTGTGGTATTCTAAAAAAGGTTTAATCAGATAAATCTGTTTAGCCAGCTTGTTAGCTCCTATGTAAAATGGTCTCATAAAATCCAGTCCAATAAATCTCCATGGAAATGAATCCAGAGATGGTGAGGAAGTTGACAGGCAACGCCATACAGCAGTCATATGGTGGGTATTTAAATGGTTGTGGTAGAACTCTCCACTTTGTATTTGTACATTCCTTTATGTGCATTGGTGTATTCAGTAACCTTTATCTGGCCTCAAAACTCAGGCTCTCTGGAAAGATCCAGAGGCAAAAAGACAGTCATGGACAAAAACAAAAACAAACTTAACCACACGTCATCTCAGTGAAATATGGTAATAATATAGAAGGAAGTTTACATTTTGTAAAAATATGCGTTATTTGTCTTAGCCTTCGTTTATGACTGGCTGAGCCAGCCATGATGAGGGAGGCCATTTTCTCAAATGTTTCTGGAAGTGGACCACAGAGCAGCCAACACCCCTGTCTATCTTTAGTGCAGGGAATCCACCCAAGAGCTGTCAGTCCAGCTGCCAAATTCACGACAGCTTAAACTCTCCAGACCCCAAACAGTAACAGCATCATTCAGAGACATCAAACCGCCCACCACACACAAACAGGCACTGATACTGTAAGATGTGAAGGTATCTGCTAAAAGAAAGTAAGTAAACCGAGGCTTGCATCATCAGCTGGGCTTACATAAGAACCTGCTTGTCCATTATATGTTGCACAGAAAGAAGAAAAAAAAATTGAAATGCTTGCACAAGATTTATCCCTCTGAAAGTTAATACTTAATACTCAATACTTAATTTTTCTTGGACTCCGCTTTTGTTTTTCCAAGCGCTGGGAACTGTGTATAAAAAGGTCAAATAAATAATGTTTTTTTTTTTTTTTTTTTTTTTTTCAAACAAATGAGATGCATTAAATTTGTGAAATAGAAAATTATTGCAGCAAAAAAAAAAGATTAATGACTGGCTGTGGGCTTTGTGGATCTCACTGATGCTGTGCAGTGAAGCACTTAATAAATCACTGTTATATGTATTCTAAAAGGTACTGTGTTTTTCATGATTTGTGTTGGTGCCAAATTTCAAAAAGCTCTAATCTGTTTTTCAAAAGCCACTGTTGGAAACTGCTGCTATGTTATTTTCTTTGTGATCCCGGTATAACTAAAATGAGTATTTACTACACGGTCTATTCAAGGTTAGATTGATCAACAGCTAATCCTAAAATCTGAGCTACAGTAAGTGTGATCTCGGTTGCATTCATCTCCATATATATTTTATTTTTTTACTAAATTAATACCAGCTTTCATTCAAAACCTATATCCATTTTGCTGCAGCTTTTGCAAAAATTAAATGTGGCATTTTGGCTTCTCCAAGTCAATGTCCATTTGTCCTTTCCATGGCTGTTTCTAAGATCAGCACTATATGTGGGCCTAGGTGTATAAACAGAGGTTCTAGTTGTATTGAGGCCAGGAAAACGTCTAAATGTTTCTTCCATGTTCATTTTAAAATAGTATTTGTCCATACATTTACATAACTTTTTTGTGAGGATACTCAAAAATGTAAGGGAATCTGTTAATTATGCAGTGTCAACAGAACTAAAAGGAGAATTTTACAGCCACCAACACCATGCTTTAGTTGAACTGTTTCGTACGGTCTCCAGTTGTGTTCTGGGTTTAGGAAGGATTAGGGCTGAAGCCTGCTGAGTGGCCCTGGGTGCATCTGTCTCTCGAGAGTGTTTGGGGAAGGTCACATGCTATGCTCATGCTGATATGAAACTTCTAATCATGTGAAAAATAATCATTATATCAATCATATGCCCTAAAGATAGGTTTTTATACTTTGATCGTATGGAGAAAGACAATCCTTTCCTGTTCAAGAATGACTACATTATTACACAAAGGTAATCACAGTAGATGCAACTCACATTTTTGTCTTTGTCACCGTAAAAACACGAATCATGCTTTAGGTGAAGGAGCTGATTTTGTAGGAAGACATGTCAATTCAAAACTTTAACACACAGAAAAGGTTGCACTTTACCAGGATATTGTATGCCTCTTGGCTTGTTTGCTTGGCCTTACATTATGGTTTGTATTATGCTGTTCTGATTTATGTTTAAGGGTTTATTAGAGGTTCTGTTCTTTGAACAATGAAAAGGATTCGCATCATCAGGACATGCTTTGAGGGTCATTTCTATGTAAATTGATATTTTCTAAAGAAAATGTAAATGACAAGTTTATTTCTGCTAGTGTGACACAAATACTTCAAACGATGACGTGACCAAACACCGTGGAATATAAATCTTGAATAATTTTACTTCATTGCTGTTTTTGCTCTTGATATCATTTGTGCTCTGCTGTTAAAAATAATGTCCCATGTCTGCACACTTGTCGAGTCTTTGCCTGCCTCCATTTTCTTTTTGCTCCCATTTCTGTTGTTTCTGGCTGAGTAGAACTATGTAACAAAAGTTGTAAGCAATGCTGTGGCGATCCAGCATTTCACCGTTTCACACTGTGGTTATTCCCACAAAGCTTCAGCCTTTCAGTCTGTAAAACCTCCCACCAGATATTTTGAGTTTCTGTGGAAAGGTTGCGTATCCTGATATTTCTGGCATTAATTAATATAATCTGAATATCTGTGAATATTGGCATACATGATTAGGTGAGCCTTGGAAACCCAGATATATTAGAATAAAACAATAAAGATAGTTTACTCTAGTAGAGCTGGGTATTTTTTAGTACTCAGCAAATCTTTTTTCAGAGGTAATATTACTGGTTGCTGTATTGGCCTAACCAGGGACTGGTTTTGATAGTAACCATCAATGTTCATTTAACATGTTTTCAAATAAATTAGGGACACATCAGGTCTTGTCGCCCAGTTCTTTGTGGATGGAAAATCTGGCACAGCACGCTTACCACGTCCACCTTAGGTTAGCAGTGTGACCTGCAGAGTGTGCTGTGCACTCAGCTTTGGTCAAAGAAAGCAGAAATCACACAATGTGAAACTGTCAAGCAGCATTTCTGCAGGTCAAAAAATGTGATCAAGAAATAATAATGAACAGGAGTCATCAACTTGGGATGGTGTTTACATACCATGCCAATATGATACCTACTTTTTAGTAGTGATGAATATAATAAATAACTAGACGTGGAAATATTAACTGAACCTTTCTTATCCATGCAAATCAAATAATTGTTGCCGCCTATCACTGGAACCACATGGTAGTATACATTGTGAGCAACTGAATAATATTGAGCAATAAATAAAGATAAGAAGGTCTAACAAATAATACACTTACAGGCAGAGGTCAGATTGTATGACTGTGTGCTAAACTAATCTTTCCCACTCGTAGATTTCTTCTTGTTTCTTTTTTTTGTTTCTTTTTTTTAGTAAAATTTGAATACGTGTCCCAATGGACATAAAAATGTGACTGATAAGAACATACGTGAGATTCCATTTATTCATTTATTTTCTCACTTATAGTTTTTCAAAATAGTTTTTCTAATTTCAAGTCAGTATTGATGGGCTGAATTTCCTGCTGATGAGTCCTACAGCCAAACTTTGTTGTGGCCATAGGTTTCAGTTGCATATTTCCTCTGAATTATTATATGAAAATCTGATTGCCCTATTCTCATATGTGGGGAATATGAAAGGGGAACTGTGCTTATTTGTATTGTTTATTTGTGCTTTTCTTGCTTTTGAATTCATCTGTAAAGGATTTAGGCGTGGGCTATCACTTGTCATAACTGTGCCATGAGGTCAGTGTACAGCACAGTAACAGTGAAATTGAAGATGCGTCAATCTATCCAAATAAATAAATAAATAAAAATGATACATCCGTAGTTTTGCCCTCTGGTATGTTTAAATGAAATTCCACACCAAAAAGTGGCGGAAAAATATGACGACTGGGTCTTCAGAGTAACAGACACAGAACAGAATAATGTTCTGAATAGTTTATTTTCATTTATGGGGATTTACCATACCAACGCAATGTCTGCTTTGTATTAACCACAATAACCCTTCTGAAGCAGAATTTCACACTGTCAGTGATTATAACCACTAGGTTTAGGAAGCTGTTCTCTTTGTCAAATGAACAATGTAAAAGTAAGACGGAAAGAAACAGACCTTTACGTGACATCAGTTCCAGGCGAACTATTTGGAGTACAACAAATTCTCTGAAGCAGAACGCTGAGACACATACAGTAAATTTATTTCCGGCCTAATGACAAGCTTTGGCCGTATAAATGCCTCATTATTAAAGACAGGTAGTGCATTGCAGAAAATGCTTTGATGACAACATTTGTCAATTGTTGTCAGGTATTTTTTTTCCTACTACCGAAACGCATTTTAAGTTGATCACACCAAAATGTTGGACGTTTTAGAAGAAAGCGTAAGTTGAATATTCCCACGTTGACAACGAACAAAGACCAGTGAAGCATTTCTGATGCAGCCCAAAGCGGAACAGGAGAACGTATTTTTACAATAAATCTAAGAAAATGTCACCATACGAGCTACTTCAAAAGCTAGTTTTGATGAAAAATGTCAGTTTATCAAAAAATAATGTTTTGATGAATACAGAAACCTGGATATGTTTTCCTTTGATCTGTTCTCCACAATTCTGAGTTTTAACTTACTGTATTTCAAACCCTATTTCAAAAGTAGGCTATTTAAAAAATAATTAAAATCAACCAGGGGCTCTTCCCCTTCAAGAAAAGAAAATGAAATCAGACACTGAGTTTCCATTTATGTTTAATGTAAGCAATGAGCTACTCTTTTTAATTCGGGGTTCTCCTTCTGCGTTGAAAATAAAATGTCATAAGAAATTCAGCATATCCGTGCTGATGTTGTGCTCATGAATATTTTTACACTCTCCACATATTTCCTCTGAATGTTGACAATGAATGATGATACTACGGGGAATTAACTGAATTACAGCATTTAATATTCAATAAAATGTCACATAGAACATTGATATCTTAAGACATGTCAGTCGGTCCCTGGACCGGCATGTGCTCTGGCGTGTGTAACATTACGAAAACTTAAATTAAATATAAATAACGGGACACCGAATTAATAATAAAATGTAAATATGTACAACTGTGCAACATGGCAACACGTTTCATCACACCACCAGCATGTCGTCAAGTCCACATCACTTTCCACTATATCTATACACACATGTGGCCGTGTAAAAGACCTTTCAGTTATCAGCTGTCCGAGTCCACCTCACTTTTACTCTCCTCGGTTTTCTCCGCGGACGTTTTGGTCGATTTGTTCCATTTCTGAGAGTTCTCTGATTCCTCTGATGAAGACCTTTTCTGCCTCCTCCACTTTGCGCGTCTGTTTTTGAACCAAACCTACGTGACAGAAAAACACAGTTTTATTGCGCATTTCTAAGTCCCTGTCCCTTTTTCCCCTTTCATTTTAATATTGTCAGAGTTATTGTCTCATTGGGGATAGTTAGCCTACTATCGATAGATTCTACAGACATCCACTTAATACCAAACTATATAGGCCTATTTTAGACATACTTCTTTTAAACTGAAGAACTTTTCCTGAGAATTGTTCAGTTCATAATTTATATGCCTCTTTAAACTCTTTACTATAGGCTTATGTCGCTCTTTGATTTGAACAGTTTTTCTTCCTTTCTTCCTACATTCCTGTGTTTACTGGAAAACACGCCTGCATTTAGCCAGTGGAACAGCTACGGTTTTATACCTAGAAAAAATTAAAAAATGAGATAGCAAGAACCTAACCCTCAGAAAGTGCTTCCTGTGGCTACCTACTGCTCAAACTGAAGGCAGTAAACAAATTCCCTATATATAATAAATGTATATATATATATATGAGATTAACATTTTATTTTTATTTTACTGTTAATCCATTGCCCCGGTCGCGAAATTTTACGGATAATGTTTATATATGAGGTAATTCATTGTAGCCTACTGAATTTCGTTACTATATCAGAGTTATTATTATTTCTTAAGTATTATTTCGGTTCTCAAGTGGTTTTCCATAGACACTGTCTTCATATTGTATATTTGCCATTTACACCAGAAACGCTTTCTTTCTAAATAAATAATATGGAGCTCAGTTGAACTTAATTAAAAGGCGCTATCATTTAACATAAAATAAATAAATAAATAAATACGACAGCGAAACAAATTCGCACGACCAACCTCGATTAAATTGACTCTAATAAAAATGTATAGATCTCCTAAAAGCACAGCGTATGTGAGTGGCTTTTGCTAATATTGGTAGGCTAAGTCTTTGTTAGGTTTGTCGACAGCAACAAATGAAGATCTCGAGATCTTGTTTTGCCTGCTCTGAAACAGAATGGTTTCCGAAAGCATTAGGAATCTGTGTGCTACTGTCTGAAAAGTCAAAACGCCTCTGACCTCGACCTTCTCCTCCCGGAGGTGGACCTTCCTGGCCAGCTGCTCCCGAGTGCCGACGTCCGGGTATTTGGTCTCTTGGAAGAGTCCTTCCAGAGCCTCCAGCTGCTCGTCGGTGAAGATGGTGCGATGCCGTCGCTTCCTGCGGCAGTGTAGTTGGTTAAGGAGCTGCAGCTCAGTCCTCGACAAGCTGCCCATGTTCATGTAGGACATCATTTGATGAGGGACCGGAGAGATCAACACCGAACCTGGACTGTCGTAGCCTGCAGGACGGAGTAGCGGATAAATATCAAACATGGGGGTTTAAAGGAGGAAGCAATTAAACTGCGAATTTACTGTTTACATACAGTAGGCTTTAAACACTGTTAATGTGAGTAATTAGAAACTAAGCTAGACATGTCAATAAATTTGAGACTTTGTAAGTTTGTCTTATCGTGCACGAGAATATTAAAGTAAAACCTCATTGTCTTGTGGTTTATGCAGACCTAAAACAATGGACTTCAAACGGCATGCGTAAATTTGAAAAAAAAAAAAGGCACTAACAGTTTACAACCATAACAACGCTGAGGTCATCAAATGAAAAATATATTGACAACACCCATGCACGAAGCCACGGAACTGAACATTTCCACAGTTGTTAATATGCTTGGGATGTTTACATTTGAGTTCTTGCGTAAAATAACTCAATTAGTTTTTACGCATAACTTTCCCTTTGTTTTGTCCCGGGAAGCTTTAATTTACAGGGAGAAACCACGACGTAAAAATGTAATGAAAGCACCATGGGTTACAATTTTGGTGACTCACAAACAGGTTATATGCTAAAAGAAGAAGAAAAAGAATTGAAAAGGAAGCGGTTACTTTTTGATCTTATTTAAACTTATTTAAACGGAACTTTGAACATATTTTCTGTCCTGAATAATGCGTTTAAACGTTAAATGAAAGTTGGGAAATTATCAAGACAGTTGAGTATTTGAGGTCCCTTGTCCTACCTGTCGGGATGCAAGGGCACTGCTGTGGGCTGAGGCCTGGCACGGAACCGCAGCACGGCGGCCCAGCTCCGGTGCCCTGGACGTGCAGCTGCCCGTAGTAGTAACTGTTATATCCGATCCTGGTCCCGTTGACGGATTGAACCCCCGGAGGCGAAGGTCCGCATGAGGCTGAATACAGTCCGTTGTAGTCGGTATAGATAGAGTCCGTGAGACCAGCGGAGAGCACCACCGGGCCGCTCCGGTGCAACAGTAGCGGCTCCTTACAGCTCGGCCGTCCAGAGAGGATACTGTCTATGCTGAACATCCCGGCTGGCATCACACCGGTGCGCGGTGGAAAACAAGACAAAAAAAACTTGGGAAAGGCGAAAGCTTGTTACTACAATATAATGTCCTGACCTGAAAGTTTCCCGTGCTCCCAAAAAAAGTCTTCTAGCACTGCGTCATGATGCGCCTGGATAGTGCTTTCTCCCTGCTACACTACTGAGCGTGCTCAAAGCGCGGACTGGTTGTTTTGAGGAAGCCTGCTGAGAACTGGGCCGTTCTTATACCCTGCCGACGTCACGGCGGAGGCGATGCTCTGGGATCAGCTGCTGCATGTCGTGGCGTGAAAGGCCATAGATCTGTGTATTGAGAATTAATTCAATTAAGATAATCCACACTGTTTGCAGACTTTTGGAAATCTGTTGATGGGTTGAGGTTACTTCCTAACAGAGTAATCCGATTATTTTCTTGTCAGAGAATGCATCAAAATCTGTGGAACACAATTAACACCCGTGTTTACAGCGCGGGGGCGGAAAGGCAGTTTTTCATCAATGCAAAAAGATATCACAGTCCAAACTAAAGCAAAAACAAAAATATTAGTTTAATCAAAGACCTTAAATGGTATTTGGACCGACAGAATAAGGCTACTGCATTTCCAGAATTTGTCTACAAGATCTTCAATCATAAATTGCTGTCAGCCGTGTCTGAAGGGGAATCATGCCCTGCAGACAATTTATTATTATTATTATTATTATTATTATTATTATTATTATTATTATTATTTGGCATGAATTCGCAGTAAACGTTAAGACAATGAAACAACCTAATGACCCGTAGATGTCAACTACAGGAAGGTGAAATAAAGGCGTAATCAGTGCTTTGATTTGTCTCTCTCCTGTCCTGAATAACAGTATCATATTTTCACCTAGAACAGAAATCACTGAGCATCATATGTGGGATTCATCTCATTATCTACCCTACGCTCGCTTCTCCGTCGGGAGCAGATCAGCGCGTTTCCTACTCCCTCTTTGTTGGTCAACATTTCCTCTAAGATAAGGGCCCATTATCACCTCCGTTCCGCCAAGAAAAGAGAACTTATTGCGTATTTACACGGCTAATCAACATGAGCCGAATGACCGCTGTGGAGGAACGTGGATTCCCTGTTCAGACCTTAATGGGACTCGCTGATTGCATTTAGCTCTCAATGGCGTCTTAACACATGCCACTGTCAGGCTGACAGATAAGTTTGTGATGTGGAAATGTACCATTTAGATATAGGAAATGATTAGCATGGTATGGACGCAGAATTAGAGCTCTATCGAATCTTATTGTCCTCTACTAATGCGTCAAAGCAGTTGATAAATTCTACAGATGAACTTGATTTCCTGCAATAAAATAAAATACGATACATAAAGCTTAATGTTGATATTATTTTTAGATGCGTTTTAAAGAGTTTGATACAATCACTCTCGTGAATGGCAACCTACTGACAACTAAAACAAACAGCACTGTAGTCTACATTTTTATTTTAAAATGTTCCGCAGTATTTTTTAAACAGATATTTTGATCAATATAACAACTTATCCATAATAAATAATAATAATAAAAAAATATGCTTTCGTGAAATGCTGCTCTACACTACATTGCTTTCATTTCTTTTAATGTTATAGTAAAACATACACATTGATAAAAAAAAATATGAAGTTGACGAATTCTGGCCATAAGATCTTTTTCACCACATTCAGCATATCAACTACAAAATAGCCATGCTTGCATAGTTAGTTGTGTTTTTCACTCTGGTCGCTATACATCCCGTTCCAGTTCAGTAACAGCGGTTTCATTACAAGGGGCATAAAAACCTACAAAGTTGCTTCTCGCTCCCATTCTCCTTCACTGCTACTCACTATCGGCGGTACAAGAGTGAACCAGTGGGCCAGGCTTCTTTCACGCATTTGCATCACATGTTGTCCCCATGTCAGTTTTTGCCATGAAGCACTGCAGACATGGAGCGCAGTCATAACTTCAGATCATAAACACCTCCATCATTAAGCATGCCGTTCTCTTAGCAAGTAATCAAATGGAAAAAAATATTGCCTTTCGGGATATAAATGGAAAATCACAGTTTTCCATCACAAGATTTATTTATTTGCCAACAATTATGCTCCAGTAGAAAAATTGATGTCCATTAAACGGTCTAAAATAATCCCAACCCTAAATCTTTAAGACGTTTAAGGCAGCTTTATAAAAGGATGGTGTGAGGGTCACTTCTTTGGCCTTGGCACAACGATCCTGGGTAGAGAACAATTATTTACATAAGGAATATTACCTCACATATAGCTTGGCTTCCCCTTGTGAGGTTAAAGAGTGAATTCACTCTCCTCTTAATCCCTTCAGAGTGGAATCAAAATGCAGGAGCATTCATCTGTTGTCCTTGTAGTTTTTTATTAGTATTAATTCTGTGGTGTTGGGCATTAGATATGGCAGTATTTGTCCAGAAGGATTTTTAGAATTAAAATAAATTCAAATGTTATTCTCTATCTATATTCCAGCTCAAATAATTTACAAGTGGATATAATTTAATTGTGACTGACACATTTCATATTCCGTTTAAAATCAACACAAGGGTGAGTTTTTCTCCTCTGCATACATGAATTTGATAGAGGCCATGTTTGTTGTTGCCATTCAGATAAAAAAACACGTTCTTCTTGCTGAAAAAAGCTTTTCTGTAATACAGTCACACTGTGATTCCAGCCCAATGGAGAGTGGGGGAAAAAAGGGCCATGGGCTGTTATGCTGTTATTATTTTCACATTTATTTCAATATTTCTACTTCCAACTGGCAATGAAAGGAGAAAGTTAAAAGGGATTGCTACAAAAACGAAATGTCTATTTGAAATTAAAAGCTGTGGAAGAGCACCGTGAAGGCAGCACTTATAGGTGAATAGAGATGTCAATCAGGCCACAGATGGTGGCTGAAGACTCATAAAGCTGCAATAGCAGATGCATCTTTATATATCAGAGCCCTGATCTGTAAAGCCTGGTTAAATAGGAAAAACAGAACCGAAAAACTTGGTAAAGAGGGCATAAATACATGTTGAGGGCTGTTTAGACTTTCAGATGGATGTCCTTTCATATAACACTGCAAGACAAAGTAGAAGCATGCATACAAAATATATTGTATGTCTTTGATACCCTGTGGATTGAGTTAAAATGGCAACTGTTTAATTAATAAACAGATGTTTATGGTTCTTAAATGATTATGGTTATGCAAACAGTTAGCATGATCATCACTGCACCGCTGACCTCTTTTCTCTGTAGACTTCCAATAAACATGGCCACTTATTGTCTATATTGCCATTCTCTTCTGAATATTTCTGTCTCTGTTCCCAGTAACTTTAAACATAAATAACACAACGGTGTCTGCAACCCCACAGATACACTAGTTTCTGATGTCAGACAGTTCCTGAAACCAACAAGCCCATCTTTAGCCCATTACGAACAGAAAAAGTCAAAGTTTTTTATTGAAACTGACCTAAATTTCATTGAAATAAAACCTTTTAATACTTTATTCTGGTTCTCTTGGCTTCACTTGGCAAACCAATACAATTATTTACGCAGGACCTGTCTTATTTCTATTTTGTAAGTATTCAAAGATGTATTGGTAAATGTGTGTAATTATAAATACAACAAATACAAGTCAGTAACTGTAAAGGCAATAATCCCAATGGGTTTGTGTATCTCCTGTGTAAACAATGCATGAATAAATGATCTCCACACTTTCACACTACTGGAACTGTTTTCCCCTGTAGTAACTGAGAACAATTGCTGTTCCATTTTGAGGGTATTTTTAAACTCTTTAAACTTTTTCAAGCTAGGTACTTGCCTATCAGTAACCTTTGGTGATGCGTGCTAAAGTGTTCATTGGACCACACCAACAGCAGAACTTAATTAATGTTAAAACATCAGCAAGTCCTGTACTTCCATTCCTATTAGTGTTGCAAAACTAATGTATGAATATTTGAGTATACAAAACATTTTGATCATTATATTTACCATTATGATAAGAACAAAATTTATAGCGTATCCTGTGGTAGATATCATTTAACAGAGATCCTATGTGTTGAAAAGAAAATTTAAAAATATAAAATTGGAAAATGTATGCCTCCTAACTGAACATTAACACTGTTCTAGTTAAAAGGAGGTGGATGTCAATACTGAAATAACATATGATATAAAGGATGGTCTAGTTTTCTGTGTGTCCTTTTAAATACACAACAGGTAAATACACATACACGGTTCTGTCTGGCACTACGCTGGTCTGTGTGTGCATGTGTCTACCATTCACATTCACATTCACACCCACACCCATTTAACCACCCCCCCACCCCACCCCACCCCACCCCACCCACACACCCACACATCCACACACACACACACACACACACACACACACACACACACACACACACACTGCAGACATCCATATTAATAGTACATGTCAGAAATGTCATGTAGAGTCGGCAACATTCTACACTACTTCCCTTTGTTGGAACTGCGGCTGCATATCATGTCTACGATGAAACCCATGTGTTGCTCAGAAACATTTGCTACAGTTCAAGGAGGCTGCTCACCCCACCCCCATGCCCTCATCATTCCCACCGATACTCCATGAAAACCGTCTGGTTTTCAAACCAAACCACAAACCGCCTGTAACCTGACCACAAATTTAATATCTGCCTCACAAATCAAAAGGCATGAATCACAAAATGTATTTTTTGTTCAACAGTCATGTACTTCACACATGAGGTTCAAATGAGTTGTAAATGTAATAATCCTTGCACAAAAAGCCCTCTATCTGTTAGAAAACAAGTAGCAATGATAAGCTATGCTCGATTAACTGGACCAAACCAGAAGCAATGCTGGCATTATGGAAAAAAACATCAACCAACGAAGATTCAGGCTTTCAATGAAATCTAGGATTAATCAATGATTGTGTGGTTCCAAGAGCAAAAAGCAGGATTTCATTGCTTAAATGTAAGTATTTTAAAATAAAATTCACAGACTCAATCATGTTCATCATAGTACTTTTAGTTCCATGAGGGTTTCAAGTTGGAGTGACTTTTAAATGCAACAACCGTTGCACAAGTCCTCTGTTTTCCAGAAAAACTGTGGCAGTTCTGAACTATTCTTGTCTGTTTAGACCAAACCAACAGCAGCACTGGCATTTAGACTTTGCTTTGCTTTTGAGCTGTGTAAATGGAATTCATAGAGGTTTTCTTATCAAACTAAATAGCTGTATACATCTCATCAGTTCTGTAGATACTCCACAAAATGCCATGCCACAACATAATACTAATAAAAATAAATGCTGTTTTGTCTTTATGCAGTCATATTTGTCAAGGACATTCAACTCCCACATACATGTACTATTACTATTATACATTTATATACTATTATACATTATACATGCACTATTTGATAAACAAAGAATAAATAATGTATTACTCTGTATAATGGAAGCTAGAGAAAACAAATGTTCACATAAGGTGACTTGTTTCCAGTATCACACCTCTCATTTTGAGGTTCCATTTCTGATTCAAACATTTGGTTTAACCCCTCTTCTTTGGTTAAATGTCACCTTGGTCGTCCTGCCCTGTTGTAGCTGGGGTATCCATGGCACACTGCTCTTCCAGAATCCAAGGTGGGCTGCAGCAGCTTATTTACATTAAAGCTACAGGTGCTGAAACAGGGCTATTAATAGGGATAGTATGTGACGAACCGCTGTGTACTGTTTAAAAAGGTCTGACATTGGTAGTATGAGTCATCACACACAACAAACTGCACCAACTTTAACATTTCATTTACAAATAAATACATATGTTATCAAAAACTGCTACGCACTGTCATTTGTATGTTTGTTGTGTAAAATGTTTCACAGTATTTGCAGAAATGACTGAGTAAATGTCAGCAGAGCAATTAGAAACCCCAATCATGCAATCATATATGTTTAAGTGTTTGCATAAATGATATCTGCATTATGTGGATTTCACAGTTTGTGTGTCTACACACCTTTCTGAGAGTGGGTTGCACACATCCAAACAATGCAAGTGTTCATATTTGCTATAATTTGAATGAATGATGAAATGCACTTTGGATGCATTTAAGTTTGTCAACCATTTGGTCTGATTTTTCTGAGAATAGCCCTGAACTGTTGGCAGCAGCGAGGGCTCAGATTTCAGGAATCATCAGACTGTTCAAACAGGGGGCAAATGCAAACATGTCCATTTTAAAAATGGCATCATGGTACCTGCTTTTGAACCATAGCCAGTGTCCAGTCATTTTCTACTTAAATGGTTTCAATTCAGTGCTAATGTCATGCTGTCAGAGGACAGAAATGGCCCGGTCGCTCTCTTTCAGCGGTCATCAATCATTCATTATAACTAGAATCCATCAGCCAATCCTGGTAATTACTGATTACAGGCAGCCGGTCATGTGGCAGGATCAAGGAAACACACACGCACACTGCCATTTGACTGTGTGTCATGTCAGGAATCAGAAACACATTTACACATTAGAAGGTCTGAAACATGTTCTACGACCCCCACCCTTCCCCGACTCTTTTCACAGAGGTGCTACTTAACACACTTTGGAATTATAAGAAATTCAAATCAGCTCTACAAGCTATGGCAGGCACACAATGGAACCTAGAATTATTCTATCAAAACAAGCAGCCAGGATGGATTGAACACATTGAAATTTAAACCTCAGCTCTGTCTTAACACAACACAGCACAGCACAGCACTTTAAGATGTCTTTCACATCTCCACATGGGACTGTTACATGGATATAAAAAATGCACAAATTCTGTAAGTGTTGGCTTAATACAACACACTGATGCCACAGATTTTTAATAGGTGATGTAATTGTTCACATCATAACAAATAATATGAGACCTATGTAATTCATATCAGGTGACAATTAACTTCAGTTCTGATGATGATTATTTATTACATGTCCATGGGCAAATTATACAGTTTTACAAAAGCAAAAGAGAAAAGGGAAACAGAAGCAATACAGAGCTAAATTTCTTTTGTGTGGTTTATAAGACAATGTGTGGTACGTTATGTTCATTTACTTTCAGACTCACTTCACCAGATATAGCATAAAGTAAAGGTAAACTAAAAGTTGCTGGTCAACATTCCTTTCTCACCCTATCAGCTGGGCTATAGGATATTCGTATAACCTCCTTTTTATATATGTGCATGAAGGCAGTTGATGCAATGATTCACATATTATTTTATAATTATCCCCTTTCTAACCACTGAATGCGCAGTAAACTCATTCATGGTGTTAAATTACATTTTCCTTTATGTTCAATACGGAAATGGAGATGTGTGGACTACTTGGCTGATAGTAATGAAAGTAAAGTCAATTAATAATGTGACACATTACTCTGCAATTACTTACTCGGTCATTTAGAAAAGTAAACAACAATTTTTCATTGAGAAATGGCTAATGAGAAATATTCAGTGCAAATAACCTTGTGGTGAATGGGTTTTTAAAAGCAATATACAATAGTATATACAGTAAGCATGCACAAAGGTGCAAATGGAGCTTTGACCTATCATGTAAGTTATATGGTTTGAGTCTGGAATCCTTATTCTACAATCTGTTAACTATTTCACTGAAGGCCTGACATACAGTATAACCAAGTGTGATGGCACACCACCAAGACCCAGGGCAGCAGAGGAAGGGAATCACGGTGCAGAAGTGAAACAGAACCAGATTGTTGAAATCTGGGAGGCTTTTACCCAGCCAGCACCTGGCCTGCATAGATCCCACCCCTCTGTAACTCAATCTAAAAGCTTAACTCTGTCAAGCTACTGCCAGAGGTCCCCCATTAATCCAGTACAGGTGCCAAACAGCCCCCTTACAGGGGGGAAAGACATTTCAGTACCTGCTTAGGTGAATTTGTCCATGTATTGTATATTCTTATTGAAGGTTGTTTATTCAGCTATGGCTGGGTAGCTAGAGAGACACAACATTGTGTGTAGAAAATAGAGTAATGTGTCTTGAAGCATAAGCCAGAAAGCAAGTAAATTCTTTTCAACAAAATGATGTAAATCCCTTAAAAACCTTGAGGTCTTATGAGGGATTGATGAGACAATACCCCACTTAAACTCCCTGGCCACTTCTTGATCCTGGAAATTAAACCTGATTTCAACAGTGCCACCATTGTGATTTATAAATAATTTGACAGAGCAGCTAAAAATCTTTAATATCCACTGATGACAGAATGGAATTAGCCACATATTTCCCTCCAAACTTTCAATTTTCTTTCTTGTTGTGTAAGCCTAGGCCCTAATCCCATCTCTATATGGCTTGAGTATTAACCTTCGTCAAAAACACTCACACACAATTTGCCAGTCTGCTCCCATATGAACCTCGTGGCAAGGCAAGGTGCGTTTGTTCAGCGACCTCAAAGTGGCCTTTGTTGGGCAGCTTGGGGGTTGGTGGTAGGGGGATGAGGCCTGTAGTGTGCCAGCATGAGGGGTTATTCGGGAGCCTGAGAATCAATCCGGTATTACAGTAAGCCATGTAATAATTACCATCATTAGGGGTAACTGGAGCATGGAGATGACCAGGCTCTTCTCATTAACCTGAAGCTTATGCTGCCCATTCCTTGAGACATTTGTCATATGTTTGTACATAATTCAATAATCCTGGAAATACATATTAACATCCCCCACAGCCTAAACTTGGCAAATTTTGCCCTGTAGCTCTTGGTCTGTACTTTCTCCCAGGAGTTTACAAGGTCAACTTCCACATTTTCCCCTTTTTTTTCCAAGCAGAGTCTCAGAAAGGAAGAGAGGCTTTTACTGTAATAATCGGTGTAAAATTGTATTACTACATTGCTTTTGGGGTAGTTGAAATAATCACTACAATGCATTCTGATCATACAGGAGAGAGAATACACGGTAAATAG
Source organism: Planiliza haematocheilus (assembly GCA_005024645.1). NCBI lineage: Eukaryota > Metazoa > Chordata > Actinopteri > Mugiliformes > Mugilidae > Planiliza > Planiliza haematocheilus. The sequence continues at coordinate 436,778 of SRSE01000487.1, forward strand.
TGCTCTTCATGTATTTACTGGCTTTGGGATATGGGCTTCGAGCTGATCTCATTAAAAATCATGTCTGTTGCTGGTGGCTGCCCCCCTGCCCCTTCCCAGCCACACACACACAACACTTGAAGCCTGAAATTTCGGAAGTATTGTAATACAGCAATCTGTTGCAATAAACAACGCCGGGTAATGCTGTAAAACCTTTACTCAACCTTAAACTGCACCCTCTTAAATTAGACCCCTCTCAGTTTGTTGTTATTGGCACATAACTGCTGTAGATTTCTATCGCAGGTTGGCTAATTCAATAAGCTGGGCATTTTAGTCATAGCCTCAAACCAGTTGACTGGGTTATGTTATGGTTAATGTAATACTGTTTTAATATGCATTTATGGGAAAAATCTGTCCGATATGCAGATAAATACAACTTGGAATAAACAACCAAACGTTTCAAAATCCCTTAAAAAAGACAACACTGAGAGTGTATTTTTTTATCCCTCACAATAAACTGCTCTGATTCAGAACAGCATAACGAAAGCTTAACACAAAGATGCATTTATGGGAGAAAGTTCATCTCAAACTAGAAAATGAGAAACATTAATGTGGGAAGTTTCAACATATCTAAGCAAAGCAAAGGGATAGCTGACTGTAAAACTGAAGTATATCCAACATAATAAACCTTGAAAACTTTGAAATGTCCAAGTTTACTCGCAGATTTGGTGTTATGGTTCATTGTATTACCACCTGTTGATTAGCAGTATATTATGAAACCATTGTATGTCACTCGCATGCATGTGCGTGCACATCATAGAAACTGCTTCATAATGCTGCTGATGTTCAAAAGTTACACTGGTTACCTTTACAGTATTGGAGTTTCTATTGTAGTAAGTTTCTATTGTTTTAATATTGTTTTAATAAGTTAAGAAGCAGCACAATGGCAGGGTGGTTAGCACTGATGCCTCACATCAAGAAGGTCACCGGTTCAAATCCTTTCTGTGTGGAGTTTGCATGTTCTCCCTGTGTCTGCGTGGGTTCTCTCCGGGTACTCCAGCTTCCTCCCACCATCCAAAGACATGCTCATTAGGTTCACTGGTGATTCTAAATGTGAATGTGTGTGTGAATGGTTGTCTGTCTCTCTGTGTTAGCGACTTGTCCAGGGTGTACCCCTGCATCTTGCCTGATGACAGCTGGGATAGGCTCCAGCAGACCCCCGTGACCCTTAACAGGAATAAGCGGGAATAGAAGATGAATGAATGAATGAACTTCTTAGTGTATTAAAATCTCTTCTGCCTCCTCTGACTGTTCAAACTTCATAATACAGTTGACAAATGATATGATAACCTAATGTAACTTTTTTTAAATAGTTTTTTAAATTGTTGTCATATGCGGTGATATTCAGACCGGTAGCACTGTGTGAATAATGTAGTCAACTCCTTTATTTCATTAAGCTCACCACGTTTGCATAGCCTTTTTGGAATACTTTTTTGGTATTACAGTTTGATATTGACAGTGTTTTTGTCGGATAACTCAGCAACCTTTAGTTTGTTTCCCTTCAACTAGATGTCCCCATCAATGGGTGATGTGAATCAACAACACAAGGACAATATTTCCTTCTGTCCATTCTATTTCTGCAATTAAATTTTTGTTTAGTTACATTTCACTTCACTGTCATTTGCACTTCACTCACTAACATGGACATTATTCTTTAGTATTTCTTGACGTGATGTAACAATCAAATTCTGCTTAAGCAAAACCTGCCCACTTGCTGGAACTGTCCAATCCGTGGCTCCAGAGCTCCAGTTAAAATTCTGTAACTTTATCTGGGAACTTGAGGTCACTGTTACTATCCCCTAAAGTAACAAACTGTGTTCACTGAGGGAGATGAAGATGAGGTTTTGCCATCCTCTTCTGGTACTGTGCTGCTAGTTGTGACTTATTCTCTGAAAGATATCTCAAAAACCTTGGCCAATGCACTCCCCCTGGTGGTAAGGGAAGGTGCAGCTCAGACAAAGATAGCCAACCATGCATGTCTGGGGAGCTTGTATTTAAGGACTAGTGGCTTGACCACTGCATCTTATTGCAGGTTTTTAATGCTGTGCTGTAGGTGTTTTTAGTTTTCAAGCTGAATAATGGGGAACTGCTCCTATCCTGACCTGTTGTGTATTCTTAGTTTCAAGACCTGGGTCTGTATTCATTGGAATGTGTTGTCCTAATATTGCTAATTCTTTAGGCACTTAACTTTGCTTTCACAAATGCATTCATAGTAAACCATGTTTCAAAAAAAAAAAAAAAAAAATCCCATTTACTGAAACATCAATAACGTCAGACCATTTTATAAAATATTACCTATAACTGTTTCACCGCCTCCTTTTACAGATTCATAAAGGGAAGGCATACTTGTAAATCTCTAGTAGTTTAATCCTACTGCTTATGTTTACACCTGCAGTGGAATACACATCCACCCAGTCAGAGAGATCAGCCAGGAATTTGGTCAGTTAATTGGGTCTTAACTTTCCAAAGAGAAAGAGAGAATAGCCCCTTGCATGGGAGAACTGGGAATGGTGGAGGTGGGGGGAAGGAAGATTAATGAAATATCCCCAAATCCATCCTGTTTTACTTCTATTAAATCAGCAGTGAAATCCAAGCATCCTGCTCAGGTGAAAGGGGGAGAACTCCAGGATAAAATTTCCCCATGTTACTAAAGAGACCCGCTGCTTGCTGTTGGTGAACAAGGATATTCAGAAAATTCATTTGTTGCTGAAGTCTGTATATCAGGTTGCAATTTGATTCTCCCCTCAGACTCAAAGTTATTTAAACATGCAGTGGTTCTTAAAATGTTTAGGATAAAAAAGACATTTTGAAACAATGAATGATAGAAGCTGTTTTGCTTAGTGTAATCATTTTAAGACTTGGGTTGGTGCATCCAGTATGAGCTGTTGTGACAAACGAAGCAGCACTGAGTAGGTGAAGTGTCAAGTACAAACGCAAAAGGCAGCCTCCCCAGTGATGTCTATTGAAAAACACTGAGACGGGCCAATTTACTTAAATCCCATGGAGTTGCCTAATCCCATCTCAATTAGAAAGGAACAATAAATAGCCCTGTAATTAATCTAACAATAGAGGAGGCTGTGAAACAAATGTCTTAAAGCTCTAAAACCATTTGACCAGTGGTGTTGGCACTGGTCCAAGGAGATGTTTGTTAAAGCTTCACAGCAGTGGATCTGATAATGTGTGATGTGAGATGGATCACTTTAGGGGCCTGTTCAGACATTGCATCAAGTTCCAATCTGGGCAATCCGATCACGTAAAAGACAGCCCCAGATGCACTGAGATTGCTTTTGAGAGGTCTGATCTCTGACCACATTTGGAGGTGGTCTGGGTCACATGTTGCTGCATGTGTCTGTATTCCTGTGGTAGTGTGAACACAGTATGTCCTTGTGGGTCCCATTAAAGACCGCCTACTCAGCAGGGGTGCTCCTGCATCAGTGAAGTTTTGTCTCATTCATTCACAAAAAAACACACTGCCACTATTATAAATGATCACCTGAAAAAGACAAAGCACTAATTTTTGTGCTGTTTGTTCATTAGTTTATATATATATATATATATTCTGTCTTTGTAGCTGTTAACAAACTAAAAAATAAACCAATCTAAGTAAGAATTAAAAGTAGAAAATGAAAGCATTAATGTATGTATGAGGAGCCACGTTGAGTTAAGTATTTCCTCAATCACCAGTGTCTTCATTTGTCTTTAGTTCTGGAGAATACTGTGCATAGAAATGTCCAAGGTTGGGTTATAATCTGAGTTTTGTGCCGGTCTAACTAAGGTCAGGGTGGAGATCGATAAATAATAATTCAACTTGTGTGCCAAAGTCATGACGCACACACATAAAAAAAAACAAAAAACAGCAGCTGTTAAAATATTCTACTGTCCCCCAGATGATGTCTGGGTTTATTTGCATACAGAGTGCAAAAGTGAGATTGGATCTGGAGACACATGTTAATGTCAGGTCTGAACACATGTACCTAGAGTTGGTCACTTACAATCAGACTGGCCAGATCTTAATGCAAGTTCTGAACAGGCCCTAGGTAGCAAACCCAATATTTGTAGCTCATTCAAAAGCTCACCTTTCAAAAACAAGTGACTTTAATGTTTTGGTTCAGTTCCTACCTAATTTTCAGCCACATCAGCTGTTTTCAACAATAATAAAAACTGCAAATCCAATCCCATACTTATTCCAGAATCACATGGATCATAGACAGTGTTGGCTAGTCTGCTTTCTTTTCAGAGTCTCATCCAGAGCTAAAAGCAAAGAGAACAAAGTGAGTAGGAGTTCAAATGAATGATCACAGTGCTCTTTGTCTACAGGATGCATTTACTAGATCTGATAATGTTTTACCTAGTTTCAGTTGACAGTTCAGATTCTCCTAACTCTTTATCCAGAAATGTCAGTGTAATTTGATGACCAGGGGAGATTAAGCTCATTTTTAGAACACTGGCTTCTCGCTACATTCTCTAATAATTGTCCTACAAAATATATTTGGAGGCGAGAGGAATAAAATATATTTATCGGATGTTTTATTTTGAAGGGCCAAGAAGATGACCAGTCTCCTGGTTTAAACCACAGCTCTGAACACAACGCAATGGAAGAATGAGGTCAGGGAGGTTTAGCAAATGAAACACAAGCCTGCGAAATAGTTTAGGGATATTCAGCTAAGCAGGAAACACACTACACAATTTTTTCAGTCTTTACAGATTTTGAAAATACTAGGAGTACATACTAACAGACTGACTTCAGCAGATTTTTGTATGACGACTGAAAGACTGTGGATCACACACTATTGCAAACTCTTGCAACGCTGACATGGTGACACGGTTGTGATATGCGCTGCAACCAACATTACATAGGCACTTGCACAACTAAATTTTTTCTCCATTTCTGTCCAGGTTGGCTTTGTCACCATGCTCCTGCTCTCACTGTTCGACATTGTTATTTTGATATTTCTGCTGCTTCCTGTCATCTTCTGAGAATATTTCCTGCATCCCACCATCTCTTTTTCATTGGCAGTGGGCTATCAGTAATATCCGATTGCGTTCAGATTTGACTCAGAAAATTCAAGCATGTTTGATTGACTGCGAATGAGGTCAGGTCCAATCTGTTCCCTTAACAGATCTTAACAGATTTTTGTGCCAACTACCCAAGGCAACTGTCCCCAACTAGTGCAGACATTTCCCAACTGGACATTGTGGGTAAAATCTGGCAAAACATGTTGTAGTGGGTCTCCAGCTTAAGCCAGAACACAGCATGTCTTGAATCTAAACACTGAGCTTTTTTCTTGTTATGTGTTGTGACTTTTTAGCTGTCACATACACAGCTGTTAGATTGCTTTGTGGTGGAGAAAATGTTGCAACCCTAAAATACTATTTTGCAGAATACAAAACACATGTACAACCAGAGTTAAAAAGTTATATCAAACTTAGCAAAAAGAGTTCATCCAAAGTGTAGCATATTTGACCACTGGATTATGGTTACCTTAACATACATATAATGAAAAAAGGTCTGCACACTGAATATGCTCCAAGTGAAATTTATTTATAAAGACAGACGACGTTAAGATCCCATGGGATCGAAACGTCGTCTGTCTTTATAAATAAATTTCACTTGGAGCATATTCAGTGTGCAGACCTTTTTTCATTATATCTATTCCTTTTTGTCTAGCACCTGAACCACTGCATTTGGATGTGCGCACCCGCATCTGTTTTAGTACCTTAACATACATACCTTACCCTACCTTAACATACACATCTAATGACAGTAATGGAAATGCTTTTCACATTCAAGTTCTAAAAATCATAATTAACTTAAAAACAATGTTTAATTGTAATGAATTCAATAAACTGGAAATTGACTGTCTTACAGCGAGTTTAATAATGCCCATATGGTCAACTGTAAATTCTGGCCTTTTGAATGATTTCACAAAAAAGAAAAAGAAAAACTGCCTCAACAGGTCAGCAAATTGCCCGTCAGACTGAGGGCCTTTAGATGAGCAGGCGGATGGCACCTTCAGGATATGTGGCTTTTAAAACCCCATAAACCGGCTGAGCTGCAGGACTAAAATCCAGGTTTCTGTGTGTGGACTGGCGGCTGGTGTTTTTCTCTGACAATGATTGGTTTCCCCCCACACATACACATATCAGAATACTTACTTGTGCAAGTTGTGAAGCTCTCAGCAAGCATAGCCTTACTTTAGATTTTTCTTTTGATCCCTGACATCCTTGACAACACATTTGGTTCCCATGAGCACAGACAATCCAGAGCACACACTCACATACAGCTCCACCACCATCAGCCCCTCTCCTCCAACCTAAACTCTGCACTCTTTCATTTGGAACAATAATAAACAAGCGCAGGGCAAAAAACCTGCTGAAATCTATTACAAGGAAACAGCTTGGTTATATGGCTGAGGAGTGTGGCGGTGGTAAGGCACTTCAGTCTTAGTGTTCTGCCATGCTGATCCAGGCCAGACTTGCCACATATACTTATCTGATCCATATGGGTGGTCTCACCAGCGCCAGCATGCTAGAGTCTAAACCCAGCAGATCTACGAAGAACTCTTATGTTCTCTGACATACACCCTGCATGGATTTAGACAGCGCCTACAAGCATGACTGGAATGATCTTGAAGGAAAAGAAGGGGGAATATATGTGGTTGTGGACAGAGACTTGGCAACATGGTATTCTGCTCTTTTCCAGTTACTTAATTTGGAGATTAATAGATTTTTCTCAAGGATAATACCAAACAAATCTACATTAATATCAGGAGAGCACAGAGTGACTATGATATTGTCAAGAGCACCAAACACCTTGGTGTTCAGCTGGTGGAGAACTTTACTCAATCTATCAACACCAGTTTCTTAGCCTAACAGTGTCTTTATTTTCTCAAAGCATTCTCCCATCCTCTCCACGTTCTACAAGGACACTATAATGAGCATAAGCTGCATAACTGTTTGCTTTGTCTCGGACAGCAAGACCTTAAGATCGTCTGAGTTTACTTTCACTGCATCACAGGCATCCTCATGCAACCAGCATTGTTGATTGCCCCCACACCCCTCATACAAGCCCCTCACCCTCTTGCCGCCTGGCAACAGAAAAAGTAGACGACTGAAATGTCCCTCCGTGGCCAGACTGTGTGATATTTTCTTTTCAAGCTTTCAGGCTCAGAGACGGGATGACTGTGTGGTTTGTACGTGTTGTATATAATACACGAGGAACGTTGTACACATTAACCCAAGGAACCTTTTGTCATCTCACTGTATACCGTACTACCCTATAATGGTTGTATATGTCTGAAATGACATATACAACCTCTTCCATTTCAGACACTGGTTAGAAGAATAAAACATATAAAGGCTAACTTTTTTATATTTACACTAATTTTAAACTGTGAAAATTGATAAGACTATGAAGACAAGCAGATGAGTCAAAACTAAATTTCAACAGGATTGTATGTCTCGGTGCATCTAAAACACGATGTGTGTGTTTGAGCTCTATGTTCATGCTGTTCAGTGCAGAGCACACTCAGGACCACAGTGAGGATTTTAGCAATAATGACACTGCATTATTGCCACACTCTACCTAAGGACCCCTAAGACAAGTGTCCATGAAAATCTGTGAAAATATCACCTTTTCACTGATTTCATTCAATTGCAATTTAATTGTAATGTAGCTTGTTAAAACAATAGTGAACTAGTGAAGCATTTATTTTTGAATTCATCTGCATGTTCAAACTAAATCACTCAATGTTAAAATGATTAAAAACCTCTGATAAGCTTACCGTATCTAATTGGTGTGTACTTCTGAAAATACAACATTTTATCATGTCATTAAAAAAACTATAATAACATTTATGGAACATTGGAGGATATGTCTTGGTTGTTGTTTTTTTTGTTAGCTTTAGTCTTTACCGTTTTAGTAACCTGTAGTAAGTGTATTTATTGATTAAAGCTTTAACATAGTTTTAAATTAACTTATTGTTCCCACAAATTCCCACATTTTGGAGTTAAATATAGGGACCCACAAGTTATCATTTTTTATGATAAACATCCTAAGGCAAAAAACTCAAGGAGCAGAAACACACACACTCACACACACACACACACACACACACACATATAAAGGAAGAAACCTTTTGACACATTTTCAAATTTGGAAATAAATTCAACATTTTTTTCAAAACAGTACATATCCTCTGCTTTGTTTTGTTTTTTGCTTTTCAAATCTTATTTGAATTACACTCAAGTGACTTGAGAATGCTATATATAAGAGCATGTCTACACATACACTCACATGGTCACATATTGTCCCCATCGTCTATACTTGATTAATTATCTAATGTATCAAGTCTGTCTAATCTCATTTATTCATGTTAAACAACAGGTTAAATATCCTTGTCAACATCAACATCTAACTGTATTTCCATGGTCAAACCATAAATAGAAACAGTAACACTCAGTATATTTCCATCTAAATAAAAACATATGGCATTTCATCATGTCCTGTAAGGCTGTCACATTAACTGAGCTGTAACTTAGAATGTTCCACAAAATGTATCATTTCTTGCAGGGAAATTAGGCATTCTGACACTGGCTTCAGCAGCTGGTAAACTGCATTACACATTCCAAAAAATCAAAGAGGCAAATCTGATCTCAGGCTGCAGGAAACCAGCTCAATCCTTTGCAGTGAACCCTGGTGGCTTAATGTATGGGCTTTGTGTAGTGCAGTGCATGCATATGAACAACTCCCGTTTGCCTCTCTTTAGGTGGGAGGATTTTAGGTGACAGATGAGATCGGCTGATGAAATTCGCTTTTTCAGTGGCCCTGAAAGTAATTACAGAGCATGAGATGGCTGACTTAGGTGAGGACCATGAAGGCTGAACTGATGGTAATACTTAATCTATACAAACGTTATCATTCATTGAGCAGCTTTTTTCTCACACATCATTTCAAGTTATTTTTCATTTTTACCAATTGTGCACAACGCATATGAAAATCATCTCATAATCAATAACATTTTAATATACTTGATATGCTGTGCCTTTAAGATTTCAGGACAATACTGGTGGCTTGGTCAACCCTTTGGCTGAGCACATAAGTTAGAGTCATGGAGTCCCAAAATAACCCTTGTCTTTGTGCACATAATGCCCTCTGTTATTATGCTTTCTGTTGTGCCTAATGTTTTATAGACTTAAGATAACTACCTACATGCATTCCACTTATCCTGCAAGTCTAATGTACACAAGGCAGTAAACCACCGCTAATGTGAGGTGTTCTTTTCAGGCTGCATCTTCCATTAGGGATTAGATAGCAAGTAGCTGAACATTGAGTAAGATTCAGTGGGTTCAACACGATGATACAAAACTTTCTTCAGATTTCCTCTGTATAAAGTATCAATGACAGAAAAACAGCAGACATAATACTTTTTGATTATTACAATAATCAAAAAAGGATGAATTGAACATTTTTTTAGTAATACAAAAATTTAACGGAGCCCAGTTTATACATGAGAGACAACTTATTTTGACGATTTCATATTACCTTTAATTTTTGTTTAATTTCTGTAACAACCTATCATTTTCAGTTCAGGTCATATGCATTGCTGCTGTCTATAAAAATAGCTGTGTCTTGTTGACATTGCACTACTGTAGTTTCTATTGCTATAGCAGTTAGAGCCTCATTAACATGACCCATTATTAACTAATTTACATGAATTGGTAAAATCATTAAGCAGTCAATAATATAACATAACTGTATGCACATTCTAATTGTAGAAGATTAGCTTCATGATATCCCTTGGAGATGATGCAGCAACAACCTCTGACAAGGCAAATAGCTTTGCATTGGCAGGCAATTAACACACCTATATGTCAAAACAAGCAATATACAAGTTTCTTATCCCTACATGAGGCTTGGGAAATCGCATCTCTGAGCGAGAAATGAAAGTTAAAGCTGCACATCAGACACAGCTATCTTATACACAGTAATGGCCCAGCCCGTCCACTCTAATTCTGCAAATGCATTTTAGCTTTTGCACCATATCAGCTTCACATAGCAAAACATGTGAATTTAATAACAGCATGTCAGTGATGAATATAAACAGCTATTCATTTGTCCACTGTACCTCACAAATACACCATCAGCACAAACATGCACCTCTTACTTTAGTCAATATTGCTCTTGTCTTGGCTCTAGCTAGGCTGGATTAGATTGTATTGATAAAGAACATGTATTGGAAAAAGAGAGAGGTTTTTGTTTTTTGTTTTTTTGTGGCTTGTTTTTGCTTTTGTTGTTGTATAAAGCACACACTGATCAGGAATAACATTATGACCACTGACAGGTGAAGAGAATAACACTAACCTTGTCGTATTACTCCTAATATTCATTAAGTTACCATGGTGTTGAAAAAAAAAAAAACTTGTCGCTTTCAGCATCAGATATCACATAGCGATATTCAGTCCTCCATTCACAGGTTAATAGTCACTTTTTAGAAAGCATCTGCATCATAGTTTTTTTGAGCTTATGTGTTATTGCTTGTAAAGAATTATACAAGTGTATATAAAGTGGTGTTACCCCATTGGTGTGGTGGTAAAATGTGACCTCAATCAAACTGAGATCATGAAGTCATGCTTTTATGTTTTGGCTTATTGTTAGTGGTTATTTCTTTAGAAAGAATGTTAATTGTCAAAGCTGTTATAAGGAGTTGGAGGTAATGCTGGGGTATGAAGACTTACTAAATTTCACTGTCAGGTCTGACCATTTAAAATTAAACCTGAAGCAGCGGAAGCAGATTACCTTTCCATCTGTGCAATGATCTCACACACGCAGACACCCTCACTGATCTCATTAGATCACTCTCAGTCATTTCTTGACCTGATAACTCATAGTGTACTGTCATAACAGCAACTCTGAAAAAACACGGTGGATGCTGAACTAAACCGAGCTTGAAATTTGGACCTGATTGCATGGCTGCGTGCCGACTGCAATTGGCCACACTGGAAGTTGATGGTAGACTGAACCGTAGTGGCCTGCATGCTAAATGCAACAGGCATCATTTTCAGCACTGTGTCCATCCCCACTGGAGAGGACTTTGCATTTAAAGTAAAAAAAAAAACAAAGAAAAAAGTGGTTGAAATCAACATAGGCCTAGTTTATTCTAATATACCTCCCTTCAACAGACTGTTAGAGGCTTTCTTAAGTTTCCAGTGATGCTATATGCCAATCATAGGATTGGGAAAGGGAGACGGGCTGAAGAGTAGAGTTTCCATCCCACCTACCATGTGGTGCCCTCACTGGGTCTAAACCCACTCCATAGCCGCATTTATACACTCACTTCATACACTCGCAGTCGGAAAATATGCAATGCAATGAAACTGACAAGACGCCACAGTTGTGGTGCATATTATGTCCATGAATATAATTCCCATAGATTTTACTTGCCAAACATTTCAGACTGGCTTAATACCTTTATATCAAATCCCAGTAAAAGCACATAATTTCTAGTTATTGCTCACACTTGTGCCCTACTTAGATTCACAATAACAACCAAGCGGTGGCAAGGTTCCAGAGAACACACTCTGTCTCTCTAGTGTTTCCTTGTGTTGCCAGCTTATTTATTCTGTACAGTTTTAAGTGGTGGCTGTGGAAAAAAACGGAGGAAACCAACACTCATTCTCAGACCATGTGTAAAGACGGTCTGAACTTTTTTCACTGTGTTCCGCTGCTGGAAAATCTTGCCTGCTTTACGCCTTCTCAGCTCACACATATTTTAGAGAGCCAGAGTAGAGAAACTGCGGAGCCTGTACGTGATCTTTTATAATGACCAAGAAAAATGAAAAGGCCTCATATGTTTGTCTTGGAGTCTGACTTAAACTGATCTGCTAACCATTCCCTCCAGACATCATCAGATGTTCTCTGTGAAGCACCATCACTTTGCTATTTGGCATGCAGTAAAAATGGATTAGACTGATCCAAAAATGTTCAAAACTAAATAAATAACCTGAAATAAAATTGTCATAATTACACCCTTAGGTTTTTAAATATCAAATACCACATATCTAATCAGTCTTCAACAAATGTTTTAACTGTACATTTGATTACTTAAAATTAAATATCCAAATCATTCTTAATCTAAAGGGATAGTGACAAACGAATTAATCACAGCATTGATGCTGTTACTTGTATATTAACGTAACATGCCAACATTAATTTAATAAATTTTTTAAATACACTCTTGAATATGTGTTCACAAACTTGTAGTTAATAAAAGTATCCATATCCATAGTGCATGAAATATCTGGCCTGTGAATCAGACATAATAAACCAGCATGTATGTCTGTGTGCTAAACTGCCATTTTTAAAATATCAAACCGAATCATTTTTGCCCATACCAAATATGTATGCATTTACTGATCTCTAGGCATTTGCAGATTGTGTCTGTATATTCAGTTCACACATTATACTTGCTAAGTCAAATACACATTTGGACAAAAATGTAACACATGATGACAGATGTAAATTTAGCACTTATGTATTCCGAGGTTCACTCACGTTTACAAATCTAATAACACACAACCAATTCACACATGCAGTGCTGTGAGAAAGTATTTGCCTATTTCCTGATATCTTATTCTTTAGCATATTTGTCAGTGTAGTTTTTAAGTGAAATGTTATTTATTAAGGGAAAACCTACGTGTCACTATTTTTAAAATGCTATCTTGTTAAATCATGACTTAACTGTGGCTTATCACATTTCCCATTTCACCGGCCACACCCACGTCTGATTTCTGACAGAGCTGTTTGACAAAGTGAAATAGGCAAAAAACAAAAAGAAAGACATCATGCTGTGAGCCAAAGAAATTCAGAAACAGATAAGAAACAGAGTAAGTGCCATCAATCTGTTTGGAAAGGGCTACAAAGTCATTTCTAACGCTTTGGGACTGACTCCAGTGAAACACGGTGAGAGTCATTAGGCACAAATGAGAAAACATGGAACAGTGGTGAACCTTCCCAGGAGTGGCCAGCCTTCCAAAACTACCCCAAAAGTGCAGTGACGACTCATCTAATAGGTCCCAAAAGAACCCACAACAACATCAAAAGAATACTGGTATAGATAAGAACGTTAGTTAAGAATAAATACCAACATACCAACAGTCAAATATGGTGATGGTAGTGAGACAGTATGGGGCTCCTTTGCTGCTTCAGGACCTGGATGACCTGCTGTGATTGATGGAACCAGGAACTCTGCTCTACACCAGAAAATCCTGAAGGAGAATGTCCAGCCATCAGTTTGTGACCTCGTGCTGAAGTGCACCTGGGTTCTGCAGCAGGACAATGATCCAAAACACACCAGCAAATCCACCTCTGAATGGCTTTGAGATGCTGTGACATGACCTTAAAAAGGTGGTTCATGCTTATAAGCTTAAAAAATTAAAAGAGCCTTTTTCCCTAAATAAAAAACAAGGCCATATGACAAAATAGAAGAATTCATAGAATAATTATATTGTGGCTGGGCTTTATTGATTTTTTTTTAGGTATCCGTCTAAATATTTTATAGAAAGGCATGCCAAATGTCAGATGATGTCATGCAATATTTCAGCACAAATTGGCCATAAATAGGGGCCTCTTGTGTATCTAAACCTGATACAAATGGGAACAAGAAAGCAGTGCGCTGCTTTTAAAGTCCCAAACGTTGACCGAGTGGCTGAACTGGGAATTCACCAGTACGGTGACCTTGGGTGTTTTGAAAGGTGCCTATAAATAAAATGTATTATTATTATTATTATTATTATTATTATTATTATTATTATTATTATTATTCCTTTACTCTGTAGTTTCTGTGCTGAAAGAAAACATAACGCTATTCTTTAGTGCAGTTACAAACCAATATTTTGTTGTTCACCCTGTGTATTCGAGTTTCATTATTCACTTTGGTTTTATAAAGGCAATAGCTATTGTTCAAATACGGAATAAACATATTCTGAATACTGATTTATCAGATACTACATCACACACGAGATAGTGTAAAGCTTAAGATGAATTATGTTACCCCAGAATATGGAATCTAGCAAACTTTTTTCATGTGCTCAGTGTGTCTTCATACAGAGAGAGGACAGAAGCTGTTACCTCTGAGTTTAACTCCGGTGTGTTTGCCACTAAGAGATTATGCAGAACACACACAGCTCTCTGCCCTCCTACTTCCTTGTGGATTAATGTCTGTTTTCTCACCATTATATTAAGTAGCCACGTTAGGAGGAGAACTTGTCATTGCCATCACAACAGTCTTTTTCCTGTGTCTAAAAGTCCTCATTAGAGGCTTGCCGCACTACACTAATGAATGTATGATTAATTAAAACATGTCACCCTGAGCACCGCTGTGGCTGATTATATGACTGTGTTATAGGGGGAGGGTGTAGAATGACTCCAAGGTTAGGGAGGGTCAATGGTAGGCAAGCTGCTCCAACTCCCATTACATCATTCTACCCACTGCTGAGCTGGGATTCAGTGATGTCACTGAGTTTACTCAGCTTTCGAACCATTTGTTTTCCTATGAGTAGCCCTTTGTTTATTTTCATAATTTTGAAGATCAGTCTATGCCAGTTTTACTTTGACTCTAAAAGTCAATTAGCCTAATGTGTCATGCTTTTTACTGGTGCTGCTGCAAGTCCCAGAAATGTGCCCATTAAAACACCATTTCTGACATGTTGTTTGCTTTGCAGGGCTCAATTATCAGTGCACCAGCACCTTTTACAGGACTCTTGGCTGTAAGGTTTAAAGAGCTCCAGGAGAATTAGATCTGTGATTTTTCTAAGACCTTCCAGGAGGAACCTTCAGGGGCGCTAAACACCTTTACTGTTGCCAATGTAAAACACAAAAAAAGCAGAAAACACCCCTTTTTGTTTTAGGACCTCAAACATATAATTTTACCAAATAACAGTCTCCCTCTTGATAACAGTTAGCCTCCAGATGATCTGCATTGAAATAATATAGCTCAAATTTATTCCAAGTGCATCAAATTTGAGTGTAGATACAGTATCATGACCTGCCTCGAGGGGTACTCCAATAGCAGATGGATTGGACTCTAATTATCTGGCAGTCTTGCTGACTTAGGATGTCAAACTGATAAGATACTGTGACTGTATCCACATGATATACAATAACATAACATAATCAGGCAAACCAAAGAAAAAAAACACACTTCCTCATTCCGGGCCCTTTAACTTATTACCTCACCCGAGGTAATTGTTAAACTCTGCAGGGACATATTTTGAGTGAAGGCATCAGCATCATGCTATAAATTCTACCTATGAGCAGAGGAGGGAAGAAAATAGATTGAAAGTCCAAGTTCATTGAGAGTGCAGATTGAAGCAGGGCCCAGCAGCCACTCCTGGGTTTCATCAGATTTGTGGTGGCAATAAAAATAAAAAAAGAAGGAAAATCAGCGGGCCACATGCCGGTCATCATAGATGTGTTTTGGATTGAAAATAGGATTAATGTTCTAAAGTGTGATTAGAATGGTTAAACACAATTAATAGGAATGGACTCCAGTTGCCCAGGGAGCTGTGAGGTTGAGGGGTGTATGTGTGTGTTTGTGTGCATGTCAGGGTGTTTCTGGATTGATCCCAGCTGAACCGAGTGAGCAAAGCACGCTAACCAGGATTTTCCATGTCTCTCCTCCTGTATGTATGTGTGTTCATGTGCGCACAAGTGCCTTTTCCCTTTGCATTTTCTCATCGCCAACTTGTCTCAGAGCAGATTGAACACAGCTGAGAATGTTGGTCTAGGCCTGCAGCGCACCATCCTGGGGGAATAGGCAGGAACCACGAGGCTGGACTTGGCTCGCCCCGCTATGGCTGAAAACTGCCATGCACCCAAGGCAGGGGTCCAGGTGGATCGACTGGGGAGAGGGGAGTAATTTGGGGGTTATTTAAAATGATCTATTAAACCCCTGAACTTTAATCAGGGTTGCTACTACACTGACAGCCATGATTTACCTACAAATCAGTAGAATGGGGATGGGAGGGGATGGATAGGCTCAAAATGGGACCACTTCATTTGAATTATTTTCTAGGGTTCTGGGGTTGGAACATTAGCATTGATGAGGGCTGAGAAAAATGACCAATAGCTCTTAAGAAATCCACATTCCTTTTCAAATGCAACAGCTCAACATGATCCACATCTGGCTGTTGACAAAGAAATTGTGGTATTATCCTTTTCCATCAGTATAGCCTACTGGTATTAGCATGTCTAGGCTAAAAGAGGGCAGTAAATAGCCAACCTTGGTCTTGTCAGTGAGAGCCAGAATACCTCACACAGGGAGCAGACCCCCACTTGTTTGAGTTATGTATAAATACAGGCCAGCTTTGACAGACACCCAAAGTCAAACTGGTTTACGGAGGACTAGTGTAGTCAGAAAGCAGAACAGAGCTCTCACAGGTCATTACCACTGCCTGGTCTGTCACTAGTAATTGGAAAACCACAGGGGTGTGATGTAATCCACCACCAGATTACATATGAGTACACACATAAATATACAATCATCACAGTAAAAGGACTGGGACAAACACATAATTGTAAACGTGGTGAACCTGTGGATAACCAGTTTCATAAAATGGTCAAGTTAACATTATTGCTGGTCAAACCAACCTCATCTTTAGAAGCTCTCCGTTTAATTTGCATGGATCCCTCTAACCGCTCTTTACAGCTAAAGTATTATTTCTTTCCTTTGACTTGATCCCAAACCATTGTTAGATTTTTTTTATTGATCAGATGATGTTGGCAGTCACCCATATGTGCTACCTCATTTATTGTAATCGCATTCAGCTTTCAAGGATTCTGGACACTTCATAAACAGTTTTTTATGACGTGCCGTGCAACCATGCAACCAAGTGTTTAGAACTCCACATTTGGCGTTAAGATATATAGTCTGACAACATCTGACAACTAATCATTAATAGTCTGCATCACTGTCATCCGCGCCAAAAATCATTGTGTGCACAATGAGGATAACAAATTCTTTGTGATTTATTTGTTTGCTAGCACACAAACATCAGGAAATGCGCAATGAATGAAAAAACAAACAAACGAAAAAAGATAATTCATTATGCATAATCCTTTACTGGCTTCCCAAGAAAATACTATCTTAAAAGCCAATTTGACAAATATCTTTTTTTTTCTTTTTTTTTTTTTTTTTACTGAACGCTCTATTTACGTGATCTTTTATAATGAAGAAAAATTAAAAAGCCTCATATGTTTGTCTTGGAGCCTGACTTAAACTGATCTGCTAACCATTCCCTCAAGACATATAGCTTAGGATAACACTTCTGTGTTCAAATTCCCAACTGTAATTCAACCTTCAGCTCAAAAACTGATTACATACACCAGCAAATTCATGTCTTGAAAACTCAGATTAAAAGCAAATATGTTTCACCTCTGGTTGGTTAGGATAAGAAAAGAAACAACTGTGTTAGTCAATTTGTCAGGGTAGATTTATCTGGTCATGGTCTTTCTTTAAGCCTAAGCCATATCGGTCAGATGTTTCAATCCAACACAAACGGCCTTTGTAGTGAACCAAAATCTTGTAGCATGACGATAACTGCAAGTTTTCTAATATTTCGAAAGGGTTGCATACAAACCAAAATCGTCTGCAAAACTAGACATCACCACTAGTATGTGAGGAAGAGTGCATTGTGTCTAGAAAGGAGTTGATGATTTTTAATTGTAATATATATACGCTAGTAGTAGGCATTGTGTCCTGAAAGAAAAGAAGAAACTGTGTGGAGGATGTTTATGACATCCATGCAGATTATATTTTCATTTCAGAGGACTATCAAAAAATAAAGTACCCTTCTGTCAATATGACTGGAGAATTCATGTTTTCATGTGATTTTTTTTTGTGACGGAATTGAATGTATAATTTTTGTGTATGAACTGCTATTGTAATTGCTACATTTTCCTGCACTTGACAGGTCTTTAAATTTATTTCACCTACCTGAAATTCTATTTGAGAACAAAGGAGCATAACAGATATTGTTACATAACCAAATTTATTGGCTCACAATTTGTGCTGTAACATGGCAACTTGAGGACAATGAGTCTTACTATCCTATAAAAAGTATAAGGAATCAGGCAGCTGGAGTGAATAAACAGCTGCTGAACCCTATAAAACCTTTGTATGGTCCTATGCAAGCAAAAGAGAGAGAATGAGGAGTACCAAAAAAATAAATAAAAAAATGGGATGATCACTAGGGAAGGCACCAATAAATCTGCAAGGGTTAGGATTTAAAACAGGGATCATGCGTTTACTGTCAGTATGAGTCATCCGTGTCTTCTGTCACACATGCTGGGTGGCTGGACAGGGATGGTGTAAGTTGCACGGCCAAGGCCACACAGACATGTATATACAGCTGTATGCAGGTTAAGAAAGCCATTTTAACATTTTTTGCAAGTAAGGGGTGCTCCAGAAAATACGCAGAAGTGATGGGGAGGAAGAAAAAAACCAAACCAGTGTTCCATTCCAAATCCAAACTGTCTACTGGCAAACACCTTCAGAGTGAAAGAGCCATGCTATATGAGAGTGTTAGCCGAATTAACAAATTGCAATCCAAATGAGAAACATGCCTGTAAGTAAAAACAACCAGTCTGACCATTTTCCAGCACACCCACCACCCCTCCTAGCTCCCAGAATTTTAACTGACTAGCGTCGACCTAAAGTGTTTCTCCCCATTACATTTCTAATGTTGTGCAGTTTGTGAGAGAGCCATACATTAGCAAGCTGCTAGGCTTGCGGCCCCAAGCCTGAGCCCTTACAGCAGAGTAATACGCACTGTCAGGACAATCTAGACAAAATGGAACTTGAAGGGAGGCTCCACTGATGCCTGTCTATAACAGCCAAGGTCATGGCTGTTGCTTCATTGCAGATGACCCAGCAAGACAATATATATTATTACAACAACTTCAAACCCTTCATTAAATGATCTATCAAGGGGGCCTGGCTTTTGTAAAAAATCATATCCCCCACCCCCGTGTCTGTGTATACTTTTTTTCCCAGCCCGTTTTTTTTTTTTTTTAAACATTAATTTCGAACAATGATGCTTTTCTTTTGAGTGAGAACAGAGCAAGGCGAGCATATGGCAAAGAGTGAGGGGCTGGAGCATTAAGAGCAACTGAATCTTAAGTATTTTTTCTGATCCAAAGATGACCTGACTAATGGACGTTCACCGAGAAATATCTTTGCCCTTAATACTACAACCCAAGGTACTTTCTCTCCTCACTCAGTTATGTAAGTGTCAAAAAATATTCCAGACTTGGCATCCTGAGCTGCTGTATCGAGGCACTGAGCCTGAAACGTTTTTTTTTTTTGTTTTTTTTCTCACAGAGTGCATTAACACACGGACTGTTTGCTTATTTCAATGCAATTATATATAAAAAAGACTGCTGGTAAGGAAAGTGAACCTTACAAATCGCATGGAAGCTAATTCATAAAACATATGTGAACAAGTCAAAATGTCCTAAAGACTGAGGAATCTTAATGAGGTATTTGGAAATGGCCATCAGGTCCAAGTCAGCCTTCATTTGATTAATGCTCCCTTTAAATGAACCTCTCCTACCATGTTCACAGTCCAGCTGTGTGTGAGTATGATGTGTAGACTATTACTGATAACTCTGCTTGTTGAAAAGCTTTGGTTAAGGGGATCGAAAAATCCCAGTGAGAGCTATCACATATCTGTTGGAAACCAGACCTTACTTTTTCCATACAACACTTAATCCCTTTTCCATTATGAAGCTAATACATACTGTGTTTTTTTTTTCTTGAGCAATACATTGCTGTAAGAATGTCAATGATTTGTGACCAAAGAAATTAAAGTGCATACAGAGATCTATGAAAATAACTTGTTTAATGGTGTATTTTTCTATTTTACGGGTCTTATTTTCACATTTAGTGTCAATTTAGCCCATGTTATTGCCAGAAACAACACACATCCTTTGTGTAATAAGAACACATTTCCAGATTTGCCGTGTACAAAAGAGCATATAACTGTTACATTCCTTAATTCTCCCTGCTCAAAGGGCTGCAGAGAAGGTCTTCTGTTTCTAAATAACATTTGCACACATTTGCTCACACAGCAACACAGCTAAGAGAAACATGACATGATAATAAATCCAGTATTCTAAGAATTACATTCAGACTGAAAGGTTCATTCACCATCCAATGCCGACTTCCTATGCAGTATGGAAGTTCAAGGTTGTTTGCTGGTCATATTTGCATATATAGGTCAAAATGCTTTACAGGGTGATAAAAGTTTCATGTAGGGAATTTTGAATTTTGAAAGTTCCACCTAGGACAGTAAATTTTACACTAACATTTGACCACACATTTAGCTTGTGAACACTTTGTTAGCCATGCATATAAAAATACAAATACTATTGAAAAATATGCCTGTGTTAATGTGCAGTATTCCATGTTTAGCAAAATCATCCAGAATGAATGGTCTTATGGAAACATCAGACTACGAGCAAGAGGTGTATCTTTCCCTTGAGACCTCTGCAGTTAGATTTAACAGTCTACGCAATTTGATCATTGTAGATTAGATAATCATTTCACACAGTTTTTGTTCTTGTAACTACTTTGAGAAAACATATATATATATATATATATACATATACACACACACACACTTTAAGAAAAAGCCAATATGCTAGCTAATTATGAGTTTTTGAGAAGTGCTACATGGGTAACTGGTAAACCTTCTAGTCTTTAGAATTACATTTACAAATATTAAATTCAATTAGACTTGTGGACCTAATTATAATTACATGTTACATATAATTATAATTATTTATATAGTGCTTTTCTTCCTATTGGTACTCAAAGCACTTTACAGTCATCGACATGTCTACCCATTTGTTCACACTTTCACACACCAGTGCCACGCACTGGGAGCAATTCAGGGTTGTATGTGTTCGAGGACACTTGAGCATGTTGCCCGGGGATTAAACCGCTAACCCTCTGAGTCATGGACAATGTTGCCTACTGAGCCACTCAAGTCAGGTATGTCCTATCAATATATATTTTTACAAAAAATTTAAGTTCATGAAAAAATATATTATTCAGATACTTTAATACTTTAATATCTAAATGACAATTGTGTTTTTCACCATAAATTTAAATGATTGTTTCTTAAGTTACAAAACCAAACAATGCATGGGCTGTTAAAACAAAGTCATTGGCCTTGAGCCGCACTCGGTGGCAGCAAAACATAGTGACACTAAACTGTAGTTGATGGCAAACAGTTGATTTGGAGTTGTAATCTTGTGCATCTGAATGGAAGGGCATTATTCACTGCTTTGGCACTGGCTTGGTCTCTGGAGTAAAAAAAAAAAATATTCATAACCTGCTGTATGTTCTATTATCAGTAATCATTCATTTCGTTTGTGCTGTTTATTGCTATGAAGCTGCTACAAAGTGGTATAGTTAAAAGCATAAAACCAAAGCTATGAGCTCAAAAGGCCTTAATAGTAAAACCTTTGAAAGTTTTTATAGTCCTGTGAGACCTCTGTTTAAACACTGCCAAAATAACTGATTAATGCAGATTTGAAGTGAAATTCAATTTTAAAGTTGTACCAAAGCTGCACATTTTTTAGATGGAGTAACCATAAATGTTAAGAAATCATTCCTCACATCTGAGAATAGAAGACTGAGCAGAAAGCCTTACAATGCACCACTTGTGTTTGCGGCACATTATTCAACAATGGCGACCGCAGACATCTCATCCAGCATTATGAAAGCTGGAATACATAAGCTTCAGATAAACAGTCCTATACTTTAAAGCATTCAATGCTAGGTTGCCTTGCTGTTTCATTGCTCTTTTGAAGATTTCCTGAGCTGTAAGACCCTTATCATCTCCTCTAATGCATAGGTAATCACATATGTGTCAGTTCTCACCACTTCCCCAACTGACAGGCCAATCGGCCAGCCACTCCAAACATGAAAAACATCCTTTTTACAACATGCCCCAAACCCCCACCCCTCTTTTTTTCTTTTTTTTTATTCCTCCAAAGCCTGTGATGGACACCCAGGGAGACTGGGTGACACTGATGGCTGGGTGAGGGCATCATTTCCGAGTGTAAAATATCAAGCCCCTGTCAGACCTGTCAACTGTTCCTCACACAATTACACAAATACACACATGCATGAGCTCAAAGAAGCTGGAAAGCCTCTGCACTTCTGCAACTCCCATGTCCCCAGATGTGTATTTTTTCATTCTTGAAATTTTCCTTTTGAGTGTGGTGACTCATGAGGAAAGAAAGCATTCATATTCACATGTATGACACTTGAGGCGATGGTGGGACGCTCCTCCTCGCTCAGAGATGGGTATTTAACTTTATGGCTGGTAGGGGGCAAGAGCAGATGCAGAGGTGTAAAAGCACCTAGACATCGCACAAATAATTTTGTTTTCATCATTTACATGACATGAGTTAAAGAGGTTTGTGGAAGAAAAGTTTCATCTGTTTTGATTTCTCTCATCCTTGTTTACTTGATTTGGAGTTGTTTATTTCACAGCTATATGGGATGCAATTATGCAGATTTGAGTAAGATTTGTGTGTGTAAATATAAATATAAACATACAGATATATAGACAGATCATAAATCGATGTATTTTATCAGCCTTAGCTCACACGTCATAATTCAGCAGCTTCAAATCGTGTGTTTTGGTATTTATAGAAGAAGAAGAAGCTTTACTGTCATTGTACAAAATATAACGAAATTTAGTTTGGCAGCATCTCCTGTAGCATGTCACTAGCATAGAAAAAAAAGTAATAAATATTAAGGTGTAGTAAAAATATTATATATAAATATATTATGTATAAATAGTGTGTATTAACACTCGCGACTCTTAAATATTCTCAATATATGGATCTATTAATTTAGTATATTGTCTGAAAGTTTTTGATAAATTTAGCAATTCCCAAAATGTGATGGGATAATTAATGAACTTTTCTTTCTTTATCCCTGTTTCAGCTCTTTGATAGGTTGAAGGCCATCATCCCCAACTGGCTGGGGTGAAGGATAGCATAGTAAGAAAAAAATAGCTACAATAAACACAATGATCACTACAGATCAGAAACATGCAGCTCCTGGCTAAAATGTAAATACATACAGGGATGACATGCTTTGTGTATTATGGGAGATCTTGCAGTGTAAACTAAGCTTTTCCAGACACAACTAAGTCAGCCTAAGCCTAAGCATATGCTTAAAATTTCCGTAGGTATCTGCCTCCCTGAATCCAAACTGGGGGCTGGTTCAACAGGAGAGGAACCTAAGAGCTGCTTCCTATTCTACTGTGACATGTCATGCTGACAGCTTCCAGCTCTATTGGTGTGATAAGGCACTGTGAGGTCTTTAAGATGTAACAGAGTCATTAAGGACTTTTTTGAGATTTCATTGTCTTTGTCACTTGTTCATATCTGGTTGGTGTTAAGTCCAAGAAAAATATGTCTCACGTCCCTAATATCTGCCGCTGAAGATGTGGCAGAGGTTTTAACCTTTTTTCCTAACAGTGTGAAATTAGTGGCAGCAGCATAACAGACGGACCCCAGTGCTTCTGCTTCATTTGTCTGCTTCAAATGCATTTGACTTGAATATCAATCCAGCTATTAGCATGGGGAAACATTTATTTGCTGTCTAGGATTCTGCTTTGTCCCCTTCCCTTCCTCTTCTCCTCTCTCTGCCCCATCTACCTCCTCTGCCTTACCTCACTCCCCTGCTGTTTGCTTGAAGGAATCCACTGTAAAATGTGATGGAAGAGATTAATTCACATTACTAGGTGCCGTGGCCCCTCGGCTCCCCGCTCCTGATGTTTTCCCTGCATTTGGGGCCTAATAAGTAAAGCAAACACAGATATTGCTGCTCCTTATTTGAGGACAATTGTTGCTGATGAGCTGGAGGGATAAGGAGTGGAGGAAATTGGGCTCAGGGGTTCTTTCTCCGGCCCGGCAGGAGGCAACGGGGCAAAGCTTGAATAACAAATGAGGTTTACTGAGGATTTAGCTAATCATCTCAGGCCGCCGCCTCCCCGAAACAACTGGACTTAACAGAGAGAGGGAAAGAGAGGGAAACCCAGCACTTGAACTGCAGACCCCAGACCCTAATTAACGGCAACCGCAAATGAAAAGCAGCTGGCAATAATTACATAATTAAAGTGCCTTTAGGGGGAAGAAAAGCATAATTTCTTCAGCCAATGCCATAAATCTTGTGCTGTCCGAGTCTATACGTTTAACGTGAACTTTTCCTGAGCAGGTTAGTGCATTACTCATATAAAAAACACAGTATTCCTTTGTGTTTTGCTTAGACCTGCTTAATAACAAAGAGTATAGGACTGCGGTGGATCACTGTACCGTACTATGAATGTCTCTAGAGCTGCTGGAGCATGAAGGGCCTACACCTCCACTTACCTCCATGTGTGAACTTTCTCTCCCTTTTGTCCTCTTTTCTCCAAGTCAAACTAGAGTGGAGTTATTACTTACTGTACCATAGCAGACTGTTGCTGGGATAAGGCATGTTCAGTAAATCAGTCTTGTTGTGTTCCTGATTGAGAAAGGTATTAAATCCCAGTTGCTATGAAGCAGGAAAAGTAATTTAATGTGAATTTCTTTTCTTTTATGCATTATTATGTGCTTTTTTTTTAACAGTTTATTTGACAGTAGCCACTGTGAAGTGAATAAAGCCTGCTGTGTGCTGTGAAGAGTCCTGCAAGCCCATTCACATTTCAAATTAGCAATGAAAACCTCAACACCAACATTTGGTTTTACTTTGGATAATTCCAGTGAAACTCAAGTCAGACGGTAACTTTTAGCTCCAAAACGCCGCAGCTACTAAACGATGAGCAATTAAGCAATTACACCCATTTAACAAAGTAAGTCATAAACACCTCTAAGTGTATTGTGAATAGGCCCAGCACGTTCCACTGGACCCTCGCGGTGATCTTTTGTCAGATGCTCAGGGGGATGATTAATAGTTTAATTTTTCAAAATTGTTTGGACTAACAAATAATTTGATACAACGAGGGGCTATTACCACATCTTGTAATAGACATGTTACAATGATGAAAGCTTTAATTTGTTTTTAGAGCACTTACAGGGGTTAGAAAAGCCACCTTGCTCCCCATCATCAATCATGTGTCACTTAACAGAAGTGTTATATTAGGGAGAAATGCAAATATGCCGTCTTAAACGCATGCTGTCCGACAGCTGGCTTTTCCTTGCTCTTTGAATCTCTGCTTACTGTTTTCAATGTAAAGAAAATTACAAGTAGTCATCTGGCAGAGGATTTGTACTCTTTGAACGAAGAATGGTGTTGGAAGCGGACTACTTTCAGGCAGGGTGTAATTAAAAATGACAGACTATGTGAAGAAAAAAGTTCTGCTTTGGAAATCGGATATTTGATCATATGGAGATTTATGAATTGATATGACTTGGTCAAATACTAATACTTATATTAAGTATTTGGTCTTAAATACATGTAAGATCCACAATGCACAATGATAGTTGTCACTTGGTTCATAGAGAGAGTGGTGTTACTGCTAGAGAACAAAGTGGGATCTTTGCAGGTTTTTTTTTTGTTTGTTTTGTTTTTGCTAGCATGAGATAATACAGCATTTTAACAATATGCATTTAATCTCTGTAACATGTAACATGTGACAGATTTCACTTTAACCTCTGCCTTGCTGAAAGTTTTAACTGTGACAGGTCTGTGTATTGTGCTATAAGAGCAGCCCATTCACCATTGACTCATTTCTAATAAAGTTATGATTTTCAGACCTCTTTCATATTCAGTAATGAGAGCTCTATCAGCCTCAAATAAGGCTAAACATTCACTGGCAGCATTGATACAATGATAAAATGATAAAATGAAGCATCAACATTTGTTGTATTATATAAAGCACATATAAAGCTATAACTGAAATCTAGAATTATTTAGTGATACAGTACAGGAAAGTTTATTTAAGGCTAAGAACTGTTTGTGCATTTCAAAGCAATTGCAAAACTCTACAGTCTCTACCCCCCACCCCCCTCGTACATGCACACACACACCAGCCTCTCTTACAACCAGACTTCTGTGAGTTTTACTTTCTGCAATCAAAAATTCTGTGTTGTTGTACTGTAGATGGGTTCAAAAGGTGGCAAAAAGTATAGAGCTGAAAGAAGATCTTGCATTTAAGGTAGTCACTGGCAGGACCAAAATCTGAAGCAGATTTATCAGTATATATGTTTGATTTTTGCTGCTGGAACTTTGTGCGCATGCTGCTGCACTAAACCCATCCGACGCTCTACTGTAAATGAATTTTTTTATGCATGTTTTTTTAACTATCCTTGTTGACACATCCAGCGTGCTGCCACACAAATGCAGACTTGATTGGGACCATGAGTGTACCAGTGCATTTCAACCATCTTGACAGACTTCAGGGTTAAGATGTTCTGAATTAGATTTGAATTACAACCACTAAATGCCCCTGTCAAAGCTAATTACGGCTGACACTACCCATGTGTGTTCGGCTGACTCGCTCTTGTAGGAGAGGCACAGAGCTTAAACAAAGAAATACTCCAAAGGAATCGCCTCAGAAATTGTCACAGTCTAAAAGGGTAATAGGGAGGTATTTCTCAGCTCAGAATGCTAATCTACACTCAGTCTCAGTGGCAGTGGCTTGACAAATAAAAGGCCTCTAGAAAACTCAGTCATGGTGTTGTCCAGTAAGTTAAAGCCAAATAACATTATTTAGAATGTTTTTGTTTTGTGTTACGCCTGGTTGAATCGTCATTAAACTATCAGTAGAACAGGTCATATTCTTTCCAGAGTAATGACACAGAAGAGAGGTTTGCATAGAGTTCTACACATAACACTGGTTAAGATGGAGGGTCTTTCATGATACAGCTAGCGTTCTCTGTGGCTGCAGATGTTTAAGCTCACTCTTCCTGACACAGTAATTGCCTGGAGAGCAGAGGTATCCTTAAGCAACCAGCCAGCATCATCAAGAAAAATGAAAGGACCATGAAATAAATTTAAATTCTTGTGTGAAACAGTGAAAATAAACAGCATGCCTGAAATGGCACCAACAGTCTACAGAGAAGGACTCTGTGGTTTCTCAAGGGTCTGGACAACCAGAGCTGACGTCGCATGGAAGCTGATGCTACCTTGCCCACTCTCTTTGTCACTTCACTGACAGCTCAGGTGTGAAAGTTTTCTCATTCACAGAGCTTTGGCCTGATCTTATCTTACACCCTCCTCTAATTCAAATCTTCTCACTAAAAAATCCAATTTGTTCCTGTAAACCATGGAAAATCGATTTTTCTCCAAAATATTTTGTGTAATATAATTCTTCCAATCACAGAAATACAATTTATCTTTTTCTTTTTTTAAAGCGTATATGTATATGTACACTGTCAATGTACACAAAAACAAAACAAAAACAAAAATAAGAATGTAGAAGAAAATAATTAAATTGAATTACAGAGTCCTATGTAATAAACAATGAATGTAAAATCTCTTTTTAATTTCAGTTTTTGTACCATAAAGTAACATTTATTTATTTATTTTTTTGTTGGACTGAAGCTAATAAACACGTAAATAAATGTGTGTGTGCATGCCCGTGTTATGTGTGCTTGTTGTACCTTGTTGTGTTGTACAGAAATAGTTTTCCCTTGAAATAGAGTATGCTCCCTTATTAAAGCTTTTGAACTGAATCTGCTCTTGAATTTGATCTTAGTATGCATTACTGTATCTGAGTAGTACACCATGCAAAATCTGTGGGATCCCTTTTTCTTCACTAGAATTTTAAACAATGCTCTGAACAATGCTTGGCAATTTGATATGGGAATATAAAGATGATATGGCACCTGGCATGGGTGGTTTGTTGCTTTTGGCGGTCAAACAATGCTTCATCAACGGGCCTGTCACATTTAACAACAGTGTTAGCAGGGCTAGCTGTTGCTGACAGTCAACTCCTTGTTTCCAGTCAACGGGGAAGCCAGTTAGCTGGTAATCAAGACGTTCTTGTGAAACACAATGAGGAGAGTGAACATGCCTGATTTCAGTGACAGGCTGTGTGATTGTTTGACCACTTTCAAAGAGAGACAAGCAAAATCTCTCACTTTCTAAAGTGAGTATAGTTATTTAAATATTGATTGTACTGCATTGCATCCTATGTCTAGTTAGCTGACAGTTGGAACAGGTTACATTTACAAACACAGCAACAACTGCACCTTCAGAGATTGGGCACGAGTCGCCACTGGATACCAAAGACATGGCGAGTTTAGTAGTAAAGTTAAATGATGGGTGATGCAGTGGTCAGCACTGTCAGCATACCTCAAGAAGGCTGTGGATTTGAGTTTGCATGTTCTCCCTGTGCCTGCATGGGTTTTCTGTGAGTCCTCCAACAATGACTGGCATTCACTTCACTTCACTTCTATTTATATAGCATCAATAACAATACAAATTGTTGGCCTGAAATGACCAAAGCAAGAGAGAAAGTAATGGTGGCATAATGGGTTAACTTGGCCGTAGGTGTACAGTGTATGTAAGTGTGACTGGTCATTTCTCTCTCTGTGTTATCCCTGTGATAGACTGGGAACCTGTGCAGGGTGTTTTCTGCCTCAGGGTGTACCCCACCCTGTACCAGCTGGTATAGGCTCCAGCCCCCACAACCCTCTACAGGATAAGCAGTTAAAGATAATGGGTGGATGATGGAATAGATGGACCGACTGAGTGCTTTTATTCTCTAGCCCAGAAATTAGTTAAGACTTTGACTCTAAAAAGCATCTAAATCTCCTCTGCATCATATCAGAGCAGTGGCTGATTGGAACAGGTTTATGTCCATTATATATATATACATATATATTTTTATAGTAGAGAATAAATTACATCCATGTCTGCCAGCAGAAATTTCAGAATGTTTTTCAAAACACAGCATTAATGCCATTGCGTCATTTTTGTACAGGGATATTATTGTTTTCTCTCAAATATCGTTTGGAGACCAGCAACGTTTATTCATGTTTACAATGGCTCTCAGGAGCTCTGATGTAATTTGACTCTAAAAACCAGGTCCAGCAACACCTCGTTACTCGCTGAAGTAGCTCTGCTCTTACCTTTGCCCCATTAACCCCTCAAGGTGCTCATTTTGTGACGCAAACAGGACACCCTTTTTCAGAGCCCCACCACCAGCACCACACACACACATGGTCGCCTGCCACTGACTTGTAAAGCTACCTCTTCTCTCTCTGTACATTGGTGTGCATTACATACAGCAAGTGCAAATTAGGTTACTGAGTAATATCCACAGAGCTGGAGGCAGTGGGTCTCTAGCCAGTGCTTATGAAGCATGTTTAAGGAAAACAGTTACAGAGTTGTTATTATCAAGGGTGGGATTAGAGCAGGATTTGGCTGACCATAAATATATCACAGCTTCATTAAATGTGGAAAGCACTTGAGGGGAAAAATGAATGCGATGGGGGAGATGGATGAGGTGGGGGCATGTACATTTTGTGATTAGGATAGGGTGGTAATGGGGGATCAGAGGGGGTGGGGGGTCCGAACGAAGCTTAGCTAATTCTCTTATTGTGGACTTGAAGGGGGGTTGATAACAGGGCCTGAAAAGCCTTACCATCTGAAAGCACTTCATTAGGGTCTCCCCCTGCTGAAGATCTGCCTTGGCTGCTCCAGGAAGGCATTAAACAGCTGAGGGCGAAAGCTGAGAGGCGTGAGCCAATTCAGCCCAAAGTGGAGCCTTGATTTGGTCCATTTATGCCTCATCATCGACTGGCAGGGTCTCAGTTTACACCGCTGGAGGACAGTCATCATTAGAGAAATTAGCTTTGATGCCGTTAAGGGATATGTCACAAACAACCAGTTGTGAATTTAGAGGAATTACTTTGTCTAAAACAATTCAGTGTGATAGGCTCCAAAGTTCAAAAGCAGACAGTTTTTAAAATGTAGCAATGTAAAGAACAAAGACTAAGACAAATAACATATTAAAGAGAATATTAAACTATACATAAACAACCCCATGCAAACATTATTTTCAAGCAATGGTTAGTAGCTGCAGTTAGGTTATTAGAAATGTTAATGATGACTGCTGTCATCTTGCAAATGACTGCTGATAATTAAGCAGTTTCCCTTGTGGATCAATAAAATGCATCTACATTTAAGTCTAAGTCAGCTTGTGCAGATGCATCCATGTAATAACTACTCTTATGGTCACATTTCATTGTATCTAATGAATGTAGCTGGTTGCTAGCTATGTACTATAGGATAATGACAGCCAGTAACAACAACAGACCTATATAAATTACTCAGTCTCACCCATTGACCCTGTTCAAACTTTGCATTAACATTCATCCTTGGAAATCTGATCACAAGTGACCAGCTTTAGATACGTCTGTTCAGACCTTTCATTAACATGCTTCACAGTTTTGTGCTCTGTATGCAAATAAACACCATTATCATTTGGGGCACTGTAGAATATTTTAACAGCTGGGTCTCTAATGGATCTCTAGAGTTGCTCCAGAACCATATTATGCGTCAAGACTTGCGTCTGGGGCTGTTTTGCTGCATCCAGGGTGGGTGACCTGTACAGAGTGAGAGGCACCCTGAACTAAAACGGCTACCACAGCATTCTGCAGCACCATACAATACCATATGGTATGCGCAGTTGATCAGAGGTTCGTCCTGCAGCAAGATAATGACCCAAAACACAAGTCCAAGCTATGCCAGAACTACCTCAGGAAAAAAGAACCAGATGGTAAGCTTGAAAACGTGGAGGGGTCAACACAGTCTCCAGACTTAAACATTGAGCTGGCTTGGCATGAACTGGACAGAAGAGTGAAAGCCAAGCAACCTGCACGTGCCATACATTTATGGGAGCTTCTGTTTGTTCTATGCTTTCATTTCAGATTTCAATGGGACACTAAACTGAATAATTTTCAGTAAAACCTGGAAAAAGTGTGGTGTTCTAAAACTTCTGACCGTTAGTGTGTGTGTGTATATATATGTATAAAAACATACCACCCAGAATACTGTTTGAACCTGCATGCCTTCTGTCAAAGGCCTCATGCAAATATACCACTGCAAATCAACTCAATGCAAACGCTACGTATATGTGGCCAGTGCAGCGGCATTTGCAGGGGGAAAAAGGCTCCCTAATAACACTGTAACATTATACTTGGGGTTCTTATTATTCTTTCAAAAAGGGCATGTGTCACATTGGGCTCCCTCCTACAAATAGGGATTGAGGGTATTGCACCGCAGCATTTCTGTCTGGCTCACGAACAGACGTCCAAATGGAACCCAGGTTCTATCTCTCTGCCCCAAAATGGTACGGTTGTTAAGAAGGAAAATACAAGAGACGAGAGTTTTGGATATCAGATTATCATCAAGTAGCACAGTATCCCCTGGTATTTTGTCGAAGATTTTGGTATTAACTCTCTGCTTCAAAGTGGCTAATTACGCTAAGTCCTGATTTCATGGTCACAGCTGTACCATATTACCAATAACAACACAGCTCCACATGCTGCAGTTTCACTTCACTTGGAGATGCCGTGGCTTATCTCTGCTGGTATCAATGTCACTGAAACACTTGGTAGAACCATCTGGACAGGCAACACTCCTTCTCTTTACGATAGTTTTCATGACTCACACTTTAAGTAACATATCAGACTTAATCAACGAATCACTGGGAGCATTATTAGACTTTTTTTTTTTTACAGTTACTATTACTAGCATTATTACTACTGCACTCAGTGACTGCAGGAACTCAGCCAACGTGTGGATGACCAAGAAACAAAGTACACTTCAACAGAAAATCAAAAAAAATCTTTCTTGTTAAATGGATGACGTCAAGCCTATTGAGCACAAAATTGTAAATAAAAAGAAAAACACTTTTGAAAGGTCTTCAAGAGTCTCGAGAAATTGTTGAACAAAATGTCAGTTAGGAGCTTTGGTTAAGTTCATCATAGAAGGTGCAAGAGAGCAAGGGAGGCTTCCAATGATCTTCTCCAGTACTACTAATACTAATGCTGCCAAACATATGACCATCATTGATTCCAGACAGAGACAGAGAGAGACAGAGAGAGAGACAGAGAGAGAGAGAGAGAGAGAGAAAGATTTTTTTTTTTGATTTTTAAAAACCCTTTATTAAAATTGTATTTACAGACAATCATTTGCAACAATAACCTGCTCTGTATGTGCACTAAACCATGTCCTCCTTTACATTGTGGTAAAAATAAAACACTCTGAGGCACCCAGTGTAACTTATCCCAGAAAAAATCAGCTAGAACAGCTTGTAGTTTTGCTGTTAGACCTTTAGCTGGCTGTAAAACAGCTAACCGGTGCCAGGGGGCAGACGCAACCATTAACAATTAACACTCTGCCTCTAAAAGAAAGTTTTAGTTTCAACCAATTCCATTTATTCAATTTGCTTTTCATCTTTGTTATAACACCGTCCCAATTTTTCTGTACCGTGTTCTCATCTCCCAAATATACTCCAAGATACTTGAAACCATCTTTTGTCCATTTTAGTTTTCCTGGTAGACTTGGTAGTCCTCCCTTCCAGTTTCCAATTATCAGTGCTTCGCTTTTCTCCCAATTTACTTTTGCAGCTGATATAACACCAAAAGGCTTAACAATATTTTCTAACTTGCTAATCTCTTCCTGGCTCTGAACAAAAACAATAAGATCATCGGCATACGCGGATAAAACATGTCTCTCATTAAAACGTTTTAAAAACAACCCCTCCATGGTGGCTCTTATTTTGCACAACAAAGTTTCAATAGATAACGTTGTTACGCCCCGTCTAGGGGTGTCTGGGACACAACATGAATAAA
Source organism: Planiliza haematocheilus (assembly GCA_005024645.1). Lineage (NCBI taxonomy): Eukaryota > Metazoa > Chordata > Actinopteri > Mugiliformes > Mugilidae > Planiliza > Planiliza haematocheilus. The sequence goes on from SRSE01000487.1 coordinate 469,692, forward strand.
GGCCCCCATCTTCCCCAAGTCCCAAGTAGCCACCGAAACACTGTTATTGAAATATAAAGAAATTATTTATTCACACAAAAACAAAATTATTTAACAATGAGTGAGGTATCTTCAGGGTGGACCAAGGCCAACATAACAAACATACCTGAGAGAGAACAGCCCTGTCTCACCCCCTACCCACTCTAAAGGGGGCGCTTAGACCTCCATTAATCTTCAGTACGCTTTCAATGTCTTGGTACAACACCTTGATCATAGCTATGAGACCAGGGCTGAGGCCAAACCTCTCTAGGATCTTCCAGAGGTAATGGTGCTCAACCCAGTCAAAAGCCTTTTCCTGGTCCAAATAAATAAGACCAGTCTTGATGCCCAAAGACCCAGAGATGTCCAAAAGGTCTCGAATTAAAGAAACATTATCAATAATAGACCTACCAGGCACACAGTACGTCTGATCCCTGTGGATAAAGAGATCCACCGCCTATTTCAGTCTGTTGGCCAGTGCCTTGGACAAGATCTTATAATCAGAACAGAGGAGAGAGACGGGACGCCAGTTCTTAATCTCATGAAGATCTCCTTTCTTGGGCAGGAGAGTTATAACTGCCCTCCTGCAGCTCAGTGGTAACAGCATGTCGTTGAAACTCTCATTAAAAACAGTCAGGAGATCCTCACCCATCTCTCTCCAGAAGACCTTGTAAAATTCCACTGGTAACCCGTGCTTTTCCTCCCTTCATGCTCTGCAGGGCTGTGAAGAGTTCCTCCGATGTTATTGGACTCCCCATCCCAGCACTGACATCTTCAGGAACCTGGGGAAGCCCTTCACTGAATGAATTAAACAGTTCTTCATCGTCTCTATATTTAGAGCTAAATAACTCTGAATAAAATTCTGTTGCTCGTCTCCTGATGTCGTTAGATCCTCTCAGTTCCTGTCCTGAAGGAGAGCGCAGCGCATGGATGAGTCGACTCTGTCCATTCTTCTTTTCTAAACCAAAGAAATATTTGGTTGCAGCATCCATCAGTGTGCTGCTCTGGAAACATGAGCGAACCAGTGCTCCATGGGCTTTAGTGCCCAGTAGGTCTCTAAGAGCTATCTTTTTAGACTAGATGTCTTCAATATGACCTCGATTCCCAGTGGAATCTATTAAATTTTGTAATTCCACAACTTCAGTCTCCAGGTCATTCATAGATCTGGTGATGTCCCGTGTGACATTGAATGTGTACTGTTGACAGAGCTGCTTTATTTCCACCTTCCCACAATCCCACCACTGCCTCAAAGATTTAAAATCAGATTTTCTGTTCTTAAAACAACTCCAAAAGAATCTAAAAACATCTTTAAAATGGAAATCTTCCAACAGAGCAGTGTTAAAATGCCAGTAGGCACTCTTGGACTTCAGATTAGAAACTAAAACACGGCTAGTAACTAAAAAGTGATCAGTAAAACCAACGGGCATCATTCTGCAGTCTTTAAAAACATTAAAATGATGTTTAAAACAATAAAAACGATCCAGTCAAGCCAACGAAATAACATTTTCTCTTGCATGAGTCCATGTGTACTGTCTTTTGTCTCCATTTCTTCTCCTCCACACATCCACCATTTCATGTGTTTTGAGTACATTTTGTAACGCAGCCTGTGACGCAGCATGTGGTTCTGGATGGTTCCTGTCTAGTAAAGGGTTTTCTGTACAGTTAAAATCTCTTCCCAAAAATAAAAAATCCTCAACACTGACTTTGTCTAAAACAGAACTTAAAACCTTTAAAAACAAAACTCTATCCGGTCCTGCAGTAGGAGCATAAATATTTATAAAAACTACATTTAAAAGGTCTACTTTCCTTCTGACCACCAGTAGTCTGCCTTCCACCACCTGCTCCACCTCCATTGACACACCTGAGAGGCTTTTAGAAAACAGGATAGCCACCCCCCCACTAGTGGAGGTCTTATGGCTCAGCACTATGTCCCCCTCCCATTCTCTTTTCTAGTCAGACTCATTGGAAAAGTCACTGTGAGTCTCCTGAACAAACATCACATCTGACTTTTTAAGTTTTATCAGCTCGTATAGCAGGGACCTTTTTTCAGCCTCTCTTGCTCCGTTTATGTTTAAAGTGAAAAGTGCAAAGTGACTCATTGTAAAAAAAAAAATTAAAAAAAATAAAAGTAGACAGAAGAATTCTAATCTACTAGCTCTATTCATTATCATTATCATAAGCAGGGATTAGTTCTTGTCTGATTTTCTGAACGATCTTCTTCATCCTGTATATGTCTTGGTCAGTTAACCCTCCTCTTCCTTCACTGCTCATGTGCAGTCTATATGAGCTACAGAGCAGCTCTTTGTCTGGGAAATAGTCCTCTATTTTCACCCCTTTCATATTTTTAGTTTTCTGTAAAAAACTTTTAATTTCGCCAGCGCTGTAAGCTCTCCTGCTCCCTACACTCTCTACCACGTTTTCCGCAGTGTCCATGTCACAGTCCTCTGCAGACACCTCCCTGCTCACTGCTCCTTTCTTAGCTTGAGAACTACCGCTACTGCTCCTAGTTTTTCTTTTTAACTGAGGAACCTTCATGTCCTCTTCATCTCCTACCATCTCTACTTCACTTTCAAACAACATTTCACTCGTTCCGTCCTCTTTGTTACCTTTTTGTTTTATTCCTCTCTGTCCATTAACTGTCTTCTCTTGGGTCTCGTCTTTTCTTTTACCTGTTCCACTTTGATCTCCTTCGCTCACCTGGCTGTTCTGTTGATTTCCTTCTGACTCCTTCTGCCCTGTCTCCCTTACCTGGCTATTCAGTTGACCTTCACTTGTTTCCTCCTGTCCCCCCTCACTCACCTGGCTGTCCTGCTGTCCCTCACCTGTGTCTACCTGTCCCCCCTCACTCACCTGGCTGTCCTGCTGTCCCTCACCTGCCTCCTCTCCTTCCACACTATCCTGACTGCCTTCAGGAGTCTTGTCAGCTGTTTCAGTTCCTCCATTTTGTCCTGTTGTGGACGCTGTCTCTGGGCATGCTCTGATTAAATGTCCCTCTTTACCACAGCTGAAACATTTCATGTTATCTGATGTCACAAATATGACATAATCAAAGTCATCCACTCTGATTCTGAAGGCTAAATTCAGTTCCTCTTTCTTGTTAAGGATCATAAAGATATGTCTCCTGTGAGCCACTACACGTTTCAGTAAGGGAGACTTACAGCCAGAATGAACTTTCTTCATCTGTGACACTATCTTTCCATGCCGTGATAGCTCTCTGATTAATGTCTCGTCTCTGATGAATGGGGGAACTTTAAATAGCGTCACTTTTCTCGCCGGTGATGCGAGAGGTGAGACAGGAATGAACGTATCCTTAATAACGATCCCGTTCTCCACCACCATATCCGCTTTTTCCACGGTGTCCACAAAAATCACCACCGCACTATTCATTCTAGCAGCGGACTTCACGCTGTCATACCCGACAACTTTCCCCACTGCCAGGCTGCAGTCCTCCACAGAACAAAGGAAAGCCGGCGCTACCTTGATGCCGTGCTTCCTGGTTAGTTTGACTAACTCCATGCTGACCAGCAAAACGCTGGCCAGCCACCAACAACACACACAAACCCCTAAAACCCTAAATATTCACCACTGTGATACAAGAGAAGAGAGAAGGTGACAGTTTTTGCTATTTGCTGTGACACTGGAGGACCAGAAACAATCAACAGCTCATCCGGTAACATATTATTATATATATTATTATACAAAACCATGTCAAAACAAACATTTGAATTGCAGAAATTCTTATTTAAATTATTTAATTCTAAATTCTTAAAGTCATATATATTAAAAATAAAAAAAGTCACAATATGTAGAAAGGTGTATGTAGAATTGTAACTTATCAAGAATTTGTCCAGAACACAGAGTCTCCACATCTGCAATTATTGGCCAATAAGTCTGAAATTGTCTTACCACCGTAATGCACTCACTTTGAACTGTTTAAAGGAAGTTGGAAATTTGCACACACAAAACATAATTCCTCCAAATGTCAGTGCCAGTGCCCCGGTCGTGTGGTGCAACATGCAAACATGATACTGAGACAGATGAGCTTGACGTGATCAGCATCTAATTTAAACAGACACACCAATTGCTATGGTACAACATGCAGGGCACGCAACAATCATTTGACTTAGTTCTTCTAATGCATGTCTGCTGGTGATGTGCTCTGCTTTCAGAGTACTGTGCACGGTTTGGCCAATATTTTCGTCTTGAGTTACTAATGACTAATAATCATAGGCTAACATAGTGGAAATATTAAGTTCAGCTCCACTCTGCTGAGCTGGGCTGGCCTCCACTATAGAGGCAGGAAGTCATTTTAGTATAAGATAGTTAATGTAAAAATGTGAAATACATGCCTTTTAGTGTTAAGAAGAATAGACATTAGCAGAGGTGTCAAAAGTATTCACATTCTGTACTTAAGTAAAAGTATAGATACTTGTGTAAAAAAGTACTCTCGTAAAAGTAGAAGTACTGATTCAACTCCTTTACTCAAGTAAAAATAAGAAAGTACAGGCTCTGAAATGTACTTAAGTAAAAAGTAAAAAAATTTGCCAGATTTTTCCATTAAGGATTCAAGGATTCTTCTTCTTTATTCATTCATCTGTTGATAATTTTGCAAAATGAAAAAGTTCTAGCAGAATAATCCAGACTTAACGTGACCAGATGTCCTGCATGAGCATCTGGATAATTTTTAATAATAAACTGAGGGTTATTGGGTTGTTGTTTTTAAACCGCTAGCCAGTGTTAGCTATACTATCAAAACGGTGTGTTTCCATAGCATTGCTAATGTTGTAAACTAGCTTCCAAAAAATCCTCAAAAAGCTAATGATAGCAACAGAAACCACACCATACCTGAGTTTGTTTGTTTTTTCACATTAGACCAGTAGCTAGTTCTCAAATAGTGGGGTCAGGTGGACTTTCAGTGTCTTTATTAATGCTTGAACGATAAACAAGCTTCCAGTCAGTAGGTGGCAGCAGAGCTCAAACTGATCAACAGGCTGCCTGTTCAAAACAGTAGAAGAAGAACACAGAACGCACATCGACTTTCCGTCTCGACTCCGATCTATATACATTCAATGACTCCGATGCTGTAATCATGTCCGATCATGTCACGTCTTTTACTTCTTGTCATCTGTGGAGGTTAAAAAAGTAACAAGCCTGTTTTTCAAATGTAAGGACTAGAAAGTACAAATATTTGTGTACAAATGTAGGGAGTAAAAGTAAAAAGTCTTCAGAAAAAGAAATACTCAAGTAAAGTACAGATACCTGAAAAATCTACTTAAGTACAGTAACGAAGTATTTGTACTTCGTTACTTGACACCTCTGGACATTAGTAAACAGTGCCTAAAGCAACTTCTTGCTCAAGTGAGGCCACTTCTGGTGTTACAAATAGTACCACCTAAATAACTATTCATTTGCTTTGTATGGATATTTCTTGTAGTTGTTGTCGCACTTACATTACATAGACATCGAAATACCAAAAGTAAAAAAGAAAAAAGAAAGTGCCACGACTTTGACAGTCCACTTGACCTACTGACCTGACACAGGGTTGGACACAAAGACGAAGAGAAGATGTGCAATATCTGGCTAACTGTAAAAAGAAGGGGATAACTGGGCTGTTTTGTCTGAAAATGAAATTACAGTTACACCTGGCAAGAATGGATGATTTTATATATTTTTGCATTATTTTGTTTAGATACCGGGGCAGCACAGTGGTGTTGTGGTTAGCACTGATGGCTCACAGGAAGACGTTTGCATGTTCTCCCTGTTTCTGCGTTGATTCTCTTCAGGTGTGAACGGTTGTCTTTCTGTGTTAGCCCTGTGAATGACTGGCGACCTGTCTGGTGTACCCCGCCTCTCGCCTGATGACAGTTGGGATAGGTTCGAGCAGACCCTACGGCCGAGCGGTTACATAAGATGAATGAATGAATGAATGAATGTTTAGATTCCAGATGAACTGAAGAAAGAATGGTTGAAATGGCTTCAGCAGTTCAAAAGTCCACCCTAACAAATAACATGTGCAGGGTTGCATATCTTTATTAGTGGAGTTAAACTGGCCACATATTGAGGAGCTTGATTACATGACTTTTTCTGACTTCCTGGATTAAAACTGACCTTTGCGTCACCTTAATGGGCACATGGACAGAAGTTAGAACCAGTTAACTGAATCAAAGCCCTCCACTCTGGTCTGTTCAGTATTAAAATTAGAAATTGTGCTTTGACTGTTAAAGATTTGGTGTACATAAGTTCTTAGGCCTTCTCTCATTTGACTAGTAGTTCCCAGACTTCTCTGCTAGGCCCCTCTTTAGTACATAAAAAAATATTTATGCAGTGTTGGTATTTTCACAATGTGCAACCCTTGTGCAAAACCACTGGTGAACTCAAATATATGATGTGCCATGTAGTCCTACTTTAGGACCACCTCTATTGTCTCTTTATGACATTTCACTGTAGCTTTTTAAATTAAAATGGTCACAAAAACTGTTGGACACATGGGCCCTGTTCTGATCTTGTATTAACATCCGACTTGGGCAATTTGATCCAGCTTTTGGTACCTTAATTCAGACCTCTAGCCAGCTCTCCAAATCCGATCTCATTTTTACCTCTGTATACAGATAAATTCTGATATCATTTGGGGCTCAGCAGAATATTAGAACAGCTGTGAATTGATCATTATTGTTGATTCAGAACTGTGTTATTATTTATTGATCTCCTGATTTTAGTTACACCTGCACTAAACTCAGATTATAACTTGAACCTGAGAAGCTTCCATATTCACTGTAGTCTCAGGTAATACAAGGTAAATAAAGACATCAACACAACTGAATCAATAATTAACCATGCTAAATGACAGACTCATCTGTACTCATATTAAATACTTTAATTTGTAACCCGGAACTTTCTCCCTCTGAGGCATCAGTGCTAACCACCTTGTTTTTTGCCACCCCACTTAGATTTACTTATTTTTTAAATTAGTTAACAGCTACAAAGGCAGAATATTTTAAAAGGCTCTCATTACTAATGAACAAACATCACATACAATGCTTTTTATTTTCAGGTGATCATTTATAATCGCAACTGTAATTTTTATTTTTTTCTGAATGAATGACTCCACTGATGCAGGAGCACCCCTGCTGATTATAGGTGGTCATTAATGTGACTCAGGATGGATTGTGTTCACACCACCAAAGAAATGTGGACAAATGCAGCCCAGAGCACCTCTAAATGTGGTCACAGATCATATCCTGTCAATGTGATCACAGTGCGTCCTGGGTATGTTCACACTTGTACTTTAGGCTGCACACTTGTGATCGGATTCCCTAGGATCGATGTTAATGTAAGGTCTGAACACAGCCACAGAGTCCTCCTTCAGAGGGCCAGAATATATTCCCCTGAGTGTTGTTTTCTTCCACTCTTGATTTGACATTTCCCCCAGAGTGATGCTAGTCTCCATTAGTAATGTGAGGTCTAACACAAGCTTACTATAATCAGGAACACTGCTTAGATCAAACAAATTAAAGCAAAACTGGCATCGATTCAGCTGTTTCTGCTATTAAAGCATTGGTGTTTTGAGCTGTGTAACAGAAAGCAAGAAGCACCCTTTGGAAAAACAACTTATTTTGCTATTACTCGTGGATATCTGGTTAATAAAGGTTCGACATCAGCGAATCTCATGTCTGAGTCCATAAAATATCTTCCTCTTCTTCTGGGAACGCATTTTATATTCTTCTTGTGTTCAAATGAAGTGCACAATTAGCTGAAATGCAGTGAGTGAAATGTGGTGACAGCCTGCGGTCCGTGAAAACGAAGCCAGAGCCAAAGCCGATATGTTTTTTATATATATTATTATCTGTATAATATGTTTTTTTTTTTTTTTTTCCAGGAGAGTTGATTTGACAAGACATAACACACACACAATCACATACACCTCTGATGGTGTGAGTATCTCTTTCCATCAGACAACCTAATATCATACTTTTACATGGTGATTCACCCCCCTAGTTCAGCAAGGCTCATATCATATTTAAAGTCACTATGATTTAGTCCCCCCTGTTGATGGCATATTTCTCATTTAGGTTAAATCAAAGAGATGTGGTGTCAGACCTAACCACCGCTCATTACCATCATCGCAGGAGTACAGGGAGCAATTTACCTGTGGAGACGTGGTAATGCTGAATGAAAATAGGCCAAGCAGGAGCTGAAATGATATTTCTAATTATGTAGCACCTCTCCAACTGTTCCCATGCTGATAACCAAGCCTCGAGTGTCCAAACCTCATTTCAATATTTGCGTCTCATCAGACAGAAGGGAAGGGGAACAGTATTTGAAGGCTAGAGGTCCTCCTTCAACCTTCAAATACTGCTTGGGTGGTGGGGCTGCCACGCAGGGCCATCCACAAAAACAAATCAAAGCACCCACCGTCACAGCATTGTGGGAATATTGTGTTAATTATCTGCCTAAGCAGGTGCTGTCAGCTCATTTTTATATTTGCTAACACTCTCTAAGGCTTCAATCAACAGCTTGATTCGCATTTAGTTCTAGTTTGTACTGGTTTTCATCATAAAGGCTAAAGGTCCTGCAAGATATCAACTGCAGCTGACAACAGCGACTGAAGCTGGAAACAGAAAAGTCTGGTTTCAAGAAGAATCTGCACCTTGTTTTCCTCTGTCTACTCCTCTGCATAATCTTTAAAATGAATTAAAGCAGGAAACACAGATGACAGTAAAAGGTCACAATTTGATTCTGAAATAAATGTCTTTAACTGTTTAATGCTAGAATGTCTGAGTTACCAAACACAAACTGTTGCAGCTAATGCATGCAATCAGCTGGAAACATTAATACCAGCTACATAAGTAAAGTAGATACTATTTCCCTAGTTTCATTTGCACAGTATTAGTATTTTTAGATGGAGACATGAAAACCCAGAGTGCAGAGGATGTGGATAAGAATACTAGTTTTCATGTTGAACTTAGCTCATTTCTACTTGTCAATTATTACTGATCCATCAGCACCACAACATCCATAATTTTCAGGGGGGTTCAGCAAAATTTTCCATCTGAAGGTTTTACTCCAGCACAAGCAACTCTCCTTTCCTCTGTTACTACAGGCATGTGTTTGATGAATGTTCCATCTTGATGTCTTATTTTTCTTTTATAGCTGTTGTTACTCCAAGAGGTAAGATGAAAATTAGACAATCCAATTTGTGTTACATGAAACATACAGCCAAATGTGCTCGTACCCACTTGAGTATTTTGATGAATTGCACAAACTGGATGCTTGTGTTGGGCACTCTGCGATCAGACTGAGGAAGCACCCCAACCCATATAAAGGCAGTATACTTACTGTATGTGCCCCGGTCAAACCACTGCAATTTGACAGCTGACATTATAGTCAGAAGAATAAAAGAAAGAAAACCCATCAAAGAGAAAATGGCACCCAAATACAGAAAAAAATAAAAAGTATGTATTTCTTCTGCAGAAAATTTGGTCTTCAGATGCATCAGGCTCAAGTTCATCTCAGAGCCTGTTGAAAAAGGTTGTGTTAGAAGATATTGTAATGGGCAAAATGAGAAGATAACAGCATCTGTCAGTTGCAACCTGGATTTTTTTGTCACTGCTAAATAAATATAACCTAAAAGTACTAAATAACTAGTTTTATTTTTACAAAGCAATGAATAGATCACACCCTCCTGCTGAACGTCAGCAAAACTAAGAAACTGATTGTGAACTTCAGCAGGAAACAGCAGAGGGACTTCCATCCACTCATTATCTGTGGTTCTGAGGTGGAACGAGTGGACACCTTCAAATACCTGGGAGTGACCATCTCACAGGACCTGTCATGGACTCACCATCTGAACACCATCGTGAAGAAGGAGTGGACCATCAGAACCCCTCTCCCCAACCTGCAGGACATTTACACCGAACGTTGCTGGTTAAAGGCCAAGAAGATCCTGAAACAGCCCAGTCACCCTTGACACTCTCTCTTCTCTCTGCTGCCATCAGGCCGGCATTTCCGATGCCTGAGCACAAAGACTGAGAGGCTGAAGAAGAGTTTCTATCCACACGCCATCCGCCTGCTCAACTCTGAGCCTTAACTGGACTTAAACATCACTGCACTTTACTCATGCAGCTGCTAAATACTGTCAATTTATGTACATATTCAACTACACCCCCTCTGTTACCAGTCTATATTTTTATTTTTTATTTATTTTTTTATTCTATATTTTCTATTTTATTTCTTTATTTCTCTATTGGTGTACATTACACTTATATTGCTTACCTACTACTGTTTACGGTAGTACTTACATTTCTTTTTTTATGGCTGCAGGTACAACAATATATTTCACTGTGCATTGTACTATATATAACTGTGCATGTGACAAGTAAACCTACCTATCTATCTATCTTATTTTGTGTATAGTTTGTGTGTGTGTATAGCTAATGGCGCATTTCATCTATTGATCCGGAGACATGGTGAAGCCGACTATCAATTAAAAAATAACAATACCACCTGAAAAACTCAACAATCTTTGCAGTAGCTTGTAAGTTTCAAAGAAGATGAGAAGGGTAAAATCAGGCTTTGGGAAACCTGCAATGTTAATGACAGGGAAGTATCATCGCCCAATTAAAAGGCCACAGTACACAGTTGATCTGTTTAGAAGCAATGGAAATAAATATCCGTTTTTAGTTTCTTCCTTACACATTGGTTCACATGTTCTGCTGAGCCTGAGCTGGGCTTATGGGACAGACTCGTATACATTTTTGCAACTTTGGCCCAAAACAAGATATGAGGTTCAGGGAGTGTGCTAAGTAACACTGCAGAAGGTCACAGTAAAAATCACCTTCTTCAGAGGAAAACAATGCAGGCAAGCCCCTTCCCCATTCTTTCACTTGCATATTTATTTATGGTCTCTTTTGTTTTCACAGCCCAGAATAAATGGTTCATGTGACACAGCGGTAGTCTGCACATTATCAACACAGGCAATAAGTCACCATTAAGCCAGCTCCTTCCCACACAGCACCCCCACCCAGCCCCCCATTCACCATCAGCTTGACCTTATTTACATTCAGCTTAACACGCAGCTGTAAAAGTCAGACGTTGTTCAGATTGTTTTCAGTAAAGTTGTAAAGGTTTACTGAAAGAGAAGTAATAATATGTTAGTAGTTTTGTTTCAATTGTGAAGTAACACTTAAGTGATACTTTTTTTTCCTAATAAAGTAAACACTGCATCTGTGCTCTTTACAGTTAAAGCAGTCACTATAGGAAACATATTCATTACATACTGCATAAATTAACTAGATTAAATAAAATAAATATAGTCATGTTCCCAATATTTGGCTAAATATATGACTAAACATTCTTTGGGTCATGTTCAGATCAATCCTGATGCCAACAACCTGTTTTCTTCTTTTCCTGAAAATGCCCTGATCCTCTCAGAGCAAACTATCCATGTGCAACTCATCAAAAATTTGCTTCATTTGTTCACTATGCATCTACCCAAGAGAATGAGAATAGCCCACAGATGCTGACCTCAGATCAGTTTTCTGTCACTTAGGAGCAGCATCAATAGGAGCTGCAATCGCTCAGCTTTATTATTAGTTTACAAAAAATGTATGTCTAAATGAATATCACAGCATGTAAACAATAGTAAATCATACATAAGTGTAATGAGCTCCACTTACATTCAATTCAGTTAAATAACTTTTTTTTTTTTTTTACTAAAAAATGAGTTGACTGTAAACCCGTTTAATCCGGTGAAAGCCGATCCTGATGGGGAACCTGCTCTCTGAACATTCCTGCTGTTTTGTCCCTTGGGTCCGATAAAGCTGCTGTGCTATATAGTCAGCAGGCACCTCAGACAGAACCAATATAGTGGGTGCTGCTGACAAGCCTCAGAGCCAGCAGACCCGAGGAGCAGCACAGATGATGGGCTAGCTGTGCACATTCAGACCTGAATGAGTGAAAGCAGGCCTCTCTAAGCACCGCGTTATGTCAGAACAGCATGATTTTAAAGTGTTATGATGAAGAGAATATACATCTGCTTGACCCCGATCAGCACATAGTAACTTATGGTTAAATGATGCCTTGGTTTTATTAAGTTTTCCTTCTGACCTTGAAACAAATCCAGGTTTACTTACTTGTTTTTTTTCTGGATAATTAATAAATCATTGTTTTTATTTGATATTTTTTTTTTAGATTGTATTCATCAGTAATCTCCCAGATTTGTAAGGGCAATGCGAACTAGCTGTAAGCAAATCAAACAGAAAACAAAGAAAAAAGTACAACTGTTAAAGTCCTGTAGCATAAGGGCAGAATAATGTATTTACTAAACTGCTCCATATAATATGTCACAATCACATCCAACTCCTCCTGTAGCCTTGAGGTGTCATACTTTCCTCACACTTGAAGCTTGGAACAGCATTCAAAAACTAATCTGATAAAGGCCCCACAGAGATGAACTGAATTCTTTTCCTTCAAATGGAAATATACTCATGGATATTGGATAGACACAGAAATTAACTGTCAGCTTATAATGATGGCACTAAAAATTACTTTTCTCCCCTCTGGACTATCATACTTTAAATTAACAAAAACCATCTGTAAATTCTAATTATTAAACAGACAAAGGTTAAAAAAAGAGACATATGTTACAGGCAACTACGCAAGTATTTGTTTAAACATTCAGTTTTTTCAAGTTTTCCAATTCATTCATCTATCTTCTGGAGGGTCATAGGAGGCTGGAGCCTATTCCAGCTTCCAGGGTACGCTGGACTGGACAGGACAGTCTATCACAGAGCTAGTAGAGAGACAGACAACCATTCACCCCCACAGTCAATTTAGAATCTCTAATGAACCTAACGAGCATGTCTTTGGAGTACCTGGAGAGAACCCACGCAGACACAACTGAATCCGGGACCTTCTTGCTGTGAGGCATGAGCCACCACACCACATTCAAATGCAGTATACATACAGTACTTCAGATGAAATGGAATAATTTTAAGGATTCAGAATAAGGGCTTTAACTGTCACTGCAATCACAATATTTCTATGTACACGAGTAAACAACCAGCTAGCCTTGCTCTCTCCAAAGTTGAGTGACTTTTATTGCAGTGTCTTGAACTATATTGGGGATCTCTAGATCTAGTCGGTGAGCATAGGTTTTAGATTTGGTGTCATGGCACAATGGCAGCAAACCTAGCAACCTCACTATGTAAACAAGAACAATCACACAAACATCAAGGTGAATGACCATACCATTACTTTTATTTAATATATACCGGGCTACAATTATTTAAAAAAAAAAAAAAAAAAAAAACAGAAGAAAAAAGTTTTGTGATCCATAAGGTGCAGACCGCAAACCACTGCAGCTTGGTATTACAGTAAAAGTGAGGGTTTCAGTTTCTTTTCCAATGTCCCATACATATTTGCTGCAGGTTGTGATGGCCCATAATTCCCCACACTGATAACAGTTCATCACTCGTTCCATGTAGCTCCATTCTGCTGGTGTTCTGCTGCTCGGTGAACAGTCACCGTCTGTGCTCCATGCTGGCTTTATGAGACCAATATCTTGCTGCCAATAGCTATCTACTCACCATACTTTTGCTGTTTATTAAAGAAACTTTGTTCAGACTATATAACCAGTTCTTAAAAGAAAAATCCACCCCTAAACACAAATATTGCTGGAAAGTACACCAATTAATTCACACATTAAGTAAAAGAACAAGACTTTTATCTCACAGGGGATGTAAACAGGATTTCTGACAGTTAATCACAGAAAAACATTAAATACCAACATCAAAACAAGCGACATCGACTACAAGTCTACCATTTCTAGAAGATGCCACTCCTATTCATACTATACAGGGCCACTTAAAAGTATTTGCTCCTCTTAGAATTTCGGCATAAAAATGACTCAAAATTACACTTTGGATATTTTCACACAAGTCCCAAGAGTAGACAAACAATAATTGAAATATTTTGCTTTTCTGTTTGTTTATTGAGGCAGAGCGAGCCAGTGCTACATCGAGTTGCAAAAGTAAGTGAACCTCAAAGATTACAAGTCAATTTCAAACTCCAAATTCTGTTCAGAAGTGTTTCCAGTCAAAATCAGCCACTGCACCGTTTTTGTTCATATTGTTTGTTCATATTTAGGTATTAGTTACATTCTGAAAGAAAAAAAAAAGAACTTTCTACTGACCACTGGGGAGAAAAAAAAAAAAAAAAAAAAAAAGTTGTTGCTCATCGAACTGGAAAAAAAAGTAATCTCTAAAGAGTTTGGAAAAAAGACACTGCATTTCAGCATCTGAGCTTCATTCCCTCCGTTAAACGAGGAGGATGGTAATGCGCTTGTTTGCGCCTGTTTTGCTGCATATCGACAAGGACTTGCCATCACTGATGGACCAATGTGAGGGCATCTGTCCATGACCTGAATCTTAAGATAAACTGGGTCACGGAGCAAGACAACAACCTCAAGCACAAACATTGTTCTATAAAACAATGGTTGAAGAACGTTGTGAATGAACCTGAAGTCAGCAGTTCATGTGAGCAAACCCATCAACATCTCAAAACTGAAGCCAGCCTGGACTGACTAATGGGCTAAAATGTTCCCAAATCACGGTCAGCAGTTACTGGAAACTTTTAGTTGCCGTTGTTGCTGCACAAGGGGGTCACACTGAACTCTGAAAACAAGGATACACATACTTCTGCAACAGATATGATTCATTTTCTAAATACGACTACTATAATTTTCAATAGTTCATTCATTTGTTTGGTTTGGTTCTCTTTGACTACTGTCGTGATTCAGCTGATATTTTAGTCATTTTTATGCAGAAATGTGAAATTCCAAGGGGCACATAAACTTTTAAGCAGCTCTGTGGGTCACTGTGTTTCTGTTGGAAGGGGAAGATGTGAGAAAGAGGACAGAAGTATTGAACTTGGAACTTCACAGTTCTTTAAGGCTTGTGATTTCTTCCGAACCAGCAGTGTCATCTCATATCAAAATTGTCTCAGATTTGTTTTCAGATGATCAATATTTCATGACTTGATTTTCTCTCCCTTTGCCATCTCATAAACCCTATGAGTAATCCTGCCATGAAGGGCAACAGAATCTGTGCAAAGTAAGGGAAACTTTCCCCATCTCAAGCTGCTTCAGCAACAACATGCTGCTATACACTGACAAGAGTACAGTAGTTTAACATCTGAACTACTGTTTCGACATGATATGGGCTGAAGGACTTTCACCGGTAATGATATTAACTGGTACTTTTACTTTATTCAAGGACCTGAATACTTTTTCTAGAACATTCATGTGTCGAGTGCTTTATTAGCGATGGACACTGAAAGCTGAAAAAGCAACAGGGCTTCATGGCTTAGAAGTTCAGGTGAGCTGTTAACCATCAAAAACTACAGACTGGTCCACATAACACTTCATATCATAACTGATGCCAAACGTAGTGTTTAGAATGATGCAGAAGAATGTCTGCTTAATAAAAGTATTCTTCTCACTTGATGTGTCAAGGCGTTCTAATTGTATGAACACAGTGGATTCCAAGCAGGTAGAATACTTTATAGGCTGGGAATTTTGCTGCAATAGACTCGCTCTGTCTGAAAGGCTTCCTCAGAAGCTCTAAATAATTTCCTCTTCAGTAATATAATTTAATAAAGCCACACAAAGTTCCAAAAACCTTGACATTGCAGTTCATGTCTTTTGTTGGACATTTCACATGCAAGTGTGAATTTTTATGAATGTCAGTGCAGGCAAATCAAAGAGGCTTCTGCACATTGCTTTTTAGACTAGTCGTTTGGGATCACAATCTGTTGTTTTTATTACTGACAAGCTCACCCCATTTTGTTAGTAAAAACAGCAATGGCATCACTTTCTGACAGATTTAAATATGCATGCTTGCTGGAAAGTCTGCCACTTGATCAGAATTTTTCATTCTATCAAAACAAATGGATATATTTATTTTAAAGAGACAGCCATAGTTCATCAGGAATTCCTCACTTGGTTAAGAAGCAGACTCGGCAGGTTAAAGACAAACTACAACTAGAGGTAACACTTCATTATGGTCGATGAATTATCTAAAAACATGGGTGGATTTTTCTTTTATGTCCCCAATAAAAGGCTGAGGGAGGTGGTAATCTAAACTAAACCAACACACAGAACTAGAAAAGAGTACATGTATAGTTAAATTAATTGGAGGAAAGTTAAAAAATTAGTGTCAGTCCGTTGATAATTTATAGTAGTTTTGACTCATTAATTTCCAAACCCCAGTTTAAGGCAGGACATCGGCGTGAATGACATCCAAACATTTTTGCCCCAAATTAGTTTCTTTTTACAGTGTCTTTATCAAGTGATAACTTGCAGGCACAATTTGTCTTTCCTCCCGTAACCCCTTTATTCTCCTTTAGGTTTGTATAATACCAGCAATTGAAACAGCAGCAAAGCCTGAACCACAAGTTAGTAATTAACATATATACACGTTTTTCCTCCATCGTTTGCTCTCTTTCATACTCTGACATGAGGTAAAGTATGGCGCCCAAGTGCAATGCTCAATTGTGCTACATGTACAAAAAGAAGAAGAAAAAGGGAAAAAACAAACAAAAAAACAAACAAACAAAAAAAACAAATCTGCCAGTAGGAGAAAACAGGACAACCTCAACTCCTCAACTTCAGGAGTCCCACACACACCTTACTCCTCAATTACAAAGAAAAAGAAAATATAAAGAAAAATATACAAGATTGTTGAATATTGACACCACGTGTGGCTGACAAGATTTGTGATCCTTATTTTTTTTTTTATGAGTCACAGACAAAAATACAGTGGGCCTGGCACCATGAGTAATTTCACATTCTTTTTTCAATAATTCCTCCCCCTCTCCCTTCCAGAGTCTCATGGATAATTAGTGTACTGAGCCAGAAAAATCTAAAGGGCTGTCTGTGTGTTTGTTTACAACAGGCCAAGGTGTGACAGGGTGTTTGACTGAAGGGCCACTTAACACTTAAAATTTAAAGTTTGACAGTCTCTTCTCAATGGGGAAAGCAGAACGCACAGCCCACATTCAAGGGGTTTACAGGCTGACTAGAGGATCAGACATTAGCTTGAGAAATAATGACAGATTGCACTCTGACAGAGAGACAGGTTGTAGAAAGAAGTGTTAAAGTTTGTGAATTAAGTAAATTCAGTTAAACATTTTCACAAATTGTCGCTTTAAATCTGAAAATCACAGCACCCACAGACAGACCTTGGAGCAGGTCAGCTGTAGACAGACCAGCTCCAGCAACACATTTTTTTTCCAAATGAATTCAATATATGAACCCTGGGTAATAATGAAAAACAATTACGGGTCCCAAATTCAGACTGCAGTCAATAATTACATTGTGTCGTCAGTCAGTCAGTCAATCAAGATTTCCATTATTCCAAACTATACTATTTGTGAATAAATTAAAAAATTCAGTTGAAATAAGAAGTTCAGTGTCACGTTAGTCTCAAATGCTAATGAATCAATTTAACAACCCCCATGTGAATCAATATGATTCACATCCAGTCTAATTTCCTCCAAGGAGAAGGCACTGATATTTATGTCCCACGTCTTTGATTCAAGACATGTGACACAAAATTCTGTGGGGGATGCGGACTGTGTGAAACAAATCTTTTTGCTGTACTGTACAGACACTGACGGTACCATTGGCACAGTAAAAAGAGTAAAGTTTCTGCATTGCTGAACGGAACTGCAGACTGGTCCACATATCAACACTAACTACTGTCCTTTGAGGTAGAAACAACCATGCTTGTAATTATGTGTCAGAATTATATTTCAGAGAGCTGGACTAATGGAGCTAAGAAATCACACAGGTAAACATCCAACGCTTATTTATGAAGACAGATCAAATATTTCTCTCCGCCTATGTTTTAGAATATATTTAACATTCATGAGTGCAACCTGATTACTTCAGCAAGTGATGATCCTCATCCAATGAATCAGTCCTTATTTTAAACTCAATTCCAAAACAGACTCTGGATGAAAAGCAATGAATGCAGAGAGAAACAGTTAGGCTTAATTGCAGGGAAATGACTTCCTAGTCGCTCACCTTAAAATCATCAAGTGTCAACCACAAGAATGGGAGAGGGAAGAGTTGACAATGCAGTTCTTCTCTACAGCTTGATGGCTGATGAACAGTACAATCAAACCAAACAGATTTAAAAAAAAAAATAAAAGGTCAAATAAAGAGGTATTATAGTTACAGTGCAAAAAAGATGAGAAATTCAAGCTTAATACAAAAACATAGCACCAAACAAAAAAAAATAAAGACAAGAAAATGCATGCAATTAACTGAGGTATTTAAGTGAAAAGGGCTTATTTATGAGAAAAAAAATACATTTAGCAAGAAGCAAAACTGAAAAAAAAAAAAAAAAGAAAAAAGGAAAAAAAAAAAAAAAAAAACACAAAAAGGCTGGTATCCTTATCCCTAAAAATTGACTTCAACCTCATAGTGTCACATCTGCTATAGCTTTGGTAGGTATGGGATGTGAGAAACACTAGTGTGCGGAAATTAATTGGCTTTTTTTTTTCCACAAAGATTATTTGAAAAGATTCTGTCTTAGGTGAGTATCCAATCTGTAGAAAAGTTTGCAGCATTTTGAACGTATGATATGTCTTTCTCTTTTTTTGTATCAAAACTGGATGATTTGCTTTGTGGAAAGACATTTAGTGCGCAAGAATTACTAATTCAACTTCATCCATTTTTAGTATCAAAACATGTTGAACCAAATCACAAAAATAATGCCTTAACCATCTAATCGTGCTCTCACACTCTCTAGATACATCCATAGATTTTTTTGAACAATTTTAGAAGCCATCCAGTTGTCATGGTTTATACATAAGCTACACAAACATGCAACCTCAAGTGCAGGTAAAAACTAGTTTAAATTACAGTAACTGGGAATGCTGAAATTCCTATCCGTTTTGCGGGATATGAGGGCGAGCCAAATGATTTTGGTGTCAATGTAACCACACAATTCTCAAAATAACAGACCCACATGGAATAAGTGCAAAAATGATCAAGAACACCATTTCAAGACAGATTTCAGACAGAAGTGCCACCAGGTATTTTGCTCCAGTGGAATCTGTTAGCCATGTCTGTCATTAGCGTTTTAAAAACCGCTTTAAAACTGACTGGCACTAGTGCACAGGCTGAGGAGTTTAGCGTTTTCTGGTTTTTCTTCCTAAATACTTTGATTTACACCTTTGCTTGAACTATGTACAATCTAATACTAAAAAGTAAGCATAAGCCTCATCTCAGACAAAAACACACAAAAAAAGAAAAAACTGAGGAATTGGCACTGCGACCTGACCTTTTTTTTTTTTTTAAACAAAGAAAAAAAAAAAACAATAAGCTAGACGTTAATAAAGCACTCATGTGATTACACAAAGCAGAGGGAAAGTAAGGATTGTGTTTTCCGCAAAAACAAAGAGGAAGAAAAAAGATAAAATATCTAATGTGAAATCTGTTGAGACCAGTCAGCTTTTTTTTGTTGCGTCTCCACACAGTGTTCCCTGGCTGCCTTGTATGTGCCGTCAAAGGCTGAAAATGCAGGGCTAGCATTGCAATGTGTTGGGAAACTGACAACGATTTTTCTCCTAGCATCAATAGCTTACTTGCTAATGCTGAGAGCTCAGATGGGGAGCTCAGTTGTTTTGAACCTGAGGTTGATTGGCTTTGAGGCTGCGCAGAGCTCGTCGTGCCGCCGCTGACTTGGCGATTCGGTAGCTGCGGCCAACTCCTTTAAACTTGCCCTTACCGACGACCTCAACCGTCACCCGGACCTTGCCATCATATGTTCTTTCTGCAGGGCTGCAGATAGAAGAGAGGTTAAATGGTTTCGGACAGTCAAGCTTTTTCTACATATTTGAACAAGCCAACACTTTATCTTTGTTAAAACAGTTTCCACAAACAAATGATAAAAGTCATTTTCAGAATTTAAATAAATACATAAATTGATCAGTCCATGTGAAACAGTGAGTAATCCCTAGATTTACTACACATTCAAATTCATAAAATACAAAAAGGCAGTGCTTTGGTTTTGTTGCAATAAAGCTCTGAATTCCCAACTCCCCAATGTATTGAGTTTGTTCTCTATAACATTCTTTAATATAGTTTACATTCATAAATTTAAGCTAAATGGGAGGTGTACTAGGAAATAGCATAGCCTACAGTTCTATACATAGCTTGTTTTTTTTTTGGTTGGTTTGATTCTGATGACCTGAGCCCTTCCAGTGCCTTTTTAGTATTACACTTTTCTATTTCATGTATTCCACATATTGTATTCCAATTTGAATTAAATTGAGTCTGGAAAGTTTAACATCTCTTACTTCAAAGTCAAAACATGGTCGGCTGTGGTGCTTCTGTGGAAACACTTCTTGTCTGCTAGGCTTACAATGTAAAACAACAAATCTGTGGTCCCAGTCCATTCACAGTATTTGCTGTGTTACCTGTAGTTACTGCATGTAATAGCAATTGATTGTTTTGAGATGTTGCTTTCACAAAAGGAAATCATAATAATATTCAAATTAAGTTAATAATTATATATAATGACATGTCCTGTGTAGTTTATATACAGGAAAACCAAACATAAGCTGTGTGTGGAGGGTCTGGGGGGAGGAGGCTTTGGGGACGGGATAAAATAAAAATAATGCAAGCACTGCCTCGCTTAAAATGTGCAAAAATAATTCTGATTCGTTACGAGACCATGGCGGCACAAATCTGACCCCAGTGGGCCTCCATAGTTTTATTGTATGGGAAACACTGTAATGTCTGGGTTTATGACTTTGAATGAATGCTAATGACAACTATGCATTTGGCAGGTGGCAAGTACTTACATTTCAGAAACCACTTTAGCCTAAATACAGGAAAATACAACACTGTTTTGTAATGTACCACATTGTGCAAGTGTGTTTTTGTGAACAAAGTCCTATTTCTTGACACCATACAACTGAGTGAATGGGCAGCAGGAATGCTTCCAGCTGGGGTTGGCAATTCTTTGTGTCCAAAACGGAAAAAGGAAATGTATATATGATTCACCCTATGATTGTATGATCTACAATGAATATAATGACAGAAGCTGCTTACCTGAACTTGGCAGTTTCTGGTTCCATTTCGAGCAGCTCTCTCACAGGTGAGCGTGGCACATTGGCAGAAAATTTCTCTGTAAGTGGTAAGGGGATAGAAAGTGATAAGCAAAATGGCATTATAAATTATTCTTTATTGTGTCATCCACACAACTGACAAGACTATGTGATCAGTGCATGAGCAGTTTGTTATAATGGCATTAAATAAACACATGGAAATAATGGTGCTTTCACTTTTCCTCACCAATAAGCGGCCTCATCATTGGATAATACACCTGCCACACAGTCTCCAATGACATCCCACTGTCCATGTAAATTGCTCCAGCTAGAGACTCAAAGATATCTCCCATGGCCTTAGGGACTTCAATGTCCTCCTCCTTCTCCTCATCTTCTTCAGAGCGTCGCAGCTAGGAGCAAAGACACAAAAAGATTATTAGAATAATATGCATGTAAATCACTCAACTAACTTTGTGGATACTTTTTTTTTCTATTCCATTCATTCATTTTGTTACAGATTTTATTCTGTTATTTAATCTCTTTTGCTTCTGTGAAGTTGAGTTGGCACCAAGCACAAAGGATGTCATTAATGTGAATGTTGAATAGTATTTCACTATAAATATGATTAATAAAAATACTGAAACTGCTGAAGTTCTACATCGTGCATGTAAGAAATGAGCCACCAAGGAATACTGCGGTAAAGCTCTCGGGGAGTAGAAAACAGTGGCACTGTGTTTGTTGTTTGCAGTATCACCATTTGCCCACTAGATGGAAGCAAATATACATGTATGAAATTTTAAAACCGGGATCACATTTAGTCAGAAGTCATCATGTGGTGCATAGTTTATGTAGAACTGTTGATAAAAAATAGAGGTAATTAAAAAAATAATATAAATTTCACATCAGTTGTTTCTGGATTCCATGAAATATTGACAAGTTGGCTTCAGCTGTAATTCAGCTTCTTAGCTGAAGCCAGCCTTTTAGTGCAGTATAGTGCAGCTTGGCATCAGTGGAAACGATAGCTTCTCTAATTTCAAATTACACCCTGGCAGAGTGTGACAAACCGATTGTGTGTACAGCTGTGTTTTATTTCGACTTCGCAACATATTTATGTGGCTCCTAGTTTTTCCCGACACATCAGCAAAAACAAAACAAAACAAAAACTGCTTCAGGATCTTCTTACAAGGAGTTCATTATATAATATGTTGTCCAGCTACAATTCTGTTCAGCTGAAAACATTAAATATTGTTTGGTCACAGATTTGACAAAGGAAGTGGACTATTTGTGGGCCTGTAAACGTACTGACTGGCTTTCTTTTCCTGTCCCCAGATGGATTAAATACATGCAGAGCAAACATTCTCATATTAGCATTGCTGTCACTCAGGTATGTTCCAGAAACTAGATGAAAGAAGATGAAAATATTTATCAGCTTCCACGATATATTAAGCAGCTTGTTGTGATACTAACCACACTAATACCTTGCTATATAGAAATAAGTTAGTGTATGACTTTCCTTCATTGGGATGTGGAATTTGTATACAACATTTCAAAGAAGGGTTAGACAGTGCCCAGTGAATACTAAACAGTATATTTGCCTGAAATACCCATTCCATGAGCAGTGCAGTGGACATTTATTTTTTTCAGCTGTTTGTGAATTTTTACTGCCGTCTCTGAGGCTAAAAGTATATCTCAAGCTGAATGAGAGGAGATCAAGAGCCGAGATAACCATTTCCTGGCAAATTAAATCCAAATGCATTTTCTCTTCAGCGGTGAAATCACTGGAATACGAAACTGATTTTTAGAAGCTGGCAGTCTTGTTATTCAGGCTGACCTTTTTTGAATATTTTTTTTTGGGGGGGGGGGGCTACAATAAGGTTAGTCAATTAGGTTTCTTCCTACAGGGCTTTGTTGTTCAGTACAGATACTAGATATGTTCTTTACAGAAACAGGACGTACCTCAGAGTCCATGCCTTGCATCTCATTCTTCTCCAGCTGAAACTGCACAAAGTCATCAATAACGTGGAAAAGCTCGGGTGAGATGGCCTTGAAGTACTTGTGGTAGTCATACTTAACGGCCAGAGAGGCAAAGATGGTGTTGTTGACGAGTGCTGAGCGCAGGTCAGTCAGCACTCCAGGAGAGTGCTGCCGTGGGTCTTCATAAAGGTGCTTTGTTATGAGGTAGTCTAGAATTGCATCACCGAGAAACTCCAGTCTCTGGTAACAATCTGAGGAAAAAGTAAAGGAACAACTAAGTGCAATTATAGAGATTTAGAAAAATGAAACTAGTGCACTATTAAAAAAAAAAAAAAAAAAAACTATCGTCACATGCTGTGATGGAGATTCCAAAGAAGCAAATCAAATCAAAACTGTTTGGTATATCTCTAAAATTCATGTTTGCCAGTATTTTGTTATTAGATTTGTGGGCTGCTTGATGTTTTAGTCTCCCCAATTAGGTTTGTTTCTACGATCTAGTACCCATGGACGTTCAGGCAACTGTAACTGCAGAAAAGTTAAAAACCTAATGATTCTTAAAGAAGTTCTGGATTTGGTATCCAAACAAATTTATGGAAGCTTATTTGTTTATACTGGAGTAAATGTCGATCTCCAAAAGTCTGATATTAAATATTTGACTTTGTTATGCGTTTTAGAATTAGTACGGTTTCAAACACAAAACACAAGAACGTTTTTACAGTGCCTTCAAAAGTTATGTGACACAGCCACAATTGCTGATTGCGCGGATAAGTGATCAGTTGGCAGAAATCCCTACAATAAACATTAGCATGCACAGGTGTCCTAACACTCCACTTGTGAAGCAAGAAGGACACAAATGATTAACTTTTAAGATTATAAACCATATGATCTAGACGACATATCAAAATGATTAACCAACTTTCATATTACAGCCATAAGTCTCAACATCAGTTTTCATCATTTATTAAAAACTAATACTTTTCCCCTGTGAATCAGATACTACAGACTGACAAACATTCTGTGAAGAACAACAATTACCACATACTAAAAAATATTATAAATATTGTTTACAGTACAAAATAAACAAAACAAATGAGTCCTTACGCTATGAGGTTTCATCTCACCTGTAATGGTGTTGTAATGGTAGGAAGCGTGGGTAAAGGCTTGCAACAGGTAAGCCTTGTTCTGAAAGGTGTAATTTATCTTTTTTTCAAAGTTCTCAAAGCCAGAGATGAGGTGGTTGAGAGTTTGCTCTGCATCTGGATGATCTAGCATGCATCGGGGTGGGATCTTCAGCCAGCCATAGCACAGGTCAGTGGTGGTCTGACGGCTCTGTACCACTTCTTCTGTCAAGATCTCTCTCTCCAAGGGTAACACCTGTAGTCAAAAAAGACTTTAGTAAACCCTTGTTGATACTTTTAACACATTCTTAAAAATATCAATTCAAAATGTTTATTTATTAGTTAAATCCTTTGCTGAATGGTTCTCTCAACTGTGGAGCTTGCAGCCCATTGTTTTTAAGCAGACAAGTCAAATTGAGCATTGGGAATAACATTTCCATCAACATTTGCACTACTGTCATGTGAAGCACAGAGATGGTAGAGATGGAAGTAAAAATTTTATCCCTTAAAATAGAGGGTGCAGAGTCTCTGAAGTTCAAAACTTGCCTACTTATACGAGATTTGTAGTAGTGTAGTGTAGAAGGTAATAGAAAGTATACATTTGCTTTACCAGAAATAGAGTTCCAACACATGCATGGAAACTTTATGTTTCTTCATTCATTTATTCTAGTTTTCTTAATTTACTGTGCTGTATTCTGACCTGATGAAACCTATAGATAGAACAGCGTGGGACCATCTAGCTCACCTTGAGGCCCAGTGAGCAGAGGAACATCTGGGCAGCTCGCTCTCCACAGCTCGTCAGGTAGCAACCCAGCAGAGCCTCCACACAGTCAGCAATGCTTTTGTCTGCAATGCACTGCTCTGTGTGTAGGTCATAGGAGATGGACTGCTTGCCGAGCTCAGTACCACAGTTCTCTTCCGACGGATTCCAAAAACCCACCACAAAGTCATCCTCCTCTCCAGCCTTGCTAGGGTCCAGGTAGCACATGGCATCCCATGAGCTGTAATCAAACTCCTCAGCTGAGGGTCCACTTGTCACCTGCTCCGAGGGGTAGTGGGCTGTGGGATTGTGGGGTTTCTTGGGGGCCTTCCATTCATACGGAGACTCCATGGAAGGGGAAGATCCTGAGGCTGATGTGAGCGTGGGGGGGAAGCTGCTGAGAGAGATCTTCTTACCAAAGGCACCCGATCCCAACAACATACTGTCAATGAACCTGATGTGCTCCTTGTAGTACTCCAGATCATCCTCCATGTTGACTTCATCCTTTGGCTCATCCTTCAAAATAAGCTCACCATCTTCATCCACGTCCTCCCCTTCCTCATCATCCTCATCATAATCGTTCCCAGACTGACCATTGGCCAAAAAGTCATCTTTAGCCTTGATGATGGATGCAAAAAATTAGTGAAGTACTGACGTGCAGCATTGTTTATAGGCTAGATTAATAATCAGGGAAATGAAAGGTCTTCCTTTTCGTGCAATTTCAGCACAACGTTCAATGACTATGTAGGTACAGTGTCACAACAGAACAAGTCACCAGACAAGGTGGTCCACTGCCCTCTAGTGGCCTAAAAACACCATTACACTGACCATACCCAAAACAGACCTGAGTGGATTTACCAATTTACATAAACGTTACCACACACTATGAAAGGCCTTTTGCAAAGTGAAATAATTTTAACCAAATTTTCATCACAAACTCTAAACCAGCCTTACAAAGACGTTATAAGTGAGAAACATGGAAAGATACAAAGAGACATGATTAACAGACTCAATGAAGCAATCCATAGTGACACTCAAGAATAGCAGGAAATCCACTGACCTCCTCTGAATCCAGTTTGTCGGTGCTGCTCTTGTCCTGGTTGACCTGGTATCCAGGAGGCAGCCAGTTAACGGGAGGGTCAAAGATAGACACAACCATCCTGCTTGGAAGTCCTTTCTTTTTCCCAAGACGATACAGGTTGCAGTTGCTCACCTGGACAATAGGGAGATCATCAGGACACAAGCCACTCAAAGTAACCTAAAATCGATTAATTCAGTAAAAGTAGCAATACAACGTTGTGAACTAAAATACTGAAAGGATGTATTTCAATTATAGTGCATTACATTTTAACATCGCAGCTGTTTTAACTACTTGCATCACTGAACAAGTGAGTAGATAAATGTCTAATGATTTGGATTTCTAAAATCTGTTGGGCTTCTCCTATTTTGATCAAGTACATACGGAGCAACCTGGGAATTACCTCACAAACAACTATGGACCAAAAGCCCTGTGAGCATTTTTTCGTGTGTATTTCTGCAACTCTTGAAGAATCACCAAATAAGGTAAATTAGTTTGAAGGTGTTGAGCTGTTACTTCATGAAAAAATATATACGATATACATATAATAACGCTATTATTAAAATAATTCAAGTAAATTAATGAGAATTACTACACATAACCTAGTCTATGACAGGTGTTTTGTTGTCGGGTATGTCTTGTTATTAGTAAAAATATGGCATTCTTACCAGGAATTTCACAGAGTCAATATGTGAAAACTATCCTTAATATACTTCTAGGCTGAAAAGTAACCAAGTAAAGCAGCTTTTTAAACATTTGTATACAACAGGCTGACATTTTATTTTTAAAAAGGTACTGAAAACTTCAGCTTTGATAGAAACAGTCTATTATAACTACAGTGGCCATTCCCCTTGTAATGTCGTACCAGTAATTGATGAGTAAGGTGTGTCTTACCTTTTTGCTGCGCATGTAGCTGAGTCGCCCTTCATGAGCATCAGGGTAGGTACAGAACAGGTATGTTGTAATGGCATGCTTTAGAAAGGAGTCGCCAAGCATTTCCAGACGCTCCAGGTTGAAACCATCACTGGCATTTGATAGGGTCAAAGCCTGCAGGATGAGGCCTGGGTTAGGTCCTAGGCTCCTGGGGGAGTCTCCTGCTTGGGATCTTTGCTGGAGGCCAGCAACGAAGTCAGAAGAAGGTGCGGTGGGAGTGTTGGGACCCGTGGCTGCCCGGTTGCAGACTGAGGTAGCTTTATTTGTGTGGTCTGAGGTCCTCCCTGGTGTACATTCATCACTAGGCTGTGGAGGACTGGAACTCGACTTCTTCAAGCTGTGAGTGGGCTGCACAGGAACTGAGGTAGTGGTTTGTATTGATTCAGGGTGTTGGCAATTGTCAGGTTGGTGAAGGTGCTTGTCTTGGTGGCTGTCGTCATCAAAGTCAGTAACAATGACAGTGCCATTAGTTATGTTTCTGGTGCAAGAGACATCTCCAGGATCAAGGGCTGTGAATGGCCCCTGCTTGTGCAAGGAAGAGTGATCATTACTGGGATGTGCTCCCGGATGTAGATCAGGGGTTACAGTCTCTTGGTGCTTACAATGACAATCAACATCCTCACTGCAGGACTCAGGACAGGAGATGAACGTTTTGCTGTCAATAGATCTCTTCCAGCCAAAGTCCAAGTTTGGATATCTGCCACAAACACGGGATATACATATATATTAGAATTTAGAGAAACTGTTTTGGATAAGTTTACACACAAACTCAGAGACAATTAAAAATCTTAGAGAAAGGAACTAACTATTTTTTGTGCCAAGGGTGTAGCTAGTCTTGATATGTGTTTTGTGTGCAGCAGAAACCTGAAATTAGGGGGGAGAATTTGGGTTCCCACTCCAGCTTCACTGGCAGTCTGGGCTCTAAGTTCCTCAGCAGTCAGCAGGCAGTGGAGGCGGTAGAGGATGCTGGGTAGACACACTGCTTTCCTCCACAGGGAGGCCGGTATTGGGTGGATGGCACACAGCTCCGGGACCAGGATCTGATGGAATGGATGGAATCAGAACTAAATAATAATAATAAATAATAACTTTATTTATATAGCACCTTTCTAAAACAAGTTACAAGGTGCTGTACAACAAACATAAATAAAACAGGCAGGTCAGATGCCTGACAACAATCATAATAAAAAATAAAATAAAATAAAACCCCCAAGAGAAATAAAATGTAAAATCACCCACCCACAACAAAGTAATCATACAACAACCATGGTAAAACAAAATTAAGAAAAGGCCAATCAATAAAAGTGAGTTTTAAATGGTACATACATTTTGACCAGAGGTACCTTTATGGATGATTAACTGAGTAGATGTCTCCATGTACTTCACAATGGCTGCAGCTACACTATACTGCCAAAAGTATTTGCTCACCCAAACCCAGATTCGTTCATCAGATTGCTGTATCTCAACAATCTGAGAGAGGTATCAGAATACTTATTCTCATTACCTGTTTGTTCTGAAGACTCTCCCATTTGGCCTTCCGCTTCTCTGCACTGCTGAGTGGCAGGGCTTTGCCCTTCTGGTTCAGGTGTCGAGGGGTTAACAAGTTTAGTCTGAGAGAAGACAAGACAAGAAAACACCACAACTTTAACAATTCAAAAAGTCATGTAGCCTATAAAGTCTGCAGGACGGAGCATGACAACCAGGTAATATTGGTCGTCACCTGGGCTGCAACAAACAGTTCTTTTTTCAGCTGATTAATCTATCAATTATTTTTTGAGGTTAAACACTAAATAATAAAAAGAACTTCCCATGTGAAAATTGTTATTTTTGTAGTTAAAGAAAAAAAGAAAATTCTTATATAGCTACATATAATTTTAGTACTTGAGCTGCTGACCTGGAGGAGGTGTGGTCTACATCCAGGAGTGGCTGGTTTAGGTTGGACAGGTCCAGGTTGTACTTGGTTTTGTAGTACTCAGCAAATGTCTCATACTCTGGCGATGGAAATTTGCTGAGTGGTGTCAAGTCTGTGTACACGTCAGCAACATAGAAGCGATGAGGCTGGTCGAAATTGCGATACCTGGAGAGGAGCAGGAGACAACTTTATCATGTTGTATGGGCAAGTTGCACTCATTTCCATGTCAGTTTGTTCCTGATACATCAAACACAATAAAGCTGGTCTTGCAGACTAATTTTCAGCAAAAATCACTCTAGTAAATCTATTTGGTGCAGTGGTACCTTGGAATGATAACAGCATCCTGGTAGTCCTCCAACTTGAAGATGAAGGGGTTCTGCTTTGTGTACTGAGTGGTAGGAATGCCAGTGCGGGCTTCAGACTTCTCAATGTCCTCCATGAACTTAAAGTCCATATCTAGCGTGTCAGAGTCCCCAACTAAAAAAAGCCAGTTAAGTAGCAGAGAGAGCATAATAAAAAGAGAATGAAAACTCTTTTTTCTGTAAGTCTATTATGTAAATTTACAACTGTCCAGTAGCCCTCTTCTGTTTTTTTTTTTTGTTTTTTTTTTTTTTTCCTTTTAGGTTTAACTGTTTAACTGGCAGTTTTGTAAAGTTAAAAACTGTAAATAAAGTATTAAAAAGAGAATGAAAAAAGAATGTTCCATAAATCGAAAACAAAAAAAACACACAAAAAAAAACACATCTCAATGGACCAAGTTTGATTTTACTCACCAATATTAAGAGGTAGAACGCAGTAAGCCGAGTCAGCCAGCGTGGGCTTGAACTCCAGTGCAGGTTTTTCCAGGCGGAGGATGTGGGAGAAGATGTACTGGTGTAGGCGGGTGATGAGGTCGAGCTGTGATGCAGTGAGCGTAAACCCTGACTTCTGCAGTTCAATGGAGATGGTCACTTCACCCGAGCGAGTGTACACAGGGAAATGTGGGATCTGGACAGATGGTGAAATGTCAGAATTAGCTTGTGCTAATGAGGCGAGGTCTGTAGCAGGTGTCGGCAATCTTTGGTATGATAGAACACAGATATGATACGGTTATGGCCACTTTGTTATGATGTACGGATATAATATTATGTATAGTATTGTGTAATATGTATATGTAACAGTTACACTGAGGTCTCAGTTTTGGCTATGACTGGATGTGCTCTATATGGATGGAATAAATTTAAACTGTACTGAATGGCACTTTTGATATATAACAATGACACAAATAGGATTTTAGATGAACAAAGAGCACTGAAGTCAGATATAGAGACAACATACTCGAGGTATGGGTTTGGCAGTCAGGATGCCGAAGCACCTGGTGGTGTCCTCTGGCGGGTAGAGCTTCCGTCTCCGGAAGTTGAGTTCATCAGGGAGAGGAGTGGTGAGGACCATCCCAATCACATACAAGTAGTAGGTCTGCTCCAGTACAGCATAACTACCCCGTAGACACTGTGGTATCTGAAGAGGACAGACGACAGGTATGACAAACATGCACATCAGAACTGAAGTAATTCTGGTGATACACTAGACTCATGTTGATTCATTACTGATGCTTCGAGAGATTATTTCTATGCCACTATTAAGGACTCAATAAAAGTGAATCAAGCCATGTAAAACTATTTGATAGCTTCTGCCAGGATATCCTAACGTCAGCTGTCTGATCTACCCAACTCAACACTGTTCAAATATTACTTTGCAAACTGCAGTTGAGAGTACACAGTAAGTGACATTTGGTTTGGTCCATAGCATAGATAAAATAATGTTTTAGTATTAGTTATGTTGTGTTATGGACAGAGCCACACCACAGTTTTTTCACAATCAAATTAAATCACATTAATTAAATAATTCAGCTGCCAGTATCTCATGCTTTTGCTTTGGGTTCAACTTTGTAAATCAAGGTATAGTCACTAAAAACATTGCAATGTCAACTACAAAATGGTGGAAAAGTGCTCTAAAAGTATCCCTTGGGTGTCACTTCTGGTTGGAATAATTACAACAAAGACTTACAGCTTTAGGGTAGCATTGCCTCCTCTTGGTAGAGCCAGGCCGACCTGGGACACTGGTCTCCTCCTCATCGTGAAGATCCAGTTCTTCCTCATACTTTACTGTCTCCTTACCAACAGGCATCAGGTGATCATCCAGCTCACCTGGAAGGAAAGGCAAAAAAATAAAAAATAAATAAACAAATAAAAATATAAGAAAAAGGTCCACACAAACAGACAGGAAGTATTCCTTATGAATCTGCAAAATGTACCCATTTTGTGGAGTTTCTCACAGCATACAAGTGCAACAGCCTTTTCTGCCAGTCTGGCACAGTTCATTATAGGACCCTGTGTAGACAGTGACATTTTGAGAATGCATTAGGGTACAATGCTGTAGCATATAAACATAATCACATCTATTAAAATGAGAGATGCTGTTAGTCACCTTAACAGGAACTCGCAGAGGGGAGTTTATGGGTAAGTACAGTGTAGCCTGAAAGCATCCATCCCCTATCTCCAAAGTTTTACATTTGGGTGCTAGGTGTGTGAAAGGGTCACTAGGGAGCCGCGCACAATACCTGAGCACAAGAATGAAAATAACTTGTTTTATATGAAAACAAGGTGGTTGGTGGTTGCTTTACGTCTTTGTGAAATAAAAGAATTTAAGACAAATATGTGAGCACAGAAATGACAAAGCAGGAAAATTACCGGTTTATGTGTCCAATGGCTGTATTAATAGTGACCCGGGGACCTCCGTCCTCCGATCGAAGAACGTAGGGCGGTAGGATGTTGTCATCGTCCAGTACCTGCTCCACTTCAAACTCACTCACCTCCACTGACTTGGAACACTTATTCCTCAAGATCTGTTTAAAATACAAGAGACCTTAATCAGTACCCAATTCCTTCAGATGCTCCATAACCAGAGACCAGTGATGAAAGCTAATAAGACTGCAAAGTACTCAACACAGATCCTGTCTACCATGTTATATGTTATGTTACTCCTATATTTAAAGGTATAATATAGTTATTATATATTACATAATAAAAAGGAATACGGGATGTATTCATTCTCACAAAAAGGAATCTGTCTTTGCAGTAAATTATGAAGAAGACACAAGAAGTGTGTGGCAGGGTATTTTTTACACCGACTGGGAGTGAGTTGTTGAAGCATAAATTCTTTCAGAAAGCAAAGAATCACGAGTATTTAAATGAGAAGTTACTTCAGAGGGCGCCCACAATAACGGAGAGGTCGAAAAAGGTACGTCGAGTCCCGGGTTCCAGCAGCCGGCTGCATAAAACGGAGGACGGTGAATGTGAATGGAGTGATGACGAGCTGGATGAAGAAAGCGAAGAAGGCAAAGCAGCCGTTGCAGCCTTAAGGTCGCCCAGAGTGAAGGAGGGATCACAGAATCCAGAGGCTATTGTTTTTTTTGTTTTTTTTTTTTTGAAGGCGGGAGGAATGTTAGGAGTGATGAGCCAAGCTTTCTTTCCTTCCTAAAGCACTGATTGAACTGGTTTTCTGGGAGATGTTGGTGGTTATGCGGGGCACCGGGGTTGGTGATTTCCTGTAGTCTCAAACGCACCATTTTGGGGAGGTGCGCACGCAGCAGCTCCCTTGAAGATAAATGGTGTGAACTTGGGAGAGAGGTTTGAGGAGAGCTGGACACTGGACCAGGAAGTTGCAACGCTCGCCACACCAACCCACCTTCTTGCCCAGTTTTTGTCACGTTGGTTAAGGGCCCACCATTGTTTTTAAAAATAACTCTGAACGGAAGCCAGCCTCGGGGCTCGTCGCTCTTGAGAGCCGGACTGCGCTGTCGGGATTCGGCGGAGGGCCCTCCAAACCCGATTGAGGATGCCGGCAGGTGAGCTAACCCCAATTATCTCCCGTGGGAAAACCAGTTCCCTTCTTCTCCCCGTTCACTCACTCCAGGTTAGGACTGGTACCCCTGAAAACAGGTAGCCTAGATCGTACCAGTCCGTAACACGACCCTCATATCCAGATGTATTTTATGTAGGGATCAGGTTACACTGATATTATCAATACATACAGCAACACAACAAGAGGACAAAAGGGCAGCACACTCATTTTCTAGCATGCTCAAAAACTGTTGCTTCCTCATTCAGTGATCAGATCAGACATTTAATCAACGTAATCCATTCAATAAATTAAAAGGAGACAACGATTAGTTTGTTGCTATAGCTTGTAGGAACCTCTTAAACAAATTACACACAACCAAACACAAATGTGGAACTTCCAGTTAATAATTCTTTTCCTACATTACACATTAGAATACATCCACCTGGTTCCTCAGTCTCATTATTATTTTATCAATATTTATATTTTAATATATAAAGAACTTTTGAAACTCCATCTTTTACGTGCTTAGTGATTCACTAATAAAAATGTAGAACTAAATTTTGCATACCACTGGATCAAATGTGATCTGAAGCTTGGAGCCGACAGCCTCAGTGAAAACAGTTAGGTACTTACCTTCTCTATGGCCTTGTAGGTGGTGAGATCTTCCTCAAAGGCTTTGGTCCTCTCAGTGTCAGACAGCATGATGTAGTTTGAGACAGGCGCCCTAGCTCTCCCCTTGGACTGGACGTAGGACCTGTACTCTGTAGGCAGGTCAAAGCGTACCACCAGGTTACACTTTGGAATATCAACACCTTCCTCGACAATGCTGGTGGCGATCAACAGGTTGGTCTCATGAGCCCGGAATTTGCGGAGGACCTATGAAAAAGATGAGAGGAGTGTTGAGTCTTTGATGGCTGAAATAAATATCTGCTTTGACAAATATAACTGAATATTTAATACGATATTCATAGAGTTAATTTTCACAATTCCAGCACTGTAGTTTTCTTTTATGTTTAGTATTACTTCTTTTTTAGATATCTTCTCAATGCTAACAAGTTACTGTGTCTGAACAGGTTACCAAGCTCAGCATATTTGGATGAGGTATAAAAAAAATTCCAAGTCAAACACACATTTCTCATCAACCTTGTAAATGTTGTGAAGAACACATATCAATGTCCTGCAACAACCCTGCTAAGTGCTATTACAATTAACGACAACTGACATCATTAGCTATTACATTAAGCATAGTTCTGAGCTGCCGCTTCAACAAGCAGAATTCATTCATGGACATAAAGTGATGTTAAAGAAGCACTGGTAAATGGTTTAAAATACTTCACACAGAGTCACATATCATCTAGCATCTTGTGTAGACCGTGTATAATGGTGGCAGAATGACAGGCAGCTGTTCAGGGTCTAATATTTCCACATGGCTTATACCTCCTCTTGTTTTCTGAATTCCACCTCCATCTGTTTGTTCCGTGGCTGATTCTTGCCAATGCTGTGGCCGGTGATGAAGTTGCTGCTAATGTAAGCGAGCTCTTGGTCAGCCTTCCCTGCCTCCTTGATAAGACTGTGGAAGGAACAGAGATGTTGTGAGTCCATAGTAACTTTCAACGGCATGTTAAGAGTTTCTCTGAGCTCAGTATATTCTCAAAAAATACAAAAGTAATTACAGAAATGGAGTGGAAATTCTTGGCTTGGTTGACATGTTGCATTTGTTAGCATTTCCCATGGATAAAGTTGTTAAACTTAACAACGCAAGCACATTCAACAATAAACTGGACTGGACACACAACACGAACGCCCTGTACAAGAAGGGCCAAAGTCGTCTCCACCTGCTCAGACGACTGAGGTCCTTTGGAGTGTGCAGGGCACTGCTAAGGACTTTTTATGTCTCTGTGGTGGCTTCTGCCATCCTGTATGCAGTAGTCTGCTGGAGCAGTGGAAGCTCAGAGAGGGACAGGAAGAGACTGAACAAGCTGGTCAGACGGGCCGGCTCTGTCCTGGACTGTTCTCTGGACTCCATCGAGGAGGTGGGTGAGAGGAGGATGTTAGCCAAGCTGACATCAATCATGGACACCCTCTCTCACCCACTGCATCAGACTGTTTCAGACCTCAGCAGCTCCTTCAGTGGCAGACTGCTGCATCCACGCTGCAAGAAGGAACGCTACCGCAGGTCCTTCATTCCAGCTGCCATCAGGCTGTTCAACACCAGCCTGAGTACATAGTGACTTTTCTCCATCAATCAATAAATCTGCTCTGTACACTGCTTTGTTTTGCACTAAACCACTACCTCACCATCTCATAGTCTTAAGCAATTATTTATTTGTAGTTTGTTTATTCCACCACTGACTGTACCATAACTGTATATACAGAATCTCTTTATATTTCTGCACATTTTGTTCTCTATATATTTTTCAGAACATTCTTATTTTGTATATATATATTTGTTTCCTCCCCAAATGTTTATTGTGTAACTCTTTTACCTCTACCTATTTGTATTCAAAGCATTTTACAGTCACAGACACATCTAACCACCCATTCATGCATTCACACACCAGTGCTCACAACTGGGGGTTCAGTGTCTAA
Organism: Planiliza haematocheilus; assembly: GCA_005024645.1. Classification (NCBI taxonomy): domain Eukaryota; kingdom Metazoa; phylum Chordata; class Actinopteri; order Mugiliformes; family Mugilidae; genus Planiliza; species Planiliza haematocheilus. Next base: position 505,076 of record SRSE01000487.1, read on the forward strand.
CTTAGACACTTCCCAGCTCCCAGGGCTATGAGACAAGCCCAAACTATAACATTAGTACCACACTTCACAGTTAGTAAAGGGTTCGGCTCATAAAAAGCTGGATATAGTTTGCAGAAGAATTGAAAGATGGAGCCTTTAAAGAAAGTCTGATTATTTCCAGTGTTCATAAATAAAGTACAGCAAAAACCAAGCAGATATTGAGTCCCTACCGATTGAGGACAACAGCTGTGTAACGCCTCTCCACAAAGATGATCCCACACAGAATGTTGGTGAAAGGTGAAGGAAAGTTGGCTTCAGGCCTCTCTTTGGCCTCCATTTCCTCATCCTCATCTTCGTCCTCTGAGTCACTCCAGGACACATAGTTGTCCTGGTTCCGGTTGTTGTACCACTCCACGCTCTCAAACTGCTGGCGTTCAAACGGCTTGTATTCGTGCAAGATCTCCAGCAGTCGGAGAACCTTTGGTGTTACAAACTTGAGGTCCAGGGATGCAGGAGAGAAGTGCTCCTCACAGAGGGCATGCACTTTACGTAAGAAGGTGTCTGTGAAGAGCAGGAACTTGCGACTGAGCTCCTCCTGCTCGTGTTTGATGTACTTCTGCAGCTCACGCACCATGATGCCTGCTGCCTTATCAGCACACCAAGGCCCCAGCACCTGCAGCACAGCCTGGCAGTCACTCAGGACCTGTAGAGGACAAGGACAACATTTAAGAGACTGAATTGTTCTACTGGTGTGAATTCTTTTTCACATTCAGCTTCAGGAACCTTTTTTGCAAACATTTTTCCTGCCTTCTACAATGTTCATTTACACAGTAAGCAGGCACGAGGTACCAGCAGTAATTATAAAGAGCCAGTAAAAATAAAGAGGAAAAAGTGGTCGAGCACAGGAGAGTTGGCAAACAGAGCTTACAACTGGCTAACACATGTGGCCAGTTTTGCCTGTTCATGTGAAACTGGTAAACAGCTGCTCAGTAAGCAGTCACAAAGCAACATTAGTCAAACTACAAAGGTCTAAAGTATTACTGCTTTTTAGAATTTCAACATTATCTATACAATACCTAATTTGCTATACACCCTTGCAGGTTGGCACTACACAGTTTTATTATAAATGGGCATTGATCAATAATGTTTGGATAATGTGCAATTAGTAATGTACATGTGCACATGGCTTATCACATACTGTACAGGCCCATAACTCAAGTTCTACTTCAAACATTGTGTCCTAGTGTACAGACTTCACTTTGAAATTCAGATTTGTGGTATTCCATTTATTCAAACATCCATCATCTATAACTATGTATCCTTGGAGAGGGGGCCTGGAGCTAACATCATGGCATGTGACATGTACAGGTCAACAGTCTATCACAGGACTGGGAAGTAATCAAGAAAAGTTGAAACACCTACAACCAGTTTTGTTAACCCACTTTGTGTTCCCTGGAAGAGGCCTTTTTGCATAATTCGTAAATGTACATTATTTTTCAGTTCTGGGTAACCAAAACTTTTTCTTTTTTTTTTAGACCTCTGGCTGTTCAGTACTTACCTTTGTACCATTTCAAGCCATTTATTGGACCTGCACGACTTGAATTGCAATAAATAACTGGAAAAATTGGCATGTTTTAAAACTTTTGACCGGTAGTGTATAGGAACACAAAATGGCATAAAGAAAAGGGAAACTTTTACATAATCCAATAAATAAATAACAAAATGCAAATAACCTGCTTGGAGATGAATGTGGGATCACGGTCCTCTCTCTGAGCAGATATGTTACAGTCGTTTAGGAATTGGAGAGCTTCATCCAGCTCTGCCTGCAAACGCGAGGAGAGGCCACTCTTATCCAGGTAGGGGCCACATTCCAGCACCACTTCTCTTGGCTGAGAGGCATATCTGAGATATAACACATAGTACAGGTGTGTTATATAGATCATTATTACTGGCTTGCCAGTCATTTACCTTTTAGAAACATTTTTTTCCCCATCTCAGTTTTAGAGAAACTGCTCCATGTCTAAAATTGGGTTTTAGTACCTGTCCAGAACCACAAGGTCAGTAGCAGTTTCAGCATTGCTCCTTAGAATTCTCTCTAAATTCTGGATCTTCTGCTCAAGTTCAGATGGGTCACATTTCCCATTCAGAATGGAAGCTGTGAGACCAAGAACACGAGGACCGCTTGAGTTGCCCTCAAACAGCTGCACACATAGAGAGAACGCTGTAGTCATTCTCAATCGATTTGCAAGACAAGCAAAGCTTTATTTTCAAATAAATCAAAATATAACCGTAATCTCACCTTCATTATCTCACAGTAGGGGTGGTTTGTGATGGCCAAGTGACAATCATCAAACACCACCAAGTTGATTTTAGACAGCGGTAAGATTTTATTCCTCAGAACATGCAGGAATATGTGGCAAGTCATGACCAGTACCTATATGAAAGAAAGTGTAGAATTACAGAAAGGAAGAAAATGTTTTCAACAGTGAGTACATTATGATTCAGCCCTAGTTTGAAGTGACAGTGTTCACATGCAAACAACTCGGGCTACTGCATTTCTCTTATTGTTCTTGTTAGCGATAGTGAATGAATATTATGCAAGGCAAGTGAACAATCAATAGGACAGGTATAAATAGGTGGCCAATAGGTATAAAAATAAGTTTTACTGAAAAAAGTCATACTTACAAAATAACATATTTGAGCAACTTTCTATAATTCCTTTTAACATGAATAAAAAGGGGCATTACCATTGTAAAACAGTCACAACACTGGACCATGGACCTAGTTTTAACTTATTAGAGAAAACTATAATGACAAATAGCGAGCAGACCTGATTCTCAATTATCTTTTGACTCCATTGATGGTCAGTCCATACCAATGTGTCCTCCAAATTTGTGTACTCTCCCACATGGAGGTCAGAGTGAGTCCTGACTGCAGCTGCTTGCTGAACTACAGATGACACTGGACAACGTAAATCAGAGACAAAGACCTTAATTGAATCAAAGGTTAAAGTAGTTCATGAACTATAGACTAGAACAGAAATTTGCAGATGCAATAAAAAAAGAAAAAAAAAAGTATACTAAAGGTACCTGTGTCCACCAGAAATACAGTCCGCTTTGCCTTTTCTTGGTAATTTCCACGGATTTGGTGGGAGAGCTCTTTTGTTAGAAGTACTGCAATAAAGGTCTTCCCTGAGCCAGTATTCAAGCAGACAATAGTATTGTGTTCAAGAGCTGCTTCAAGAAGTTCTACCTATAAAGAAAGTTTTAGATTTTTAGATAGTGGGCTGGTAATACAAAGCATCAACTAAACATGTTCACAATGTACACTACACACAAGATCTAAAATCTGCACACCACTGTATATAAAAAAAATATATAAATAAAACAGACAAATCACATTAGACTGCCTAGCCTTATACTGTAAAAGTATGTGTTAGTTTTATTTTTAGCTTTTTGGAAATATGTCCCTTTGGCTTCTTTACACTAAAAGTGCAAGATTTGATTTATCTTTGTTTCACTTTTTTTTTTTTTTCACATCACAAAAAATAACATAAGGTACAACAACATCCTCCTTGCCTGATATTTCCTAGGTGTATATATGTTGTCATGGATAGCCTCCTGCTGCCATGGCAGACCAAAGAAAGGCCCCATAGGTGAAGTGGCAGGGGTGACAAGCTGTAGGCCTGCCATTCTTCAAAGAAGTGGAGGTGAGGGGGCTGGGTTCCTCCAGTTGTTCACTTTATCTCATTTCATTATATTCTCCTTGTCAGACATTCACTGGTAGGGGAGATGAGAATACTGGGTTAAGGTACTCATGATGACAAACATATCTACTGAAACTGTCCATTCAGAAAGCAAAAAAGACACCAGCACTGTCCGCAGTGAAAAGTAACTCCTTAGCCACACACAACCCTATATGACATCTGTTTCTTCCTGTTAAAAATAAATATTTCCTTGCCACCATCCTATTAGTGCCAGTTCGGGGGATTTCAGGGTTTGGGCTCTCTAGAGTGTTATTAGATAACTTACTTTGGTATCGATGCCATATGAATATAACTGAATTAACTGCATATTTAAGAGAGAGTGATTCTCAGCATAGAACATTGCTAATGTTTGTCAGTATATCAGATTACCAGATTCTGATGCTACACTTCCTTAACTCATGGAGTAAATGATATCTAACAGTATAGACTAACTAATGCACTAAAGATTTACTTATAAATACAATAATTGTTTACTATTATAGTATAGTATAGAGATTTCTGCACCTGAAATGGTCCATATGATTTCCAATTAGCTAGATTGGAAAACCCTGGATTGACTTAATGAGTTCATAACGACTGGAAGACTCAGAGCTTGAAACATCCTATTGGAAGACTAAAAACAGACTGTTCAGAGCTTGAGAACAAAGCTAAAAATGAAATTTACTTAAGAGTAGGATGGAAAAAATGGAAATAGAATTAGTGTCTTAAGAAGTGTACTTACAGGTAACAACTGAGGCTTTCTGGATAAGCATGTAATGCTTAGTCTGGGCTTCATGATAAAATATATCCAAATCAATTCCTGATGCTTCCCAAGCAGACCTGAGAAATGACATAAAGAGTATATTATTATTATGACCATGACCTTCAAACACAATAGACATTGAAATGGGCTCTGCTGTTACGGAGACTGCTTTTGTTACTCCTGGCGATACACGATAGCCTCATTACAAAACAAAACAAAACTTCGGGCGCATTTTTCTTGTCATGGCAACATATTTATTTCCACAATATGAAATAATATATGAAATTATAAAGGGTATATAGCACATTTTGTGACACGTTGCATTATTTTTATGCTTTTAGATGTGACCATGCTTTTGACTGGTGCATGGTTACCTTACCTCTAACAAAACGACATATGGTAGGGAATATGAATGGATCCTCCAGCTCTGCAAGGAAAAAGCAAGATAGATAGACTAGATAAATAAAACTTTTGAACACGAAAACGTATTCAGATCACACTCTCCCCTGAAGGCTGCTCTGCCCCACAGCAACAGCTAATAAGTATTTGTGCCCCTCAGAACTGCCTATATTTCTGCATCAAAATGACTCAAAACATCATAGTCCTGAAAGTAAAAAATATTTGACTTGTGCATTTATCATTTGTAGATACCTTTGAGTTGTAAACGTATGTGACTTCACCAATACAGGCGGTAAGGCCACTGACCTGGAACTGGCACTGTGGCTGTTCGAAAGCAGGTACTATGGCTGCGTACCAGGCTGTTGACACAGGCATGTAGACTTTCAGAGTGGTCATTACTTAACTGCAGTTAGAGGATCATTCAGTAATGTTTAACCCAACCTGCCCTACATGGCAGAGAGTTTGAAAGTCTCTCCCACCAGGTTAAAAGCATGGCAATGGCTAGTGGCAGCCAAGTTTGTCCAGCTAACCCTAATCCTAACCCTGGCATAGGTTCTGGTGGCCATCTTAATTTTTAAAGAAACGTCCTACCTCTGCTTTGTTTCGAATTGTTACCAAGTGACAATATCAGTGTGACAGCAAGTTACATGAAAAAGTATACTATATGACATTTGGACACAAGTAGTCGCACAGGTCATTGAATTAACTAGGTTCCATTTAAAGCCTTTTCAAGTTTCAAAAGACAGGGTAAGGCCCCCATTATACACCAGAACTCCAGACTGCAACCTTTTTTAAGACAGTGCAGGCATTTCTTAGAACTTGTTGGGCATTTGAGAACTGTATGTTTGGATGGTAAATGGCCTTGCTTTTATATAGCACTTTTCTACCTATTTTTTTTTTTTTTGTCATGTTGAAAAACATATAGAGGAGAGTCCAACAAAGATGTATGAAAAAGCGAGGGGAGTTTACATAGTTTAGATAATGTAAAAAAAAAAAACACACACCAACACCCTGAACTGTAGCTTCTAAAACAGAGAGGGAAAACCAACATAACAAGCACTGCACAATTTAAAAATCACAGCCTAGTTAAGCGCAGCAATCCTTGACCAATTGTAAGTGCAATAAAAAACCACAGCACTCTTGCTGGATAATATAAATTATAACAGAAACAATGGCTCTCTGAATGTAGACTAATTGCTACACTGTGTATCAAAGAAATCTGGCAAATACTTGTGAACAGAGAGAAAAAGATACACTTACAACTGACTTGACATGGACACACGCTAAGCAAGAACATTTACAAATAGTTCAAGTATCCTGGATCTTAAGAGCATCCCCGATTAACAACATTTTAAAGATTAAACTCACATTTAATCTGCCACTATACAACGGTGTATCAAGCAGCTGTCAAGAAGTCCATATACAAAACCATGTTCAGAAACACATCAGGCAGAATAACGCATTCATTGCTCAAACGCTAGCTGACATAAACTGTATGACCTCGGGGCAGTATGATAACGCTCTAATAGAATTATCAGTAAACCACAGTATTAATCAATTTAAGTTGCTCTCTTCAGCTCAATTTGGCACAATATTAGAGCTTTCGCTCTAAAAATGTAAGCACGCGGTAATCAGAACCTTTTAGCTGGATGGCTGAAACCTTGACCAATGGGTTTAAGTTACAACAGAAACCATGCTGCGTTAGCGCTAGCTAGCTAGTTAGCATCTAAACAGCTTCTATTTCAGCCAAGCATTTGAAGACAGCTGGTCGAGTCGATGTTCCTGACTGCGCTGTTAAATGAATATGATCAAATATGACAAGATTACTGCTCTCAATGATCTGCACACGAGCGTTTCACGATCCTTGGCCTGAAAATGAGGGCAAAATAACCGTTGCGGGCGTTAATGTTACCAATGTTACCATATGACAAAATGGCTCATTTTACGTTGACGTGACACTAGGTTGTTAATAAGCATTTATGATAAATTAAGAAATGGTATATGTAGTAACCTATTATCAACGCGTAGTGTTAAAATTGAGTTGTATAAATGCAATGTAAACCTTCTTGGGAGCGTTCAACAGGGTAACTTAACCTAGCATGTTTAGCAAATCATGAATCAAATAGATTGTCTGTAAGTGGTTGTTAGCCTGACCATCTTATTGTATGTCTGAGCCTACTTCCCTTGTGGTGTGATTAATACAGCGAACCTAAATCATAACGTCACCCGAAATGTACAGCATATAATTCATCACGTCTGCACAGTAACTGCAGCCACCATGCACCATCATCATGTCAGGCACTCGGCTAGCAAGCTAATAGCTAGCAAGGCCGACATAGCCCGAAAAAAGAATTCAGAAACACAAATAAGATAAATCTTGTAACACACTCACTTGATGTATGTTTTCCCTATTGATCGTCTCGTCTCAAAGGACTTGAATTCATTCGCTGGATACCCTCGCTACCATTTACTCTTGTCGTCCCGATTTGGTGGCTACTCGTCCACAAGGGACCATTTCCTTTTACCTGGGCCTCTGCTACGCAAAAACATTTACGTAAATGGCGCAACTACCCACAAACAGCGGCATCTCGATTCTACTCAAGTGGACGAGAATTCTGGTTTTCGGGTAATTTGCCAGGAGGATCGCCTCACTGAACACTGGGAAGCATGTATGGACTTCACTTGCAGACCTAGAAGCAAAGCAAAATTCTGCACTCTTACTTAGTGAACTTGCCACCAGCCTACTGTCTAAAAGTTTCTGTATGTACAATCCATGGAAATTACAGTTAACTATTTATTTGGGTTTTCTTTCCACAAAACAGGCTGGTGGTATTTTATCAATTACCAAACATTAAGGTGTCAGAATAGTGGTAAAACTAATAATGTAATTTACTAGTGATTATTCATTTATTTATTTATTTGGACACACCGTCTCATTCAGAGTTTTTCTATTTTGATACTGAAGGCATAAAAAAATCTGTATTTATGTTTTTTTTTTTTTTTTTTTTGCTGTATATATGTATATCTTTTTTGCCAAACTCCATGCTACTGTGACAAGGAAATTTCCCATACGTGGGATTACTAAACATATAAACAAACATAAACAGTAACCCTGAAGTCAAAAATTCCTCTCCTCTAATCTCCAGTCCACTGCTCCCACATTTAATGACTACCTGCAATACCTGTAAACACATTTAAATAATATGTGGTGGTTTATACAGCAGTTAAAGGGATAGTTCACCCTAGAATGATATTTCGCTCATTATCTACTCACCCTCATGTTGACTAAGGGCTGGAAGAAGTTTCAGAGTCCTCCGTCCCTTCTCTGAGTTACAGGGGGTCTTGGTGTAGCAGTGCATTTCAATGCAACGGTTGTAAAGGGACACCAGAGCTCTTCGTAAAAAAACACACACAAAAAAACATCCAAATACCTCCATGATGCTCGTATGTAATGTCCGTCTTGTGCTGAAGCCCCAAATTGCGTAATTGTCCCGAAAAAAATTAAATAAGTCCACATTCCAAGCATGTTTGTAGCATTAGCTCCGAGTTTTGTTGTCCCGGCTCTTCCGCTGCCAGCGCGCATGCGCAAGGTTCGCACTGAGACTCGCTTCCTTGTTTACCCCGGCGAAGGACTAGACGCAGCCCGTAATAGCCTGCCTTGCACCGGGACAACACTTTTTCGTGCAATTTTAGCCATGGCTGAAGATTTTGATGTCGAGGCAGGCTATTACGGGCTGCTTCTAGTCCTTCGCCGGGGTAAACAAGGAAGCGAGTCTCAGTGCGAACCTTGCGCATGCGCGCTGGCAACGGAAGAGCCGGGACAACAATACTCGGAGCTAATGCTACAAACATGCTTGGAATGTGGACTTATTTAATTTTTTTCGGGACAATTACGCAATTTGGGGCTTCAGCACAAGACGGACATTACATACGAGCATCATGGAGGTATTTGGATGTTTTTTTGTGTGTGTTTTTTTACGAAGAGCTCTGGTGTCCCTTTACAACCGTTGCATTGAAATGCACTGCTACACCAAGACCCCCTGTAACTCAGAGAAGGGACGGAGGACTCTGAAACTTCTTCCAGCCCTTAGTCAACATGAGGGTGAGTAGATAATGAGCGAAATATCATTCTAGGGTGAACTATCCCTTTAAAGTAGTTTTCCTCTGAGCTGCTTCATGTCCCTTTCATTTGTCCGCTATGTTACGGGACATCCTTCAGATGGCAGCATTACACACAGAAAAACGCTGTTCATTTGGTATGCCCACCAGAAGCCTCAAAGGTAGGTAGAAAAGTGCTATATCAAACCAAGGCCATTTACCATTTAGCATAATTTAGCATCACTTAACTCAGTACTCAATAACGCATGGATCTGGAACCTGAATTAAGAGCTGTTTAACAAGAAAGAATGGCCAGCAAACCAGACTTACTTTCTTGTTGAATATACTTTACAGCAATATCAAACATGCTGTGACCGGTTAGATACGGAAACCAGATCTAAAAAAGTACTGTGTCCAGGGCCTGAAGTTAACTTTTTTGGCCACCAGGCACTGTGGCAGGTGGATTTTGAAATCCACCTGCCACAGTAGTTTTATACCAGCCAAAATTTTTTTGTGCCTAAAACAAAGGTGAACGACGCATAAGAATGGTTCTTGAACTTGTACAGAATACACATTAAATTGCTGTCTGGTTATTAACCAACTTAACCAGTCTCATTTATGAGTAGACCTACATAATGATTACAACTGTATCTGACCTGGGGGGTATTGCACAAAACTAGGATAAGGGATTAAGCCGGGATATGTTGATTATCCCGGCTGAATTAGCCAATCAGAGATAATTTAGCCTTCAGATAATCAACATATCCCGGCTTAAATCCCTTATCCTAGTTTTGTGCAATACCCCTCTGGTGTCGTGGCAGACATTTAGAACAAAAAATAACATAAATACAAACAGCCAATCATCTCACTGACGGTCTCATTTATTTAGTTAACTGCAATCCATTAGTCACTGTAGTGTATTCAGTTATTTATTTATTTTTTTACATTTTACATTTTAATCACATTTATATCAAAAGACTATTTTTAAGTTTGTACTTATTATAAGTTCATGTTGCTTTTTAAAGAGTCTAGTATTTTGACTGAATAACATTTAGATAAACAAAAACAATCAGTCAGGTCATTTGCTCATTTATTGCGTTTACATGGGATATGGTGTTTACATTGAACATAGAGAAACCAGAGGGGTATTGCACAAAACTAGGATAAGGGATTAAAGCCGGGATATGTTGTTTATCTGAAGGCTAAATTATCTCTGATTGGCTAATTCAGGCTGGCCTTTCTGTGTGGAGTTTGCATGTTCTCCCTGTGTCTGCGTGGGTTCTCTCCGGGTACTGCGGCTTCCTCCCACCATCCAAAGACATGCTCATTAGGTTAATTGGTGATTCTAAATTGCCCGTAGGTGTGCATGTGTGAATGTTGGCCCTGCGATGGACTGGCGACCTGTCCAGGGTGTACCCCTGCCTCTCGCCCGATGACAGCTGGGATAGGCTCCAGCAGACCCCCGTGACCCCTAACAGGACTAAACGGGTATAGAAAATGACTGACTGACTGGCTAATTCAGCCGGGATAATCAACATATCCCGGCTTAATCCCTTATCTTAGTTTTGTGCAATACCAATTTGTGATAAATACCAGTAACCCATTTTCCGATCACTGCCTCCTATCTGCGCATGCGTGTTTCACGTCTTTTTCAATGTTTTCCAATGCGACCTTGTTCAACGGAGCGAGGTGGAAAACCAGCATCACGTAGCTTTTCCGCAACAGATTTGAATAAGCATTTCTGTGTTTTCTGCATCGAAACACGTCGTTATGTTCTTTCATTACTTTAAGGGAAAATTCAGTCTCTTCGTCGCTCCAAAAGTGAGAAGTTCTCGTTGCCGCCATGTTGTTTGTATATCTAGTGCGTCACCTGGCGTCACTCGCGCATGCGCAGACAGTGGGCAGCCGTCAGAGATCGGGATAAGGTGTATACATGCTCCAGTATCCCGGCTTCTATAGGAGTACTCCAGGTAGCAAAACCGGGTTTCTTGAAATCGGGAAATGAGCATATCCCAGTTTCTGAATTCGGGATATGGTGTTTACATGGACAAACACAAAAACGGGATACTTCAAAAACCTGATCAAAATCGGGATACTAAAGACCATGTAAACGCAGTCATTGGCTACCCGCCAACGTGGCAGGTAGATTGACAGTTTCACCCGCCAATCACAAAAGTTACCCGCATTTGGCGGGTGCCAATTTCATGCCCTGACTGTGTCAGAACAAAATATATAGAACTAATGTTACTGGGCTTCTTTGAGTTCATTGAAAATGTTTTACCGATCAGTCTTCCTTTACTCCTATCTAAAAAACACCTGCAACCACTGAGTCCACACTGCACAGCAAATGAACACTGAGCAATGGCTAAGGTTAAAAAAACGCGGCCATGTGAGGTTCAGGTGCACTATGACCACAAACTGTAATTTCCAAATACAACCCTAAACTCCCCATTAGACATCATCAGAACTGGAAATCCACAAAAATGAGTGCTGAAATTTCCATTGGCATTTGCTTTAGATATCATTCACAAGTCTTGTGACTCTTCAGAATGAAATACTGACTCTGATAGTTCTGACACCATTCATTTTAGTTATTTTTTTCTGCCCAATATCACAATTCTGCTCTATAATATTGAAAATAAAAGAATTGCTCAGTATTGGGTTTGTCTTGTTTTATATGGTTAGTATCCATTTGGAGTTATTTGTCTGTGTCTGCTTGATGTTTATCTGCTAACAGTTTCTCACCAGCTACCTCTTTCACATATTCAGAGCGACTGAATATGCACTGATTCATGCAGATTTAATGAGCACAAATAACAATGTATTTCTTGTTAATACATTTATTTTTTAAAAAAAAGAAAAAAAAAGAGACAAAGTGTTTTTTAACATATTTATTGGACTCGACTGGTGATGTTGAAATAACTAAAATGACTCTGGGCTCAGCACAAAAGTTAATAAGCTTTAAGTAGGTCAGTCCATTCCGTGGTTTGGTGTGGGAAGGGGTTAGTGTCTTTTTTGGTCACCTGGCTATGACGTGTCACTGCGACACATGTGCAGTCATACACTCTTACATCCTTGCAAAAACTGTCTTCTATTATAGTTATTATTGGAATAATTGTTTTTGTTTTTTTAAATCTTACAGCCGATACAAACTAGTATTGTCCAGTATCCCTTAAACAAGCCTTCAAAGTGAGTGCATACGATGCATTAGGTAACTTTTAACCCACAGTCAGGATCAATGTAGAACGTAGGGGTGGGACGACTTTGAAGAAAGCCGTCTAGATTTAAGCAAAATGTACTTTTTCTATATAAAAAAAAAAAATGCAGCAACTGAGTTGGAGGAGTAACTGAGGTATATTCTATTAATTGCTAACATACTCATGGATACTTATGACATGCAACATGTTTAAGGAACATGAGCAGAATGTTTGCATCACGGACAGATCAAAAAATAAACCTCTTACTATATTATTCTTCTGGCCATCCATTCATGCTATTTCTAAACCTGAACTAGCCCCTGGCTGATGTGAAGACTGGCAAAATTTTATTTTCTAAAACTGTGTCCCATTTCATGCTCACTTCGCTTGGGTATTTTAAGCTTATGCCACTACTGTCGATACTGTGTTAAGCAGGTGAAGGTTTTAGTCAGAATAATCCTTCTAAAAGTCTCTTTTTTGGTCATCTATGAAAAGATGTGAAAGATAAATTGCACATGTACATAAATACATTCATCACAATCTAATAGTCATAGCATGTACAGTCAAAAGCTTGGAAACACCTTCTCATTCAATGTTTTCTCTGTATTTTTATTATTTTCTAAGTCATAGATAAATACTTATGACATCAAATCCATGAAGGAATATGGAATTATGTAGTAGTAAACAAAAAGTGTTGAACCAGAATATGTTTCACATTTTGGCCTCTTCAAAGTTTTTAACCTTTTGCTTTGTTAATGGCTTTGCATTCTTGGCATTCTCTCCATCACCTTCATGAGGTAGTCACCTGGAATTTATTTTCAATTAGCAGTTGTGCCTTGCAAGAGTGAATTTGTGGAATTTCCTGCCTTCTTAATGTGTTTGACACCATCAGTTGTGTTGTGACACGAAGGTCAGTCAATCTGCAAAATTTTCAGAACTGAGAGAATAAAATCACGTATTCTCACATATAGTACTGAAAACCATAAAACGTTGTACTGAACCTGGCTCTCATGAGACCAAGAGTAACTGCTGCTGTAGAGGATAAATTCATTAGAGTTACCAGGCTCAGAAGCTAATTATTAACCGCACCTCAGATTAGAGCCCATATGAGCGTGTCAGCGAGTTCAAGTGGCCCACCAACATCAACTGTTATAGGAGAGTGGGTGAATCAAGACTTCGTGGTTGCACTGCTGAAAAGAAAGTGAGGAAGAAAAAGAAGAGAACTGCTTGGTCTAAGACACACAAGGAATGAACATTAGACCTATTAAAATCTGCACTTTGGTCTGATGACATTCTCATATGTGAAAAACTTTAAAGGAATTTTTTTTTTTTTACATTTATGTTTTCCACTGATGCTTAGAAGACGACGTGTTATGGTGTTCTGGTGCTCTGCTGGTGATACTGTTGGTCATGTACTGTATTTAAATTTCAAGGCACACTTAAAAAGATATGGGGTGTTGCTTCAGATTGCTGGTCCTCCATTGAGATGGTTTGGGATGAGTTGGGCTACAGAGTGAAGACAAAGCAACCAACAAGTGATCAATACCTCTGGAAACTCCTTCAAGGCTGATCGAAAACCATTACTACTACTTCATGAAGCAGGAGAATTCCAAGAGTGGGCAAAGCTTTCATCAAATCAAATGGTCTTAAAGAGTGTAAAATATGTATAAAAATCTGTTTTTGTTTCACACTTTTTTGTTCCTTCATAGCTTTGACATCATTCTGCAATGAAGAAAATAATAAAAGCAAAAAAATCTTCCACTGACTACTTTTACAAGTAACTGCTAAAACAATAGACACAGTGTAGATACTCCAACCATACAGTATGAAGTTAGTAAATAGGGTAGAACTGGGACAAAGTCATAGTTCTCACAAGGCTAAATCTATGAAAATGCATCCACACATACTCTTATGATGTGATGTATGATGTACCATGCTATAGAGATGATACAGTTTGTAGTGGGCTGGGAATATGGCTTCTTTCGTGGTGTATTTACAGTGGTATGCAAACCCCTCTAAGATTTCATAATAATTTGCTCTAACTTTATAAAAGATGATCACAGCAACAAGATTTTATTTCCTACAGAGATGTAGACATTTGAGTGTTTTCCAGACCAAAATTCTTAGAGTATCATTACAAAGTTTTATTATAATAAATTAAAATGTAAAAAATGGTATGTGTAAAAGTTTGGGCACCCTTTTAATCACATTGATTTCAAGACCTGTAGGGATTTGTAGCTGACATGTTGCAGCCCAAAACTGCTCTGATTAGCTTGACCTTCAGTTACAAAGACAGGTAAAACAAATCATGAAAAAGGCTATTTAACAGAGGCAATTGCTGGCTGTGCTTGTCCTATGCTCCTGGCAACATGGGGGCATCGAAACAACTCTCCACTGACCAAGAAACTAAGATAATTCATTATCATGAATTAGGAGAAGGGTACAAGAAATTATCAAGAAGGTTTGGGATGTCTATTTCCACAGTCAAGCGACTGGAAGGCCAGAAGAACAGTCCTTGTGAAGGAAAGATGTGGTAGGCCAAAAAAAATACTGGAAAGACACAGACGAAGGATGCTAGAATGGTCACAGACAAGCCACAGACCACCTCCAGAGAACTACAAGAACATCTGGCTGCTGATGGTGTAGTTGTTCATCGTTCCACAATCCAGCGCACTTTGCACCAGGAAAGGCTCTTTGGATGGCTGATGCGCAAAAAGCCTTTCCTGAGTGTTCGTCACAAGAAGAGTCGCATGAGGTATGCAAAAGCACATCTGGATAAGCCAGAAGCATTTTGGAAGAAAATACAATGGCCAGATGACACTAAGATGGAGTTATTTGGTCAGAACAAGAGGAGGTATGCATGGCGAAAAAAACACACTGAATTCCATGAGAAGAACTTATTGCCTACTGTGAAATATGGTGGAGGGTCCATCATGTTATGGGGCTGTGTGGATAGCACAGGGACGGGAAACCTTGTTAAAGTTGAGGGCCATATGAATTCCTCTCAGTATCAGCAGATTCTTGACAAGAATGTTCAAGAATCTGTCACAAAGTTGAAGCTACGCCGGGGTTGGATTTTTCAGCAGGACAATGATCCCAAGCACTGTTCAAAATCCACCAAGGAATTCATGCAGAAGCACAAGTACAATCTTGTGGAATGGCCATCCCAGTCCCCAGACCTTAACATCATTGAAAATGTATGGATTGATTTACGCACGGAAGCCAAGAAACCTGACTGAACTAGAGGCGTTTTGTATGGAGGAATGGGCCAAACTACCACCTGCCAGACTTCAGGGACTTGTCAGGCTGTTCTTGCAGCAAAAGGAGAGTCTATTAAATATTAATGGAATTATTTCTTTGGGGTACCCAAATTTATGCACACGCCTATTTTTGTTTAAATATTCATAAAAATGTTTCTGTTGGACAAATGAAAATGATTTCACTACTGAGATATTTCTGTTTCCATAAGGTATAACATTTGTTAAAATAAAGTTGCTGCTTCAAAAGCTCAGCAAGTGACAAACTGATGCAATGATTTTCCTAAGGGGTGCCCAAACTTTTGCATACCACTCTATATGTAGAGTAAACACAGACTTCATCCACTGGTTGGCTGGTGGAAGCAGGTTTGTGCTGACGACAACAGTGTTCAAATGAAGAAAGCATAGTAGGACATAGTGCTTCATTACAGGCATTGTTGAAAAGTAACATATAGAAATATATTTCAGTGTGAAGCATTTTTTCCATTGACTGGCTTGGACAAGCTCAAGCATAGCTCAACCACATAAAATACTTCTTTATCATAAAACTTTTTAAAAATCCATTCATACATCTTATGAGCCATAAAATATTACAAATACATATTCTGCCTCAAATATTATACCTATAGGGCTGTTGTGATGCTTTAGTACTTGAGTTGTACCAGGCATTTTATGTGTTAAAAACAAGCTTCCATTAGCTGGCTGTTGGTCAGTTGTGTACTTTTTGTATTTGTACATCCAACACTATCTTTGGCAGTTTGTTTACTCATTCAAAAGTGCAACTATTAAAAATTCCCCTTCATTCAGACTTGACAAGTTTTTGTTAAAACAGTACATATATATATATATGTGTGTGTGTGTGTGTGTGTGTGTGTGTGTGTGTGTGTGTGTGTGTGTGTGTGTGTGTGTGTGTGTGTGTGTGTGTGTGTGCGTGTGTGTGTGTATATATATATATATAGTCTTAATTTTCCTGCTTCCTGCTAACTCTTAACTAATAACTATTCTTAGCCTGGTATTCACTGTGCATCCGTACACTGTGCCCATGGTACAGTATGATTTACTTTATCTACATATTGGAGCATGCTTTACAATCATATTATATTCTTACAAGATCAGCTTGATCAGCTTCACACAGAAATTCTTAAAATACTACAACTTATTAGTACATTCATAATGTATTGATGCTTAATGACTTGTTTCAAAGTTTTTACTTTTTTCAAATCAGCATAATCTTTGCCCATATCAGAATGTGGGTTCATTTTCAAGACGAGGCTTACTTCAAGCCACATTGAAAGCTAAATGCAAAAACAAGTTCCACTAGTGAAATTGATATATAATTTGAAATGTCTTCACTTATCTCTTAAATGCTTCATGGGTAATAAAAAGGAGAAAGGACTGGCAGTTGAACTCTAGGTATGTGTGTCTGTGTGTATATTTAATTAAAATGTAGATATTTGTAATTGACAACATTCACTTTTTACCTGTAAATATGAGTGTGTACATGTGTGTGTTCAGTGGTCGAGGTTCAGAAGCAGGCTAGGCAGTGTCTTTAAGTCCATCTGTGGCAGCAGCCAGAAACAGTAGAGCAGCAACCACAGCAGCAGCAGCAGGTACAGTTCCCCATTCTCATTCCATCTACATACAGTACATCCATACACACACGGCAGAGAGAAAGGTTAGCAGAGACACTTACTATTACTATTGTTGTTACTATTTCAAGTGCTATTGTGATCATCATTCAATAGTCATAGAAGACAATAAAAACTTATATGTATATTTTGTCTCACTGTATAGCAAACGCACCGATCAGAAACAACCACATGGCCACTGACAAGAGAAGTGAATAACACTGACCATCTTGAGATAATGCATATGCCGCTGGGAAAAATTTGGACCTGGCATTCATGTGGAAGTTACTTAGACATGTAGCACCCTTCTATACCTGACCAGGCACCCCCATCCCATAGCAACCCCCTCAACCCACAGGACTCAAAGACCCCCACTAACAACATTCTGTTGCCAGACACCACAGGGCACACTCACTAGGCCCATGTCCATTCTATGATGAGTCACAACTGTTCTGGAGGCACAAGGGAGACCTTCACAATATAAAGGTGGTCATAATGTTCAGTCATTTCAATCGCAATTTTTTATTTTATTTTTTTTGTACTCCCATACATTTAAAGCAAGATATGTAATTTTACTCAAAATAAATGAGGTAAAAACTTGTAGAAATTGAGCAGGCAGTCCATCAATGTGGTCAGAATGAGTCATGATAAGGGAATCATATAAAGGTCACATAAATCCCAGACCACCTTCATATGTGGCCCGAGGATTGCATCTCACTGAGTCTTTGGTGCATTCACACCTGTATTTAAAGAGATCCCTCAGGACACAGGCAGACTAGTATTTTACGAGAAGTCTGTTACCTTTTAAAAATCTTGAAAAAACAAATATCTAAAACAAGGAAGGAGATGTTCTCACCCAAAATCAGAGTCATCATTGTCAGCTTTTCTGAAGGCAGCTCTCGGATTGTCCTGTGAATAGTAGAAATGGCAAATGCTCGTTGTCACCATACAAGAGTAATTAGTATAGTAATATCTCCATAGCAGAGAAAATGAGAAAATGATGACCATGGATTCGGTGAGGTGAGCCCCCTTTCTGTGACGAAGAACTGGAGGAATCTGGTTTTCATCTCGTCTGCTGTAACTTCTTGTGACAATACTGGAAAAAAAAGAAAAATTCCTTCAGTTTAGGTCTCAACAGAAGGCACCAAACCACAAAAACAGATTGGTAAAGCCATTATGAATACTCATATCCAAAAAAGGTTTTAAAAAGGCAACTTGACATGTAGAGTTTTTTTGAGAAGATGTTTCACCACTCATCCGAGTAGCCTCTTCAGATCTCGAGGACTGGTGGGAAGGTTTGAGGTTTAAATAGGAAACTCCCACTGAAACTTGCTTAGTGTATAAACAACCAGAAACCGGTGCAAACTGGTACAAACTGACTTCAGTGCATACAGATTGTCTCCTTAAAGTCATGAGTTTTACATATGGTTTTTAATATGGCAAAGCTAGTGTCCTTTTTTACATTCAGCTAGAGTAGCATTCACTTCACAGATGGTGTTCATTTGCTAAGATGGTAATACTTATTCCCATAGCTTTAAAATAAAATTTCTAGGTGATTTGGTGACACCTGTAGTGGCATCAGTAAGCTAGTCTTCAATGCGTGCATTTGTGAAAAAAAAAGTGAAATGCGCGTGTCTTCTGCATAAATAATATAAATATATAAATAATATTGTCTGACTCCCCTGTGCATAAGCGAGCAGACTACATAGAAAAGAACACTGGCAATACACAGAGGCAATCACAGAATGTAAATAAGTCAGCTAAGTCTTATGATCGAATATGGAAAGAATCATGCTCTCTTGTAATATTTAAATTCACACCTATTCATATTTTATTATTAATTATTAATCCTTAATCCCTTTCTTTAAGATGCAGTGTTTCAGTCCTCATAAAGCTAGACTTGATGGCCATTGACAATCTACTTTCACCTACTTTTAAGGAAATATCTGAGCAAAGTCAAAGAGGCCAGGCCAGACCAGTACCATCCACTGCCATACCATTGCATTCCCCCTGGGTAAAGTGAGTATTTCACAGAGTATTTCTCAGTGTATAAGGGAGCCGACTAAGAATAGAAACCCTACCACAAAGATTCATTCTTTTCTCTTGCAGTGAGTGGGTTCTGCTGCTCTGCCTCACAGAGATCACTGCTGTTTGTTAAAACATCACCACTCAAGCGTCCTCCAGACAACAAGCATTGCTCCTGGGATTCTTGGTTGGTCTTACTGATCACCTAAAATTAATAAAACAAGCAGTTTATCAACTTAATATATACAAGATAATAATATACAAGAATAATGAATTCAGAGTCCAAAATGTCTTTGCTTTTGTACCACTTGCAGGGCATATAGTAATAATGTGCAAGACAAATGTAATGGCAATTACATCCCACTCTCAGGCAGAACTTTTAGTGTAATACACGCCAGAAAATATTGCCCATTCATTATTCAACACAGTTCCCTTTTAGCCTTAACTATTTGAAATGTACATTTTGTAGGCTTTGTTGGACATATACTGAAAACTAATTTTAGGAAAATTTTTAGACATCTAGCCATAGGCTTTATAACAGCAAAAATCCCCTCCATGTATCAATCTATTTTTCAAGTCCTGTGCAGAAACCATCTCGCAACTGTTTTTCTTATTGTTGTTCTGTCATCTCCAGACAAATTCATCTTGTTTTTTTAACTGTTCAGATGTCCAAATGATTGATAACAAAATATTTTATTTTTGTTACATTTGATCACAGTGATATAGTTAATAATAGCAAAATTAGCATGAGCGGACTAAAAAACTAGCAAGTCCTATGGTGTCGAAGAACATCAGAGGTGTGACTCTGGGTCATCTGGTTGTTAGGTGTGATATGATGGAGCAGTACAATGTCACACTGCTTCATGTTCCTGTTTGAACTGTTGGACCACACTAAACACACTAAAAATTGTCTTTGTATACACAAGCCGATTATTCATTTATTGTTAAATGATAAATGAAAATAGAAATCACTGTAATGAATTTAGTTTTCTCAGTAACACTTAAGGTTTGACATGTTTACCTTTCAGCAACACAACTCAAAGGAATACTGAATATGGATCACCCAGTATACATAACTTGTGCACACAAGATTAAAATTTTGTGTAAACTTGTTGGAGAGGCTTATCTTAATGGCATTAGTTTGCCATGAATTTGGTAAAAGTACTAGCAGAAATTTTGATCAAATAGTGGCACAAACTGCAAGTCAGGGGTATCACCAAATATGTACATTTCATATGGAATATGTCTGACAAAATACTACAATACTGCCTTATTGCAATGTCAAATTCATTAAAATGCTTGAGAAAATTAATTGACATTTATTATGTCATAGTTTACTCAATTAACTGAATGTGACCAGTCAAACCCTAAATAGAAATGGTCAATAAAAACACATAAAGTTAAGATAGTTGAAGAAAAACTCACATTTAACTTATCCTGCTCTTTAGGAAAATCTGCTTCATTGCTGAAGTTATCAGCTGGCTTGGTGAGTTGTTGGTCATCTGGCAAAGTCTCTGAGGATGGTGCGGGCTGAAGAGCAGAAACACTCAAAACAGAAGGCCAACGCTGCATTTCTGTGTCAGGTGGCTCTGTAAACATGGGCTCCTCTTTGTCAGGGTAGAACAGATCCATGGGTTCAATAAGGTCACCAATGAGATCTTCTGTAGGAGAATGTCGCCCAATGTCTGCGTGAAACATATTTATGTTTGTAGACACACTAACTGGTTCATTACCCTGTATCTCGATCTCACCATCTAACTTATAATCGTCTGGATCCAGTGTGTTATACTGTGTGTTTGCAGTCTCATTTTTAGAAGAGGCATCCATCTGTATGTCCTGGTGTCCATCAAATAGATGAGTTGAATCCAAGACCTGATTTATTTCCATGTCACATACTGGGTCTGGCCCACATGTGTCTGCATTTGTTGATTGGCTGATGTGTTCATCCCAATGCTCATTTTCCAAGTCTAGTATTTGTTCTGCAGTCGTTGCTGTAACATTTTCTGATTCAAGACAGGATGGAATTTCAACAGAAATGTTGTCATCTTCACTACAGACAGAGCTGGATTCATTTGGAGTTTGAGCCCTGTTGACATCTGTGTTAGCTCTCTCACTTCTAAGCACTCTTTGCTGGTCTGGAGCTTCATCCTCAGCAGGACCTTGTTCTTCTGGGTCACATATTCCCTCTTCATCCTGCTCTTCTGGCACACTGGAAATGGAAATCAAGGGAATATTCATGCCAACAATAGGGTCCAGAGTCATTCTTGATGATTTCTCTTGGTTGGTTGAATGTTCGTTTTCTAAACCTTTACACATATATGAACCATTGCTTTCTTGAGAATCTGGCTCGTCTCTTTTGTGTTGTAAAGGAGAATCTGTTTTCTGCCATTGCGTTTCTTCTTCAACCTCTTCAGAGTTATTTCTCTTTTTCACACTTTCTGTTTGACCACTAATTTGTCCATCATGGTCCTTAGCATCCCTGATGAAGTCCACAGACTTCTTTAAACATTCCAGATCCGTATTATTGCTATGTTCAAAATGTTCAGGCAATGGTTCAGAGGTGGAGCTGAGTTTGCACTGATTGGGTTCATCAGAGTGAAGGAAGTCTTCAGCAACAGAGCTGGCCAGTACATTTTCTCTCTGAAGCTGGGTTGCATCTGTCAGGTCAAAGTCTACTTCTTCTGTAATCTCAGTTTCACTCTGATCAGGTACCTGCTCAACTGCCAGGTTCTGATTTTGGCCTGCCTCTTTTTCCCTCACTACTTCTACTAACTTTTTCTCAGAATTCTCTTTGAGTTTGGACTTGGCTTGTTCTTGCATGGCTGTGGATGGTGTCTGTTTTTCGCCCGACAGCGTGCTGCAGTATGACATGTCTTTCTGAAGCAGAGCTACATCTGTCAGGTCAAAGTCTACTTCTTTTGTAATACCAGTTTCACTCTGATCAGGTACCTGGTCAACTGCCAGGTTCTGATTGTGGACTGTCTCTTTTTCCCTTACTACTTCTACTAACTTTTTCTCAGAATTCTCTTTGAGTTTGCCGTGGGTGCTCTCTAGTGAGCTCAGTGAATAAATTCCTTCATCGATGGATGACTCAGTCATTGACTGCTCATCAGGGCTTCTGTCCTTTATTAATGGAATCCCTCCTTCATCAAAAGTAGTCACCTCCACAGGGGTGGCATGGTATATATCCCAGGCTGCTCCGCTGTCACCCAAAGAACTGTCACTTCGGCTCTCACTAAACCTGTCTGCCATCAAACCAATATCGCTCTCTATCCAGGAGTCTGGTGAGCTAACTGCAGAATCACCAAGTATTGAGTCAGTGTTTACAGACTCAGGCACTGATGAGCCAGTTAGTGAGTGAGTATCAGACAGGTGTGGGGAATTAGAGGTCAAGTTGGGTAAGGCCTTGCTGGCAGGTTTCTTGGGGTTTTCAAGCACACTACTGGAGTCCTTGTGGGGGGAATCTGCTAAAAAGTCTTCACTGGACCATGAGCGAGATGCAGCCACCCTGAACGGTGGTGACATGATGCTTCTGTCTTCTGATATTGAGGAAATTAAGATTTTGGGTGGGAGTTTGGCACAGTCTCTCTGGAACATGTAGGACCGCTCCTTTACTCTGCTTCGGTGGACACCATTCCTTATATTATCAAAATCACTCTCATATAAGTTGAGTCGGCCCATGGAGATGCTTCGTTCAACCAGCTTGCAGGGCTCCTCTGGCTATGGGAGAAACAAAGTTAGCAGAAATGTATTAGCAGCTTGTGATGTCAAATCAAATATCAGATTTACATTGTCCATGCACTGTAGGGGATTCTTACCTCCTGCATACCAGGGAAGTGCTCCAGGAACTGTGACACATACATCATGATGGATTGCTCATCTGGTGTATTAATAGTTACATCTGAGCAAATAAAAATACAACTATTACCATGCTGCCATTGTATGCAAAAGAAATCCATGTTAATCAGTCTGCTCCAAATAAAGCAGCAAACAAAATAAATATGTGGCAGCATTTCTCAAATGTTATGTGCCTATTAATAGTCATAATACCCATACATACATCCATACATACATCCATACATCCATACATACACGACACATGTTAGTAATGAGAAATTACCAATATGTACATTACTAACAACGTTTTTGCTATTTATTCGAACACTAAGCCTCAGCATCCTTTGTCATGTATCCTAGGATCAGTTGGCCCATTATCTAGGAGACACCTATGTGTACTTCAAACCATGGCCACTGGAACTGAGTGGCTCATGTTGGGGTTGGAGCTAATAACTGTTGAACGACAGTTGCTTTTACTGAAATCACTGCAATGCACAAAGGAGGTAAGATGTCTGAGTAGATAATGTGTAGGAAAAGGAAGGAAGGAGGGACGGCCACTGACAGATATGAGCAAGTAAATGCATTTGGATCAATGACAGGTGTTTGAGTGTGCATCACTGTGGCATGTAGTTACATTTATAGGGAGTTGCATGTCAAGCTACAGAGCTTCGGGTTGATGTGGTGCATGACCATAAATCTGGCTTAAGTTAGACACAGTAGTAACCAGGTTAGATGAAAATGTAGGCATTTTTTGTTACCCTCAGGTTCCAGAAGGCGTGGTATA
Source organism: Planiliza haematocheilus (assembly GCA_005024645.1). NCBI lineage: Eukaryota > Metazoa > Chordata > Actinopteri > Mugiliformes > Mugilidae > Planiliza > Planiliza haematocheilus. Next base: position 528,788 of record SRSE01000487.1, read on the forward strand.
CCCAGGCTGTAGTGGGCTATCCTAAATCCATCCTCCAGATTCTCTCTGGCACTCCGAAGCAGGGCTTTCCTCATATCTACCAGGCTAGGGTCAATGGACTTAATGACCGCTAGGAAGGCAAGACCACTTGTCCAGCTCTTCCCAAAGTCCTGCACTGCCACACCATATCTAAAACAAGACATATTCATTGGTCAGAGCCAGCCCACTCTGAGACTGAAAGTGCAAAACAAACTTTTTCATAGCTATGGCTCTCAGACGAACCACACTGCATATTCACCAATGTCAACAAGACACAAAGAGATTATACATTTTGACAGACTTCCAAGATTTAATGGAGCATGGATAATAATGAAGGAAGACCAAACTTACTTGCGTGTTCGCTTCTGCACCCACTGTAGCAACTTTTTGATGGCCTTGCCTTGTTCTTGCATGGCTGTAGATGCTGTCTGTCTTTCGTCAGACGGTGTGCTGCAGTAAGACACATCGGAGTCGGAGCTGGTGGGGATAGATGACAGGCTGGATGTGGAGGGGAACTGGCTTCTGATGTTCCCAGTCAGTTCCTTAATCTGCAAAGAGACAGATAGTTGGATTACATTCTTCTTCAGTCCTGTTCTACTACTAACTTCAGCAAATTCAATTATGTTTTAACAGCAAAGTATTATGATTTTTATGACCAGCTGCTGAGTTTTTGTAACAATACAGCACTACGTACATTTGTTAAAGAAACCATGAGTGATTAGGCAAACATATTTCTGAAGGGTCAACTTGGCTTTATCTTTTGGAGAACAGTCATGCTGGAAAGTCCAGGTTGATAAATAACTTTCTGATAACCTTGTGGATTCATCTTGCTATCAGTGTTGTTCACAGAGACACTTCATGGGGTGTTTAGTGGTGAATCTTTGGTTACCGAGAGGATGGGGAACTTCCCTTGTAAAAGTGGCTTTACTCTTTATTACTGAGGGGGGAAACAGGCAATGAAATCAAGAGCTGGATCAAAACAACACAAAAATGACATTACCTGGAAAAACAAGATGATATTCCAGATAAGTCCCAGGATAATAGAGGAGTTTCCATCTGCAACATCAACTGCGTCGATACTGACCAACTTTACCTGAGGACACAAGTTACATTTGTGTTGACAGTTCAGCTACTCATCAAACAGTGCAAAAGATGACCAAATGAGATACTCACGTTTCTCTCCTCCAAGAAAGAGAGGACCTTGGCAATGTTGTTGAGTCTGAAAATCCGATGGGAGGACTTCTTGAACCCATGGAGCTATAAGGTCATTCAGATTAGAAAAAGAAAAATAGAATCAAATATTATAAATGCTCCATACACTGCAACAACAATGACTTCTACCACTACTGCACTACACTACAAATTGTGTTTACCACGTTGACAAGAAAGCACCACAGAGAGCAGGCCTCTGGTGTGGTATTAATATCTTCATAAGTGGAGGCGGACACTAAATTCAGGAAATTTGTTTTCTTAATCAGTTTTATAAAATGTCTGAGGAAAATGTTAATATTCCTAACAGCCTTGTTCTTTTATTACGCTTCTGTATCTCCATTAAGTACCCTGGTCATTAGCTTACTGAACTTCTTCACTGGCTTCTAGACGCTAACTGTTACCTAGCTGCGGCGTTCTCACAATGTCTGGGTAATGTTACCAACTGAACGCCAACCATTTTGTATACACAAGGTCCCATGCCATAACTTCAACCTTAAAAGTTTAATTTGAAATCAGTATTTTATACACAATACTTTGCAATCACATGTGTAACAATATCTGGCACTACAGTATGTTTGACAGCCTGACCAGTTTGCAGCCAGAGAGTTCTTCCAGCAGGGCCATGAGGATGTGTCCATCCTGGATGTCCTGAAAAAGGTCATGGACTTCAATCGGTGGGTCGCACTGAGGATTACAAGAAGAATGAAGGCAGCAAGAGTGGAGGTGAGACATGAGAACACAGAACTCTCAAAACCGATGCCATGACACAATGTACCTTCAGTCTTTTTCAGTCACTTTGATGGCTTCCAAAAGTTCAACACCCAGTGTGTTATAGATGACAAACATGATCCTGTTAACTAGAGTTAACTAGTTAACAGGACTAGTTAACCATTTTGGCTTCTGTCTATTTGCTAATTTTCAATTTTAAAATGGCAACCAATAATTAAATGTCAGAATATTCTTCTATAATAATTATTCTGTCCGTAAACAAGTGAACGGCACAGTGCAACACAATACTTGTTTGTCCAGACAATAGAGGGGTTTCCAGACTATTGATCACCAGCGAAGCTCATTCTCCAACAAAATGATGCTACAGGACTACTTTCATACCCTTCTGCAGCAGATAATTCTATATTATTAATGTTAATGCACATTATTATATGTATGTTTTTACTTCTGTCTCCATTTCCTGTATATTTGTTCATATGATCATGTTTTTTGCTTATACTATTTTATTTTACTTTACTAGAGTTCTACTTCCGTTTTATTTTTATTTTAATTTAATCATATTTTTTTTTTAGTCTTATTGTATTATTGTTTTTACTTGTGGTTCTCAAGATTGTTTTTTATGTGCAACTAAGGTACTGCGACCAAGCAATTTCCCTTGCGGATGAATAAAGTCTGTTTAAGTCAAAGTCTAAGTCTAATATTTCATATCCATTTCTGAATGTACTTCAGAATGTAATGAAATGGATAAAATTAGGTCATTAGAAATCAAAGCCACGCCCACGTCTCCATCAAACACACCTTGTTGAAAAATACTGACACACAACAGCAGATATCAGCAGAGATTCACAGCGTAATCAACAGCATGACAGCATGAGATAACATCAGGCATGTGAACTTGTCTGAACATGGCAAATGTGAACGCTGTAACAGGGGGTGGAGGGTGGGGGTGTAAATGACTGGAACTTTTCAAGATCACCGAAGACAAACGTATGATTGTCAATTAGTGGGTCAGACACATAGCCAAACAATGAGAAGAGAGGCTCATTGTTGGAGAGAAAACAAAAGGCTTGATCAGACGCTCCTGACTCACCCGCTGTCAGGAAACTGCTGCAAACAGAAGCAAAACAAAGGCTCCGGAGTTAAAACAGAGCTTCCATATATAAATGGTAATGAAAATATAAAATATTAAAATATAAAAATATAAAAATAATCAGCTGTAGTCGTTAAGGGACTCTTTATTTTGTACATAATAGGTGAAAATGCGGCCATTTTTGAAAACTTTGCATACTTGTGGTCGTGCCTATTCATTAAAGGGCAGTGGCAAATTAAATTGAATCAATTTAGTCATTTATTAAAATTTAGTTCATAAATGAAGTGGGCTGACATGGCAGCATGTAAGGAGATCTCTTGTATGCACCAACATCTCTAGCCACAAGCGAGTTTGCATGGCTAGATACAGAGAATACCTTTTAAAAATTACATGAATGTCTAAGCTTGACTAAGATACCTGAGCATTCTTGTAATGCCATCGTAATTTTTGAATCATTATTTCTATTTATAATCATTATCTTTTCAGCCTTCATCTGTTTCTCTATTTATAATGGCAATGATAGATTTTTCCCATTATGGCTAGAACTTTTCAGAAAGATATCCAGTCTTCTTCATTTCTTAAGAATTTTTACCAAGATATTTTGGGCATGGCTTTTTTCTTTTCTGCAAAAATAAACTTCATTGCTCTCTGGTGGGAACACTTCAAACATGGAAAACTTGTAGGAGCCAAATACAGAGCCAAACATACCACACATCACGTGGTACAGTTTGGGAAGCATGAGTGCATAAGCAAGGTCACCCCTGGGTTAGACATCTCATCTCCGGATGTCTTAGATGTCCTACAGCAATGTTTTAAATGGTCTCCACAAAATTATTGACACTTCAATATTGACAATTTCCACATTAACATCCACAGAGTTAAACCCCCGCAAGGGGTAGTAGAAGGAGTGTTGAGAGGATAACTACCACCTTGCATAGTTAGACACGTACCATTGGCATTGTTTTCTCTGATTAACACTTTCACCCCTAATTACAGTTTAATGCAGCACACTGGCAGTTCCACACAGCCGCATGTATAATTCAGACTGCTCAGGCTCAGGCAGCTGTTTATACACACCACATCATAGCTATAGTGTCAAAACACATATAGTATGCATGGTCCTGTTATCTCAGCTCCATGACAGTACGTGATAACGACTAAGCTACGGTTTTGGTTTGTATGGCAATACAAGAAATTGGCTTTTACCATTTATATAGTAAAATGTGAAGCTCAGTGAGCAGCTTTGCAATAACTGAGCATATAGACAATGAATATGGCAGCAGTGTGAGTGTGTGAACGAGTGGGTAAATGTGTTAACTGTGATTGTTTCTTTCTTGTTTCTAGTGATTCAGTGATGTAAAGATGTGGTGGTAACAAAGGCTGACAAAAGTGATTCCATAATATTATAGAATCATTTCACAAGAGCCTGATCTATAAGGTTTTTGAGTTTGTGGTCACACATGGGTTACCTATGCATTAGGTGTCCTGACTGCCCAATTTCATTTGATTTGGGATATGCTAGGACTGTGTTAGGAGTGAGATTACCAGCAGGTACCTGCCCCTGCTACATAGAATTTTTACTTATGTGCATCCAGCACATCTTTTTAGTCAGATTATTTAACATAAGCCTAACTGGTTTCACCTCAGCTGTGGTATCAAGCTCAACCAGTTCCAAATAGCATTGCAACATGCACCCAATTATTGCACAAGAAGCGGCTGACTTTAAAGTGGCTCACTCTGAAAATGAGCTCAATGCTTTCAGTACAATAACACAACATCTAACTGCAATTTGTGATGCTGTGGACAAACCTTTTCTAAATGTAGATTCATCCACCGGGTGAAGGTCCTCTTCTGAACCATTTCTCTTTCAACTGCAACACAAAAAAGATGAAAAAGTGTTCTCAGTCATCAGGAAACTGAAGACATGTACACAATGTTTACCAAAGAAGCCAGCAAGTATGCACCAAAATCATATTCTTATGACCTCTGGACTGAGGCATTTCAAAGATTTGCATAATTAAAGTTTCCATGAAAAGCTGAGTTTAAACTATCTAATAGAAACTGAGAAACACTACTAAAACTACTCACAGTCATAACATACATCATATTGGAACCTGTAATAAACAGATGGATGAAAGGACGATATATCAGTAACACGCTGGAATAATTTAACCTGTCCTAAGGAATACTGATTAAAAGGCTGCTATATTCAGTTTTGCTGAAATCTATGATGTAAATGTTTTTATAGCAAATGAGACAGGTGATCAAAGGATGGAAAGCAGTCACAAGGAAACATCATTAGTACATTATTATCACAAATACTAACAAAAGAACCTCATTAAATACAAATCCCAACAACTTGTCAGGCCTGCTGGAGAGCCTGTGGCTGCACCACAATACAGACAAAGTCAGCTGTTAATAAATTTCATCTCTAGAATGGCCCACTGTAGACACTCTGGTTAACTCTGCTTTGCACTCACTATAGGGAATGAGTGCTATGATGAAACGTATGATATCATCTTCAAGTGGAATCATGAATGCTTCACAGCGGCTGGGTGGGGCAGACACCTTGTCTTAGTGTCTCATTTTCATGGTAGAGTCATGTAGAAGGCTAAGTCACCGATTCATAAATGAGTGCCATCAGCTTAAACGTCTGTTCTAAAGGGCTTGATCACAAGGAAACACCTCAAAGGCAGAGAATGCAGGAGTTGGGTTGTTGCTGAAGAGGCGTAGATGATGCTTTAACACATCAACCTTTGTCAGAGCAGAGATATGAAGGTGGCAGAGTACGGAAAGAGGGTTGGAAGTGTGAATAAAGAGAGGATGACACAAAGAAGAAATGAAGGAGTGAACTTAAAAAAAGGACGACCATGTGAAGTTGGAAAATAGAAGTCTAGTACGTTAGGTATTGGTCTTGTTAAAGTTACCATAGTATGATGTAATTGGGAGGATGTATTTTGGTACCATATAACTGGACACACAGGACAGGAACCAGCATTCCATCTCTCCCTGTTGTCCGTCAACACTATACTGCTGTCCAGTAAAGTCTTAACCCTGTCCCCAAAATTGGAAAAACAAGTTCAGGAACTGAATAAGTGACTGAACAGTGAGTTTGTGTCACTTCAACAGCAGTGGATTTTAAGAAGCATGCACTATTGCATTCTATACACTATACAAGAAATGATTTATATAAGGGTGTTAATTTATATTTAAACTATGACACTAGTGGATAGTGTCATTAGTAAGAGGATTACTCTACAATTGAGGGAAATTTGTGTTAATATGTTTAGAAGATACAGCTATGTTCTTTTATATGCATATTTGTTCTACTTGAGACTAACTGGCCTGGCAAACAGAGGCATTGTGGACATAATAAAAATTTTAGTTTCATAATCCACAATTCCTTCTAATCACACGCTGAAGCTGCTTCCTGAGATACAGGTGCAACAAGATCTGCAACATTATTATCTTCTTACTCACAGTAAAGCTAAAGTAAGCCAGCTGAAGGAGCAAATGCAACTGGTTCAAAACTTAAAGTGTGTGAGGGTTTTGAGATGAATATATATCAAAATGTGATTTATACATAGTTACCAAACATGAGGTTTATTCTTTTCTTCCTTCTATTCACTTGAATTCAAGTTCAGTTTCAGTTCAGAACTGGGAGCCAACATCTGAGTGCTCTGGTTGGTCTCATTTGCTTACCATGCAAACAGAGGAGGTTCAGTGTACTGAATCCACTTTTTGTTTTGTTTTTTTGTTTTTATTTTGGCTGCAGCATGTCCTGTATGTAGCCTGAGGTTTTGTGTGGTAATTTAGGTCTGTGCTCACTACGTTAGTAACTTTTTTTGTGTGGTGATGGACTGAAGAGTAGCAGAAAGATTGTCATACATAACATTTGTACGCTTGTTTAATTTATTTGCAACTATATGGCTCTGATTGGTTGTAGGACTATTCAATTGTGTGCTGTTTTTTTTGCCTGTATTGGTTGAAATACTTTCCATAATGAAAAGCAAATGGTTTATAACCATAACCAAGCTGAGTCTGGCTGGATCATGCGGCTTATACTGCAAATGGATGTATCTATAAAGCTTGACAGTCAGTGAGTGACGCTCTGCAATTTTGTTGCCCTTTGTTTTGTGAATCCTGTCCAATGTGCATAAAACTAAAAACTGTCTCAGAGTGCACACACAACAAGCAGATCAACGAAGAGGCCATGTGACCTTTCTTTCCACATTGTAAAAAAAAAAAAAGAAACAGGATGGAGCATTCTCAGAGTAAAGCAAAGCCAGACAAATGCTAGGAAACATAATGGCAGCTATGGTAACCACTACACATAAAACATAACAACCACTGACTGCCAGAGTTCCTACCCACCATTAAAGACTTTACTACACAGCTTCACCTTTGTTAATCACAAGACTGAATTTTAACCACAGACCATCATGGTAGTTTGAAGGACCTGGGAGGTGGTATCCCTCTTTAAAACTCCACCCATCCTATGTCTGTGTAGAGATCTTGTTTCCTACAAATCTTCGTTTGAGTTACTGTATCACATTATGCACAACATCACTGACTATACTGACGACCACACCTAATTCGACTTAGTTTGTTTTCAATATGCTTTTGATTATATAAATTAGCCATTTTTTGGTGATTTATAATGGACAATTCCCCACTACGAATCTTGAAACACCATTCACACTACAAGTGATGAAAGTTACAAAAATGCCAAGCATGACCAGCTACACTGTCAATGAGTTGCTGCTCAAATGCCTGTTGACTGTGGTGACGTGTGAATGTGTGTGTGCTTGTATGGGCAGATGCGTCTGTCACTGTAAAGCACTTTGAGTACCAATAGGTAGAAAAGCATCATGTAAAAACAAGGCCATTTGCTGCTCTATTGGCACAAGTATCAATGCAGCGTCCATGTTACCTTTTGATCATAGTGTTGTTTAGACAACTGATCATGAGTTACTACCATAAATGGTACAAAGATGGATGGCGGAACAGCTCCTCCTTGCTGTGTTGACGCCACAGCAAGTAGTGCTCCTCCTGATGACTGGCTACAGTATACAGTGGTATGCAAAAGTTTTCATAATAATTTGCTCTAACTTTATAAAAGACGATCACAGCAACAAGATTTTATTTCCTACAGAGATGTAGACATTTAAGTATTTTCCAGACCAAAATTCTTAGAGTATCATTACAAAGTTTTATTATAATAAATTAGAATGTAAAAAATGGTATGTGCAAAAGTTTGGGCACCCTTTTAATCACATTGATTTCAAGACCTGTAGGGATTTGTAGCCAACATGTTGCAGCCCAAAACTGCTTTGATTAGCTTGTGAGACCTTCAGTTACAAAGACAGGTGAAACCAATCATGAAAAAGGCTATTTAACAGAGGCAGTTGCTGGCTGTGCTTGTCCTATGCTCCTGGCAACATGGGGGCATCGAAACAACTCTCCACTGACCAAGAAACTAAGATAATTCATTATCATGAATTAGGAGAAGGGTACAAGAAATTATCAAGAAGGGTTGGGATGTCTATCTCCACAGTCAGAAATGTGGTGCAGAAATGGAAGGCCAGAAGAACAGTCATTGTGAAGGAAAGATGTGGTAGGCCAAATAAAATACTGGAAAGACACAGACGAAGGATGGTTAGAATGGTCACAGACAAGCCACAGACCACCTCCAGCGAACTACAAGAACATCTGGCTACTGATGGTGTACTTGTTCATCGTTCTACAATCCAGCGCACTTTGCACCAGGAAAAGCTCTTTGGAAGGCTGATGCGCAAAAAGCCTTTCCTGAGTGTTCGTCACAAGAAGAGTCGCATGAGGTATGCAAAAGCACATCAGGACAAGCCAGAAGCATTTTGGAAAGAAATACTGTGGTCAGATGACACTAACATAGAGTTATTTGGTCAGAACAAGAGGAGGTATGCATGGCGAAAAAAACACTGAATTCCATGAGAAGAACTTATTGCCTACTGTGAAATATAGTGGAGGGTCCATCATGTTATGGGGCTGTGTGGCTAGCACAGGGACTGAAAACCTTGTTAAAGTTGAGGGCCACATGAATTCCTCTCAGTATTAGTAGATTCTTGACAAGAATGTTCAAGAATCTGTCACAAAGTTGAAGCTACGCCGGGGTTGGATTTTTCAGCAGGACAATGATCCCAAGCACTGTTCAAAATCCACCAAGGAATTCATGCAGAAGCACAAGTACAATCTTCTGGAATGGCCATCCCAGTCCCCAGACCTTATCATTGAAAATGTATGGATTGATTTGAAGCAGGCTGTTTACGCACGAAAGCCAAGAAACCTGACTGAACTAGAGGCGTTTTGTATGAGGAATGGGCCAAAGTACCACCTGCCAGACTTCAGGGACTTGTCAGTGGCTATAGGAGGCATCTACAGGCTGTTCTTGTAGCAAAAGGAGGGTCTATTAAATATTAGTGGAATTATTTCTTTGGGGTACCCAAATTTATGCACATGCCTATTTTTGTTTAAATATTCATAAAAATGTTTCTGTTGGACCAATGGAAATGATTTCACTACTGAGATATTTCTGTTTCCATAAGGTATAACATTTGTTAAAATAAAGTTGCTGCTTCAAAAGCTCAGCAAGTGACAAACTGATACAATGATTTTCCTAAGGGGTGCCTAAACTTTTGCATACCACTGTAGGTCCACACACTCCACACCATGTTAGTGGATGGGCCAAACTAAAACACTAAAATACACATCAACTATATTTTGTCATTTCAGGTGGTTAATATGATGCCGATACAAGCTCAAGATTAGATTAAGATTAAGATTAAGATTCTCTCGGCCAAGTATACTTGTGTATACAAGGAATTTGGCCTCTGCATTTAGCCCATCCGTGAATTAGTGAACACACAAAGCACACAGTGAGGTAAAGCACACACTAACCCGGAGCAGTGAGTGCCATGTTACAGTGGCGCTTGGGGAGCAGTGAGGGGTTAGGTGCCTTGCTCAAGGGCACTTCAGCCGCTTTCTACAGGTCGGGGGTTTGAACCGGCAACCCTCCAGTTACAAGCCCAAAGCGCTAACCAGTAGGCTGCCCCGTGTCCATTTTTCCCATTTTAGTTAGTTATTTGACACTATAGAAGCAGGATGCGACCTCATGATGACTACGAGTTGCCATGCCAACCGCTCTGTGAAGGTCAGAATAGGAAATAATAAATGGATAAATAAGTTCAGTGTATAATCCCCAGGAAACTTGCATCCATTTGGCCAATGCAAGAGAGGGTTGGAGTGTTGTTCAGTCTATGATTAAAGCCTCTGCTCAAGCACTTGCAGAAGAACTATCACCTCATTCTTTAACCCAGGGCCGGTTTTTGCTATGGGCAATGTGGGCGACCGCCCAGGGCGCAATCCATGTGAGGGCGCACGAGCGCCCTAAAAAAAAAAAAAAAAAAAAAAAAAGGTAAGAAAATAACTCGCCAGTTTTCTAGACTACCGCTCATTTCCACGTCAAGTTAGTGGACTGGGAGCTGGGACGCCCCTCATTGTCACGTCAACTTGCTGCTGCTGAGAGTCATACGGGAGAGGGGGACGGGGGATCAAGTGACTGCAGAGGTTGGTTAATTAATTGGGTTATGTGAAAAATGACCAAAAAATAAAATAAAATAAAATAAAAAATCTGTGCAGTCATCTACGTCACTCATGTAACTCCGGTTGATTGACAGGCGAACGGACGGTATTGGCAAAACGTAATGCAAAAGTTAATGATGTCGAGTCTTCATCTTCATCTTCATTGTGGATCAAAGTAAAAGACCAAAGAAGCATCAGGTGCCCAGTTCATTAAAAAGAATTGGTAACACTTTACTTGACAGTGTCTACATAAGAGTGACATGATACTGTCATAACTGTGACATGACACTGTCATAAAAGTGTCATAATCTTTATAAACATGTCATAAACTTCTATGACCTCTGTCATTAAGTGTCATTCGTTTTTTGTTATGACAAGTTGACATTGCTTGGGCTGTCTCGATTATGACAATTTGACATTAGTCAAAGTGACATTACCAGAAATTGTCTTGGTCATGACAAGTTGACATTAAATATGTTTGGGATGTCTTTGTAATGACAACTTGACATGAAGCAGGATGACATTACCAGAGGATGTCTTTGTCATGACAGCTTGACATAAACAGAAAATCCACCGCTTTTTGTATTTACGACATGTTGACATAATGATTATTATAATCAGATATGCAAGATCAGAGAACAATTCTAGCATGTGTATGTGACATATTTCACAAAACTGACTGTCATGACACCATTATGACAGTGTAATGAATACATTCTGTGACCTAAAGTGGTACCATTTTGATTTGTAATTAATATATCATGAAGGATAATTGCTGTCATGACACCATTATGACAGTGTAACGAATACATTCTGTGACCTAAACTAAAGTGGTACCATTTTGATTTATAATTAATATATCATGAAGGATAATTGCTGTCATGACACCATTATGACAGTGTAACGAATACATTCTGTGACCTAAAGTAAAGTGGTACCATTTTGATTTGTAATTAATATATCATGAAGGATAATGGCTGTCATGACACCATTATGACAACTCAATTTTTATATCAAAGTTTTAGTGTTAATAAGTTGTCAAATTACTCCATTTAAGTTGATATAACTCCTTTCTTTTAGTTTCCTTCTACCCAGAAAAGTCAATGCAAAATGTTACCTCAAATTTGAGTATAAGTAACTTATTTCATTTAAGTCAGAATAAATTAGACATGGCAATTCCAGTTTTACTGTCAAAATGTATTTATTGTAACCAACATCAATATCAATAACAATTTTTATCACAGCAATATCAGGTGAAGGATGCGGTAAACACTAAAGCCCTGCCAAATATATACACTTGAAGATCAGAAACCATCTGATCAACATTCACTCAGTTCACCTTGTGAAAAATACCCGATATTGTGAGTAGATCAGCCCCATTAGCAAGGCACAGGCTCTGGGTTGATCTACATCTTCCAGGACTTCTGTTCCCTCAATCACAGTCCGTGCGCTGGCTGGATCTGACCGATGTGGCACCTCTGGTTACAATGATCTTCAACACTTCAGTGGTGAGATCTCCATCAACCTAGCATAAATAGGTCATAATCAATGTCAGAATTAAACACATAACAATTAAAAACAAGACTAACACAAAGTATATTTTTTTCTGTGTTGGAATTACCTACCAAATGCTCCTTAAAGAGATTATCCTCCTTTTCTCCGAGGTACACCACCAATCCACAGGTTGCAGCCTCTGCTCATTTCCACAGCATCATCCTGTGAATAAGATGACAAAAATGAAAAACTACTCCTCCCCAAAATGTAATAAATACCACACATAGCAATACAAAACTACTTTGCTCATGCACACACAGAAATAGTAATATTTCTTCAATCATTTCGATTAAGGCACTAAGGCCCATTAATGGCTAACGGCTAGCGCGTCTCTGTTAATTTATCATTATTAGCGTTAGCGGCTAGCAGCTAACGGCTAACGCCTTTCCACAACATATTCCTCAGCTCAAACCTGTATCTGCAAACAGGGGGCTGAAGATTAATTCCCGCAGCAGTTCTGGGACCGCAAGTTTAGGCACCTTATAGCCGACTCAACGCACTTCATTAAACATTAAAAGTTAAGTTACTGTGAAGCTTTTAGCTAGCTAGCTAATACATTCAAAGCATGCTGCGGACATTTCAATTGTAGTGTTGTGTAACTCGACTGAGCGCTTATAGTTACTTGCTGTTGCACATAATATTAAGAAAATAAAAAATATATATATTTACTCACCAAGTAATGTTAATCCAACCTTGACCTTCACTCCTTGGTCTTTCCCTGGCTGTTGCTGGTGCAGTCTGACAGCGTAAGACGACCGCTTCTTCTTCTTCTTTGGGGTTTTACGGCAGCCGGCATCCAAAAAGTTGCATTGCTGCCATCTACGGGACGAGCACCTTAGTGCACTGTATTTGGCTATATACAGTAATCCAGTATCTATTAAAAATGTGAAAAAACAACAATTTTCCCTCCCGCTTGACCCTACTTCTAATATATTTTTCAATGTTACTTCTTTCAAACCAACTTCATGCAATTCTCTGATAAGATCTTGTCTTTGGAGGACGTCATTTCTACAATAAATCAAAACATGTTGTACCGTCTCAGGTTGTTTTCCTAAAATAAATAAAGTGCTGTTCAGAAACGTGTTCAGAATTTTCTAAAAATAAAAATAAAGAAATTGAAATAAGTTATCAACTTAATAAAACAATGGACATGTAACAAATTGTGTATTTTTATGCTGAAAAAGCTCATGGTTTTAAGTCATTCTAACTAACCTCCTGAATCATTTTTTTTTTTTTTAGAATAATCATTATGTCAACATGTCATGAATACAAAAAGAGGTGGGTTTTCTGTTTATGTCGAGCTGTGATGACAAAGACATCCTCTGGTAATGTCACCCTGTTAATGCCAAGTTATCTTAATAAGGACACTCCAAATAAATTTAATGTCAGGTTGTCATGACAAAGACATCCTCTGGTAATGTCATCCTGCTTCATGTCAAGTTGTCATTACAAAGACGTCCCAAACATATTTAATGTCAACTTGTCATGACCAAGACAACTTCTGGTAATGTCACTTTGACTAATGTCAAATTGTCATAATCGAGACAGCCCAAGCAATGTCAACTTGTCATAACAAAAAACGAATGACACTTAATGACAGAGGTCATAGAAGTTTATGACATGTTTATAAAGTTTATGACACTTTTATGACAGTGTCATGTCATATTTATGACAGTATCATGTCACTCTTATGTAGACACTGTCAAGTAAAGTGTTACCAAAGAATTAGAGGAGAAGAGGAGAAACGGGCAAAAGATAAAGGTATGCAGATTTCTGAGTGACGTGAGTGATAGTAGGCTACAGGCTATTTATTAGCCTCTTGCTAATATGTAGCTATTAGCCACAGAAGACGACTATTTGTTTTTTAGTTTTGTTTAACTATCAACTATTAGAATTAAGGCAATTGCACTTCACACCTGTTGTTAATGATAATGGCAGTTATAAACAGGGTGAAAAACCCAGGTTGAAAAATCTTCTACAGTCTGAGCACTGAATTCAGATTGTATTAATTATCTGCTGTTTCTCTATGTACAAAACTGGTGTGTTATCATAACTGGAACTATTCAGAAGGTATTAGGATGATGCAAATCAAAACTCGTATGTAAAATACGAAATAGTTGCATTAGTGCAGGAACCTTTCTTCAGGGATTTCTTCACGCATGGTTATTAGATCATGTGATGAAGGATTTGTGTAATTTACATTCATTTTTTTTTGGGGGGGGGGGGGGGGGGGGCAAGGGATGGTTCGCCCAGGGCGTAAATCTAGTCAGGACCGCCTCTGCTTTAACCACACACAAATACATATCCGTGACTGGTACTCTGCATGACACTACATCCACCATCTTGCTCCTCCTCCCCTCGTTCACTCATGACCACACATACGCATCCTTACACAGACACACACACCCTCACCTCTGACCATTAACTGGTGTCTAATGATCAGACTAGGTACCAACACCTGGAACCAATACCTGGTAACTAGACTGGGCTGCCTTGTCCACTTAGAGCAAACAATTGATTTGGGTTGAGTATGCATCCACTACCCTGCCAAGTGATGCTACTGGTCTGCCACCATTCCAGTGTGTTCATGTGTTTCAGCCACTATTGCGTTTCCATCCCCATTATTAACTCATCATTTCCAGTTTCAATCAGTTGTACTCAAGTCTCTTGTCATTTCGGACACTTAACGTCCTGCACTCATGTGTTTCTGTGCCAGACTGTCTTTGTTGTCTGTGTTGCATTCCAGCCATAGTTTCAAAATGAATATACCAGGGTGTTCATTTGTAACTGTTTTCTGGCCTTTTCTACTCCTCTGAGTTTGTTTGCTGGTATTGTATTTTCATTTCGGACATTAATGTTGTCTCTGAGCGTCAATAGTTGTAACATCTCTATGGGCCACAAAGAAAACATTTCCCACTGCAGAGCTGCGGTCTAAAGGGATGGTGCATCAGATATTATGTAAAAGCAGCCCAGGGGGCATATCAGGGAGTATTATGTTAACATTTTAGGAAGTAGCCAGAAAGGAACTGTGACTGTCAAAGTAAAGCTTTAATATTTCATAGCAAGTTAGTTCACCTCAAGATCAAGCAAGCTTCTCCCCAAAAACCAAAGGCAGGAGGAGATGAATTAGTGGGTAGGGTGAAATATTTACTATGACTACACTTCAGATTATATATTCATAATAACAGAAGGTGTTGATTTTGAGAGCCGGGAATTTTGAGTTTCACACATCTCAGTTTTACAGTTGGTGAGCGAAATATTGTTTTTTTTTTCTTCATCTACAAAAAGATCTGTGTTGTCTATCTATCTATCTATCTATCTATCTATCTATCTATCTATCTATATATATATATATATATATATATATATGCCACTGTGTTGATGCACCGCAACATAACATGTGACATAACGTGATACCCCATGCACAATGAGACAAATGGGACCATCACGGTGGGTCCATTATGGAGCTGGGCTAACGCATATCAGTTATGTCTCACAGAGCCATACAGAGGTACTGGATCAGACATACCCCTGAAACATTCATAGATGCTCAGCATTAACAGAATCTCTCCCTACAGTCTAGTCAGCATGTTTGTGTAATCACAGATCAGTGGCTGGAGAAAAATGCTTGCCCTTGTGTCATTGGCCCCTGGATCAAATTCTGTCTGCTTAGCACAGTGTCACCATTGAAACCGCATGTGCCTTGTTTATGTATTATAACCATTTCAAAAGCATTTTAATCAGCATCATCAGCACTATAAACCCTGTTCAGGCACAAGGATGAGAAAATATCTATAAATAACTAAAGAAGTTATACATCTACACACAAAAGGCACTGCACACGGTATATCACCGCTGAATTGTTTAGGTGATCAAAAGATAAGACAGAATGCCTATACTGTCATTGCACATGCCACATACAACGAAATTACAATGGTTCTCCTTAAAAAAAAGATTTCATTTACAAAAAAATTACATTCCCAGCCTTCCCTGAACCTTCATGTAAGTTCCACATACCCTTACACTCCTTGCCTCACCTTTGCTCTAACAGCACTTGTTACAATATAAAGTGCTATGACATTTAATCTAAAGTGACATTTATGTTGACTAAATGACAAATGACTGCACAAATACGGCATCCAATATTAGATAAAAGCTCCTGAAGCAGCAACGGCACTCTAACAAAGAAATCTCCACTGTAGCATCATGTATGAGCTATTAATTGTGCATACTACGTTTGTAACTAAGTATATGTATACAAAAACATTAGGTATGGTTGAATTTATTTGAAATCTCAGATTATGACAACCCAGACTTGAGACCAGGAGGCATAACTGCGGCCTTATACGCTTCTGTTTCCCTAGAAACCGTTTGTGCTCCGAGACTAGCTAAATTAAAGGAGTCAAAAGTCATCAGAGTAGATATTCATAAAGAGCGTGACAGGTCGCCAGTCCATCACAGGGCTCAAAATCAAATCATAAGACTAATATCCAACCTATGGTTTGTTCCCTCTCATAGATCTAATAGATCAATGCTCCCTCGTTTTAAAAGCAATGATTTTGGTTAATTGTGGGTTCGCTGGTCAGGGTGTGCTACCGTACCAGTATGTCAGTTAAATGTGAGGGATGCCGACGATAAACCATGGCTGGGAAAACTAATAATGATTTAATGTAATACATTAAAGGATAATGATCCAGACATCGCATTGACATTGAAAAAGGTACCAGTTATTGGGGATCATTTATTTTATCAACAGATTAAAAAAGAAAAAAGACCACTGAGCTGCTCCAAACTGCTATGGTGTTCTGTGGAATGACAACACAAAGTAATAATAAGTTTGGAACTGCTCAGCTGAGAATTCAAGGCAACACACACTGGCTCATGTCCTCCTGCATCAAACATCTTCCATATCGTGCTAGAAAATACAGACTAGCTGCTTCTCGAAGGAGCCCATATGTATAAATAAACTGATGAGCTCATAAAGATTTCATAGCCAAAAACTAAAGCAATGAGTTCAAATGGGAGATTTTTAGTAGGTGCCTAAAGATAGACTGAGCATTTTCTGTGCATATAAGCAATGAAGGCATCAAGGTTTCTGCAAAGGTGGACGTAAAATTGAAATATCAGGTGAAAGCCAGAGCAATACCTGGCGGAAAAGTGTTTTCCTGGAGAACCTTTCACCTACCTGGTCAGTGAAAGCCCCCAGGGGATACAGGTCAACCCGGGAGCATCGTCTCTTGGAAACACTGAATGGTGAGACACAGGGTTCTGTCATCAAAACACTTTAACCCTTTTGAGGCAACTCTGCTTCAGTGTGTGTTAATGCCAGGCCATTACTCAGACTCAGTGGAACCGCCTGCTCCTCATAAAAAAACAGGCATTCCAGACCAATCCTAGCTTGCAGACAAAGGTTGAGCTGACATCATCTACTGGACGAGGTTTATTTTACAATAACTAACTGCTGACCTTTCCACAAGAACATTGTTTGAGTAGGAAATGGGCATGGCTTTATAAAAGAAACACTGTTCAGACTATGTTTCTAGACACTTACCATGTAATTACTTGGTAAAAGCAGCGAGACTGAGTCAAAGCTGCAGTGGGCGAGAGGTACATATGACAAAATAGTCAACAAATGTCATAGAAAAATGACAATTTGATGGTGAAAAATGATCAGTCAATATTTATTTTCATTACTTTCTGAGCAGTTGATATTTATTATTTTTACAGCATTAATATAATATTAACCATAACTTTCAAACTTCTCTTTAACATTTTTCCTAAGAAAAATCTAAGAATACTACTCCATAAACATATCATTATCTTTCAGTGAAAATGTCTGTGCACTGTATCGCTGTGAAAATGTTCCTTAATCTCTGAAAGTAGCACTGCAATATTAAACACACACAGGCACAAACACATCCTATTTCTGTTGGGAAAAAGGTGAACTCATGCACAAACTCAATTATTAACTATGAAAAATAATGAAATCTGAGGCAAAATTAGTTTCCCTTCTTTCAGTTAAACCAAGAGTCAAGTGTCATTTAGATCAAGACTACATTTAACGTAGTGAACATAAAATGTGTAGTCAAGTTTCAAATGGATATCTGATGCTTTGCCTCATGTAAAATGGACAGTATGGGAGAAATGCAAAAAAAAAAAAAAGAAAGAAAGAAAAAGAGTCAACTAAAAAGAACTTTGTTTTTGTTGAACTGGGAAGGCCAAAGCTCTCTGCCACCCACCTTGGTCCAAAATGTAGGGGGACTGGGCAAAAGCTCAAGAATGCCACATTCTCCTCAGTGTGAGTACCAAATGATGTTTCTGTCTCACTGTCTTTGCTCTCACTGATGTGGGTAGATGCTTTAAAACTGAATTTCAACATTTTGTACAGTACAGTATACACAGATCAGCCACAACATTAAAACCACTGACAGGAGACGTGAATAACATTCACCATCTTGTGATGGTCAGAAATCACTGAATAGCTCCGCGTCACTCAGCGTTCTGCTGGGAAATCTACGTGGCATTCATGTGGATGTTACTTAGACATGTACCACCCACCTCTGATCAGACACCCTCACCCCATAGCAGTCTATTCACCTTATTCAAACACCTCACTTGTTTTGGTTCATGTCCTGTCTTGCTGAAGAACATACAACATGGTACATAGTAAACTCCGTTAACAGCACAGCCTTCATCTTGGAACTCAGTGGCCTTAAACGGCTGTTAATAAAAAAAAAAAAAAAAGGATACAATAGGATATTTTTTAAAATGTGTCTGGCAGAAGATGCCCTTACACATTCACTAGTTGTCTCTCTTGCTTCTCGTTGAGCTGTCCAGTTGCTACAAGTTAATCTACACTATCTAACCAATCAGAAGCCCACAGCTTAACTGAAATATTATGTCAGCAACAATCTAGAATATCACCACGATATAATTGTTATAAATGTTTCATTCTAGTTCAGTATTAGTACAGTGTAGTTCTGTGTTAGTGCACCAGTTAAGTGAATTGTACTCAAACAGAAATCTGCATCCCAATAAGGTGGGTGGCAGTGTGTGTGGATGTGCATGTGAGTGAGAGAGAGAGGGCTGTGTGGGATGTGTGATATTGAAATGTTCAGCTCAGGGACTTCAGTGCTGTAATGCACAGAGAACTGCTCTCTCCCTTTTGCTCTTTCTCTCTCCTCTCTCCTCGTCTCGTCACATGTTATGTAAGAGCCTCCAGGCCATTGTTTTAAAGTGCTAGCTGCTCTCCCTGTTTTATGCAAAGAAACAGCCACTCATCAGAAGCTCATTTGTTAGTATTACAGAGAAAAGGGACAAAACCAAAAGCCCCCTTCCACACTAAAAACTCTGTCTAATGGCAAGGAGGAATGTCGTGGCAACATGTATTGAGAACCTGCAGCCCTTTAATAAGAGCACATTCTCCACTAGAGAGGGCAGAGGTTGTACTGAGGTAGCGCTATGAGTTGGAAGCACCATAACATAACTAGTCGAATCTTTTTTCTAACAATCATCTTTTCTGATTAGTTTATTAATCTATTAAAGTAGTCAATTAATCATTTGTTTAATCAATAATTAATAAACTTAAAAACTCCATAACATATGTTAATGTGGTCTATGAATAAAGAACCCTCGTCACAAATGATGAGATTCATTCTGCGGAATTTGGAAAGATTTTTTTTTTCTTTAACTATGTTTTGTCACTACTTAGCATACATAGTATTGCGTATTATTTGCCTTCAGTGACTGACTGTAATTTAAAATGCACCTGTACTATCCTGTAGAGGGCCACTGTTCACATTAACATGGACACCTACAGCAAATTTAGGATCACCCATCAACCCAACATGCTTGTCTATGTGAGTGGAAATACTAAGAGAACACAGAACTACACTCACCGGCCACTTTATTAGGTACACCATGCTAGTAACGGGTTGGACCCCCTTTTGCCTTCAGAACTGCCTCAATTCTTCGTGGCATAGATTCAACAAGGTGCTGGAAGCATTCCTCAGAGAGTTTGGTCCATATTGACATGATGGCATCACACAGATTTGTCGGCTGTACATCCATGTTGCGAATCTCCCGTTCCACCACATCCCAAAGATGCTCTATTGGATTGAGATCTGGTGACTGTGGAGGCCATTTGAGTACAGTGAACTCATTGTCATGTTCAAGAAACCAGTCTGAGATGATTCCAGCTTTATGACATGGCGCATTATCCTGCTGAAAGTAGCCATCAGAAGTTGGGTACATTGTGGTCATAAAGGGATGGACATGGTCAGCAACAATACTCAGGTAGGCTGTGGCGTTGCAACGATGCTCAATTGGTACCAAGGGGCCCAAAGAGTGCCAAGAAAATATTCCCCACACCATTACACCACCACCACCAGCCTGAACCGTTGATACAAGGCAGGATGGATCCATGCTTTCATGTTGTTGACGCCAAATTCTGACCCTACCATCCGAATGTCGCAGCAGAAATCGAGACTCATCAGACCAGGCAACGTTTTTCCAATCTTCTATTGTCCAATTTCGATGAGCTTGTGCAAATTGTAGCCTCACTTTCCTGTTCTTAGCTGAAAGGAGTGGCACCCGGCGTGGTCCTCTGCTGCTGTAGCCCATCTGCCTCAAAGTTCGACGTACTGTGCGTTCAGAGATGCTCTTCTGCCTACCTTGGTTGTAACGGGTGGTTATTGTTGCCTTTCTATCAGCTCAAACCAGTCTGGCCATTCTCCTCTGACCTCTGGCATCAACAAGGCATTTCCGCCCACAAAACTGCCGCTCACTGGATATTTTTTCTTTTTCGGACCATTCTCTGTAAACCCTAGAGATGGTTGTGCGTGAAAATCCCAGTAGATCAGCAGTTTCTGAAATACTCAGACCAGCCCTTCTGGCACCAACAACCATGCCACGTTCAAAGTCACTCAAATCACCTTTCTTCCCCATACTGATGCTCGGTTTGAACTGCAGGAGATTGTCTTGACCATGTCTACATGCCTAAATGCACTGAGTTGCCGCCATGTGATTGGCTGATTAGAAATTAAGTGTTAACGAGCAGTTGGACAGGTGTACCTAATAAAGTGGCCAGTGAGTGTATTCTTCTATGCACATTTTTTTCTTCTTAGATTGATAAAAACAAAGGTTGCGAGGGTAAATGGCCAATAGGTACTTGGAGTTCATAGGAGATTTAAGCCTGTCAGATAACCATTTATATTTGTGGTTGTTTAACCATAAGAACAAAGTAGTAGAAGTTGCACTTTGTTTAACAATTTAAATTCAATACTGTTCTGAAAAGTACTTCAAGTAACTAAAAATGGCACTTTAGATCAGTTCAATTTTGAGCAGGGATATTTCTTTTTCAACTGTTTTTAATTTAAATGCAATTAAATGCATTTTTTTTTTCCAGACATTAAAATAGCTTGAGTTTACAATGTTCATGTCTGTGTCTTCAGTTCAATTCAATTAAAAATGTTGCTTTTGGGGCAACAAAGAGTGATTTAAATGTGATTAATTGAGATTAATTAATTGCAAAGCGTCTAATTAATTAGATTAACTTTGTTAATCGAGTCCCACACTCTTAGCTTGTAGTGGTTTTGGATTTCCCTCACACATGGACTAATCCCATTGTGCATCTCACAAGACTTGTCATATGAAATCAGGACATTGCAATGAGATTTCTAACGAGAGGTTGCAGGAAATTATATATATTCAAAAAACTCATTTGAAGATTTTATTAATCAGTATCGAGTCTTCCAAAGCAAGATTGATTTGAATCTGAAAGCTGTGTTTTAAACCCAGCCCCATCAATGACAGCCCCGCTTTCTGTTGTTGTTGTTCATGTTAGCATCATACAAGAAAAAGTTAGCAAAAACATGAAGAGAGGCATCATACAACTCCTGCTGTGTGTGCCAGGGAAAGAGGAGGGGGCATCACTTCCTAAGTTCCTGTTTCGTTCCATTAAGGAGAGAGAGAGACGGTTCAGCTCTGATGGCCCCTGCTACGTAGCAGAAGCTGCACCAGATATGTGTGCAGTGACAGCACTGGGGGAATTATGCTCATTGAGGAACATGTAAGGCCCAGAGAGGGCCATCAAGAGAAAAGCAAGGTCAGCAAGCCCAGGGGGGTTTCCCAGTGGGTTAGCATATGGCAGGGAATAGAGTCTTACTGCTATTACTAGCACAACGAAACTGAGTAACACCATAAGACCCAAATGCAATAAAAAAGCATTTAAAATGGATTCTGTGTTTTTTCTGTTACGCTAGGGTTTCCTGTCAGCTACATCCAATCAAATCTGGGTTGTATGGTCAACGAACAATACACCTCTGCGATCCTTGATTATTACAGAACATACAAGACACAAGACACCAAATAACCAAATTTGTAGTGGAATGTTGGAGTACTTTTTTAAGTTTTTTTGTTTTGCGTCTGACCTCTGAGCCAAGACTGTGTTGCGACTTGCATTTATGTGTTTCCAGGGCAACAGTTGCTCACAGGGCGCAATAAGATACACAGTTCAGTGCAATCCACCTCGTGTGAGGAACACGTTCCTATCGTGTTTCAGATCTATTATGATGAAGAAACTTGGTGACTTTATCACATCCTGTCTAGGTTATAGAGTTTAACAAGTATCTTCTATATAAGGTAATATTATTTGAAAGCAATAATAACACATGCTTAATCATAACAGATGAAAAGCTAAATGCATGAGCAATATATCATAACCTACTTAAACTCACTGCACTGGCGTTTCATTAACAGCAATGGACACAAAGATAGAAAATATTTTGTGAACAAATATTTACTGTAGCTACTTCTGTGATTTATGTGTCTGTGAAATCTGTGACAGCTTGCAGCATTTACCATTAAACCATAATTTGCTTCTGTCTGCTGTTCATCAAGTTAGATATTCATACATTTAATGTATCCAGCTTTTACTTCGGCAACTTTGAAAAACAATGAAATTAACAAACGTTTAATACTTAAAGTTGCTCTACTACATGGGGAGAAAATCAGCCAACCCTGCAGTTCTGTTCAGTTCAACAGACTTCTTGAGCTTTATATTATATTATTTTTCTGATGACCACTGAGCATTAAGCAGCACATTAAAAAAAATAAAAAAAAAATCTCAAGCAGAGAATCTATGAGACTTATGTTCTCCAGTTAGACTGTAAATAAATGCAAAATCTGCTGTCTTTTTTGGATGTGTAAATGGGCCTTTCTTGTAGGGTTAAGTTATGTAAGGTAGTGGGTCTTCTGACCAAAAACACATTTCAGCCCAATCCAATGCCGTTATGCAGGCAATTTACAATTTGCAAATCACATTCCTCTGACACCAAGGTGAAGTTTCAACTGGTGGTAGTGAGTCTTACCATGATCAATGACTAGCAGCAATGATATGTCCATCTCAGCATGATGATCTAGTATTCTGTGCCAGCATATAACATGAAGTGGCGGTTTGAATGGATCAGAATAGGTCAAGTTCCTGTCTGTTTCAGACAGAAGGGCGAAGAGCCAAACAAAGCTTTCTTTCTCGCCTCACTCATTACATTACTTGCTTCCAATTGCTGTTAGTCTAGAGCAGTCTAGAGGTAGACTTATGTTATACAACGACACCAATGAAAGACCACAAAGGGATATGCTGTGTTATAACTTTACTGTCTTGGTCATTCATTAATGGTCATTTCAAATGTAAACATGCATAAAAATTGCTACATTACTACTAAATTACTATTACTACTTGAACAACTACATCCTTGGAATTCACTGTACTAACATGTGGCAGAAGTACATCCTAAGTATACCCGTCAATAAGTAAACTCCAACACAAGTCTTCTATAAATGTCTAGAAAAATGTTGTGAGATACTGTTAAAGGAACACAGATCAGCTGAGAAGTGAACCTTGAGTTTAGAATATTTTTTTACTACAGATGGATGTAAAGTAATAAAACCCTATGTTCAAGTCACGTAACTCACTTTCCTGGGTTCATTTTGTTGTTGCAGGCTCTTATCCTTGTAAATGTACGGTCAGGGATTTCCAGTAGCGGTGAAATTTAATAATTGAAAATGTTTGGTTATGTCACTGACCTCTATGAATGCTTAAAACTAGATGTTAACTTGCCGGCCTCTTGTTATTGTCTCCTAATGCAATCGGCCACTGCAGAACAGGCAGAGAGACTGATTTACACACCCACAGATGTAAAGCATAGACCAGAATGTAGGAGGAGTGTGTGTAAATATCCCATCACTGACCATCACCAACTAACTAGTTAGATCAGCGCATGACTGTAGGATTACCAGAACACGGAGCTATTCACTAGCCTGTTTTTCCTTTAGCACTGCCATGACAGATTTTTTTTTTAACAGCAGGTTTCCTTTTGGATGGAATCCAATTAAACCATGAATTCAACTACAAATATTTTGTTTTAAAAAGCTGTTACATATCAATCAACATTTGTGGTCTGGCAAATATATTACCAGTCCAATGTTTGGGGAGTCAATTATCGTAAGTTTTTGAAGCATACCTACCAGTGAAAAAAATCAAGATCCCTTATCCTCTGCTGCTTACATTCTTACCATTCATACATGAACTAGCTCGACAACTTCATAGAGGATAAAAGCACTCAAGGCTGAGGTCTGCATGAAAACACCAGGGTATTAAACTGGTATCAACCTTTGGGATCAGAAAGCAAAGTTGTCTGATAACCCAGCTATGTGCTGGACGATACATGTAGCTTAAGTCTGTGATATTTTCATTCAGCTGCAGACACAAACAGAAAACGCAGTTCCATTTATTTGTCCAAACTAAACTACGTGCATTGAATATGCATGTGTTAAATTATAAATGATCGACTAATCAATGAAACAAATTGACCGAGTAATCATGAGTCTGTAAGCTTTAACAAGTGCTCTCAGATTCACAAAAACCAAAGCAGGTGTTGCATAGGACTGCTCTACTCTCACCGCGTTTACTAAATCAAATAAATAACTGCACACCACAGCCCAGGCAGAGTGTGTCCTGTGCGCTACGATCACAATGAGCAGAGTGCGGACTATGTAGAGGAAAGTGAGATGAAAGTAAAATGTGGACCTGTTTGAGCAAATATACTAGCCTACTAATCTTAAATTCCGGACTAAGGATCCTCACTGCATAACACGCAGTTTGCACGGAGGTGGTGAGTGCGTGGCCAGGCCACTCACCCAGCTCTCCGCTCTCCGTGTTATCAAACACCAGTTAGATCTGTTTAGCCCATCAGGATGCTCCTACCTTGCAGGTTCTGCACTCGGATGTCACTGATCTGTCCGATAAATTCCTCCCGCTCGAACCAATCTTCCCACTCGTGTCCGGCCATCTGGAGACACGGAGAGTGCTGCAGGGACCAACCAACACCAAGAAAGCTGCAGCGGGCACCCTGCCTGCCTATTGTCCAGCCGGCCGAAAGGGATCCATGCTAGTCGAGCCGCTCAGATGGAAACAACAGGAGGTTTTCACTCACTGAACGGACACTGCTGCTGGTCTACTGCGGTTTAATGTGATTTTTTTTTTTTCTCTCGCTACGGTACAAGGCTGATAGCGATGGTGTTCTATGCGAGGATCCCAACGAGATTAGTGGGGAGCAGAGGGGCAAAAGCTGCAGCACCTGGTTGATATTTCCGACGTGGGACGGAGCTGATCCAATGCCCGCCCTCTCTCTCTCTCTCTCTCTCTCTCTTCTCTCTCTCTCTCTCTCTCACTCTCTCTCTCTCTCTCTCTCTCTGTCCCACACACATACAGTTTGACCTAACTGCAAAGAAAATGCTGAGGTATTCGTACTCGCATCTTCTGCTAATCTAACCGACACTCTATATAAATACATAGGCTACAACACACAACCTTGCGAGATGATACCACTACAATTCGATATAACAAATTGTGGAAATGTTTAGTGTTGTCCAAAGATAGCCTCTAGTCTGATGGCCCAGCTCCATTGGTTAAGCTCCATTTTGGTCTGGACATTATTCCAGCTGACCTTAAGCAAATGCTGAAGACATTTTATTTTTCTTTGCCATTCCCCCTAAAGCTTTGTCTGGTAAATGACACCCGCATCAGTTGTTCTATGCAGAGCATCTCCCGTCTCAGAAGCCAGAAAATTCCTTCAGATTAGTCATATGTCTTGTTCCAAGCAGATTTACTTATTTGCCATGTTACCTCCATTTTGGGTTAACTCCAGGATACGTTCAGTGACTTTTGTATTCATCTCCTGACTTTTCAGGATACTTTTCAGTAAACTTTTCTCACGGTTGCTTCGAGTGTTCTTTGTCTTTATGGTGTAATTGTTACCAGAAGTAATGACTGATCAGTAGCTGGACACAGATGACTTTAAACACTTAACATTGTGACCACTGGCAGGAGCAGTAAATGATATAGACCATCTTGGGACAATTCAGTGTTCTGCTGGGAAGCTTTTGGACCTGTTATTCACGTGGATGGGGCGGCACAGTGGGGAGGTGGTTAGCACTGATGCCTCACAGCAAAAAGTTACCGGGTTCTCGGTGACTGGGCTTTTCTGTGTGGAGTTTGCATGTTCTCCCTGTGTCTGCGTAGGTTCTCTCTGGGTACAAGTTGTTCTTGTCTATTGGATACACTGGACCAAGCCTGATCCACAGAGGCCCCTCCCCACAACAGGACCCAAAGGTCCCAGTGTACTACGGCCACTCCAGACACATTCACATTCACATTCAGGTAATCACCACTTCACTAACTGTACGACTGATAGCATAAACTGGCTGGACATCCAGTGAATTAGGTTCATTTAACAGACACTATACTATGGATTTATACTGTTGATAGACACTATACTATGGATTTATACTGTTGATGCCAAGTTGTCACCATCCTGCCGGAGAAGAAATGGAGGTGTTAAATAGTCTGTGTCCAGGGTGAGAGGGATCAGCCACAATCTTAGCTGGGCGCTTCAGAGTCCTGGAAGCGTACAGCTCGTCGAGAGGTTTCAGACTGCAGTCGATCACCTTCTCTGCAGAGCTCCCTACCATCCTAAACTCAAGACTAATGTGACACTGTTTTGGTTATGGCAGTTTGGCGACACTGGATTCTTCTCTTTCCTTTGTGCATGACCAGCTGCTGAATGAGGCTTCAAAGTAAATGTGCAACTGAATATTTTTATTCTGCTCTTCCTGATTCTGCCCTTCCTGTTCTGTACTCATTAAGTAGCTGGACTGTATCTGTGTCTGGTCTCTGTCCACTGTCATCACAAGGGAAATGAGGATCATTTTAGTGAAGCAAGTTTATACAGCTCAGGCAGACAGTCATGTTTCAGATTACAGACTAATAAACTACATGATTCGGTATGTGGAGGTGTACACATATTTGCACTGAACTGGAAAAAAAAGGTTTTAATAGCATCTTTTACTCTTTTCTGTTTCAAGCAATTTGGATGTTTGAAGATCAGTTACATCAACATCAGCTGTACTTTGTCCAAATAAGAGTAATATGCATATGTGTAGGCCTGCACAATTACAACCATAACAACATGCCTACTGTCACTAGCAACATGCCAACATTCTGCATGACAACCTTTGAATTTATTATTATTTACATGATCTCTTTAACACAAGAAAATGCAGAACTGCAAAGTGTGGTTAGTGTGGTTAGTCATAGAGTTGCAATCTAACTGTTTTACATGAGTTATAAAAGAATAGTCTACACTTTGTTTAACCGACACGCAGAAAGAAACCCAAACAAGCTAAAAGTCAAACTGGGCTTTCTATTAATAAACACAGTTGAGAGAGAGGGAATCTTTCGAAAAGGGAGCACATTTGCATGCCGACCCACATTAGGAGGTCATCTTCTTCTTGGCTGCTGTCTTTTAAACAGCTGGGTCAGTTCACCCAAGCCCATCACAGTGGGATGTTATGTAGTAACTTCACAGTGCCAGTATCTACATGCTTCGGACAAGACTTTGATGTTGCCCAGACAAAAAGCACTGAAGTGAATGTATCAACCTCAAAGTTTATCACTAATCTTTGCTGGGCTAAATTCAGCAAACTGCCGACTGCTGTCATCTGGATTAATCTCTTTAAAAGCCATCTGGCACATTTCACTGTTCCCAGTTGTCCTCAACGAATAATTAAATTAAACAGCAATATTTCCACCAGAACATTCATAAAGAAACATCTTTATGATTACTAACCAAGATGTTGTGGCTGATATTGTATTCACTTTGTGAGTCTGTGCACGTGTCATCGGGGCAAACTGTTGTTTTGAAAACAGTACTGTAGCGAAACAAGTCAAAGACACCGCAACGCGTGTCTGCAGTCACAAATCTTCACAGATGTGTAGCTGAGATCAAAATGAAGAGTGTGTTCTGGGTGCTGTCTATTGTAGTAGAGACACAACTCTGCAGAATCTTAATTAATCTTTTAATTGCATCATACAATGTTCAGTAGGTAGAGCAGGTTGTTCACAAACCAGAAGGTCAGTGGATGGACATGCCACAGTGTCCTTGAGAAAGACAGTAAACCCCGAGTTGCTAACTGCATCATTGACTGTGAAGCAGAATGAGTACAGTATGTATGTATAGTATGAGTAGAAAAGCATTATGAATACAAACCATTTACCACTTACAGACAAGTTAAATTAACCACACTTTGCTTTTATGAATCATATTTCAGATGTATCTTATTTCAGATATATTCCAATTTGCCCTTGCCAGCATTTTTATACAGCATATTATTAGAAATACTGTATAATCTACAGTGCGATGCAGATGACATCCAGCTATGTTTATCTATGCTCTCAGACGAAACTCCAGGCATGGTTTGCACTGTCAAATATAAAGACCTAGATGACTTCTTCAGTGACAAAACCAGTCACTGTATTTAACCCCATGCACCTCAAAAACTCACTAACCTTATGATTACCTTGGATAACCTTGCCTTGGTCTCCAGTACAAAGGTGAGGAAGAATCTTGTGGTATGTATGTATGAATGTATCTTCTGATTCTCTCTTCTCTTCTGTCCCAGCATCCTCATTTCTTCTGTCTCTTTATCCACATGGCTTTGAGAAAAAAGACAAGATACTAAGATAATCCTTTATTTAAGCTGTATTCTGCACATTTGTTTAAAGGGGATTTTTTTTTCTTGGCAGTGTTGCTATAGTGCTTGCTCTGGGTGTTTTAGGATCTGGGTTGACTGACAGTTATTGGTACTAAATAAACCTAAATTGAATTATTCCAATATCACATTAATAAATGTTTATGCAAAAAAACTAGCGAGCACAGACTGTACATTATTTAGTACAGTAGTTCTCAAACTTTTTCTTTTTCAGGCTGTCTGAACATTTTGGTCAATGAGACTTTTAAATTAATACATTTGGAAGTCTAAAAAGCCATTTTCACTTTGTCATTGTGTTATGTGTTTATACGCTACATCTAAACTTCAGTTTACAACACAGTAAGCTGAGCAAAAAGTCAACACATCTGAATACTTTCTGAAACTATTGTATATAGACAAATGAAATGGAAAAGACATAGTATATTCAGGTAGTCAGCTGACCTCATTCTTTGGACACATAATGTTGCTGAGCAACTGCAGCAACCCCAGATCATAGCACTGTAGATTGACCTACAGACCCCGGATGATAAGCTTCTGACCCTGTGATGGCTGCATCCACAGCCACACCGAATTGAGAATTACCAGTGCTGGTGGGGTCCCCGCGTGGTGCTGCTTCAGGAGGCCGGGAGCAAAGGCTGAGGAAAGGGGTCGGGCCTGCTAAATGGTCTCCTGGGCCGATTGGGCTGCACCATCTCTCAATACCTCCGGGGAGGAGGATTTAGATTTGTTTAACTGTTTTGTTTCTTAGGGTATTTAGAATGTTTGTATTTCTTTATTATCAGTTTCGGCTCTTGCAGCAGGAAGTACAGGTACGCACTTCTCCAGAGTTAAACCTTTTTTCAACAATGCCAGACCCTCTGGAGACGCCTGACATGGAGGATATTCCACAGGCCCGAGCCATAGCCACTACAGCCATGACCCATCCAGTTGAAACTTCATTTGGTCAGTCGAGTGTCTCATGAGCCCAGGCTTGAAAGATTATCAGAAAATTATGATGTTGAACATTTTCTAATAACGTTTGAAAGAATTGCAGCAGCCTGCTGGTGGCAGAAATCTGACTGGGTATTTCGCCTCATTCCACTGCTGACTGGTAAGGCCCGAGGAGCTTATGTCCATATGGATGTTGATGATGCACTTGATTATGATAAAGTAAAATCTGCCATTCTTAAAAAATATGACATAAATCCTGAGACCTACAGGCAAAGGTTCCGGTCCTTGGACATTGGCCCTGAAGAGAGCCCCAAAGAACTGTATGTGAGGCTGAAGGAGCTGTATGGTAAATGGATCCAACCCAGAGGTAAAACTATTCAAGAAATTGGTGAAATGATTATCCTGGAACAGTTCCTGAGAATGTTATCCCCTGAGCTACAGGTGTGGGTAAAGGAGCATGGTCCAGAGTCAGCTGCTGAAGCTGCTAATCTGGCAGATGTGTTTGTGTCTGCACGGAGAAAGGGTCAGTCGTGGAGCAACACTGCCTGGAAGGCTGCAAAGGACAACCGCAAGCCTATATTCTCCCAACATCACCAGAGGTCAACACCCTTTGGGAGTAGGCCTCCCTTCAAGGACAACCCACAACCGGCATCCAAAGCCCCGAATAAAGTACCCATCTGTTACCTGTGTGGACAGTAAGGTCATACTAAACCAATGTGTCCCAAGAATCCTGCTAAGCTCACACAGATGTGTTTTGTTCCCAGAGAAGGGGATCTTAGACCTAAAAGTAACTCTATGAAAGTGACCACTGTTAAAATTGGTGGGAAAAAAATTAGAGCTCTGGTAGATACTGGCAGTACCCAAACCCTAGTGCATAGGAAATATGTACCTATTAATGCTATCTGCACTCTGGAAACGATCCCCATTTGCTGTGTGCATGGGGACGAGAAGCCTTACTCCACTGCTGACATTTATATTGAAGTGCAGGGCAAGGCTTATCTGTTAAATGTGGGTGTTGCGGATAATTTGCCCTTTCCAGTAGTTTTGGGTCATGATTTGCCAGTACTGTTTGATTTGTTAACCCCAGGACCAAGCTGCAATGTTGCAGTTACCAGAGCGCAGACTAAACAGGCAGAAGCGGAGCCCTCAGCCCTCAGTGCCTTGCCTTTCTTTGGGGTTGAGCTTGAGACAAAGCCCGGGAAGTCTCGTAAGCCCCGCAGCCAAAGGAAGCAAGATAAATTCAAGCACACCAGCATAGAATCCTCAGCTGAGGCTGCTCCAGACATGCCCCTTGGGCTTCAAATACCCAACAATATAATTCAAATGCAGCAAAATGATCCATCTCTGTCTAGATTTTTGCAGAAAGCGAAGGAGAGGGAGCCGGAGACTGAGCCTGACAACACGGAGGAGTACTTCTTCCAGAAGGGTGTTCTTTACCATCAGCATGGCCAGGTGGAACAGTTGGTGGTCCAACAAGCGGCCCGAGAGGTAGTACTCACCTTGGGCCACTCTATTCCCTGGGCTGGCCACCTGGGGAAACACAAGACCGCTGCTCACATAAAACGGCATTTCCACTGGCCAGGCTTGAGTTTAGATGTTGCTCAGTTCTGTAAGAGTTGCCCTCAGTGTCAAAGAGCGTCAATTAAGGGCCCTACCAGAGCTCCACTACAACCTCTCCCAATTATAACTACTCCCTTTGAACGCCTTGGAATGGACATTGTTGGTCCTGTGGAAAGGAGCAAAACAGGAAATCGCTTCATGTTGGTCATTACTGACTATGCCACCAAATATCCAGAAGTGTTCCCCCTAAAGTCCATTAAAGCAAAAACTGTGGCATTTTCTTTGGTGCAGTTTTTTGCAAGAGTGGGGTTCCCTGGTGAGATTTTAACTGACCAAGGTACTAACTTCATGTCAACACTTTTGGAAACAGGTCTACCAGCTGCTGGGAATAAAGAGCTTGCACACCACCCCGTATCATCCGCAGACAGATGGACTGACAGAGCGCTTTAATCAGACGCTTAAGCAAATGCTCCGTAAGTTCGTGGATGAAACGGGTTCTGATTGGGATCAGTGGCTCCCCTACCTTCTCTTTGCCTACAGGGAGGTTCCTCAAGCCTCCACTGGGTTTTCTCCTTTTGAACTTTTGTATGGTCATGAGGTGAGGGGCCCTCTCACCTTGTTAAGAGAGACCTGGGAAGGGGGTCATGGGAGGGGGGAGCCAGTTAATGTTGTCTCTTATGTGGTGCAGATGAGAGAGAGACTTCAGAGGATGAGTGAGCTGGCCCAAGCGCACATGGCAGAGGCCCAGCAGCAAGCTAGTGACAGCAAGCTCCTCGCGAAGTGGCAGGGGCCGTTTGAGGTCCAAAGAAAACTGGGGCCCACCACGTATCAGATCTCCACTCCAGGGCAGCAGCGCTCCACTCGCGTGCTTCATGTCAACCTCCTCAAGGAGTGGGTTTCACGGGTGGAGAAATCAGCAGATGTGTTGCTGATCCAGGCCGTCAAGGAGGAGGAAGAGGTGGATCAATACCTGCCCACACCAGTAACCTCGGACCTTGACCTGAATCATCTCACAGAAGACCAGCAGACTCAGGTGAAGGCTTTAATTCAACCAGAAGTTTTTCAAGAGTACCCAGGTCGTACTAGTTTGATAGAGCATGACATTGTCTTGAAACCTGAAGCAAAGGTGAGACGCATGAGTTACAGGATACCAGAGCGCCTTTTGGTGTCCCTGAAGAAGGAAGTGGACCTCATGCTGTCTCTAGGAATAATTCAACCTTCAACAAGTGAGTGGTGTAACCCGGTAGTTTTGGTTCCTAAGAAGGATGGAACTATAAGATTTTGTATTGACTTCAGGTACATTAACGCCATTTCAAAGTTTGACTCGTATCCCACTCCACGGATAGACGATCTCGTTGAGCGCCTTGGAAAGGCTAAGTACCTGACCACTATTGACCTCTGTAAAGGCTACTGGCAGGTTCCTCTGACCCAGCAGTCTCGACAGCTGACAGCATTCCGGACTCCCTGGGGCCTCTACCAGTTTACCGTTTTGCCATTTGGACTGCATGGTGCCCCTGCAACATTTCAAAGGCTGATGGACCAGGTACTCTGTCAATTCGCTGATTTTGCATGTGCATATCTGGATGATATTGTCATTTTCAGTACCACCTGGAAGGAGCACTTGGAACATCTGAGGGCAGTTCTGGAACGCCTAGGTTCAGCGGGCCTGACAATCAACCCAGCTAAATGTGTCATTGCCAAGAGCAAAACAGAGTACTTGGGGTTCACCATTGGAGGTGGGATAATTCGACCACAAGTTCATAAAGTGCATGCACTTGAATCATGCCCTCTCCCACAAAGCAGGAAGCAGCTCAGATCTTTCCTGGGGATGGCTGGCTTCTACCGCCGGTTCATCCCGAACTTCTCGGACAGGGCGGGTCAACTGTCGGACAGAACCGGCTCAAGATGCCCTAACCAGGTCCAGTGGACAGCGGAGGCTATTGCAGCTTTTAAGGACATCCAGCAGTCCCTAAGTAAGAGCCCAGTTTTGCACAGTCCTGATTTTGATAAACATTTTATTTTGCAAACTGATGCATCTGAGAGAGGAGTGGGAGCTGTGCTTCTGCAGGGATCAGCAGAGGAACTTCATCCAGTGGCTTACATTAGCCGGAAGCTATTCCCCAGGGAGGTCCGCTATTCTACCGTGGAGAAGGAAGCCTTGGCAATCAAATGGGCCCTGGATTCTTTAAAATATTATCTGCTGGGAAGGGAGTTCACCCTACAGACAGACCATAAAGCGCTACAGTGGCTGGAGAGGATGAGGGACACCAATGGACGAATTACACGGTGGTACCTCGCTATGCAGCCGTTCCGGTTCACAATTCATCATATTCCTGGCAGAGACAATGCAACTGCGGACTATCTCTCCCGCTGTCCCAGCGACAACTCGGAAGGGGGGGGGTGTGTGATGGCTGCATCCACAGCCACACCGAATTGAGAATTACCAGTGCTGGTGGGGTCCCCGCGTGGTGCTGCTTCAGGAGGCCGGGAGCAAAGGCTGAGGAAAGGGGTCGGGCCTGCTAAATGGTCTCCTGGGCCGATTGGGCTGCACCATCTCTCAAGGCTTTTGTTTAGAGAATTCTCTTTGTTTTCTTGGTTAGGTGTTAATTGTTGTTGTATGTTTAGTGAAGTTAGTGTAGCGTCTTTTTTTAGTTTCCCCTAGTGTGTCAACGTGGTCTGATCAGCCACTATATATGTGCCCCATTGTGTCACTTTTGGCAGGTCTGTTCTTTTGAGTTTGTTCTTAGTTGACTTCTTGTTACACACTAAGTTCTGTTAATTTGACCTCTTTTATGGGCCCAGAAGTTTAGTGATTTTTGTTGTAAATTACTTTTTTGATTTTTTTGTTAAATAAAACCATTTTTTCTTTAAACCACCTGAGCATTCTCCTGCTTTGGCCGACTTGGTCCCTCACAGACCCGCATGATATCGTCTCTGAGCGGCGTGCACCCACCACGGTCAACTTGTTTACCTGTAATTTGAGAAAACGATAGAAATAAGGTCCAGGTTGTAAAATATCAGCAGTTCCCCTTTGAGTGATCGCTGATCACGATCAGTCAGGATTTTTTTCCACATTTCATTTCTTCCTGGAAGACAATGGTTCTCCACTATCCTTCCAGTTTTTAATAATGTGTTGGACAGTTCTTAACCCAATTTTAGTAGTGTCTACAATCTCCTTAGATGTTTTCTGTGCTTGATGCATGCCAATGATTTGACCCTTTTTTTCCACGACCACAGGGTGTTTCTTTAGACATGGTTGTTTAAGAAATAAGAAGCCACTCATTGCATCATTTGGGGTTAAATAACTTGTTACCAGCTGAAAGATACTCACGCATGCAGTAATTAGGCATGTACCTATTTGCTTAGTTAAATCCAGGTGGTGTCTTTTTTTTTTTTTTTTTGGCCAGGCAGTGTATGTTACATCTTACTTTGCAAGTATGCTCTGAGAAACATAAAGGATATTATAACAAACAAGGAGCCAAAGCAGAAACGGGTTTATCCAGTCACAAACACTTCCTTATACTTCTCTTCACAACACATACCAACAGACTGCCACAAATATAAATCCCTGCCCTCCTTTAGCTCACTGTAGCATCATTGCCACAGTGTCCATCTCCCTGACCATCTGTTGTGTGACTGTGTGGATCCAGGAGACTGAAAGGAGCCAGAGAACATTTTTTCTCTCTCTCTAGCCATCAATCTTTTTCTCACACACAATTTTATTCCCACACACTGAGACAACAACTAGTTAGAAAAAGAGCAAGTTAACACTTGACTGCATAAACACAAAGCTGATTGAGTCTGTCTGATCGGAACTACAGACACAGTGGAATTTCATGAAACATTCTTCTAGTGATTCACGTTTGGATTTTTAAAAGTGAAACCAAAAGTTGTTTGTAGATGAAGCAGGTGTAAAACTAGAGAAGAACTCAACAGCAGTTTAAAAATAATATTTTTTATAGTATAGTATAAACGCTGCCATGATTTTAGAATCCCTTTAGAACCATCCTTGTAGTGACTGCTGTTGAATTTTGCATTCTGTACATGACCTCATTTCTCAGGCTACTCATTTTACTTTCAAAGCAGCATCAGCTCAGCTGGTACCCTCATTGTGGCTTGTTTTGACACACCTGCACGAGCCTTATCACTGTCTGGATGACCTGTGTGTTTAAATGATGTCAGGACACTGTGGTTCTCTCTATACAAC
This sequence comes from Planiliza haematocheilus, assembly GCA_005024645.1. Lineage (NCBI taxonomy): Eukaryota > Metazoa > Chordata > Actinopteri > Mugiliformes > Mugilidae > Planiliza > Planiliza haematocheilus. The sequence goes on from SRSE01000487.1 coordinate 564,817, forward strand.
GTCATTATTATAGTTTATGATCATGAGGTACAGTCCATATTGTTTGAGTTCACCAAGACTGTGATAATTGCTATAGGATTTTTCATTACAGTTGGATAATATATCTACAGTGGTATGAAAAAGTTTGGGCACACCTTAGGAAAATTATTGCATCAGTTTATCGCTTGCTGAGCTTTTGAAGCAGCAACTTTATTTTAACAAATGTTATACCTTATGGAAACAGAAACATCTCAGTAGTGAAATAATTTTCATTAGTCCAACAGAAACATTTTTATGAATATTTAAACAAAAATAGGCATGTGCATAAATTTGGGTACCCCAAAGAAATAATTCAAGTTAATATTTAATAGACCCTCCTTTTGCTGCAAGAACAGCCTGTAGACGCCTCCTATAGCCACTGACAAGTCCCTGAAGTCTGGCAGGTGGTAGTTTAGCCCATTCCTCCAAACAAAACGCCTCCAGTTAAGTCAGGTTTCTTGGCTTCCGTGCGTAAACAGCCTGCTTCAAATCAATCCATAATTTTTCAGTGATGTTAAGGTCTGGGGACTGGGATGGCCATTCCAGAAGATTGTACTTGTGCTTCTGCATGACTTCCTTGGTGGATTTTGAACAGTGCTTGGGATCATTGTCCTGCTGAAAAATCCAACCCCGGCGTAGCTTCAACTTTGTGACAGATTCTTGAACATTTTTGTCAAGAATCTGCTGATACTGAGAGGAATTCATATGGCCCTCAACTTTAACAAGGTTTCCAGTCTCTGTGCTAGCCGCACACACCCATAACATGATGGACCCTCCACCATATTTCACAGTAGGCAATAAGTTCTTCTCATGGAATTCAGTGTGGTTTTTTTCGCCATGCATACCTCCTCTTGTTCTGACCAAATAACTCTATCTTAGTGTCATCTGACCACAGTATTTTTTTCCAAAATGCTTCTGGCTTGTCCAGATGTGCTTTTGCATAACTCATGCGACTCTTCTTGTGATGAACACTCAGGAAAGGCTTTTTGCGCATCAGCCTTCCAAAGAGCTTTTCCTGGTGCAAAGTGCGCTGGATTGTGGAACGATGAACAACTACACCATCAGTAGCCAGATGTTCTTGTAGTTCTCTGGAGGTGGTCTGTGGCTTGTTTGTGACCATTCTACTCATCCTTCGCCTGTGTCTTTCTAGTATTATTTTGACCTTCCACATCTTTCCTTCACAAGGACTGTTCTTCTGGCCTTCCATTTCTGCACCACATTTCTGACTGTGGAAATAGACATCCCAAACCGTCTTGATAATTTCTTGTACCCTTCTCCTAATTCATGATAATGAATTATCTTAGTTTTTTGGTCAGTGGAGAGTTGTTTCGATACCCCCATGTTGCCAGGAGCGTAGGACAAGCACAGCCAGCAATTGCCTCTGTTAAATAGCCTTTTTCATAATTGGTTTTACCTGTCTTTGTAATTGAAGGTCTCACAAGCTAGTCAAAGCAGTTTTGGGCTACAACATGTCAGCTACAAATGTCTACAGGTCTTGAAATCAATGTGATTAAAAGGGTGCCCAAACTTTTGCACATACCATTTTTTACATTTTAATTTCTTATAATAAAACTTTGTAATGATACTCTAAGAATTTTGGTCTGGAAAACACTCAAATGTCTACATCTCTGTCGGAAATAAAATCTTGTTGCTGTGATTGTCTTTTCTAAAGTTAGAGCAAATTATTATGAAATCTTAGAGGGGTGCCCAAACTTTTGCATACCACTGTATATACAGTAGACTGGTAAGATTGTGCAACCAAAGTGTGCATGGTCTGAATCACTGAACCAAACAGCATAAGACTCCCCTATAGCCCAGCGAACAGGCACTTCAGTTAAAGAAAATCCCCTCAAGGATCAACCCCCACAAGGGCGTTGGACCAGACAACGTATATGAGAGAGTACTGAGTCTTCAAAACAACTGAAAGAGGCCTTTATGGGCATCTTCAGTACCTAGCTGAGCCAAACATTGTTACCCGCGTGCTTCAGGACCTCAATCATCATACCAGTGCCAAAGAAGTTTTATAAAAAAAAGTCTCCCACAGTGTGCTTGAATGACTATGGCCCCATCGCATCGACTCCAGTTGTGAGGAAGTGCTTCAAAATGTTGGGCATTTAGCACATTACTGACACTGCTGCCCTAACAGATCCACAGAATAAGAACAGCTATGTCAGAATGCTGCTCACAGTCTTCAGCTCAGTATTCAATATCATCATCCCACCACAGTTCATAAGGAAAGTTAGCTTTCTGGGCCTCAACGCCTCCTTCTGAAACTAGGTCCTGGAACTGCAGGTCCTGGAGCTCCTGTACTCTACTCTACTCTCTCTCACACCGAGCTCCTGTCCTTTATTCTCTTATCTACTTTCTTGTGTGCTGCTACTGTATAGCATGTTAACTGCCGTGTATCTTCTGCCCAACTGCCCTCCCCTCCTCCCCTTTTTCTGTCTCTAGCTGGCCGGCCTTAGGCAGAGGGGTCCCTTTATATGAGCTGGATTCTGGGAAGATTATTCTTGCCACCGTCGCTCTCGGGCTAGCCCTGGGGATTTCAGACTGGGTTTCAGATCAGATTTTGTAAAGTGCCTTGGGACAATTTATATTGTTGTTGTTACTCTTCTTTTCTACTTCACTTAGTGTTGTAATTCAGTTTAGTTCAATTTTATCTATATAGCATCAGTTACAATATCAATGCAAATTATCTCAATATGCTTTATTTACAAAATCCAGTCATGTGCTTTACGAATAAAACTACATACTGTACGCTCCTATCAAATGGCCATAAATTATATCACCCACTGGTCTAGGCAATGCAACTAGAGTTACGAGATTAGAGCTGTGTGAAAATACTGCACATTTATGAAGACTGGAAAATTCTTCAGGAGAGCTGCTCTAGTTTTTAGCAGAGCGTGAGCTCCAGATTGCAGCACAGCTTAGTGGGCATGGGAGGCCGAGATGAGAGCAATGTAGGAGGCGCCACAAGCACACACAGCAACACACTCAGTGAGCACACTCGTGCAAACAGACACAGGTATGTGGAATAGACAATAAAAACGGCAATAGGGATATCTCTGGGGAAAGAAGAGTGTAGAAGCAGGCCATAGTACCAGGAAGCATAAACAAACAAAGAGGGAGTCGGGGCTATATCCAGTGAGGTGGGACCGGAATAACATTTCAGTTTCCTGATTTAACAAGTGTAAATGTTGGCCATGTGACTCACAGATTGGAACTGTAGAGGAATGTACTGATATGTGGGGATCTAATTACATGGTGCCTATAGAAATCCCACAATATTTGCCTATCTGACAGTGCTTACTGCTGATCTACCTGATGTAAAATTAAACCAAAACAGCCAGACAAATAGGACCACCGGTGTCCGATCATTTTGTAGAAAGGGGGTGAAAAATATGGGAGCTCCATTGGTGACATTAGTCAGATGATAAAATTCTTGAAATCCTAAAACAAAAGAAAACACACACAACAAATCCCAGCACTTTAGATTTAATAATGACAGTAATGGTTAAATACAGGCTGTTAATATTATCCATTATCCCGAAGATCCATGAACCTGTTCATTTATGTGGAAAAGCTCAAAACATGTGAAAGAAAAGCTGCAGTTGGATGCAGTTTGACCATAATCGTTAGAATATTCAGTTTCGGTGATAGTTGTTGCGTTGTTGATATCAACCATTATAACTCACTTTAACAAAACAGGCTGGCATCAACTGACAAAAAGCAAACACAAAAAAACTAAACTGACAGCAGACACTGGTATTTATAAGGATTTTGCATATCAAGTGTAAAGCAGCCATTTCCGTTGCCTGTCACACAGTTGTGCACAAGAGATTCAAAGGATGTTACATGTTGCATAAATGATCAGCAGACACGTTTGATCTAAATATTGCATAGGTTATCTAAAGGTGCACATGCATAGTAGAAGACAGTGGAGACCAGTATTATAAACTGCTGTTCCACTGAAGCATATTATTATCCAGCATACAATGCAACATCAACTCACATGACAAAACTTATGTAAGTCTTATATTTGCTAACTTCTAATGTAGTATATATTTTATGTTCTGTTCCTTAAAGTTGTAGAAAGCCATTCCTGGGACAGACTGATGATTTTTTAACTCAACTCCCAAAATAAACCCATCCCTGTGTATTGCCAAAGCGACAACACTATCAACTCTCTTGAAGCTTCAACAAAAGCACACAGCAAAACTAAATTTTACCTACCTATCAAGCTGAATCAGAGCGACCTTTGCGTCCTTAATCAGGCCTTTCATTCTAAGAGGTCTCCAGATTTATATTAGGCACTCACTTTGTCACACATCCCCATTTCCCTTATCTCCCCTCGACTCCACCTGTCCTGGGCACAAGCAGGAAAGCCCATGTGCAAACAGTTCAAGATCAAATTAACAACAAATTAATTCATCACAATTAATGCCCAGCTACCTGTTGCACATCAGCTTGAGGTTTGCTGAAATCAAATTTAGATGCGAGAACACCAGTTTACTTAATTGTTTCTGTACTCATTTTTTTCTCTTTTTCAGATGGATAGCTCTGCTTATCCTCTCATTACATTCCCAAACACTGACAAACACTTGGACCCAAGTGGTAAGCAGAGTCTGTGCATTATTTGAGGGCCCTCTGCAACATGTGTAGACAGCCACCTGGCTCTGGTGCTTAAAGTCTACACATTCTTTATCCTTTACTTACCCTAAAATATCTTCCAACACCCAAGATTTAAGTAACATTGCTCTAGAGTGATATCAAGTGTGATGAATAGATCTCCATTTTCCTTCATCTATTTTTTCTACCTTGTGAACAAGATAGAAATACTATTTAAAATTCTTAGTCTAAACACAAAAAACACTGATGATACACTAAAACATTCTCCAAAACAGATTAAACTTAAAATAATCATATTTGGTTCTGTAAGGTACATTCTGCAAAGATTACACAGACAATAATAACCTTCTCCACCTGTCTCGTATAAGCAGAGTGGAGTTGCATGGGTACACTGCTTATTCAAATGCCTGTGCATACATAATCATCATAAGTCCAATCACCACTGTTCAATAACTTTGAAAAACTGCAACACCCAGCTGTTTCCAACATATTACATTATCTGGAAATGGGTCTGACCTATTTGATTGCGTACAGATTAAAGCCGGATTTCAGTTTGGTTCTTTTCAAGTGGCTGTGTTTCCAAGACGGTTGGTTTATTTTAAATACAGTATACTGCCCTTTTAAACCCTCAATCTATGGCATAGAACCATTGTATATACTGGTCCTTGGTGGGTCTCTTCCAGAAGGAGGAAAGAATGGCATTTCCCACCAGACTGAAACTTGTGTAGAGAACAGTGAGGTGAAGCTACTTTAAAACATATCTAAATGATTTAAACATTTTATCACTGAAGCCCATATTTAGCGTTTAAAGTGGGACTACAGTGGTATACAAAAGTTTGGGCACCCCTTAGGAAAATCATTGCATCAGTTTGTCACTTGCTGAGCTTTTGAAGCGGCAACTTTATTTTAACAAATGTTATACCTTATGGAAAGAGAAACATCTCAGTAGTGAAATCATTTTCATTGGTCCAACAGAAACATTTTTATGTATATTTAAACAAAAATAGGCATGTGCATAAATTTGGGTACCCCAAAGAAATAATTCCATTAATATTTAACAGACCCTCCTTTTGCTGCAAAAACAGCCTGTAGACGCCTCCTATAGCCACTGACAAGTCCCTGAAGTCTGGCAGGTGGTAGTTTGGCCCTTTCCTCCATACAAAATGTCTCTAGTTCAGTCAGGTTTCTTGGCTTCCGTGCGTAAATCAATCCATACATTTTCAATGATGTTAAGGTCTGGGGACTGGGATGGCCATTCCAGAAGATTGTACTTGTGCTTCTGCATGAATTCCTTGGTGGATTTTGAACAGTGCTTGGGATCATTGTCCTGCTGAAAAATCCAACCCCGGCGTAGCTTCAACTTTGTGACAGATTCTTGAACATTCTTGTCAAGAATCTGCTGATACTGAGAGGAATTCATATGGCCCTCAACTTTAACACGGTTTCCTTTTCCTGTGCTAGCCACACAGCCCCATAACATGATGGACCCTCCACCATATTTCACAGTAGGCAATAAGTTCTTCTCATGGAATTCAGTGCGTTTTTTTCGCCATGCATACCTCCTCTTGTTCTGACCAAATAACTCCATCTTAGTGTCATCTGACCACAGTATTTTTTTCCAAAAGGCTTCTGGCTTGTCCAGATGTGCTTTTGCAAACCTCATGCGACTCTTCTTGTGACGAACACTCAGGAAAGGCTTTTAGCGCATCAGCCTTCCAAAGAGCTTTTCCTGGTGCAAAGTGCGCTGGGTTGTGGAACGATGAACAACTACACCATCAGTAGCCAGATGTTCTTGTAGTTCTCTGGAGGTGGTCTGTGGCTTGTCTGTGACCATTCTAACCATCCTTCGCCTGTGTCTTTCCAGTATTTTGTTTGGCCTACCACATCTTTCCTTCACAAAGACTGTTCTTCTGGCCTTCCATTTCTGCACCACATTTCTGACTGTGGAAATAGACATCCCAGACCTTCTTGATAATTTCTTGTACCCTTCTCTTAATTCATAATAATGAATTATCTTAGTTTCTTGATCAGTGGAGAGTTGTTTCGATGCCCCCATGTTGCCAGGAGCATAGGACAAGCACAGCCAGCAATTGCCTCTGTTAAATAGCCTTTTTCATGATTGGTTTCACCTGTCTTTGAAATTGAAGGTCTCACAAGCTAATCAAAGCAGTTTTGGGCTGCAACATTTCAACTACAAATCTCTACAGGTCTTGAAATCAATGTGATTAAACTTTTGCACATACCATTTTTTACATTTTAATTTCTTATAATAAAACTTTGTAATGATACTCTAAGAATTTTGGTCTGGAAAACACTCAAATGTCTACATCTCTGTAGGAAATAAAATATTGTTGCTGTGATCATCTTTTATAAAGTTAGAGTAAATTATTATGAAATCTTAGACGGGTGCCCAAACTTTTGCATACCACTGTATGTTGTACAGTACTCATTTCAATAAAAAAGGCAAATACAAGTCACTATCACAATGACAAGTTTTAACAACTTTTAACATTCATGTTATAACAGAATATTTTCATGCTATAAGGAAATATGTTTTATCTATTAACATATGCTAAACTTTGTATATGCTACCTTTGGGACACAAAAATAAAGCCAATGCAGAAGTGCAAAAACTGCAGGTCCTCAAAAGGCCACCTTTGGTTTGGTTCCTAAAGGGAGTCAGATTATCCTCTGTAGCCACTTTCTCCGCTCTTGACCTGTATGGGACTTCACCATAATACTGGGGCCAGTTTGAACAACAGGTGCCATTACAATTTGTCTGTTTATGCATAGCTTGCTCACCTCAGCTCAACTTATTTAGCCTTTTACGAACCAGTCAGGAGTTAGGTAGAGTCTGGAGGTACTACCTAAAGAAAACATGTAAACATTTCCAGGTACGTCATAATAATGGCATTTCATTTTTGGCAATTGTGTTGACAAATGTTGCGTGTTGTTATGTGTGTGTGTGTGTGTGTGTGCGTGTGTGTGTGTGCGTGTGTGTGTGTGCGTGCGTGTCTGCCTTGTGATGTTACATCATGTCATGCATGATGTTCCTTAAGCAGGGGAGTGTGGGATCGTAAATAGACAAATCAACATTTCCCTTATAACCCATGGTCCTTTGCAGAGATACAAGGTGCAGTATGAAGAGAGTTCAGATGTTACTATGTCTTGTGTTTTCAGCAGAGTTTTCCTATGTTGGTGGTGGTCCATCATAACGGAGCATGATGTTGAAGGATCGGGCAAAGTTGTTGGAGAGGGAGCAGCTGCTGCCTTCATCCATGAGGGGCAGTAGGAAGGCTAGGAGCAGCAACGCCAGGAGAAGTAGCCACAGAGGAAGTGCCAGCCGACACACTCGCTGCAGCAAGCCAGGCTTCTGCCAGGAGAGGAGCATCACAGGGTTAGTGGAACACACACAAACGTATGTTTCGCTGCAATGTAGCTAGGTAAAACCAGGAATGACTGAGCTTTTTATATTTGAATATCTTAGTCCCATAGTCCCACTTCCATCTCCCAAAGGTAGATTCAACACAAAACTATTATACATTAAAATCTTTCAAAGTTCCAGAGAAAAGACAACTCCCTTCAAGGGTAGGCTTTTAATAAGAAAAATACACCCAGTGAAGTGACTGAAGCTGTGCCTTACTCTAAAATCACAAACTTGCACACAAGAGGGTTTGAAAATATGAGATTTAAATGCACCACTTCATGTGATCCTACGGGCAAGCAGATGTTAGCGAGCCAGATTTCAAAGTCAACCAGCTTCTCTTTGGACATGTTAAAAAATAAATTGCTTAGAAACTTTAAACGTTTGCCTCTCTGATACATTTTTAGACAATACTTTTTTTGCATTAATAAAATGTATGCTTCTGCAGAATATTTCTGTCTCAGAATAAGAATGGATGACGACAAGGTGACACTTCTATGATAACTGATTAGCTCAAAAGCAGAATAGATATTTAGAAATTTCCCAGTTTTTGACTGCAATCTGGCAGACCTGATCTGAGGCTGCCTGGTGAATATAAGGAATCTGAAAAATCACAAGATGAAAGCTGAAGAATCTCACCCACACAGTCAGAGACATCATGTACTATAGCAAACTGAGTCAGTTCAGGCCTCAACACTGTTTCCCATTTCTCTCAGACTTGTTATTCTGTGAATCATCTTTACCGCCTACGTCCATCTTTCACCTTCTGAACATTGCATCATCCAGCTTCTCTGGCACTAATTTGTTAAACCAAACAGTTGGCTGCAAACATAAAATGCACTGAAGTCCAGCATAAAAATATTGGTACATAAGGAAACAGAAAGGAAAATCTTTACGATGCTTTGTGTTGGACAGTAGTATAAATATATTTCACTAAAATACATTATATACTGGCACATGGTGACGTAAAAAATAAAACGGGGATAAATAATATTTTTATATAAATATTAGAAATATTCTTTTTTTTAATATTTAATGTAAAAATTGTAACTTCTATATAGCCACTGAAAACAAAAGTGACACATGTCAGAGATAAATAATATGAAACAAAATTCAGTTATTCTTCTTTTTCTTAGTTGAGTATTACTTCAAGATCATGGGCCAACAAAAAACTAAACATTATTGCTTGAAGGTATTGCTCTGGTTAGGGCAGCAAAGTATTCTAAGACAATACAGAGACCCTTGACCAAAGTCACCAGTCCTCCTTGTGAAAGGACAAAAAGAAACTGGTCAGGGTGGTATCAAGAGGTTGGTCGGAACATTTTAAAAGCCTTTTCTTAATAAGTGTGAGCTACGGAGCAAAAATGCAAGCTCTTTCTGAGGAAAGACACATTTGCAAAAACACGTATCCTGACTCCAGTGTGTTAAAAAACGTTATGGTGTTCTGAGAAAAAATTGTAGGAGAGGAGTATTGGCATAAAAACAACATAGTGAATCAGCAAGGAAACGAACAAACACCAGCATTATGCATGAGGCCAACTATTTTTTGGCTGGATTCATTCATTCCACCATTGAATGACTGCACTGTTAGCAACTGCTGTTGATTTCCAACACACAATTCCAACAGTGTTAACCTTTTATTTTTCAAAACATCACTCTACTGTTAATACAAACAAAAAAAAGAAATTTTGGCGATTTACTGTTCTTTTAACAGAACTATACTGTTTTCCTAAAATACGGTTCCTCTCTTTATCCATCACATCTAGCAAATTATTTGGTAATAGTCTTATTTTTACTTGTAAATTGGTGCAAAGTATATTGGTGATGTTTGTTTTCATCAGCCTACTGAATATGTGCATGGTGTGACAGAACGATTCAGTAACTAGCTAAATTTTCACAGATGATAGTGAGTTACACAACTTCTGAAGAGACACTGTTATTTTTCAGGTGCTTCATTGGCATCACACTGGCAAAGCCACCAGCAAAAAGAGGACAACAGTCAACCCACATATATCCACTCTGCTGAGAAGACTCATGGACCTTCAGTAGGACTTCATTTAAAATGGTGAGATTATTCAATTCCAGCTTGTCTCATTGCTTTAATTCTTTCTCCCTCTGAATTTCACCCTCTGTCTCTCTCCTCTTTCTTGTATCTGAGTGTACGTTGACAATAAACTGGACTGGTCAAAGAACACTGAGGGACTCTAAAAAAAGGGCCAGAGTCGACTCTACTCAACAAACTGATCCACAAGGCCAGTGATGCTGTAGGGGTAGAGTTGGACTCTTTGAACACAGTGTCTGAGAGGAGGATGCTGGCAAGAGTGGAGACCATCCTGGACAACACATCCACAACACACTGGCCAGTCTAGGGAGTACCTTTAGTAACAGACTCATTCTACCCAAATACACCACAGAACGCCACAGGAGGTCATTCCTGCCTGTGGCCATCAAACTTTATAACTCCTCCCGCTGAGTGTTGGTCACTCTTAACATTCAACACTTCAGATGCTGTTAATTTATGTGCAACCTCATTACCTCTGTATATTGTGAATACTTGTGCAATACTGTTTCTTTTACTTTAAAATGCATCTTACATTACTTTTTATATATTTTTCTATTACTTTTCTTTTCTACAATTCTATTGTATTTGTGCTTTGAGCTAGCAACTGTCACTTTAGTGGAGCAACAGCAACAAAACTATTTCCCGATTCTGATTCTTACAGGGTAGAAGGTCTGAATCCCTGTTATTCTCGCCGACTTATTTGTCTCCTGTTTCTGGACATCTAAATTTATGTTAAAATAAAAGTCAGAGTGCATTAAGATGCTGTGTTTTTTCTTTTTCCCCACAGTGCAATTACATGCTGATCTGTTCTTTCACAAAGCACAGTTTGTAAATTTTGTGACAACTGATAATGTATTTTTGAACAAACCAGTTGACTGTAAAATAAGTAAAAAAACAAACAAACAGTAAACGCTGTATTTTTCAATAACAATACAAAACTGTAAGTTCTAGTGACAGTAAAAACATGTTAATTTACAGTAACGTAATGGCAACCCTGCTGCCAGTTCTTCAGAGAAGAGAAGTGACTTGAATCCTAAAGAAAATCTTACAAGGTGCAAAATGTCTGTAAAGATTTAGACTGAGGCTTATCAGAACAACTAAAGAAAAAGAAAACTGTGATGAACTGTGGATGTATATTTACATTATATTTGGATATTTGTATAACAATGGTATTGTCATAATGTCATTTTATTGTTCGGATTTTCTCTTCATAATAAGTCTGATTAAAATTAAGTATTGTTCCTAATCTGTGAAGTACCATGTTATCATAAAGAAGTGAAAATAATACAAGTAATAAATACAAGACTCCAAATGAAAGAATGCCAGCACTTTATCTATGCTAGTTTTCCTGATGAGTTACCATGATTTATATAATGGCTGTAAGATCCCTACAAAAATATTAAGAGGATCTGTTTACTAAAACGTGTCTTTTGTCTTTTTGGGAATGTGCTTTGCAGTGAGATATTGAGAGAAAAATATGTGGGGGGTGTTGGTTGTGTGTATAAAGGTAAATGATTGATGGAAGGGGATGTGAAACTAGCTAGTCATACCTCTACATGACAAACAGAGCAAAGTCACGCCTGTGTTTCTTAGAATCAACACAACCACAACTGGCAAGTGTAAGCTACTGTTATTGCTATCATACTGTGACCTTGAGTCGCTATATAAATAAAACTGAATTGAACTGAATTTAAAAGCCAAAGTTCTTGCAGGCACACTTGTAAGTTGAAAGTAGTTTGTGTACATAAATACCTATAAAACAAAACGATATAGATTTATATCAGTGTCTGTTAGACACCTTTTGCCAACAATAAACTTCCAGCTTCACAAATTAAGCTGTTTTTTACTCACTCACTCACTCACTCACTCACTCACTCACTAATTAATTCAAATCATCAGAATGACGAACCAAAATAATAAAGAATACAGTTACAGTCCTACACACAGGAGCTGTGAACTCCACCTCGATCAACTACAAATAGAAAAATGTTTTCATACATGGATGCATGAGAGACAATAATCTAACAAACCACAGCGGATGTTTTCCTGCTTTTACTTTCGATACCGTTCGTCTTGTTCTTCTATAGCTTTACTTAAATAGCAATACCAAGATGGCAGTGCTGTGGGTTTCTCTTTATATTTTATTTTATTTATTGTGGACATGGGCAGTGGAATTAAGTCATGTTAAAGTTTACTGAGATGGACAAAAACACCTACGCAGTTATGTGCTTTGCTGACAGTAGCCTAAATTATGTTACACTGCCACCTTATGGTAAACAAAGGCACAGTGAATTTTTGTGTGACCAAGAGAGGCCAAGCTCACTATTACTGTATATACTGTATGTACAGTGGTATGAAAAAGTTTGGGCACCCCTTAGGAAAATCATTGCATCAGTTTGTCACTTGCTGAGCTTTTGAAGCAGCAACTTTATTTTAACAAATGTTATACCTTATGGAAACAGAAACATCTCAGTAGTGAAATCATTTTCATTGGTCCAACAGAAACATATTTATGAATATTTAAACAAAAATAGGCATGTGCATAAATTTGGGTACCCCAAAGAAATAATTCCATTAATATTTAATAGACCCTCCTTTTGCTGCAAGAACAGCCTGTAGACGCCTCCTATAGCCACTGTCAAGTCCCTGAAGTCTGGCAGGTGGTACTTTGGCCCATTCCTCCAAACAAAACGCCTCCAGTTAAGTCAGGTTTCTTGGCTTCCGTGCGTAAACAGCCTGCTTCAAATCAATCCATACATTTTCAATGATGTTAAGGTCTGGGGACTGGGATGGCCATTCCAGAAGATTGTACTTGTGCTTCTGCATGAATTCCTTGGTGGATTTTGAACAGTGCTTGGGATCATTGTCCTGCTGAAAAATCCAACCCCAGCGTAGCTTCAACTTTGTGACAGATTCTTGAACATTCTTGTCAAGAATCTGCTGATACTGAGAGGAATTCATATGGCCCTCAACTTTAACAAGGTTTCCTGTCCCTGTGCTAGCCACACAGCCCCATAACATGATGGACCCTCCACCATATTTCACAGTAGGCAATAAGTTCTTCTCATGGAATTCAGTGCGTTTTTTTCACCATGCATACCTCCTCTTGTTCTGACCAAATAACTCCATCTTAGTCTCATCTGACCACAGTTTTTCTTTCCAAAATGCTTCTGGCTTGTCCAGATGTGCTTTTGCATACCTCATGCGACTCTTCTTGTGACGAACACTCAGGAAAGGCTTTTTGCGCATCAGCCTTCCAAAGAGCTTTTCCTGGTGCAAAGTGCGCTGGATTGTGGAACGATGAACAACTACACCATCAGTAGCCAGATGTTCTTGTAGTTCTCTGGAGGTGGTCTGTGGCTTGTCTGTGACCATTCTAACCATCCTTCGTCTGTGTCTTTCCAGTATTTTTGACTGTTCTTCTGGCCTTCCATTTCTGCACCACATTTCTGACTGTGGAAGTAGACATCCCAAACCTTCTTGATAATTTCTTGTACCCTTCTCCTAATTCATGATAATGAATTATCTTAGTTTTTTGGTCAGTGGAGAGTTGTTTCGATGCCCCCATGTTGCCAGGAGCATAGGACAAGCACAGCCAGCAGTTGCCTCTGTTAAATAGCCTTTTCATGATTGGTTTTACCTGTCTTTGTAATTGAAGGTCTCACAAGCTAATCAAAGCAGTTTTGGGCTGCAACATGTCAGCTACAAATCCCTACAGGTCTTGAAATCAATGTGATTAATAGGGTGCCCAAACTTTTGCACATACCATTTTTTACATTTTAATTTATTATAATAAAACTTTGTAATGATACTCTAAGATTTTTGTCTGGAAAACACTCAAATGTCTACATCTCTGTCGGAAATAAAATCTTGTTGCTGTGATCGTCTTTTATAAAGTTAGAGCAAATTATTATGAAATCTTAGAGGGGTGCCCAAACTTTTTCATACCACTGTATGTAACAAATGTAGATGCTATTTTTTAAATAATTAAAATATATAAACAAATAGATAAATAAAAACATGGAAACCCAGCCAGTTGACTAAGGTATCTAGCTTAATACTACCAGTATGAAACTGTGAGATATGTAGATATTAAATTTACATAAATAAAATGAGGGTTGGTGACTTCATGACTTTTCACCCACAAGATACTAATACATTTCAGTTTTAAGGCAATTTTTGACCTAATGACCCATTACCACAGTTTGAAAAATAGTCTCTGTAAATACATGCCACTCCATGTAGAACTGATAACACAGGTGGATATGGGAATTTGCACAACAGCAGTAGTCACATGTGAAATGCAAAATTTAACAAAACAACATATATTAGCAAAGAGAGCAACATCAGCAATGCCTATGATCCACAATCAATTAAGGCTGAAGCAGGGAAGCATATGGAGTGAACGGGGTTAGCTGCATTTCCAGAATTTCATACTAGTATGACTGTTAAGAATTATAAATGTGTTTGTGCATGAAGCCTATTTCATTTTATTTTTTAGTCACAGTCAAAAACCTTTAAGTTTGTTGTGATTTTTAGAGAGACTGAATGCCTCAAAAATTGTCAGCCTGCCTCTCACCTTGTTTGGTTTGGCCCTAGGCTTGATGGCTCCCATATTTTTAAGTTTCGACTTGTAGAGAATCCAACGGTAACGAAGCTCCTCCAGGCCCATGTCCTCTGCTGATCCAGAAACAGCCTCAGCGTGCTGACTGTCTTGGAGCAATTGCTGAAACATGTCCTGACCACAGCACACCCTGGCTCTCAGAGCCTGCACCAGGAGAGAAAATATTATTAGTACCTTTTTTTTTGCTGTTGAGCCAAATCCAGCAATTTCACATCCGCGTATTTATTGTTAACAGTTATTGTTACTGTTGATTATTAAAATGTCAAGTATATAAATATATAAATTAAACATAAAACACAGAATTCCATGTATACTGGACATGTAGTATCTATTTTAGTGTACATCAGTTCAGCGATGGCAAGAAACATTCTGTGCAACACAAAATTGTACCACAAGAGGTCAGTATAACAAAGATTTTGCTAAATTAACAGTAATTAATATTTCATCTGTGAACAAAATTCAGTAAGCTCACCTTACCCAGTTTGAGTCTCTAAACTAGAATTCATTGAAGTTAGTTGGTCTACATATTTGCTGACTTCATAACAGCCTCATCTCCACAAATATTACTGAGGACCTGGACATATTGGTCTGTCCAACAAGCATGGTGGTGTACCTTAAATAGCAACTGTAAACTCTAGCAAAAGTAAAACTGATAACAGTTGCTAAATGGGTTATTTTACTCTGCTTGTTCTAGTTACTTTAATTAAATGCAATGCCACACTAACTGAAATATCACCAGTTGATCAAACTGTATAATCTCCTAAACAGAGCCCAGATTCATTTGTTCTTACAAGTACAGTTAGTCCCTTGAGGTAGGCAGAGAAAAGTCTAAATAAGAGCCAGCACTTTGTACATGTATACAGTAATGTTAGGTAAGACACTTGAAGAAAACAGCTACAACTCTTGAATGAAGAGGGAATTAAACATCTTGAATGTTCAAATGTTTACTGAAACTCACCTTGAGTGTGTCCTGTCTCATTTTGACATCTTTGGCACTCAGCGTTGATTCTTTGGTATCGAGTAGCAGTGAGAGAAGTTCATTCTCTTTGCATAGCCAGTCCTCAAACTCCTTCTTCCTGGACTTGTAGTGTGATTTACGTTCCTGCAAAACCAGAATCAGAATCAGAATAAGAATACTTTATTAATCTTTCAAGGAAATTGTTTTATTGCTGTTGATCCCATAAAGTGCCAAGGAAGTCCATGCGAACAGCATGGAGATTTAAGCCATGCTGCTGTTGATTATGTTCCCTTACTCCTACTGGCTAGTGCAGACCTCGAAGTAGGGCTGGGCGATATATCGACATAAAAAATATATCAATATATTTTTTAATGTGATATGGAATCAGACCATATCACATATATCGATATAGTTCAAATTTGCACTGTGGTCCTTGCTCCAGGCAAGCTGCTGACCTGGAGCTCTCTAAACTGCTCCCCGCAAACCCGTCCCTCTTTCTTCATGCACAGAGGAGGAGCGCAACAACGTCTGCAGGAGAAAATCTTTTTCACCACCTAAAACAGTGGCACAAACTACAGTATGGAAAGTGTGGGAAACTGCGCGCTGCAGAAGCCCCAGTCGCAAGCCATCCACAACCCGAACAGGCCCCATATTGGGATATATATCATATACCGATACTTAGCCTAAATATATCAGGATATGACTTTTGGTCCATAACGCCCAGCCCTACCTAAAAGCAATAACTGTATTACGTAGACTCTATTATCAACCATGAGAGCTCTCTGTCGTGCTCATCACTGCTGTGTATATCCACACAAGTTAACACTAGCATAGCTCTTGCTCTGTTGCATGACACCATTAACAAACAGCAACAGGCTTATCCTGAAGTACAGTAGTGCACATAATTGCTGGTCCAATCAACCATGCTTAAAGATAGTGTTCCCCAAGTTTGTACAGTATATACATTGTGCTACCAGGGGAAATAATACATTGGACCGTGCATATTCAGATCTAAAGCATGCAGTAGCCTAACTACACCTGGGTAAAAATCTTGCCAGAGCACACTAAACTTCAGGACTGTTTTGCACACAGTATTTTTGAAAACCTAGATCTTGAGGAATAGATAAAGTGCATTTTCACATCAAGACCTGTACAAATAACCTACAGACAGAAAAATTAACAGTTCTTTAAAAAACATTACCGCTGTCATCAATGACTTCTTGGATGAGTCTCCTCTGAACCGCACAAATGTTTCTTCTCCTGCTTCCAAGTTGTCTTCTTTGGAGCCCGTTCTTCCTTCCTCACCATAGCTGGCCTGTGTGGACAATGCTACTCCTCTGTCTCCATCCAAGACATCCCCTTCTGTTGACTTATCACTCTCAGGTATTCTAGTAGTAGAAACTCCCTGGCTTCCTGCTCTTCTGTGAATGCTATAGTCAAATGAATCATTTTCTCCTGGATAGGAGAGACTGCTGTTTTTGTCATTTGCCGATATGATGTCACGTTCCCTATGGCCCTGAATCCACCCAGCCTGCCCTGTCACTGCATCCTCTTCCTTCTTTTTCTGCAGGCTTCCATCTTTTGCAGACTCACAGCTAGCCAAGACTCCGTAAACCTCTGCTATGCCAGAGTCTGTCTGGTCTGCGGAGCTGTTCAGCAGCCTATGAGAGAAAAACAGGGAACTTGTGTGTACACAACAACATACTTTTGCTTACCTTCATACAGTCTTTTCCTGACACAAAATGTTAAGCGGTAAGTGCACTTATTAGTGCAGTATTAGTAAGTGCAAAGAAATTCCATAACGGCATTCATGAGCTAATGTGTTCACAAAAAGGCCCAGACAAAAACATTAAATTTGTCATTTCTTTCTGGTACCTGTGAAGGTTGAGACTCATATCGTGCAGTGTCAACCATGCGCCTTTTATGCGCTTCAAGTCTCGCAGAATATGGACCTGTCCTTCGCCTGAAGTCTTCTCCAAAACTCCCTGACCCTGGACCTCCAACTGCTGCAGATGAAGCTCCTTCTCTGGGAATTCCCCCAGTTCTCTCTATAAACAGATACAATGAATGAAATGAAATGAACTCAGATGGATAGTCAACTTCTGGAAGATGTATGGTAGATGCATGCAGTACAGTTTATTTGAAATACAAATGGCCAAAAGAACTCCGCACATTGCAACTCAACGCACTGCAACTTAACTTGCTGACGTTGTAAGTTTTTGCTGGGGTTGTGGGTATTTCAATTACATTTCCCTGTTCGGTTATGTTGTAAGTGTTTTGTCTGTCGATATGTTTTTTAATTTTCTAAGTCGCAGTGTTTTGAGATATCTCAGCCACTGTAGAAATGAGAGCAAATAAAAATCACTCTGTAAGGTTTAGCAAAAATAAATATATCAACATCAAACAAAAATTTTAAGCACAAAGGTTAAAGAACACACACAGACCTCAGCTTCATGCTGGCGGCCTTTTATGCTCCACTCTCCCGAGGAGCTGTGGAAGGACTCCATCTTCTGCTTCATAAACATCAGCCATTTTTCTAGGTTCAGCAGGCTGTCATGGAAGCTTTCATGGTCTTCAATGTTCTTTTTACTCTCAAACAATTTTGCCTGAATATAAAATAAAATGAGAAACTGAATAAGCATAAGGAAAACACTTGACATCTCAAACTGAATAGTGAGAAAAGATTTTTTTTTTTTTTTATCCAGATATGGTAATGGGAAAGAAGCCAAGGTAGTAAAACATGTCAACCTCTCCCAGCCCACACATGCTTCACTGATCTTTTCAGTGGGTCTTGGTGACTGGTTGATTGGTCAAAAGAAAATGCACATCTGAAACTATTTGCATTCTCAAAATGCCAGGCTGGAATTGCAGATAAAGAGCTGACAGACTTACCATGCCAGATTGGTTTGCAAATGGCCTGGAGGGTCGAGTAACCTTGAAAAATCCCTTGCATGTGCAATCATTTTTGCAAAAAATATAGGTAAATGAGGAGAGCCTTTCATAGTATAGCTATAGGAATAAGCTTACAGACAAGTTGTGGCAGAATGGTTGAAAAAGCAGATTTGAGGCCACTGGCTCATTCCCTTTATGTCCACCACTAATCCCCTTTTTGTGCATGAATGGATGGGTTAAATGCAGTGTACTATGACTTTAAACCATGGAAAGACCTGTCAAATATGGCTGTCCTTAAAAATCCTTAATAGTTTTTTTTTTTTTTGTTCAGGTCCAAATGTTCTGGTTAAAATAAGCACATGTATGTACATACTGTGCCCTATTCTGTAAATATTCCAACCTTGTACATTCTGAACATAACACAACTGTATATACAGTATCTATCTGGCCACTGAAAGGTTTATTTTAAGAACTACTGGGTTATCCCACAGGGTCATTAAACCAGGGTATCACCGGACTGCCAGCCACTCAAGGCCACTCGAGGTGTAATGACATAAGTGCTTCAATTAAAAAGAATGTTTCAGATCTTTGTAGCCTGCTTCTCATCTCTGCTTCACATCAGGGGCTTGAAGCTACATAAGCAGATAGGAGAATAACCCAAACACATCCCAGAACAAACTGTTGGTTGAGCTGCATTGTGGGTTACTGCCTATTGTTTTTAAAATACTAGGGTAGAATTGAAATGTTAAATGAGTGGATTTTTTTATTATTTTATTTAAGTTTTTTATTATTATTTTGATTTCAATATGAAATACTGGTTGAAGCTTCTTCACTGATGGTCATGGGTGACCTGACAAGTAAGAGACTTCACTTACACTGACTTCCTTGTGCAGATGCTTCCATTCACAATAAATCTTCTCAAACTGAGTTCTGTTGCTCTGACTGGATGAGATCAGACTCTCCAGTGCCATAAATTGGCCTTCAAAGTCCTCTAGATCCTTCTGGATTACCTGAGGACACACAGGCATATAATGTTAAAGAATCCCATGGAAAATAAAAGACATTAACACACTACTGTGGTTCGATGTATACTACTGCAGTGTGTTAATGTTTATAGACAACTTTAATTGTATGAATAATCCCTAATCATAGATTACACTTTACTTTCTAAAGAAATATTGTGTTAAATTGTTAACAATAATGAACTTTGAAGTGCATAAATGAATGTGGCTTTAAACTTCAAATAAATCATCCAAAAACTCAGTACTGTTTAAATATTTCCTATCAATGTGTAAAAGGTTTTTGATTGTGATGAAGACAAGGACTTTTGATTTTAAAACTGCATTTCCAAATATTATATTAATGTATTTCAATATAAGGAGTCCAGTTCTGTGGTTTTGTGCATTGCCGTTTTGAGGTTTGATGATGCAAAGGTCAAGGGAATTTTGGGCTCTTTTGCCCATTGAGTTACTGCATTGTGAATGTTGTGGTGTGTTTATTCAGTTGTTATAAACAAATAAAGTTATCCTTTATTTTCATCTTTTTATAAACAGTGTGAAGTAGGGAAGCACCAAATATTCGGCCACCGAAAATGCACTTTTGGGCCATTGAAGACTTTTATCATTGAAAAAACACGGCTGAAACAGGATGTTGTGATGATGCAAGCAAAGACCGCAGTCAGCATGGGCTTGTCTGGAATGGCCAACATGTCAGCGGTGTCATCGTATTTCAATATATAAAGTATTATATAAATATTATAGAAAGACCCTCAGATGGCAAAACGTACAAATACGCTCAGTGGATCAACACTGGTTTCCAACTGCAAAAGCTTGTGCTCCATTATTATTTAATTTGGTGAGTGGGATCAAGATAAACATTTTATTTTGAATTTTATTTTATATTGTGCATTGTTGGTATAGCGAAATCCAAAGAGTCGACGAGAGACAGAAGATGGGCCCTATTGTCTGACGCGCTACAAAAAATCCACTGAGACTTCGAAACTAAGCTCTAAAATATAACCAAAAATAGTCACAGTGATCAAAGAAAATTAGCGGTCAACAAAAAATGCAGCGACCCACCCGCTCTCTCTCTCTCTCCAACCAAAAACCAACGGGTGAATATCAACTAATATACCCGCCCATAAACATATGACTCGCTATTCCCCTAATAAATAATAATGACATAAACAATATCCTAATAAACACAAACACCCAAACAATATCCCTTAACCTTACTATTAACAGACATATAAAATACATTAATGGCTCCTACAGTTGGAATGTGCCAAATAAATATTTTTGTAATTTTGTAACTGATTCATTCTTTGAAACATTACTATTAATTTATGCAATTGCAATGCCTTGATTTTAGTGAGGTTGGTACACAGTCACAGCCATAAATGCAATGGTACTAATAATTGTCATAATAATTTATTTTGGTGTTTCGGTTTTCGGCCTTGGGCTCTTCATTTTCAGTTTTGGCCCAGAATTTTCATTTCGGTGCATCCTTCGTGTGAAGTTTGCATTCTGAATTTACTGGTATTCATTCATTCATCTTCTGTAACCACTTGTTCCTGTGAGGGGTCTGCTGGAGCCTATTCCAGCTGTCATTGGGCAAGAGGCGGGGTACACCCTGGACAGGTCTCCAGTCTATCACAGGGCTAACGCAGAGGGACAGACAACCATTCACACTCGCATGCAATAACATTCAAACCCTACACAGACAGGCCCAGTCGGCCCATGGAATTGAACACAGGACCTTCTCGCTGTGAGGCATCTGTGCTAACCACCATTCCACTGTGCCAAACTGCTGGTATTCAACTGAATCTATTTTGAATCCATTGTTCCAGTGAAATGATCAACTAATATACCACTATTATCATGGTTAGCAATATTATCACGTTATTGTTAGATGTGTTCAAAATATTCAAAAAGTACTGAACACACACTGAAATCTTTTAACCAAGTTTTATGTTAACAAAAAAGAATACTTTTCTTTACATTTCCCACTAAACATTAGACGTGTGATGGACGTGCAGATCATGGTCCATGACCAATTCCATGACCATGACCAATTCTGGACGTCTACACAATGCGCAAACTAGGTCCGCTATTTCGACGTCTAACGATGACCCCACTTAGACATCAATAACATTTGATCGTCAGACTAGATAACATTTCTGGAGGTCATATGGACTTCTAAGACAGGTGCAGGAAATGTAAATGTATTTTTTTTTTATTTAAGATAAATATCAAAATTGTTGTTATTCATTTCAATATATTAAGTATTATATAAATATTATATAAAGACCCACAGATAAAAAATTTAAATATAGGCATGTGGATATCAGTTCATCTTCTACTCGACTTTTAGTCTTTACAGTAACAGAAAACCCTAGCTTGTCTCTGTATACTGTTTTATGTTGTTTCAGGTTGTCTTTTGTCTTTTGTTTTTATGTTTAAAGTGTAAAATAAATAACTAAATAAAATGGAAAACTTAAATGAGTTAGTTATTAGTTATCGATTACCAAGTTTGAGTTCTGACTGATTTTCGTTGTGACCTTAATTGAACTAAAAAGAGCATTTTCCCTGATACGGTAGATGCTGTATGATACTCATGGAAACCACAATATGACAATATACACAAAACAAGTTGTGTGGCCTGGTCTGCAATTAAACTCACCTTGAACTGGTCTGACTGGCTTCTTTTGGTAAGGATGTCGGGCTGGAGGCCATCAGCTGCCACGAGTCGATCACTGAAACTGGCCAATTTGGAGGTAATCTGCTCAAAGGCATCACCTAAGTCCTTGGTTCTTGAAATCAGGCCCTGTGGAGAGGAAAATAGTATCTGTCATAACTTACAGGAGTGACTAGTGAAGGATGGAGTGCTCTGTTAGCAACAGCATCAGGAACATGAGTCCTCTTTTGCTTGTTGAAGTGCTAAGAGCATACAAGAATGCATACAAGTTATACACAGTGTATCTCTGTATAACTTGTATGCATTCATGATAATGACTAAACTCAGCTGAGATGATTTACTGTACATTCACGCACATCAAGTTTTGCTAATGTCTGGGAAAGCGTGGGCAAACAGCAGCACTTTCAGTGTGTTTCTCTTAATTTATGTGTACATGTAACTTATAACATATTAGTTCACAGAGCACATCTGTTAAATTCAGTCATTAAACCATCTATCTTATTCATGTCTATGGAATGTGTTCACAATTTGCTTTTATGAAGTTCACATTAAAATTAAAGGGAAAGGTAGAAGGACGCCGATACCTCTAGCCTGCTCTTCCTTTGCAGTAGCTGGGAGTGCAGCAGCTCTCTCTTCCTAATGGCAGTGCTCAGCTCTCCTTGCAGACCATCAGATCGCTCAGGACCAAACACAGAGTCCAACAGGTCCCTCTTTACCTGCAGCAGGCTGAAACGCTCTTGTAACTGGACGCTGTCCTTCAGGAGACGCTAACATAGAAGGGAGAAAAGGACAACACATGCATTCTGTACTGTATTTTGATCTTTTTGTCAGTGCCTGATCTCTAAATTATCTGTATGGGTGACCAAGGCAAAATGATTGCATTTCCAAATGAAACACAGTATATACTGTTAATTTCACCACATTATAATTATGGTGAAACAAATGTTAGCAAATACTGTACATGGACATTTACTTTCAACTTCAGGGAATCTCAGAAATGAACAAATGATTTTTGTACTGTGCTACAGTGATTATTACAGTGATGCAACTCGTACACAAGCTTTAACTGAAATTTATTTTAAAATAGATACTAATTCAGTGACGTGGAAAGATGGCTGACACCCACCAGCATTCTGTATTTTGCAGAATTTAGAAAGTTGGAGTACAGGGGAAAACATTCTTGATTTGTCTTTTTACAAACAACTTAAACAGACTCCAGATGCATTATGTGTGGAATGCCGCATGTCAATGCTCTGTTTCTGGAGATAGCATTAAAAGTCTGCTTGGTTTTGCTTTCACAAATGTTGCTGTATTTGCTTGTTCATTCAGTCCATGAGTCAGGCTAGTTATTCAAACTGTAGGCCAAAGAATAGGACTTAGGTGACGTAAAAATTAAATAATCATAGGATGTAACCAAAAGACGTGATTTCAGCGAAAATTCTCAGGCTACTGTTAAAAAACTAATGCTAAATTAATCTCTTAATAATTTGACAATCAATGTTTTCTTAGCAAATGGGCCAAACTATGGGAATGAACATATCTACTCGTAAACATTTATGAAAATATGAATGAGCAAAACTATCCAGTGGTTTCTGAAGGCAGCCTGCTTGTCTTACCTCTATGTTCTGGACCAGCATGGCAGTATGGGAGAAGTCGGTCACCTCAGCAGAAGCCTCCAGCACCTGTGACACTTTGTGACTCCACTGAGCGTACACCAGCAACGGATCCTGAAGAATGTTTCTTAGTCCCGACTCTGATTCTGAACACAGTCTGGTTGCTCGACATTTCACACTGTAACATAAACACAGACTATTACAATAGACAGATTTGCACAGAAAGGACAACAGTCCTCGCTGTAATAATATAATTAGTGAATTAGTTAGAATTAATACTAACAACTGCCCAGTGCTTGTTAATTGTGGTGACTTGGTGTTGTAGTAGTTGGCCTTTCGGTGCGTAATTTGCATGTGTGAGCTTTCTCTAGCTATGCCAGATATGCTCGTTGGCCGTAGGTGTGCGTGTGAGCTTGAATGGTTTGTCTCTTTGTACATCCCCTGTAACATAGTGTGTAGATGCCCATCAAGTTGCGTGAAATTATATCTAAAGGAGGCTCTACAGGTGACATGGAAACATCTCATATGACTTTAAGGCATATAACTTTTGAAATATTCACCCAATCCTTATGAAACTTAGCAACCAACATTATAATATGCTTGTGTACAATCATGCCAAGTTTCGTGAAATTCAAGCTATAGGGGCTGCTACAACCACTACTGCGATCATCTAGTTTTTCTTTCTTCTTTTAAAACAAGCCCCAGTTCTCATATTAACTGTAGTGAATCTATGTCAGTACCCACAGATTCCTCAGTGTAGCCAGGATTAGGAGGACATTTTAGTTGACATCCAACACAAAGGACCCAGGCCCAGTGTCAGCTGTTTGCTGCTGACAACTGCTTGTCTACAAGACTTATCTTACAAGGCTGTGTTCTGTCTCTCACAAACCTCTGATGTTCTTTGACAACAGCCAGGACATCATCAGAAAGATGGCGCGAGTCCCCTGAGAATCTGAAGAGTTCTTTGAGCTGAGACTTAAGATGTGCCACTTGGGATTCCTCCCCTGCAAGAGTATTCCTCACACCCTACAAAATACAAACATGAAAAACAAGTAATATATACTCAAGGAACAACAGCAGTAGATTTTATCAGAATCAGAATATTTTACTAATCCTTCAAGGAAATTGTTTAAAATAAGGGCTCATCCAGGATTTGAAGCAGGTACCTCTCGCACCCGAAGCAAGAATCATAGCCCAAGACCAACAAGCCACCCACATAACGGCCACACTCAGCTACTGACATGGTCTCATTATATAATTCCACAAAAGCCATATTTCTAGTAGTAATTTGGAGTCAGATAGAGCAAACGTCTAGCAGATATTGTAGCTGAAGAATAACAGAAATGACTGCATGCTGACAGCAGAGTGTGAAAGAAAATAAATACCAAAACATAGCCTAATATACTTAGCAACTGTCACTTTAGGGGAGAAACAGCAACAAAACAATTTCCTTGAAGGATTAATAAAGTTTTCTGATTCTGAATATAATCGGTGAGCTAAATAAATAATTAACATGTACAGCAGACAAATTCAAGTTATCAGCTAAGTGTATTGTGCTCTAATGTTAAATGACTGATTGCGTCAGCATTACCTACTTCTAAACAATTATGAGTTACAACTGACTATGTTTAGGTATTCACTGAGGATGCAACATTAACATGTCAGACTGTGACAGACCTATTAGATATGCATTACCAATGTCAGACTGTCCTTAAAAACAAAATGACCTTAATTGGAGTCATTGTATTTAGTTAACTGGTCTAGATGAAACCTCTCAGTGACATTACATCAAAATTACTATGAAATGTGATTAAGTGCAAATGCAACAAAGCTCAACCAGTTACCATGCAAACGACATAGGTGCCATGTCAGGATATTCACATGTGATGATCTACATATAAATGGTGATAACTGTAGCAAAATAATTCTTAAAAGACACAAAACGCAAACACAAACCAATGAATATCTGCTGATGATGATATTAACAACAAGTGATTGGACATGGATTATGGATATAAATTTAAAAAATAAACTCAGGTAAATCAGGTATATTATTGTTTATTGTTTGTGATCTGATGGGACCACTGGTGTTTAACAGCTCAAAACTAATAAGCATTTCCATCCAAAAGACTACGACTAAATCTAAAATGGCTGCCAAAAACTCCACTGTGCTGCACTGAGTACCAGTAGTTTGGGGAAGAGAAATGAGGGAAGAGACAAAATGTTCACTTACTGTCTAATATATCCCCAACACTTAACAGGTACCATGATACCAAGACACTTGTCAGTGCTCATTTCACGGTCTCATCAATGTATGACTAAAACTCACTGAGCAGAAGCAGAAGTGATGAGGTGTGGGAAAGGTGTGGACATCAGTATGGTGTTATTTCAGTACTTAGAAGTGTCGTCATCTATAAAAGCATAAACTGCGTTTGTCTTCAGTGCAAAACTCCTGCTTTGGTGTACCGTTAGGTAGTCCTTCACTAAATATAGCAATATATGGTCTGGTACTGGTCCATTAAAGGTTTTTGAAGATGTCCTCAGTGGTGACATGTTTTTGTGAAATTACATAGCTGGTTATTATAATTTCATATTAAAGGGTAGACATAAACCAAAACAATATTTGATTTTTTTTAAGTAAACTAAAAATAATTTATGATGTTGGAATAGCAGAAGAAGTAATAAGTAGTATGACTGTCCTGCACCAACTGTAAACTATCATACATCGACTGAGCTTTATGCAATTTCTGACATGTTTAATAAACTTACCGTGTATTTTCTCCACTGGCCCACCATCTGTTCTTCAGTGTGGTCAGTGCGTTCCCTAGACTCATGACTCTCCTTCAGTTCCTGGTCCAGCCCCTGCAGCAACACCCTCAGACGGCCAATGTCTTCTCCCAGCTGCTGGCACCTGTCCATGTACTGACTGTGGGAGTCCAGGCTGGAGCGCAGGCCCTCTTCTGCTTCACACAGGCCCTGCCTCAGCCTCTGCCAACCCAGCCTCAACTCCTCAGCCTCCTCTATAACCATGCCCGCCCCATCAGGAGACGTGTTGGCCTTGACAGCGTCTGCTACGCCTTCAATATGCTGCAGGGTTTTCTCCTCACAGGCAACGCTGTTATCCAGAGCCTGACACATTTGGAGACAATATTTTGATGCAATAATAATATAGTTTGCAAGTACTTGTCTATAATATATTTGTGAATACTATGTTTAAAAAAAAATAATAAAAACAATTGATTCATGTAGGGCAAAATTATTAGAACACTTGGCATATTTAAGAGGTTTCCGTGTCTCTTGCCAACAGTTAAACACAAGGGGAAGGTATTATTATAGTTTGGGGTGTTATCATAGCCTCAGGAACAGGTGACGTGGTGACAGGTGAACTGGGTGTTGTCTCATTGGGCCAGGATAATGACCCTAAACATTCTTCTAATTATTGCCGAAAGTACCTGTGACAGAAAGAATCTGCTGGAACACTGAAAATTACGGCCTGGCCCTCAAACTCAACCTCATCAAGTTCTCAGGAAACATAGCGACACTGTGCCAGAGAGATGTGCTGGCATAATTGTTGCAAAAAGGTGGACACATCAAATCTTTAAGTTAAAAAAACAGTAGGACTTACTTTATCAAACTGAAAGTCTACTAAGATCTACAACAGTTATGCAAATAGTTGTCTGACTGTTACTCATCTAATAATATCCCAGACCCTGCCTTTACCTTATTCTACCCTTCCCACATTTTGAATAACAAAGACAGATTTTGAGACTACAAATAGAGCAACATCCAGTGATCCCAAACTAACTCAGTTTCTTACTTGTAAGGCTTTGAGCTTGTTCTCTGCTGTATCCTCCCTCTCCATCAGATCAGTCAGTTCTTTAGTTTTTGACAGCAGCCAGGACTGGAACTTCTGAACACAGTTTTGGTAGTTTTCGTGCTCCTCAACAATCTTCTTAAGCAGTGACAGGCGCTCCTAGCACAGCAGGAAACACATCCCATGGTAATTTATAGCACTGCACTGTTCAAAAACGAATGAAAGTCTTTCAAAACACATCACAGATCACATTTGGGAAGTTAAATGAGGATCCTGGATGTGAATTTGTATGTCTTACACTTCAACTACAAGATTCTTAAGTGCATTAAGCAACAAAACACACCAGTAGAAAGTGCTTCCAGAGAATATAATTCCATTAAAACTTGGGATGGTGTGAATCACAACATTCCCATTTGTGGTCAAAAGGTTTGTTCACATGAACACACCAATGTAAGCATGGCCAGATGTTGAAGTGTGGTTAAATTTGACATTTATGAAAAGAAATTGGGGAAAGTAGCATTATCATTACTGTGTCACAAATGAGATCTGCAAAGAATTTCTCTGTACATTTTGTTTGTAAAAATCGTGCATGATTCCATTTATTTACTTAAGCGCTGTGTCTGGTGTGTGCTGCAATGAAAAGTACTACTAAAACTGATTAATTATACATTATTATACATTTTATGGTTCAATGTCATATATTTCCTCTTACTTTTAAATCCTTTCCTTCCACCTTTTTAATTTTTGTAAAACATGTTCTGGGTGCACATTTACATAAGCCACAAGCTATCATTTTAATTAGTCTAGTCAGAGCTCTCACAACCTGAAGGCAAGGCTCTTCCCAGCCATGTGTCAGAATGCATGATCCTGAGTAATAACCGCAAGCCATATCCCTCAGCTACTGTCCAGCGTGCATGGAATACTACACAGTTAACAGTTTGAAAAAACGTTTATTAACCTGAACACTGAAACCTTGCATAAGGAAATATTTTTGAACAGAACAAGTAAAAACGGTAATGGTTTGAGCTCTGACTCTCTGTAAATTCAGTAAATTCCCTGTGGATACCATTATCCCAATCTACACCTTAGCACAATTTTATCACAGCTCGGTTAACCGAGCCTACATATATGTCAGTGACAATTAAAAGAAATTAAGTATGTAACTCCAACCCCGGAATTAAGAAATTAATTATAGGTTATTGAGTATTAACTGACACAGAAAATAATTCAAATTTAAATCACAATGAAAACATTAAAGGGATCCACAAGGCATGAATGACATCAGTGAGTCGTCCCAATATTGCAATGCTTCATAAAAAAAATAAGGAACGCTTCATGTTATTAATACTTTTATCCTGCAGAATGCAGTAGTACAGTACAGTGCAGTAGTTCAGTAGTATTTGATCTTGTGCTAACACGATCTCCAAAAGAAAAAGATGAAGCGGCATACTAAGAGAGTTTAGTCTGATTGTTGGTTGGTGGTCAGAGTCTGGGAGTTGTCATTGTGTCAGTTGTTATAGAGAAAGAGAAACTTAAAAGCAGATGCCAGTCTCTAGCATGACAGTACTGTTCTCTAGCATGACAGTACTGTTTTCCAGTGCATTTTCAAGTGGTAAGAATTTTCTATGCATGTCTGCCCTGTTTCCTCTCACATTAAAATGCATGTTAGTTTAAGGTGAGAAAGAATGGCGGCCCTCCTCTTCAATGACATTAGCACATGTCATTGAAGTTAAAACTGTTGAAGTTATTCAATTTATGCTAATTAATGACAGAATATAGCAAATACATCTTTCTTATTACACTCAATAAATCTGACTTTTGAACATTATTCAGTAAAATTTAAAATTTTAGTTTTTCATTCCGTGTTTAAATATATTATAATTACGTTTCAATAAAAGGTATTAGGAAAAATGTTGTTATATTTTAGCAGCCTAAATCAAAAACATTTGATACATTAACTAGAAAATGCCCGCGGAAATTTTGAAGTGCCGAGTGGGCTGTTGCCATTAACATTGCCCCAAAATGGCCGCCCTACAGACCAGTTACTTATGGTTTCCCGCCTCTTTCTGTGGAGCCCCTCCTCTTCTGCTGTGTAAGCTCGTTGGGGCCTGGTTGTCGTGGTTACCAGTTTGAATTTCAGTTAGAAGACGGGGAGAGAGAAAAAAATGCTAAAACCACGGCCTCGAACAGGAAGGCCTTGTGGCCAAACCGTGTTTCCAATCGTGGAACCGACTTCACTTTGGGCATCTCGAGGCTTTCCTGAATGTCTAGATATGCAGTTTGTGGGTAAAAGAAATGTGAGCTATTTAAAGCGATTCAAAGAAAGGATTGCTTCTGCTTTGCTCCAGAAATTTAACATGGCAGTCTATGGAGCTGTGGATGGGTGTTGCTGGCGCATCTTTGCGTCTGACGCCAAAACTATAAGACTTACAGCTTTAGCAGATGAAATTTGAGCGAGAAGACAAATTTTCCTGCGTTTCTATGTATAAATTATGTCTGTCCACCGGAGCAGTTTCTGTTTTATTTTTTGCCTAATTTTCTTCTCTCCTCTTCACTCTAGCTGATGATGTCATTCACTCTAGCACCAACATTCCGCGCAATACACACCCATTATAAACCCCGAAATTTAAGTAAAAACCTTCACAACTTTGAGGGTTCTTAGTTTAAAAACTGTAAAAGGTGTCGATAAGTGAAGGGAATCTCTGAAGAGAAGACAAGAGTGCCTAAGTTTTAAAGTTTAAATGAAGTCTCTGGGTGAAAGTATGCCAGAGCAGTTCATTGTTGAAAATGTCCATTGATTTTTTTTTTTTTCGGGGTTTCCCATTCATTCCTATGGGACATTTTTCGTGGTTTTACGCGAAAACTCGCCGATCGCTTATAAAAGTAATAGCACGGGATTCGGGATCAAAACACATGTTTTGATATATCATGTGTTGGGGTCCTCTCACCGGTTCGGGCTGCATTAATCGGCGAAAAAGGGCGGAAAATGAACTAGAAAATTCCTGCGGAAATTTTTGAAGTGCCGAGTGGGCTGTTGCCATTAGCTGCTAATGTTAGCAATTAGCATGACGCGCTAGGCACTAACTTTAGCATTAGTTTACTGTTAGCATGTCTCTTTAGACACTAAAAATTAAATACATGCTAATTGTTAGCATGCTAATGCTAACATGCTAATTGCTAATATGCTATTCGCCAACATGCTAATGCTGCCACTAATGCAACCACCAATTTCTAGCCACTAAAAATTAGCATTAGCTGCTAATGTTAGCAATTAGCATGACGCGCTAGCCACTAATTTTAGCATTGGTTTAGTGTTAGCATGTCTTTTTAGACACTAAAAATTAAATACATGCTAATTGTTAGCATGCTAATGCTAACATGCTAATTGCTAATATGCTATTCGCTAACATGCTAATGCTGCCGCTAATGCTACCACCAATTTCTAGCTACTAAAAATTAGCATTAGCCGCTAATGTTAGCAATTAGCATGATGCGCTAGCCAATTATTTTAACATTGGTTTAGTGTTAGCATGACTTTTAAGCCACTAAAAATTAAGTAGATGCTAATTGCTAACATGCTAATGCTAACATGCTAATTGAAAATATGCTATTCGCTAACATGCTAATGCTGCCACTAATGCTACCACCAATTTCTAGCTACTAAAAATTAGCATTAGCCGCTAATGTTAGCAATTAGCATGATGCGCTAGCCAATTATTTTAACATTGGTTTAGTGTTAGCATGACTTTTAAGCCACTAAAAATTAAGTAGATGCTAATTGCTAACATGCTAATGCTAACATGCTAATTGAAAATATGCTATTCGCTAACATGCTAATGCTGCCACTAATGCTACCACCAATTTCTAGCTACTAAAAATTAGCATTAGCCGCTAATGTTAGCAATTAGCATGACGCGCTAGCCAATGACAGACAGACACCTGTCATTGTTCAACTTGGGTGCCAAAAGCCAAAATGGCCGCCCCACAGACCAGTTACTTCAGTTAGAAGTTTCCCGAGTGGGCTGTTTCCATTAACATTGCCCCAAAATGGCCCCCCTACAGACCAGTTACTTATGTTTTCCCGCCTCTTTCTGTGGAGCCCCTGGTTGCCACGGTTACCAGTTTGAATTTCAGTTAGAAAACGGCTAGAGCAGGGGTCGGCAACCCAAAATGTTCAAAGAGCCATATTGGCCCAAAAAAACAGAAATCATACCTGTCTGGAGCCGCAAAAAATTAAAAGCCTTATATAAGCCTAATATGAAGGCAACATAGGCTGTCAGTATATTAGCTATATAAGCCTACTATTAAAATGACTAAGTAGAGTACAAATACAAAATGAACATTAATGATTAAATGTTTATTTTCCCTGCAGCGCATCCTGGAGAGAATGACGCGCCACGTGACTACGCTGCTGTACGATACTTGGTGCTTCAAATTTAACTTCCATTACAATATTTATGTTTTATGTTTTGTTGCATTGATTAAATTATAGAAATACAAGAAATAGAAATACTGATTTTTAGTATCTTTTTTTTTATTTTGAGGAGTCGAGAAAAAAAAACTTTTTGCGATCCTCTCATACTCGGTGCGCCGTCTGTAACCACTGAAATCAGGTGGTTAGTGTTTATTCCTTTCTCATTTAAACACTGCAGCACCGCCTCACAGATGTCCTCTCCCCGTGTTTGGCCTTTCAGTGATATTAATTCGATAATTTCTTCTTGCGGCCCATCAGAGTTCACATTCCATGGCCTATCACCCCCCCCGTTCATTTACAACAGCCACCCGCCTGTCACCGTGCTACACGACACACAGGCTATGACGCAATTCTGCTATTTGGCAATTCTGAAACTCTGTATTTATTACACATTTTTTTACAGCATAAGAATGTTTGTGTCAGGTTTCCCCCCCCAAGCTCTAGGGAGCCACTAGGGGTGTGCTAAAGAGCCGCATGCGGCTCTGGAGCCGCGGGTTGCCGACCCCTGGGCTAGAGGGAGCGAAAATGCTGAAACCATGGCCTCGAATAGGAAGGCCTTGTTACTTCTGGATTACTTCTGCTTTGCTCCAGAAATTTAACATTGCAGTCTATGGAGCGAGGAAGGGGTTTGCTGGCGCATCTTTGCGTCTCACGCCAAAACTATAAGACTTACAGCTTTAGCAGACGAATTGTGAGCGAGAAGACAAATTTTCCTACGTTTCTATGTATAAATTATGTCTGTGGTGTGAAAGTTGTGGCCACTGGAGCAGTTTCTATTTTATTTTTTGCCTAATGTTCTTCTCTTCTCCACACTCTAGCTGATGATGTCATCCACTCTAGGGCGAACATTCCGCGCAATACACACCCATTATAAACCCCGAAATTTGAGTAAAAACCTACACCGCTTTGAGGCTTCATAGTTTAAAAACGGTAAAAGGTGTCGATAAGTGAAGGGAATCTCTGAAGAGAAGACAAGAGTGTCTACGTTTTAAAGTTTAAATGAAGTGTCTGGGTGAAAGTATGCCAGAGCAGTTGATTGTAGAAAATGCCTGTTGATTTTTCAGGGTCTCCCATTCATTTCAATGGTAAATTGATTGGCGAAAAACTCACCGATCGCTTATCCAAGTGATAGCATAGGATTCGGGATCAAAACACACGTTTCCATATACTGTATCATGTGTTGGGGTCCTCTCGCCGGTTCGGGCCACATTAATCGGCGAAAAAGGGCAGAAAATAAATAATAAGTAAAAAAACTGCAAAGAAACACGCAGAAGATCAGGCACGAGGCCCCTCCTCCCATAGCTTGCTATGGGAGGAGGGGCCTTGTGTCATAGGCACGAGGCACTAATAATAAAAAAACTGAAAAGAAACACGCAGAAGATCAATAGTGGGCTCGTGTCATAGGCACTCGGCAATAAATAATTAGTGCCGAGTGCCTATGACACGAGCCCACTATTAATCTTCTGCGTGTTTCTTTGCAGTATTATTCATTTTCCGCCCTTTTTCGCCTATTAATGCGGCCCGAACCGGCAAGAGGACCCCAACACATGATATATCAAAACGTGTGTTTTGATCCCAAATCCCGTGCTATTACTTTTATAAGCGATTGGTGAGTTTTTCGCGAATTTATTCGCGAAAAACAGCAAAAAATTTACCATTCAAATGAATGGGAGACCCCGAAAAATCAACAGGCATTTTCTACAATCAACTGCTCTGGCATACTTTCACCCAGAGACTTCATTTAAACTTTAAAACGTAGACACTCTTGTCTTCTCTTCAGAGATTCCCTTCACTTACAGACACCTTTTACCGTTTTTAAACCATTAAGCCTCAAAGTTGTGAAGGTTTTTACTCAAATTTCGGGGTTTATAATGGGTGTGTATTGCGCGGAATGTTCGCGCTAGAGTGGATGACATCATCAGCTAGAGTGAGGAGGAGAGAAGGAAATTAGGCAAAAAATAAAACAGAAACTGCTCCCGTGGCCACAAATTTCACACTAGAAACGTAGGAAAATTTGTCTTCTCGCTCAAATTTCGTCTGCTAAAGCTGTAAGTCTTATAGTTTTGGCGTGAGACGCAAAGATGCGCCAGCAGCACCCATCCACAGCTCCATAGACTGCCATGTTAAATTTCTGGAGCAAAGCAGAAGCAATCCTTTCTTTGAATCGCTTTAAATAGCTCACATTTCTTTATTTTACCCACAAACTGCACATCTAGACGTTCAGGAAAGTCTCGAGATGCCCAAAGTGAAGTCGGTTCAACGATTGGAAACATGGTTTGGCCACAAGGCCTTCCTGTTCGAGGAGGTTCGTTTCAGCATTTTCTCTGTCGTCTAACTGAAATTCAAACTGGTAACCGTGACAACCAGGCCCCAACGAGCTTACACACGCTCACACACGCAGCAGAAGAGGAGGGGCTTCACAGAAAGAGGCGGGAGACTTCAAACTGACATAAGTAACTGGTCTGTAGGGCGGCCATTTTGGCTTTTGGCACCTAAGTTGAACAATGACAGGTGTCTGTCTGTCATTGGCTAGCGCGTCATGTTAATTGCTAACATTAGCGGCTAATGCTAATTTTTAGTGGGTAGCATTAGTGGCAGCATTAGCATGTTAGCGAATAGCATATTATCAATTAGCATGTTAGCATTAGCATGTTAGCAATTAGCATCTATTTAATTTTTAGTGTCTAAAAAGACATGCTAATTTTTAGTATCTAAAAAGACATGCTAACACTAAACCAATGCTAAAATGAGTGGCTAGCGCGTCATGTTAATTGCTAACATTAGCGGCTAATGCTAATTTTTAGTGGCTAGAAATTGGTGGTTGCATTTGTGGCAGCATTAGCATGTTAGCGAATAGCATATTAGCAATTAGCATGTTGCTAACAATTAGCATGTATTTAATTTTTAGTGTCTAAAGAGACATGCTAACACTAAACCAATGCTAAAATTAGTGGCTAGCGCGTCATGCTAATTGCTAACA